>OZ012736.1:385087786-386287786 GCA_963859935.3 Lathyrus sativus
TCAATCTCATAATCAATCACGACCGACAAGGGTCCAACAGCACAAGAGCGCAGAACAACACAACACAAAGAAAACAAAACATTGTCATGCTCGCTAGCTCACTAGCTAGGTGAAGCATCAGCGAACACTTGCTACTTGCTCGCTCAGCGAGCACCCTAGCGAAGCCAACCAGAGACATTCTGGAAGCACTCGCTACCTCATTCGCTCAGCGAACCCCTGGCGAAGGTTCGCTACCTGCTCGCTCAGCGAAGCAGCTGACGAGCGTCTGCGAATCCAAAAAAATAACACCACTGCTCAGAGTCGGCAAAACGCTCTGAACTCAGCCGATTCTATTCCAAACCAAACCCCATCATACCAGAACATTATTCCACAGCCTAACTACCACATCTACCCTTGATTTAACCCGATTAAATGTCAGCTCTACGCGTTTACTCGGTTTCGGCATAACTTCAAACTACCCAGAAACCCCCAAATCAATCAAACAGCACATGCAACGGATTCTACATATCATTAACACTCAGAATCACAACACATATCAACAAAGTTCATCACAACCTAGTGGAGTTAAGGGAAATCCCCTTCTACCTATTATTTATGCATTTACCAAAATTTAATCGATTCTCCCCCCCCCCCCCCCTTACCTCAAATACGCAGCTTTGATCGAAGTAGAACTTCCAAAATCTGGTAGCTTGGACCTTCTCCTTCCTCTTTCTTTCACGATCGTTTTCTTCTACCGTGTTCTCTTTATCAATTTCTTCCAAATGCCACTATTGCCCTCAATACCCCCAAATAAACAATTCTCATTTTCTTAATTCCAAATTAATATTAAAACCTCATAATATTAATAATAATAATAATAATACTAATATCAACATTAATATTAATTATTAATTATTATCATTATCAATTATATAATATTAATACTATGCTCCTTATTTCCGTAGCAACTTCCACATAAAGCACTCCGAAACAAAACAACACGGGAAAACTTAAATAATTAAAATGAGCGTTACAATAGTCACCAATTTTCATTTACAAGCTTGTTTCCATTTTCTCTCTTTTCTTTTAATCCCTATTTTTGCATGGATCGATTCTTTGGAATTTACGATCCATCAGGTTTGCTCTATTTTTTTGGAGGACAATTCTTGTGAAATTTTGTTTTTTATTGGGAAGGTTGTGACTGCTATGTTAACTATTTTAAGTTTTATCTTCTCGCAGCTTCCTCGGTGTTGGATGATGTGTGTGAGGGAGCATATGTGCTTTGAAACTCTCATTGAAGTGATTAGATGGAACGATTCTCTTGCATTAGAATTCATCATCGGACTAATTAAAAAACTACCCTGCCCATGGTTAAAATTAAAGGTTTTTTATAAATATAAAAAACGCCGACTTCAGGCTCGAGGAGTGGACTATGGATTATCTCCTTATTTCTCCAGTGTTTGGGAAGTAAAATAACGCCTTACATCGTCAGCCAGGTCTTACTAATAAAAGCATACATCAATAAATTTGGTTGTTTTATTTACATCATTCTCCTCCTATGTTTGTTAACAGGAAAAAATTGAAATGAAAAAGCGTTGATATTTATGTATATGGCGAGTGATGGTATGAGAAAGAGTGAATACGAAAGAACTAATTCCGAAAACATGCATTCTCATTTTATTAAAGTTACTAGTCAAAGCGTACAAATTTTAAAACAAATAATACTTAGAAAGAAATAAATTAGAAGTAGAAAAAAAATCTAATGATCCTAGGGATGAGCTTTCTTATTGAACCACTGACTTTAGGAGATGCTTCTTGATGATCTTGCACTTGTCAAAGTAAGGGGTGACCGTTCACCGATGGGATTTCTCCTTCAAATTTTAACTTCTTGTCGTTGATCAGGTTTTAGGCCTTGACCTCTCTTGAGTCACTCCATAGCTTCTCGAGACATGCTTTGAGTTTGTTTGTGAGTATTTGGGAATCATCTAGCATGACTCAGGTTGAAAAAGTGGGAAGAAATGTGAGCCTTCGCTTTATGATAAGCATATGTATGTGCATGTATGAAAATGCATGGGTATTATTGCGGTGAGAATCATATGTCAAGCTATTGATTAACTTGAATCACAAATCTTTGAAATTCACCAGCGAACTTTATATTATTCAAGGGAAAGGGAAAAGATTGTATAAAACCTAAAGTGCGCAATGTAACAACAATGCTAAGAGATCTAAGGTTCGGGGGTTGGTTATACTAAGGAAAGGTGTTAGCATCCTAAGTATCTATAGTACTCTATAGGAACCTCTTGAATGTATTTGTGTTATTGTTTGATATTGTTTGGGGAATGTTCTAAGGATAGGGAACCTAGAGTTTTTATTACTAAGTATACTCGCCAAAACTTCGCAGTCTTGTGCCTACGTATCAAGGATGGAATCAAAGCATTCGTAGTTCACCTATACAAGGGGTGAGGAACTCTTGGTAGTGATCAAGGTTCCAAGGGGAAGGTAAATGTTTATAAAAATAACACTTACATAGAGTATGCAAATTTCACATAAGGCTAAGTTTAAAAGTTGGTGATTCTAAAAGGTCAAAAGGGGAGGTAGGTAAGGCTAAGCTACCTATGACATAACGTCAACAAAAAGATCCTTCCTTTGGATTTGGGAACAAAAGATAAAGGAAGGATGAAGGCTAAGAATCTAATATCACATGGGGATAAAGCTTAAAGTACACATGAACAATATGGGTGAGCATGGACAAAGATGATATCCTAGCATGATATCAATTGACATTCAACAAGCATTTATAAGTCAAAGCATTACTTAAACATGGATAAGATTCACAAGATATGTATAATTCAAAGCATTACTTAAACATGGATAAAGTTCACAAGACATGTATAAGTCAAATCATTACTTAAACATGGATATAATCCACAAAACATGAATAAGTCAAAGCATTACTTAAACATGGATACAACCAATATGACATGAGTAAGTCAAAACATTACTTAAACATAGATACAATCAACAAGACATGAATAAGTCAAAGAATTACATAAACATGGATAAAACTCAAGAAGACATGAATAAGTCAAAGCATTACTTAATCATGGATAAAGGTCACAAGTTCAAACTATCATGGATAAGTCAAAGCATTACTTAATCATGAATACAATTTAAAGTTCAAACAAACCATATATAAGTAAAAACATTACATAAACATGGATGATATTGAAAACATGGTTCAAAACATCAAGGTAACATCCAAGGTACATGTTAAGGTTCATGGTGATCATATTTAAAGGTTAAAAAATCATGTTGCACCCCAAATTTTGACCCCTTAGATATCCATAATCACTTTAGGATCATTTTCATTTGATTATCTAACCATAACCTATTTCAAGTTTGTCTTTGTTAAGATACAAGTGAATTAGGGTTTCGTATAGTCAAGAATCGAGGTTTCGATGGTTTAATCAGTCAATGTATTGGATTTATTCTCCATGAAATAAGTCACCACATCATCAAAGATACTCCATTTGGTCAAGCGTGAATCCAATTTGAGGTTGTCACGCAAAGATTAAAGACAGTGCAGTTCAGGATCCCCGATTAGGGTTTCTGATTAGGAAAAGTCAATTGTAGTTTGAATTTTGATTTTAAACGTGTCCCAATGATGAAATTATGGTCCATGATGCTCATATGGCTTAGTGAAGTCCACTAAAGAAGTTTCAAGGCCTCAAAAGACCTAGAACATCAACAGTCAACTCGGTAGTCATTGATCGATCGTTTCGTTGACCGAAATGTCAACTCTTCAACCATAAGGAATTTGACCTCAAAGTTTGAAGCAAAAATGTTCCTAATAACATACTACACCTATCCATAAAGTTTCATAACCATTGGATCAAGGATTGACGAGTAATCGTAGAAGTCGAGAATTAGGGTTTTGAAAAGGGCATGACCATAACTTCCTAACCACACATCCAAATGAGGTGGTTCAAAGCTTGTTGGAAAGTTCTTGGCAAGCTCTAAAAAATTGTAAAACTGACCCTTGGGCAAAAAATGCATAAATTTAGAGTTATAACCAAAATCATCACAAGAGGGAGAAAACACTTAGAAAAATTCCAAGTTTCTGGCCTTTTAAGGCATGTTTTCAGCCAACTTTGAGGGGTTTTTTGACCTAGTTCCACTTGGAATCTGAAGATAATGAAAACATGAACGTTGTAGAGCTCCATCGGGGCTTTCCAAAAAGTATTGGAACTCCTCCGTAACCCTTGTGAGCTGAGATTTCTGAATCCAGCAAGTTGGGGTCTCAACACTTGAGTGCACCATTTCAACTTTTTCACAAATTCACTTTTCAGCCACTTGAATCATTCTCAACCATTATATCATGTCTTGATTTGATAATTAGAGAGTTTGATAGTTAGAAATGCAAAAGAAAGGAGGATTTGGTAGTGATTGCAAGTTGCAAGAGCAAGTGGTAATATTTTAATAAAAAAACAAGAGGAAAGAGAAACTTTATGATGGAAACTTGCAGCTGCAACTCCCTACACTCTAACCTCACCTCAGTCACCTCCATGTCCTTCATCCCACTTGGTTTATGCCTTGCATTGAGCCAAGTAACTAAATACACATCAGCCACAAATCTTGGACAGATTTTCTTCCAAAATCTCCCTCCAAAAGCCAAAATCCAAATCTACCCCAAGCCCCTCTCTTGGCCTATAAATAGAGGCTTCATCTTACTCTTTTAGACACACCAGAGCTATCCAAAACATCATAAAAACATAGCTCTCCTTCTTTCCCTTTTTACTTGTAAGTGAAGAAATTCTCAAAAACCACAAAATTCACCACTTTGCATTTTTCACACCAGTCCTTGTTCCAAACACAAAACCACCTCAAATACCATATATACACCCTTAAAATGTCCATTTGAAGTTGTTCTCGTCATCACTTTCATCAAAAGAACCATAGATCAAAAAGTCAACTATCCACACACCATAGTTTGACTTTTTTGCAAGTTTCAAGCCAAATCACCACACAAACCTTTTTCCATCAATATAACACTTGGAGCACTTCATGTTTATGATATTTTAACTGTCCAAAACCTCAAACCACAGTTGGACGTTTATTTGTGAGATCTGCCCACAAGATTGCCTCTTTTTCTTCAAGAAGAAGCAACAATCTCAAAGCTTGCATATAAGGAAGGAGTTCTTACTTCTATTTACCTTAAGTGTGGGAAGACTACAAGAGGTGAATAAACATTGTGTTGGATCATTGTTGAACACATTGGTTATGTACAAAGTCTATCTGAAACACACTTTCACCAAATTGCAATTTGACAGCCACATTGTGATTCAGTAGGAAATTGAGTTCTTCCATTGAATTTAATCCATGAGTAATGAACTCAAAACTTGAGCAGACCCTCACTTATGTGTAATAGTGGCTGGTTTGATCTTTGTTCTTTCAAATGCATTTCAATACTTCCTTTTTCATTTTCATTCGAATTTCTTTGTGTATGTATCTTTTCAAATTTTGGTTAGAACCATCTTAATCTTCATGAAATTTCAAGTGAGATTGACTTTTATTTCACTAAAAATGATCAAGATTTGAGTGAGTTGGGATCAAGCCGTTTTCTTGAATTTTCACTTGTCTTGCCATGAGGAATGCCTAGCCTACGCGCGTATTTAGGTACATATGCAACTGGGGTGGCTTGATATAACAGATGTATCGCCACCCCAGTGGATGTAACCTTGCCCATAAGAACTTTGCCATACCCAAGCACGCGAGCTCGACCCTCAGCGAGGGTAGCTTTTGCTTGCTTTCATGATTTTTCCAAGTATTAACATTTTTCTTTCTTTTTCCATCACTATAGCACACGCTTGAAGTGGTTGGTTTGGTCATGTTTTGTGCCCATGACCCCAAGGTCTTAGGTTCAAGCCTTGGGTGAGGCATTCCTTCGTTTTTTGCAAATGATTTTATGTAATTTTATTTAATTGTCATTAAATTTCAAATCACCATAACTTCTTCATTTTTAATCATTTTTGAGAGATTCTTTTTGCTAAATTTTTGTGTTAATGAACATTTTCATATAATGTTTAAAGAATTCTAAAATTTTTATTTTAGAAACACTTTGCATTATGAGAAAATGACGATTCTTTTTAGGGTTTTCACCCTCTTATCTTTCCTCTTTCATTTCAAAATGGATTTCCTTCTCTTTGAGTTTGTAAGTTGAAAATTGAAATTGTGAACTTGGCTTGTTAGCTTCCTTGTATACTTGAGTTTGAATTTCAAAACCTTGTTTGTAAACATCTAAGTGATTCATTTCTTAAACTTTTTAAATCCCCCATGAAGCATTGAACTTCCCACTTACATTGTTGTGACATTGTTTGATTATGCTTGATGTTTGTAGTTACATATGACATCCTTCAACTTTAAGAAACCACATATTTGTCAAGATACATCTTTATATTTATCAAGATACACTTCCATCTTTGTTAAGACATATCCCCGTCTTTGTTAAGATATGCGTTTGGTTTTTACTTTTCATCATTGAGTCTTGTAAGAGCTTACCCCCTTCATGGTATTGTAATATCTTGATGTTTGCTTTGTTCGTGACCATTTATTTTGATTGAAATCAT
This sequence comes from Lathyrus sativus, assembly GCA_963859935.3. Classification (NCBI taxonomy): domain Eukaryota; kingdom Viridiplantae; phylum Streptophyta; class Magnoliopsida; order Fabales; family Fabaceae; genus Lathyrus; species Lathyrus sativus. Next base: position 385,094,392 of record OZ012736.1, read on the forward strand.
TGCTTAATATTGTAATATGCTTGTTTATTCTTGGTTGTAACCATATTTCTTGTATTCATCATGTTTGAATGAATACTGTTTTATTAAGTACTTTCCCCAAGTGATGGAACTCTTTAGTTCTCATCCAAGTTGCCTCATCTTTTCCCTTCCAAAGGAAAGTCTCTCTATTGACCCTCGAGGTCATAGATAGCTCATAAACTCCCCTTGACTTTTTTAAGTCCTTTCCATCTTAGTTAAGTTAGAATCAAGCCACTAGACTTTGCTTAAAGTCTAAAAGACCTACCCCTTGTTAGGAGTATCTTCAACTAGAACTTGTCAGGTAGAGTTTGTTAACTCCGTGTAAGAATCATAGTGATGATTACTTACTCCCTTTACTTAAGTTTAGGATAACGCGAAATCATATATATATATATATATATATATATATATATATATATATATATATATATATATATATATATATATATATATATATATATATATATATATATATATATATATATATATATATATATATATATATATATATATATATATATATATATATATATATATATATATATATATATATATATATATATATATATATATATATATATATATATATATATATATATATATATATATATATATATATATATATATATATATATATATATATATAATGATGTACTTTTCTACTAATCGGCGACCGATTTCACACCGAATTCGGATATTTCCACACTATTTGCCCAATATTTTGCAGGTATTGAAAGTCCATGCTCAAATGGAGCAAGATAAAGAAATGAAGCATTTACAGGTGAAAACCAAGTGAAAATCAGGCCAAAAAGCAGCAAAAACAAGTTCTGCTGATGTGACGACCGTCACAAGGGTGTGACGACTGTCACAAGTCCATGACGACCGTCATGCAGTTAAAATACAGTTTTCTGCACGTGCTGTCAAATTGTGAAAGTGCCAAAGAGAAGTGGTACCACTAACTCCTATATTCTCTGATATCACTCCCACTTCCGGAAGAAATAAACCGTGGAATATCTCATCTATAAAAGGAGGTAGCTGGTACCAGAAAAAGGGAGTCGCATTGAAGAAACGAAGTGCTGCCAATTTACCTTCAGAGCAATTATTCAAATTCCCATTTTTCTTATCGTTGTTTTATTTCCTGTTTCTTTCTTTCCTTGCAATTCTTGTTTTACTCCCCATTTCCATTTTGTACGAGAAATTGGCATAAAGACAAAATCCTGCCGCCATTTTGGAGGATTTTCCAAAAGCTAAATCGAATTATTTACAGGTTTCTATTCTAATCGTAATTGAATTGTTATTTCCTATTGTAATGAATATTATTATTTTCTGCCATTATTTACGTTCTGTTTATTTATATTCCATGTCTGGCTAAATGTTAAGTAATCTGTATGTAATAAATAATCTGATGGGATTCAATGATTAACCGGTGTATATCTACCTTTTCAAAAACTTATTTATGGCTTCAGTTTTTAAATTTGACTTTTCTAAATAAACCTTCGTCGCGACAGCGAGAGATTATTTACAGTAGTTTTGCCACGACAGTGGGAAATTCATAAAGGTACGAGAACCAACAAGCGACAGCTGAGGCTAAGACCAGATAGTAAAAACTAGGCATTCATTTTAAAAACAGCGACATCGCTTTAAAAGGAATTGGAACTTAATAGTTTTCAAAAAGTAACTTTAACCCCGAACGGGATAGCGACAGCATACGTTCCGCCTTAGAGTTGCGACTAACGTCAACAACCTTCGTGAGACAAAGGTCTTTAAACCATCATTTTCTTCTTAAACTATTTTTGAAAACCTAAAGACACCGGTGACCTATAGAATCCCTGCAGAAATAACATATTACATACCGATTCAAGCATTTATACCTTAAGTAAAAGCTTTAGTTCCCTTTAGTTTGCGCACTTATTTTGTTATTATTCCCTTAAAACATTACCAACCTAGCTAAACACCGTAACGCCCGATAATACTAGTTTGATTACGAGTCCCTGTGGGATCGATATCTATTATTACTACGCGATAGATTGTGCACTTGCAGTTAATTGAGTTAGACATAGAAAGTCGCGATCAAGTTTTTGGCGTCGTTGCCGGGGATCCGTTTAGTCAATAGTGTAATCTTTTGTTACACAGTATAGACTAGGTTAACAATTCTCTCTCCCTCTACTCGTTCTTCGATTGTATGCCAAGTACTCGCTCACAAGGCGACATCTTACAACCGACAATCGCCGAACTAGAGCGCTTCTTACATCTAAGAAGGCGCATCATCGAATATCAACGAAGACACAACATTGCTGATCTTCTAGCTCACCCTCCTGTTAAAGAAGCAAAGATGGCTGAAGGACCTCAGAACAAACCGCTGAAGGACTACGCTACACCCTCTCAGATGGAGCCTCGAAGCAGCATAGCTGCCCCAGCTATAAATCGAATCGATTTCGAACTAAAATCATCATTGTTGTCAGTTGTACAACAAAATCAATTCTCAGGAAATGCAACTGAGGATCTAAACGAACACTTAACGAAGTTTGTGCAATACGCGGACACAGTGAAGGCAAATGGAGTAACTCCAGACGCAATAAGACTTCGTCTTTTTCCTTTCTCTCTTAGAGATAGAGCTTGGACATGGTTACAATCCTTACCATCCAACTCCGTTACGACGTGGGAACAGTTGAAGAATGTTTTCTTAGCGAGATACTTTCCGCCAAGCAAAACTGCTATGCTTAGAGCCCAAATCAACGGATTTCGACAAAAAGATACTGAATCTCTCTACGAAGCGTGGGAAAGGTTCAAAGATATGATGAGAGCATGTCCTTACCACGGTTTAGAAGACTGGGTGACGATCCATACTTTCTACAATGGGCTTTTGTATAACACCAGATTAACGGTAGACGCCGCCGCGGGCGGTGCACTTATGGATAAGCCATACGACGAAGCCTATCAACTAATCGAAAACATGTCTCAGAACCACTGCCAATGGGGAGGTGAACGAATTCCAGCAGAGAAACCCGCAACGAAAGGTGGGATGTACGAGATCAACAACCTTGAAAAGTTCAACGCTAAAGTAGATGCTCTAGCACAGAAAATCGACAGTCTGACCGTTAACCCAACTGCAACCGTCACTGTTGTAACTCCAAACTGTGAATTATGCGGAATCACCACACATAATGCGCCCGAGTGCCCATTGCTGGCTGGAATCCCACCAGACCAAGTAAATTACGCTCAAGGAAATCCCTACGCAAATACTTATAACCCAGGATGGAGGAACCACCCAAACTTTTCCTACAAGAACGATAATGCCTTGCAAGCACCAGCTGCTCCGCCAAGATATCAGAAACCAGCCGCTGCTGCCCAGACTGCCCCTAGGAAATCAAACCTCGAGTTGATGATGGAAAAATTCATAGCTACTCAAGCTTAAACAAACAAAGAATTCCTGAATCAAAACATACATACCAGCGAGCAGATTAAACAGCTGACCGGAAAAGTAGACGCTTTAGCCACCCACAATAAAATGCTCAAAACACAGATATCACAAGTGGCTCAACAACAAGCCTCTGCAGCTGCCCCAGCTGCAACATTTCCAGGCCAGCCCGAACCTAATCCGAAAGGTCACGCAAACGCTGTTATATTGAGAAGTGGAAAAGAATTAGAAGGCCCAACGGATCCTAGGAATGAAGATTTAGTAATGCAACAGAAATCTGATAAACCAACCGAAAAGGAGTCTGAAACAGAAAAGAAGGAATGTGATGAGCAAAAGGCCGCCAAAGATGAAAACTCATACGTGCCTCCAGCGCCATATAAACCACCGATCCCTTATCCTCAAAGATTACTAAACTCCAAAACTTCAGGACAATTTAAGAAATTTGTGGAACTTCTGAAACAACTAAACATCATTATTCCTTTCACAGAAGCGATAACTCAAATGCCGTCATACGCTAAGTTTCTTAAAGAGATCTTGTCTAATAAAAGGAAAATAGAGGATAACGAGACAGTGACACTTACTGCCGAATGTAGCGCAATCATTGAAAACAACATGCCTCATAAACTAAAAGACCCAGGTAGTTTCTCCATACCCTGCGTCATAGGAAAGTTCGTTATAGACAAAGCCCTGTGCGATCTAGGAGCCAGTATAAGCGTCATGCATTTATCTATATGCAAAAAGCTGAATATGGGAGAACTAAGACAAACTAAAATGTCCGTACAATTGGCTGACCGGTCAGTCAAATACCCTGTCGGTGTACTGGAAAACGTTCCAGTACGCATAGGCCAATTCTATATCCCAACCGACTTCGTAATCATGGACATCAAAGAGGACTCTGTTACCCCAATTATCCTAGGAAGACCGTTCCTAGATACAGCCGGAGCTATCATAGACGTAAAGAAAGGAAGGCTAACATTCGAAGTAGGAGAAGAAAAGATAGAGTTCATCCTTACTAAATTCTTGAAGGCACCAGCTATCGATGACACATGCTATATAGTAGATGTCATTGACGAATGCATACGAGAATTAGAGAAGGAGGAAACTAAATATTCTGAAATCATGAAAATCCAGATCCCTGTTATTCATGAAGACGACAACTGGCGTGCACCATACAAAGATGATAGTCTGAGCGAGATCTTAACACTCACTCCAAATCACATGCCAGGTCCGAAAAACCCAGCTTTAGAACTTAAAGAGCTACCTAAAACCCTCAGGTACGAATTCCTAGATACAGAATTCAAAAGACCAGTAATAGTAAACGCTAATTTAGGACAGTCAGAAACTGAGCGATTATTAGAAGTCCTAAGGAGATACCCAACTGCGTTAGGCTATAATATAAGCGATCTAAAAGGCATAAGTCCCTCCATCTGTACGCACCGTATCATGCTGGAGGAAGACTGCAAAACTTCAAGAGAACACCAGAGGAGGATAACCCCGATCCTAAGCATTGTAGTCAAAGACGAGGTGAAAAAGCTACTAGACGCAGGAATCATATACCCGATTTCCGATAGCCAATGGGTCAGCCCAGTACACGTAGTACCCAAGAAAAGAGGCGTTACTGTAGTGAAGAATGCGAAAGGCGAATCGATAACCCAAAGAGTTGTGACCGGAAACAGGATGTGTATCGATTACAGAAAACTGAACAAGGTAACTCGGAAAGATCACTTCCCTTTACCTTTCATAGACCAAATGTTGGAAAGACTAGCGAAACATTCATACTTCTGCTATCTAGATGGTTATTCGGGATTCTTTCAAATTCCTATTCACCCCGATGACCAGGAAAAGACAACATTCACCTGTCCCTACGGTACCTTTGCTTATCGCTGAATGTCGTTCAGACTATGCAATGCTCCAGCAACCTTTCAAAGATGCATGATGGAAATCTTTGCGGATTTCATAGATGACATCATGGAAGTTTTCATGGATGACTTCTCCGTATGCGGACAAAGCTTCGAAAGCTGCCTGTCAAATTTAGAAATGGTACTCAAAAGATGCGCCAAAGTGAACCTTGTCCTTAATTGGGAAAAATGTCATTTCATGGTCCGACAAGGCATCGTTTTAGGACACGTCATATCTGAAAAGGGGATCGAAGTTGACAAAGCCAAAATAGAGATCATAAAGGATCTCCAACTTCCGAAAACCGTACGAGAAATACGAAGCTTCTTAGGACACGCTGGATTCTACCGAAGATTCATAAAGGATTTCTCGAAAATCACAAAACCTCTTACAGGTTTGTTAATGAAAGATGTCGAGTTCATCTTCGACAAAGAATGCCTAGAGGCATTCGAAACTTTAAAGTCAGCACTTATCACTGCACCAATCATGCAACCCCCAGATTGGCGACTACCATTCGAAATCATGTGCGATGCGAGTGATTACGCCGTAGGCACAGTTCTAGCACAAAGGAAAGACAAGAAGCTTCACGCTATCTACTACGCCAGTAGAACATTAGACCCTGCCCAAATGAACTACGCCACAACGGAAAAGGAACTCTTAGCAGTCGTGTTTGCTCTTGAGAAATTCCATTCCTACTTGGTAGGAGCCAAAATAATCATATACACAGACCACGCTGCCATTAGATACCTAATAAGCAAAAAGGACGCCAAACCCAGATTATTGAGATGGATCCTATTATTACAAGAGTTCGACTTAGAAATTAAAGATAAGAAGGGGACCGAGAACGTAGTTGCAGATCACTTATCCCGTATAGAGGGCATCAAACAAGAACCAGTGCCTATCAATGACGACTTTCCCTACGAACGTCTGATAGCCAAATTGGAAAGCGATAAGTCCAACTCTACTTCGGAAGAACCGGAACTGAAAAAAGCCGTGGAAGCTGTCTATGCCCAAGCCTCTCTGTCGTGGTTTGCCGACATCGTAAATTACTTGGCCGCAGGCGTGCTTCCACTGGACCTGACTTATCAACAAAAGAAGAAATTCTTCCACGACTTAAAGCATTACTACTGGGACGAACCTCTACTCTTCAAACGAGGCGCCGAAAACTTATACCGTCGTTGTGTCCTAGAGAAAGAAATAGAAGACATCATCTCCCAATGCCATTCAGCACCATATGGTGGTCATGCTATCACCTCAAAGACGTGCACTAAAATTCTACAATCTAGCCTATTTTGGCCCGGTCTCTGGAAGGATGTCCATATCGCTGTACTAAAATACGACCGGTGCCAACGCACTGGCAACATCTCACGACGCGATGAAATGCCTCAGAGAGGAATTTTAGAAGTAGAAATCTTTGACGTATGGGGAATCGACTTCATGGGACCTTTCCCATCTTCATTTGGAAATAAATATATACTCGTCGCTGTCGACTATGTATCGAAATGGATAGAGGCCGTTGCCGCTCCAACAAATGACACGCGAGTAGTCGTTAAACTCTTTAAAAACACAATCTTTCCTAGATTCGGTGTGCCCAGAATCGTCATTAGTGACGGTGGTTCGCACTTCATATCGCGAATCTTTGACAAACTCCTCTCCAAATACGGAGTCAAACACCGCGTAGCCACACCGTATCATCCACAAACTAGTGGGCAAGTGGAGGTCTCGAACAGAGAAATAAAGCAAATTTTAGAAAAGACTGTCGCAACCTCCAGGAAAGACTGGTCCTCAAAGCTGAACGAAGCTTTATGGGCTTATAGGACCGCCTTTAAGACACCGATAGGCACCACACCATTTAAACTAGTCTACGGAAAATCATGTCACCTGCCGGTAGAATTAGAGCATAAAGCCTTCTGGGCTATTAAGACGCTAAACTTCAACTACACTGCGGCAGGCGAGAAGCGAATCTTGAACCTTCATGAATTGGAAGAGCTAAGATTAGACGCGTACGAGAATGCACGCATCTACAAAGAAAGGACCAAGAAATGGCATGATAAACGTTCGATCCGGAAACAATTCAGTGTGGGAGACATCGTGCTCCTATTCAACTCCAGATTGAAACTATTCCCTGGAAAATTAAAATCTAGATGGTCTGGACCTTTTGAGGTCACCAAAGTCCTTAAGAGTGGAGCTGTTGAAATCAAGAATCAACTCAACGCACCGTTTGTAGTAAACGGACAACGTTTGAAACATTATAACCAAAATGAACACAGCGACCACGTGAGCAATATGAAATTGCTCGAACTTCCCGAATAGCTTATATCCAAGCTATCGTCAGGCTTCTGACATTAAAGACAGCGCTGATTGGGAGGCAACCCAATTTTTTCCATTTTTTCCTTCTAAATTTATTAAAACTATGTTTTTCTGTTAACTTATGATTTCTATAAATCTCTATTATCTTATTTTCCAATATTTATATTTATTTTATATTTTTATCTTTTATCACTCTTTACTTCTTAAAAATATGATCTGAGTGAATATGATTTTTCCAGGATTTTAAAAGTCGTTCTACTTTTCTCTCGTTTTATCCGACTAACGAGTATGGCCGACATCGACGTTACGACTATTGTGTTTAGAGGACGAGCTCATAAGGCCATATTTGAGGCACTGACTCAGAGAAGCTTTGCTTCGACTCTGTACTACGATAGACCCACCATGGACAAGCTAGGAATCCAGGATAGCATTCAATACTTATTTAACCAATTAGGCTGGGAGCAAACTGCTCTAAAGACCCGATTTTCTACCTTCCGTGAACTGACATTCGAATTCCTAAGCTCCCTAAGTTATCTACCTGAACATGGCTATGGATCCACTAAAGAGCTGATAACCTTTCGAATGTTTGGAATGGACCAAACACACAACCGTACCACGTTAGCTAACATCCTAGGCTTCCCTAGCGGGCCTTTTGTGTTTACCACCACTGAAGAGGATATTGATCTCGAATTAGACCAATTATGGGGTTCCATCACCGGTAACTATCACCCAAAACCGAATGACATGCACAACCACGAGATACACAATCCAGCCTTCCGCTATTTCCATAGGATATTAGCCCATACCCTCTTTGGGAAGGAGGAAAACATTACAACAGTCTCAAAGGACGAGTTGTTCATCCTTCTCTGTGCTTCACAAGGCCGCCCTGTAAATGTTGTCCCTTTTATGATGAGGGCATTTACACGCCTCAATCAAGAACCGCACTCACCCATTTTAATAGGAGGCCTAGTCACCATGATCGCCCACGAAATTGGCCTGAGGTACTACCTGAACAAAGCCGTTCGTTTCGGCAACCTCAAATCAATGGACATTCAGTTCTGCTTCAATAGACGTATCTTAGGTATCTTAGGACCAGGAGCCTACAAATACCTCATAGTTGATCAACCTGTCCACCTTTTCACATTGCCCAACCATGAGCTAACCAGTATCCATAACAAAGACAATTGGCTTTATGAATTGGACGAGCCTATGGGACCACCATCACCTCACTCCACACCCCAGGCTTACATGTGTGACAATGATCAAATCTCTGAAGCACATGACTATTTGTACTACCAAGATTATGAGTCCGAAGTGGAGATCGATCCTGAGACCCCTCCTAACTACCATAACTTTCATGACCCCACGCCTGAACAAAACACAGACAAGCTAGACACTGTTCTAAGAACTGTAGACGACCTCAAGCTGGAAGTAACCACTATCAAAGATGAATTAACGTAGCTTCACATGGATTTTGTTACTTACATGGACGTAGTTAGTGACCAATTTAATGACGTTATTCAGCAAGTCAACAACTTGAAGAAACCAAAGGAGTGATATTTTAGTTTTTTCTTTAATTTAAGTTTACTGCATTTCGCATTGTTTCACATTATTTCATTTTGCAATTGTTTCCTCTTTCTGGATATTGTATTACTCTAAACTCATTTTCGATTTAATGTTATTTTCATTTCACTCCAGTATCTCCCTTAATTATGTTTCCTGTTATTTCTTATTTCTTCATTAGTCCATCATAAGTCAAAATATCATATTTTCCACTGTTAAAACGCCCCACAAGCAAAATTCTGCAGTTCTATAGAATTTGCTACTGTGACGGTCGTCACATTCCCCTGACGGTCGTCACACATCCCTGACGGTCGTCACGCAGAAAAAACCCCAATTCTGTCTAAAACAGAGGTTGCGTACCTCTCCACTTCCTCTCCCCTAATCTCCCATTATCCCAAAATTAAAACCCACTAAAAACCCTCTGAATCCCCCATTAAACCTCCACCATTTTCAACTTCCAATTCACCCTTATATATTACCCTCTGCATTCCCTTACCTCACCATTCTCCGAAACTCCCTATTCTCAAACCTCTGCACTTCTCCTACCAAAATGGCCAGAAAAACCAGTGCAAACCCTGATTTGAGCACCATCACTTTCTGAGAAGGAGAGGCCGGTGAACGGCAGCAGACCAACTTCCAAGCATTCCATCAACAGTCGCTTCAGCCGACCCGGTATGCTCACCTGGATTCTCTGACGGAACTCGGGATTCTCGATGGCGTAACTTGGATGTTGCAGAGAACCGGCATCTGGCATCTCTGCACCAATCCCCAACCCACCTACGAGCAACTCACTCTGGAGTTTCTCAGCTCCTTCGCATACGCAACATCATCCGGCGATACCAACCAACTTAACGGCGCCGCCTGCTTTCGTCTGTTCGGCACTGAATATCAGGTCCCCCAGGACCGCATCGCCGTTATTCTACAGTTATCTGACAGCGACGATGCTCACCGCCGCATCTTCGATCAGTTCTACCAAGAGGCCTTCCCTCTCTGGAACCGACTGACCGGAACCACTCCAGAAAGTTAGGACACTCTGAACGCCACTCATATCCACAACCCAACTATCCGCTACTTCCACCGCGTGTTGAGCAACACAATATTTGCTCGTGACAGTAACCATAAGGTCAACTCGAAGGAGTTGTTTTTCCTCCGTTGCGTGTTCGCTTCGGAACCTGTTAACGCCGCCCCGTTTCTCTTGGCTCACATTCAAGCCAATTGTAACTGCGGCTCTAAACCTTTCTATTTCGGTGGCATCATCACATCCATTGCCATAGGCCTCGGTCTTGGCGATCGCCTCCAGACACTCCTCCAGATGCCCCCTGTCTTTCTGGACACCGACCACTGCCGCGCCTCCCACCTCATCAAGGCCCGCCGTGATGGAAGATATCATTCGGTAGTGCGAGGCCGCACTATCCAGAGCATCATCATGCCTTCACGCACCCGAATGCATCCATAGGATAGAGGCAACTGGCTCTTCGATACCACTGCCCCTGCTGCCCCAACACAGGATAATATCCAAGAGCCTAGGGACAAAGTTCAAGAGGAGCTAGACAGAGCCGACCAGCCTGAGCCATCACAAGCACCTGCTGCCGAAGGCCCTTCCGCGCGCCGCCGCCCCTGTCCTGCCACTGATGACACATCCGAGGCCCTCCTCCGCTGCATCGAGCAACAGAACTAGATGATGCTTATGATGGAGTAGCAGAACCGAAGGGCTGAGGAATTTGAAGCATGGCAGAGAGAGCAAACCGGTCAAATTCAGCAATCTTTGCAGTTGATGCACGATATCCATTCCGGCATGGCCGATGAGATGGCACACCTTAATGTGCGAGTTGACAGCCTCCGTGATTACATATTCCACATCGGAGCTCTGAACCTCGCCGCACGCGACGCCCCAGCCAGAGGTCGAGGAAGAGATCGAGGACGAGGACGGGAATAGTAGTATTTTTCATTTATGTCATTTTGTTTTCTTTATTTATTTCTTTCCTTTGTATTCCTCCCTTCCGCATTCTTTCAAATCAGTGAGGACACTGATTGAGATAGTGTGGGAGCGGACCGTTATTTCCCTTTTCCATGTTATTTCCCATTTCCTATTGTACTTTTTCTTTCGAATTCTTAGTCTAAAGTAATTTTAATTTTCGGCAAATAAGCTTTTATATATATATATATATATATATATATATATATATATATATATATATATATATATATATATATATATATATATATATATATATATATATATATATATATATATATATATATATATATATATATATATATATATATATATATATATATATATATATATATATATATATATATATATATATATATATATATATATATATATATATATATATATATATATATATCCGTTACGTGAACTCCCCGCGCTTCATATGACATATACAAAGAAACTTTTATCCTCTCCGAAGCATCACGCGATACGCCTAAACCTTACCAAGTTGGAATTTCCGAGAAGAAAATTTTAACAAAGCTTCTACGCCCTGACACCTTAGACCTCTGGTTTATGCGAGTCAGTCTCACCGCTTACTCGTATCAAAGCCTCAAGTTTCGACTCGAACGGAGCCCCCAATAGTTTATACGAGCAGTCAGCACCATCCTAAACTCTTCTAAGCAAGAAACCGATGCAAATAAGTGTATGATCTCTAGTAAGAATTCAATAATCTTGAAAGAAAAGAAAAGCCATATTGCATGAATACAGAGATATATCCCTTCTAAGGTAGGTGCTCCTCACCCGAGCATTTAGCCCAACGGTACGAAACTCTTGCGGATTTATAGCAGAATAAGCATATGTGCAAAGAAAAAATCAAACTAGCAGAGAGATCAAAATCACCAACAGGTTTTCTTGCCATGAACATGTGTGGATAACGGGCTTAATGTGACTGCACCAGAACAAAGCCGGGTAAAATTTGTAGCGAGAGACTTGAAGCCGAGCTGCAGTAACATGGTTGAGACTGGCCTGCATAAAAGAGAGGCCTTCGAAGACTTACAAGCAAGTGTCGTCGCCGTATACGCTTTGTTTCCATTGGATCCCTGGTTCTTCTCAACTTGGCATCCGAGAAAATCTGATCAAGGGAAGAGCGTGCCGCGTGCTTGCCGAACTTTAAATTTTTCCTACCTTTACTTAAGGACAAGCAAAGATTCAAGTTTATGGGAGTTTGATAACGCAAAATCATATATATATATATATATATATATATATATATATATATATATATATATATATATATATATATATATATATATATATATATATATATATATATATATATATATATATATATATATATATATATATATATATATATATATATATATATATATATATATATATATATATATATATATATATATATATAATGATGTACTTTTCTACTAATCGGCGACCGATTTCACACCGAATTCGGATATTTCCACACTATTTGCCCAATATTTTGCAGGTATTGAAAGTCCATGCTCAAATGGAGCAAGATAAAGAAAAGAAGCATTTACAGGTGAAAACCAAGTGAAAATCAGGCCAAAAGCAACAAAAACGAGTTCTGCTGATGTGACGACCGTCATGCGTGTGACGACCGTCACAGGTCCATGACGACCGTCATGCAGTTAAAATACAGTTTTCTGCACGTGCTGTCAAATTGTGAAAGTGCCAAAGAGAAGCGGTACGACTAACTCCTATATTCTCTGATATCACTCCCACTTCCCGAAGAAATAAACCGTGGAATATCCCATCTATAAAAGGAGGTAGCTGGTACCAGAAAAAGGGAGCCGCATTGGAGAAACGAAGTGCTGCCAATTTACCTTCAGAGCAATTATTCAAATTCCCATTTTTCTTATTGTTGTTTTATTTCCTGTTTCTTTCTTTCCTTGCAATTCTTGTTTATTCCCCATTTCCATTCTGTACGAGAAATTGGCATAAAGACAAAATCCTGCTGCCATTTTGGAGGAATTCCCAAAAGCCAAATCGAATTATTTACAGGTTTCTATTCTAATCGTAATTGAATTGTTATTTCTTATTGTAATGAATATTATTATTTTCTGCCATTATTTACGTTCTGTTTATTTATATTCCATGTCTGGCTAAACATTAAGTAATCGGTATGTAATAAATAATCTGATGGGATTCAATGATTAACCGGTGTATATCTACCTTTTCAAAAACTTATTTATGGCTTCAGTTTTTAAATTTGACTTTTCTAAATAAACCTTTGTCGCGACATCGAGAGATTATTTACAGTAGTTTTGCCACGACAGTGGAAAATTCATAAAGGTACGAACCAACAAGCGACAGCTGAGGCTAAGACCAGATAGTAAAAACTAGGCATTCATTTTAAAAACAGCGACAGCACTTTAAAAGGAATTGGAACTTAATAGTTTTCAAAAAGTAACTTTAACCCCGAACGGGATAGCGACAGCATACGTTCCGCCTTAGAGTTGTGACTAGCGTCAACAACCTTCGTGAGACAAAGGTCTTTAAACCATCATTTTCTTCTTAAACTATTTTTGAAAACCTAAAGACACCGGTGACCAATAGAATCCCTGCAGAAATAACATATTACATACCGATTCAAGCATTTATACCTTAAGTAAAAGCTTTAGTTCCCTTTAGTTTACGCACTTATTTTGTTATTATTCCCTTAAAACATTACCAACCTAGCTAAACACCGTAACGCCCGATAATACTAGTTTGATTACGAGTCCCTGTGGGATCGATATCTATTATTACTATGCGATAGACTGTGCTCTTGCAGTTAATTGAGTTAGACATAGAAAGTCGCGATCAGTTTACAACTTAGATTAGAGAGTTTTGTTAAACTCTACACAAGCATTGTTATGTTTATTCCCCTTTGAACCTTGATCATAATCAAGAGTTCTTCATCCCTAGTGAGGTTAACTAAGATTGCTCTGATTCTATCCTAGTTAGGATATGTAGGCAGAGGATGCGATATCTTTGTGAGAAAACTTAGAAACTATCCTTAGGTCTTTACCTACAACCTTCGCTTTTTACCCAATCCCAAACCATAGCAAACATTTGGCAAGTTTTAGCATTCTAACAAACAAAAGGTTCCTGTAGAGTATTACAGATGTTTAGGATGTGAAATACCTACCCTAGTGTCGCGGTGAGAATCGGATATCAAATTATTAATTAATTTGAATCTTAATTCATAGTTCACCACCGGTCTTTAATTTGTCCAAAGGAGGGGAGAAAGATCAAATTACACACAATGCAATGCAAATGCAAAAGCTAGAAAGTTTTAGGTTCGAAGGTTGGTTAAACTTAGGGAAGGTGCTAGCATCCGAAGTTTCTGTAGTACTCTACAGGAACATCTTGTTTTATGGTGTTTATTGCTAAGGGTTATCTGCTTAAGTGCGAAAGACCTAGTGGTTTGTTTCTAAGTACACTCGCCAAGACGTCGCATCTTGTGCCTACATATCCTGACGAGAATGGAATCAGAGTATTTGTAGTTCCCCTAAAAGGGATTGGGGAATCATTGACTGTTGGTCAAAGTTCCAAAGGGATAAGGTTTGTTGATTGATTGATTCTAGGAGAAAGGAGAGTCGTCATCTTAAGGGAGAACACTCGACTTAACCACCACAACTTGTAGGAGATGGTGTTTGCATCGTCTTGAGAGAGGGGTTTAGAAAATTGGATTGTGATCAACGAGTATGCCACTATCACTCTCAAGCAGAAAATATCTTATATCTCGATTGCATTATTATGGGGCAAGAGATTTTTTTCTCGACTGTCAAGATGACTAACATCTTATTCTCTAATGGGAGAATAGTTTGAATTAAGTTGAATGTGGTTTATCTAATTTATAAAAGAAAAAGGTCCTCCTTACGGGGTAGGATCTAAACTTAAGCGATCAACTTGAAAAGGATCAAGGATCGAGTGGGGAAATGATGCAAGATGAGATGCATACGCACAAGTATTAAGTCGTGCACAGATTCTTCCTTTAGACATTACGCGATGCGATAAAGTAAATAGCGGTAAATATAAAAAGCGACAGATAATTAAATCCATACAGACAAATACAAATGCTAAAAAATGAGTCAAGTGTGGGAGTTGTGAATGTTCGATTGGTGCCAGACGGATCGAAACGTGCACGTGTTGATTAAGTTATAGGCGAGATTGGTTTTAAGGGGAATGTTGAATTAATTTAGTGAGATTGATTTTATGGGAGATTATTCTTATTTGTGAAATTATATTAGAAATTAGATCGGTTTTAGTGAATTTGAAAAAAAGGGTTAATATTAGTTAAGTTGATAGAAATGATAATGATTTATTGAAAGGTTTTATTTATAAAATAAATACAAATTAATTTAAAAAACTTATGACAAGTTTCTTTTTAAATAAAATAGTTTTTTTAGTTATTATTAAATATATTTTAAATAAATAGAAGTTAAATTAAATGAAATAGACTTATTAAAAAAATGAGCATGTTAAATTTATAAAAAGGTTTTTTAAGAATTGATTATAAATAAATTAAAATTGAAGAGTTAATTAAATTAATAATAAAAGATTAATTAAATAAGTTGATTTAATTAAAGGCTAAAATAAAAAGATTATAGCAATCTTAATAGAGAAACGGTTGATTAAGGATTAGTGGTTAATTAATTGGTTAATCAATTAAATAAAAAGTTAATGATTAGATTAAATTAATTAGATTAAGTAAATATGGATTATGTGGGTTAATAAGTGGTTAAGTGGAATTAATTAGGGTTAATTTGGAGATAAAGGAAGGTTAGTGGGGCGATGGGTTCTGTGTGGGTGCAGGTGAAGGGCTTAGCGTGGGTGTGCATGGTGGGATGCGCCTGATGATGATTTGATGTGGATCGTGTCGTGTAACACCCTGAATTTAATCATGATATTTGAATTAATTATTTAATTGAGAATATTCATGTTTCGCTGAATTTCCAGTGGTTTTGTGAATATTGGAAAAATGTGCATTTTCGGGTATTTATTTGATTAATAGCATATAATATTAATTTATTAGTATTATTATTAATTAAATGGAATATAAGTGAAATAAGGGCAATTTGGGCATTTGAGGAAGTTAGTAAGGGTAATAAGGGAAAAACCCAATTTGTGAGGCCCAAGACTAAGTTGGACAAAATAGAGTTCTGAAAGGGAATTTGAATTCATTTTGTATTAACCGTGAAAGTTTGGTGGCCAGAGCTCTTAAGGAAAGGTTGGAGGCAGAAGATCCCAAAGTTAATCGTGAAAGCTGCGAATCGATTAAGGTATGGGGAGTATCGCATTTCATGATTTTCTATGTATGCCTTTCGGTGTGTTTATGGTGGGGTTTATGGTTTAGGGTATGTTGGATTGATTTGGGAGAATTAGGGAAATTGATGAATAGACTTTGAGGTTATGATTGATAGTATGTATCCCTGAATATTGACATGAATTTAGGAAATCTTATCGGACTGTTTGATGTGTAACATGAGTTTGGAAACCTTAGGCCTTCTGTCCAACACCTTGGATTGTGATATGTTTGACCCTATAGGAATAGGAATATTCAAATGTGAGTAACTTTGATGCACTCAGAGCAATTGCAGGAAAATAGTGTTTTAGGCTGTGCAAATGTTGTCGAACTAGCCTAATGAACCATGGATTTTGTACCGTTATCGCCGTATGACCTTGGGGATGATTTAGGGATGTTTTGGGGGCATGAGATGTGTGAATCGTATGAGTTTTTGGGTGGAAATCAGTTCTGGTGCGTAGCGGAAGTTGCTGTCATCGCACTGTTCACCTAGCGAGTAAGCCAGCGAAGGTTCACTACAAGACTTGCCTAGCGAGCCAGCCAGCAAGGATTTGCTAGAAGCTCTCCTAGCGAGAAAGCCAGCAAGGGGTTCGCTAAGAGACTCGCCTAGCGAGCAAGCCAGCAAACGTAGCAGAGTTTGCGAAAGTAATTGTTATGCAGCGATGTCGTGATGTGTGATTCTGGGATTTCTAGGATGAGTTGCCATGATTATGATAGTGGGTTTTAGGTGATGTGTACATGATGTTATGATAGTTTTCTATGATGTATCGAATGAGTTAATATGATGAAACTACCATGATTTGTTGAACTATGTGATAACATGAGATATGATGATTTATGTGATTTATGTGATGATGATGACGAGTATGATGAATGATGATGCACCATATGCTGTATTGTGAGGATTATTATTGTGACGTGTACATCATGCATTCATGCGCATTCGATTGCTTTGGCTTCAATCCCACTGTGTGGATGTGAAGTATTTTGACGTGCTTCGATCCTATTGATGGGGATCTATGGAGGGTTGATGTCCCAGTGTCCATCAAGCTGTGATGATTGGTACCACATGCATTGAGTTGTGTTGCATTGCATTTATAAGCCTTTGTGTATAAATTATGATGTTGTGACCTTTGAGGCATATGTGAGTGATATGAATGTGTTGAATATGAATATGTTGTCGTTTATGCATTAATTGTCGTACATTGATTATTATGAATGGTTTTACTCACCCTGCCTGTTTGAATGTTACCTCCACGTGTGTAACATGCAGATGATCCAGTTTAGCCGTGGATGCCGGTGAGGAGTTAGTTTTGAAGTTTTTGAGCGTTTTAGTCTTTTGTCCAGCTTAGAGGGTCTTGCTCTGATATGTAACATCGGGTTGGGTTCCTTGAGTTGATTTTATACTATTGACGTTATTTTGATTAATTTCCCTCTTTGAGAAAAACTTTGAATTATTTTTTGAATTCCGCTGTTTATGATGCTTTGATGTGTTTTGGGAAAAACCCGTCGTTACGGAGTATTGACCAATGTTGTTGACTTTGAGAAATGTACGCCCTTTTGTGGCTTTTTATGAAAGTTAATATTTTACTCTGAAATCCGTGTTCTTTTGCCGTAATATCTGTGGGGTAGAATAAGGGTGTTACATTAGTGGTATCAGAGCAGGTCGGTCCGTCCAGCCAAGTGTTTATGTTGTTAATCCCATGTCAGTCGATAGTGTGAGAACACTGTCGATGAGTTGTTTCCTTCTACCCTTGTTGGTGGGTGTAGATGGCAGGAAGGAATGATCGGGCTATTGCTGATGCGCTGAAATCACTTGCCCAAGTGATGGCTCAGAATGGTGGACCTCTACATGAGTTTCGTGCTTTGGGAATGTTTCATAGGAACAATCCACCGACTTTTGTGGGTACTCATGATCCTGATGGTGCGCAGAAGTGGCTGAAGGTTATTGAGAAGATTTTCTAAGTTATGGCGTGCACTGATGCGCAACAGGTACAGTTTGGCACGCATATGCTGGCAGAAGAGGCTGAGGACTGGTGGGATAACACTCGTCAAAGTTTGGGAGGTGCTGGCATTGCAATAACTTGGACTGTGTTTAAAGAAGAGTTTCTGAGAAATTATTTTCCTGAAGATGTTCGGGGGAAGAAAGAGGTGGAGTTCCTTGAGCTGAAACAAGGTGATATGACTGTGGCTGAGTATGCGGCAAAGTTTGAGTCTTTGGTCAAGTTTTGTCCGCATTACAACCGTGCTGACGTAGAGTTGTCAAAGTGTCTCAAGCTTGAGAATGGGTTGAGACCAGAGATTAAGCAGGGAATTGGGTATCAACAGATTCGTCGGTTTTCGGAACTAGTGAACAAGAGCATAATTTATGATGAAGATAGCCGAGCTTGATCTACTCACTACAAGCAGCTGAGTGAGAAGAAAGAGAAAGGTCAGTTTAGAGGAAAACTGTATGTGACTTCTGATGATAAAGGAAAGCAGAAGGCTTCTGATGGAAAAAAGCCAAGTGAGGGAGCGGCTACTGCTCCAGGTAAGTGTTATAAGTGTGGCGAGTAAGGCCACCGTGCTGAGAATTGTAAAGCGCTGAAGTGTCATCGTTGTGGCAAGAGGGGTCATAAGGCTAATGACTGCAAAGGCGAAGCTCCGACTTGCTTCAACTATGGAGAGAAGGGGCATATCAGTACCCAGTGTCAGCAGCCGAAGAAGACTGCTACTGCTACTCAGACAAGTGGCAGGGTGTTTGCGTTGAGCGGTACAGAAGAAGCTAAGACGGATAACTTGATCAGAGGTACGTGTTTTATTAATGATGTAGAATTTATTGCTATAATTGATACTGGTTCTACACATTCTTTATTTCGCTTGAATGTGCTAAGAGGTTGAATTTGAGTTTGTCTGCTATGAATGGGAGTATGGTTATTGATACCACGGCTAATGGTTCTGTGACTATTGCGTTAGTCTGTTTGAGCTTCCCTGTGACTATTTATGATAGGACTTTGTGATGGACTTGGTCTGTCTACCTTTGAATCAAATTGATGTTATCCTTGGGATGAATTGGTTGGAGTACAACTGTGTTCACATTGACTGTTATAGTAAGACTGTAAGATTTCCTGAGTTGGGTGATGTTGGAGAGCTAATGTTTGTATCTGCCAAGCAAGTGGAAGAACTCTTAGAAGATGAGGCTAAGATGTTTATTGTGTTTGCTTCGCTCCAAGTGGATGGTGAAGCAGTGGGCGTGGAGCTACCGGTTGTTCGGGAATTTCCTGAGGTGTTTCCAGACAACATGAATGACTTACCTCCTGAGTGTGAGGTAGAGTTTACTATTGAGGTGATACTGGGCACTAGTCCTATATCGATGGCTCCGTATCGGATGTCTGCATCTGAGTTAGGGGAATTGAAGAAATAGTTGGAAGATTTACTTGAGAAGAAGTTTGTTCGACCGAGTGTTTCTCCGCGGGGTGCTCCTGTGTTGTTGGTGAAAAAGAAAGATGGTAGTATGAGATTGTGTGTGGATTATCAGCAGTTGAATAAGGTGACGATTAAGAATAAATATCCACTTCCGAGGATTTATGATTTAATGGATCAATTGGTGGGTGCGTGTGTGTTTAGCAAGATTGATTTGAGGTCTGGTTATCATCAGATTCGTGTTAAGCCTGATGATATTCCGAAGACAGCTTTCAGGACGAGATATGGACACTATGAGTATACTGTGATGCCGTTTGGAGTTTCGAATGCACCTGGCATATTCATGGAGTATATGAATAGGATTTTCCATCCTTATTTGGATCAGTTCGTAGTGGTGCTTATTGATGATATTTTGATAAATTCTATGTCTGAAGAAGAGCATACGCAACATCTAAGAGTTGTGTTGCAGGTTTTGAAGAACATGAAGCTTTATGCCAAGTTGTCTAAGTGTGAGTTTTGGTTGAAGGAAGTGAGTTTCCTTGGCCATGTGATTTCTAGTGGAGGGATTGTTATTGATCCGTCGAAGATAGATGTTGTGTTGCAGTGGGAGGCTCTAAAGTCTGCTACTGAGATTCGAAGTTTCCTTGGGTTGGCTGGTTATTATCGCAGGTTTATTGAAGGTTTTTCCCAGTTAGCATTGACATTGACTCAGGTTACTCGAAAGGGTCAAGCTTATGTGTGGGATGTTGCTTGTGAGAAGAGTTTTGTAGAACTCAAGAAGAAGTTGGCGACTGTCCAGTGTTGATTTTGCCAAATCCGAGTGAGTCCTTTGTGGTGTATTGTGATGCGTCGAAGATGGGCCTTGGAGGCGTATTGATGTAGAACGGTCAGGTTGTTGCTTACGCTTCCAGACAACTGAAGGTTCATGAAAGAAATTATCCTACGCATGATTTAGAGTTGGCCGCTGTGGTGTTTGTGTTGAAGATGTGGAGACATTATCTATTTGGGTCCAGATTCAAAGTGTTCAGTGATCACAAGAGTCTGAAGTATTTGTTTGATCAGAAATAGTTGAACATGAGGCAACGAAGATGGCTTGAACTTCTGAAGGATTATGATTTTGAATTGAGTTACCATCCGGGTAAGGCTAATGTTGTGGATGATGCATTGAGTAGGAAGTCCTTGCATATGTCGATGCTTATGGTTCGAGAGTTTGAACTGATTGAGCAATTTAGAGATATGAGTTTGATTTGTGAAGAGACTCCTAACAGTGTTAAATTGGGTATGTTGAAGCTGACTAGTAGTATTCTCTGAGAGATCAGAGAAGGTCAGAGATCTGATTTGGGTTTGGTGGATCATCTCGCGTTAATTAATCAAGGTAACAGAGGTGATTTTCAGATTGATGATAATGGTGTGATGAGGTTCCAAGATAGAGTGGGTGTTCCCGATGTGCCAGAAATCAGGTAGAGCATTCTTGAAGAAGGTCAAAGAAGCGGGTTAAGTATTCATCCTGGTGCCATAAAGATGTATCAAGACTTGAAGAAGTTGTTTTGGTGGCCTAGTATGAAGAAGGAAATTGTTGAATTTGTTTATGCTTGTTTGACTTGTCAGAAGTCGAAGATTGAACATCAGAGACCGTCGGGTCTGATGCAACCATTGAGTATTCCAGAATGGAAATGGGATAGCATTTCTATGGATTTTGTGACAAGTTTACCGAGGACGGTGAAGGGATATGATTCGATTTGGGTAATTGTTGATAGATTGACTAAATCGGCTCATTTCGTACCGACGAGGATCAATTATTCGTTGTAGAAGCTCGCTGAATTATATATTGAGCAGTTTGTGAAGTTGCATGGTGTTCAGTCGAGTATTGTGTCTGATAGAGATCCGAGATTTACATCGAGGTTTTGGGAGAGTTTGCAGGCAACTTTGGGTACTAAATTGAGGTTGAGTTCCGCCTATCATCCGCAGAAGGATGGATAGACAGAAAGAACTATCCAGTCTTTAGAGGATTTGTTGAGAGCTTGTATGTTGGATCAAGGTGGATCGTGGGATAGTTATTTGCCGTTGGTTGAGTTTACCTACAATAATAGTTACCATTCTAGTAACGGAATGGCACCATATGAGGCTTTGTATGGCAGGAGGTGTAGGACTCCGTTGTGTTGGTATGAATCATGCGAGAGTGCTGTGCTCTGACCTGAAATTGTGCAAGAGACGACTGAAAAGATCAAGATGATCCATGAGAAGATGAAAGCATCGCAGAGTCGTCAGAAGAGTTACCATGATAAGAGGAGGAAAGTGCTTGAATTCCAAGAGGGAGATCATGTGTTTCTGAGACTTACGCCATTAACTGCTGTTGGTCGAGCTTTGAAGTCTCGAAAGCTCACATCGCGTTTTGTTGGTCCGTATCAGATTTCACAGAGGGTGGGGGAAGTAGCCTATCGGATTACTTTACCGTCGTTGCTCGCGAATTTGTATGATGTGTTTCATGTGTCCCAGTTGAGGAAGTACATTCCAAATTCGTCGCATGTGATTCAGATGGATGATGTACAAGTGCGAGATGATTTGACTGTTGAGGTGTTGCCTGTTCGAATTGATGAACGAGGAGTGAAATAGCTACGATGTAAAGAGATCGCCTTGGTGAAGGTATTGTGGGGAGGACCAGCTAGAGAAAGTTGGACTTGGGAACGTGAAGATCAGATGAAGGATTCGTATCCGACTCTGTTTTCTGCAGGTAATTTTCGAGGACGAAAATTCTTTTAAGTGGGGGAGAGTTGTAACACCCCGAATTTAATCATGATAGTTGAATTAATTATTTAATTAAGAATATTCAGGTTTCGCTAAATTTCCAGTGGTTTTGTGAATATTGGAAAAATGTGCATTTTCGGGTATTTATTCGATTAATAGCATATAATATTAATTTATTAGTATTATTATTAATTAAATGGAATATAAGTGAAATAAGGGCAATTTGGGCATTTGAGGAAGTTAGTAAAGGTAATAAGGGAAAAGCCCAATTTGTGAGGCCCAAGACTAAGTTGGAAAAAATAGAGTTCTGAACGGGAATTTGAATTCATTTTGTATTAACCGTGAAAGTTTGGTGGCCAGAGCTCTGAAGGAAAGGTTAGAGGCAGAAGATCCCAAAGTTAATCGTGAAAGCTGCGAATCGATTAAGGTATGGGGAGTATCGCATTTCATGATTTTCTATATATGTCTTTTGGTGTGATTATGGTGGGGTTTATGATTTAGGGTATGTTGGGTTGATTTGGGAGAATTAGGGAAACTGATGAATAGACTTTGAGGTTATGATTGATGGCATGTATCCCTAAACGATGACATGAATTTAGGAAACCTTATCGGACTGTTTGATGTGTAACATGAGTTTGGAAACCTTAGGTCTTTGTGGCCAAAACCTTGGATTGTGATATGTTTGACCCTGTAGGAATAGGAATATTCAAATGTGAGTAACTCTGATGCACTCAAAGCAATTGCAGGAAAATAGTGTGTTAAGCAGTGCAAATGTTGTCGAACTAGCCTAATGAACCACGGATTTTGTACCGTTATCGCCGTATGACCTTAGGGATGATTTAGGGATGTTTTGGGGGCATGAGATGTGTGAATCGTATGAGTTTTTGGGTGGAAATCAGTTTTGGTGCGTAGCAGAAGTTGCTGTCATCGCACTGTTCGCCTAGTGAGCAAGCCAGCGAAGGTTCGCTACAAGACTCGCCTAGCGACAAAGCCAGCGAGGACTCGCTAGAAGCTTGCCTAGCAAGCAAGCCAGCGAGGGGTTCGCTACGAGACTCGCCTAGCGAGTGAGCCAGCGAACGTAGCAGAGTTCGCGAAAGTTATTGTTGTGCAGCGATGTTGTGATGTGTAATTCTGGGATTTCTGGGATGAGTTGCCATGAGTATGACAGTGGGTTTTAGGGGATGTGTACATGATGTTATAATAGGATTATATGATGTATCAATTGAGTTAATATGATGAAACTACCATGATTTGATGAACTATGTGATAACATGAGATATGATGATTTATGTGATTTATGTGATGATGATGAGTGTGATGAATGATGATGCACCATATGCTGTATTGTGAGAATTATTATTGTGACGTGTGCATCATGCATTCATGCACATTCGATTGCTTTGGCTTCAATCCCACTGTGTGGATGTGAAGTATTTTGACGTGCTCTGATCCTATTGATGGGGATCTATGGAGGGTTGATGGCCCAGTGTCCATTGAGTTGTGATGATTGGTACCACATGCATTGAGTTGTGTTGCATTGAATTTATGAGCCTTTGTGTATAAGTTATGATGTTGTGACCTTTGAGGCATATGTGAGTCATATGAATGTGTTGAATATGAATATGTTTTCGTTTATGCATTAATTGTCGTACATTGATTATTATGAATTTTTTTACTCACCTTGCCTGTTTGAATGTTACCTCCACGTGGGTAACGTGCAGATGATCCATTTTAGCCGTGGACGCCGGTGAGGAGTTAGTTTTGTAGTTTTTGAGCGTTTTAGTCTTTTGGTCAGCTTAGAGGGTCTTGCTCTGATATGTAACATCGGGTTGGGTTCCTTGAGTTGATTTTATACTATTGACGCTATTTTGATTAATTTCCCTCTTTGAGGAAAACTTTGAATTATGTTTTGAATTCCGCTGTTTATGATGCTTTGATGTGTTTTGGGAAAAACCCGTCATTATGGAGTATTGACCAATGTTGTTGACTTTGAGAAATGTACGCCCTTTTGTGGCTTTTTATGAAAGTTAATATTTTACTCTGAAATCCGTGTTATTTTGCCGTAATATTTGTGGGGTAGAATAAGGGTGTTACATGTGGTCGTGATGTGCAGGTGTATAGGATGAGTCGTGGACGTACCCACATATGATTACAACACAGAAAAAAAATAAAAACCCTAAACCATAAACTATTCAGCCGCTTCCATCCCGCTTCTCTCCCCTTCTGTGTTTTCCTCTTCTTCCTCTTACCACGACCTCTCTCTCCTCCATCTCCAACGTTATCTTTCCAATCTTCTTCCCTCTCCTTCCAATATTCTATTTCCTGCATCAAGAAAAACAAGAAAATAACTGTTAGTAAAAATATTCACATTTTAAAATGGGTTTTGGCAGGTTTCGGTTGCGGATTGGAGATGGCGGTCAAGGAAACGGCGATTTGCGAGAGTTTGAAGGGATTGAAAACTTCGACGGCGCAGTTGACGGTGGATGATGAGGGGTGGTTCACGATCTCGCGGCGTACGCGATTTCAGGCGAAGGTTTTCGATGACGACTTGTGAAAATGATGAGGGTGGAGGCGGACGGAGCACGGACGGCATGGCAGTTGCAGTTTTCGCAGGTGGATTCGAACGGGCACAGAGATAAGTTTTCTTCTATGGTTCCTAGGGTTTCGGTTTGGGGACCTTTGGGGTTTCCTGTTGAATTTGGGATTTTTGAATGTTGTTGAATGTGTTCGGATTCATGCTTGGATGTTGTGGGCTTTGCAAAAATATCGTGGTTGTCCCTTCTCTGTGCTCTTGAATTTCTTCTTCATCTTATAGTATTCCAGAAAGAAACGAGTTGATTGACTGGAGTAATGTTGTCGGGCTCTTGCTTTGGTAAGAAGTTGAATGGTCATGAAAAGGTTTTCAAGATATTTATGTGATTTCCTTTCTTGTTGAAACCTGTCCGAATAGGTTGAGATCCTGTTAGACTCTGGCTTTGGAAGGAAACAGAATGGTTGTAAAAGTTAAATTCTTTCCATGTTGAAATTTTAACCAAGTCTTGTGGATTATGTTTGATTTATGAATTAATGAAAAGTCCTTCTGCTAATATTTTCAAATTTCTTTGCTTCTTTCAGGAAAACCACTTAAGTGCAGATGCTGCCTGTGTGATGCCGCCAATTGGGCTGTCGTAGCCAAAAGCTTCTGTGCACTCAAGCCAATACAACTTGTGGTAGGTTTCGCATTCGGCTCCATCCGGTAAAACAGGTGGTACTCGAATTTGGTTACAAGTATCTCCTATTTCCTTTCATCTGCCAACATTGTTGCTTATCATTGTTCTTAGTTCTTGCCAAATTATCACCGGAATTGTAACGATACTGGTTTTTTATAATTATTCGGTTTAATCATATTTGGATTTATGATGAGCACTCTCAATTCTTTATGTGTGACTATCGTCACCGATACTGCTAATATGTCTCTTTTTTCATGTGATGATGTAGCAGGCCCAAAGCACTTTAGAGTAATCGTAAATTTTTGAATGAAGGGTAGAGGTCAAGCGCAGTATGTTGTAAATGATCATGCAGTGGATGGCAAAGTGACCAAACTCAGTTGCTATTATGTAATGAATTAAGAAATTTGTCTTGTAAACCAAATCGAACGGCTTTGAATTTGTATGTTATAAAATCATTTGAACTTGTATGTTGTAAAATCAACAATTCTTGGTTATTGTATTTGAAATTAATTATTTGTAAACATGCTATAGGAATTTACAGTGAACTATGTTGCAATCTCAAAAATGGATACTTGCTTGTCCTCAAACTTTGACTTGTAAATTTCCAAAACACACACTTTAAACCAAAGTTGTATGCATGTTTGATGTACTAGAATTTGAGGCGTTAACACTTCAAGGAATCTAAATGAATCCTCTTTCCATATGAGTTCAAAATTTGTTCTTTGATGCAAACCAATTGAACTCAAAACATTAAGAATCAAACTTTAATGCCTTAGGGATTCTATAATACATCTGGGATGTGTATATGCGAGTCCGTACTTCAAAATGAGAGTCTTATAATAATGACGATTTGAACGACACAGAACTTTAGCCGTGAACTCAAATTTCTTAAGTTTAGTAATGACGTATATTTGAATTATAATATAACCAGAACTTGAATCATGTTCCTGTTGCACCCTAAAATTTGACCAACTTATTTTACTAGATTTATGTTTCAAGAGCATTGTCATTTGCATAGTAGATAATGTCCATAGTTCAATCATTTGCATAGCATGGCATAAGCAAGTCATCCAGCAAGGGATCAAGTGCCATTATTCTATAAAGAGGCACATCAAAAGGGGTTTTATTCAAGCCTAAGTCTATTCAAGTCATCAAGAAAGGAATTGAAGCTTTGAGAGGTTAGAAGGTCAAGCAGTGGATTCCTCTCCTATCTAGGGGTGTGTTTGAGGATCATCAATGAGACATGAGCTATGAACTGAGGGTATGGAATGTGCACTAGCATCATGGAGGGCTTATAGGGTCATTTTGAATATGATTCAAGTCATTGGTGGGATTACAAGAGCTACAGTTGAATGCAGTTAACTAGGGTTTCATCTAGGTCAACCCTAGGGCAACCTTAGGTCAACAGGGTGATTGAAGAGTATCAAGGTCAGTTTGGAGGTTGTGGAAGTCATGAATTTATATGGGGATACATGTGTGGTGTTGTGCCAAGGGGAAATCAAGAGGGATCAAGAAGAGGAGGGGTCATTAGATTAGGGTTTTAGTGTAAAAAACCCTAATTTAGGCTTAACTTCCAAGCCAGATAAGTCAAGATGCAAGTTTCAAATGGATCCTTGGCCAACATGAAATTTGTAGATCTTCTCAATACCTTCAATTTGAGTACTATAAGTCTTCAATGAGATTTATAGAATTCAAGTTATGGTTCTTGCAAGTTATGGGTCATCAGAAGACTTTGGAATTTATCTGTGAAAGTCACTTGATTTCTCAGCAACTTTTATGCTATAAGGAGTTTTCGAATGGATTCTTGGACAACATGAAAGTTGTAGGTATTGATCTTAGCTTTAATTTGAGTACTATAAGTCCTCAAGAGGAGTTGTAGAACTCAAGTTATGGTCTTGGCAACTCAGGGGTATTTTGGGAAAGTTGAATTATAAGTCATTTTTCTACATGGATCCAAATCTCCCTCTTCCACTCCTCAAATGAAAAAATGATAAACATGAGATATGTTCCAAATGTCATTTTTAGGCTATACAAGAGGTCATAGTGAGCTAGAATGGCTTGTAGTCCAAAATGCCCAAAATTGGTTTAAATATGGAAGGATTTCAAATGAGCTTATGGAGGGAAAATGCAAAATCCAAGTTATAGGTCCAAAATACCTCATGTATATACTCATTTCAATTGGAAAAGATGTTTTAGAAAGGATGGCATTTACACATTTTTGATTAGAGGTCAGAATCATGGACATGTCTTGTAAACCACTTACTTGAAATTCAAGTTACATAACCAAAACACTACACAAGCTGATTCATGCTTAGTTAGTCATCCAAACACCTTTACCTTGGTTCATATGATTGAAAGAGGGAATTTTAAGCTAGTTGTAAGCAAGATTTACACGACTGTACCATTGGATCTGTCACCTCCATAACAGAAATTGGATATGCTGATGTGGGCCTCTAGAGTGGATCAGAAGCCCATGAATATGTTCTATAAATAGTTTAGAGTGTGCTCAGATGAAGGAAGTTGGTGATTTCGTGCTGTGGAGAGAGAGCCATAACTGAATTTTGCAAGAGAAGTTCAAAATCGGTTTTGGAATTAGAGAAGAGTTCAAGCCAAATTGAAGATTGGAGAGTGTTCCTAGTGCTTCATTGAAGGTGTTTGCATCAATTTGAGGTTTGTTTCGTGCCTCAAAGACCTTTTGTGGATCTCATCCTTGCAGGTATGTAACTTTCCAATTATACACCATTCTAGGCTGAATTAGATAGAAATCTTCATGTGGTTAGGATCTAGGATAATTAGAGAACGATTCTGGAGAGTTTGGTAGCAATTGATGATGTTGGATCATGGAGTGCAAATTCTGTTGAGAGTTGGTTATGGTGATCTTGGATGAATCAATCATGTTTGGATAGTGGAAAGTGATCAGTGTAACATGAGGATTCAATCCATAGCTTTAGATTCAAGATTTGTGTTGATCAAGAATTGTGTGTATTCTGAAATTCCCTTCGTGTTTTAAAATAGACTGAGATTCAAGGGATTATGAGGTTGGATTGGTAATCTACGTGGAAAAATGAGTAGGATTGGTATAATTTTGGACTTGATTGATGACCTGAGAATGGAGGCTCACCGGAGAAGACGGTGGTTTCCACCATGAGCCACCGTCTGGTTATGCCTTGGCTCGCCTGAGTGTTTGGGGAAGAAGACACATGAGCCATCAGATGAGGCGTTTGACTTGGACTCAGAAGAAGGATCCAAGGGCCACGATTGAGTTTGAAGGTCTGAGGAGAGAACACATACAAAAATCACCATTTCATTAATCATTTTGGTTGGGCTTATTGAATTTGATTGCTATACACACCCTCCCTCTAGGCCTATTAGGATATTACACTAGATTTAGTTGCTATTTGCCACGGAGTTTTTCTTTTTTTTTTCATTGCATTTCCTGATTTTTCTTTTAATTTGCTTGGGCTTAGTGCACGCCTTCCTACCCACACCCCCTCCTGGGCCCAACCAGTGTTTTGAACTGCTTTTAATTATTATTTGACACGCGTGTTTCTCTTTTTTTTTTTTTTTTTTTTTTTATATTTTCATCATTTTCTTCATATTATTTTTGGTTCTTTGAAAGTTCATATAAAATCAAAAAATAATCATTTTGATATGGGGATTTTTGCTACATTTTAATAATTTTCTGAAGAAAATTGTGAAAAAACAAAAATATTATTTTAAGCATTTTTTCTATTTTTGGTGATTTTTACATTTAATTGCATTTTATTTTCATTTTGTTTGTACACATCATTTGGTGAATTTTGTTTGGTCATTTAAATTCTCATTTTGATTCCATTCTTTTTGTGGTAGTTAAATTAGAACATTAAGTTCCCCCTGGATTTATTCCACATTTTTTGTGGATTAATCTTGATTAGTTTTGATTGGAAAACATTAGGGTGATAGTTTTAGGGTTCAAACTCAACATAGGTGCATTATAACATTTTATTTTGGGGCTTTTATCATGAATTAGGATATGGGACATATAGGGTAGGTGGGGTAGATGTAGAAATCCCCTTAGAATTAATCTTAGAATTTTAAACACCATTTTACTATTTTCAGTATATTTTGCAAATTGTGTGATTGTTTGGTGTTCCCATTTGGGGTTTATGTTGCTTGCTTGGGCTTTTGGGTTTTTTATCTGGGGTGTGGGTTTGGTTTGGGCTTGTGGAAGTATGAAGAATCAATGGAGAAGATTGAATACCAAGATCAAGGTTGATGCATGAAGATTGCTTGGATTGAAGATGTTGATTGAAGGCTTAGGGGATAGGAGATATAGGGAGAGCTCTAGAATAGACTGTTCTCTTCTGTCAAACATAGAGAGCTTCTTGTGCCTCTATTCCATCCTATGACACAAGGTCCCCACAAAGGATTCCATCTCTCCTTAGGAGGGATGTAGAGCCTGCTTTGATTGGGTAGAATCTTGAGGATAACTTTCACTAGATGTGTTAAGATCTTGATGATTTCCCTGGGTTATCATTAAGCGTCTTAACATCCCAACTTACTCTATTACTTGATTCTCTCTTGGGAAGGTCTGCATTGAAGTTAAAAGCCTATTGAGGATAAAGTTCATTGATGATTTTAGAAGAGAATGCTGGTACCTGTCAAAGCCAGATATCTGTTGAAGGCTAAGGTTTTGTTGGTTGGAACTCAGTGCTTGATGAAGCTGGAGATTATTGGAAGATAAGAGCTTAGCTGGAGCTTAGATATCATTGGAAGAAGAAGAGAGGATCTTGCCTTCAATTGTTAACCTTTTGCTGTGTATCCACTGTAGTTGCCAGAGCTGGTGCTGTTTGGATTGCTTGTTGTAGGAGCTGGTGGGGCTTGCTGAGCTGGTGTTTCTCTTTGTTGTATTGTTTGTTAATCTTCCCCTTAGGTTTAAAGTGAAGCTGTTCACTTTGCCTATTGTTTCTTGCTGCATTTCATGCATTTTACTGCTTTACTATATATCTATTTTTTTGCTGTTTATCCCCTAGGATCTCTGTTTCTCTCTGTGCAAGAGAGAAATATGACAGACATTAGGCTTTCATCCATGTATGACAACATTAGGGTAGTTTTGATTCCCTTTTCAACCATAGGCTTTTTAGAGCTTCTTTCTCTTCTTATCTCAGAGCAATTCAAAAACACATTAATAAGGTTAATCGATGTCGTACGTTACGAGCCTTAAGCTATTTGAGAAAAGGTTGCTGGAGGGTCACTCTTCAGTAATCTGATTGCTTAGTGTGTTACCCTTAGGGTGACATACGATGTAGTCACTCTCAAATCATAGTCTCTAGTGCGTCGGAGATTGCAAACACACTAAAAAACATTTCTTCCGTAAAAGATTCAAAACAAATATCAAAGAGTCATTTTGTCCGCTTGGACCCGTAATCAGGATAAAACCTTTTTCAGAAGGATAAAAACAATCAAGACAAACTTGTGTTGTACGTGGCCCGAACTACGTTTGCTCTGATCTTTCATGCTGTATGAAAGTACGTAGGCATATGATGCGATATCCTAGCGAGCAACCTTCCTCTCCTTTCCCGTAG
The DNA here is from genome assembly GCA_963859935.3 of Lathyrus sativus. NCBI lineage: Eukaryota > Viridiplantae > Streptophyta > Magnoliopsida > Fabales > Fabaceae > Lathyrus > Lathyrus sativus. The sequence continues at coordinate 385,125,806 of OZ012736.1, forward strand.
GTAGGCGAACTACGTTGACTCTGATTTCTCGTTCCAGACGGGAATATGTAGGCATAAAGTGCGATACTTTGCCGAGTCATTTTATTTTCACTTAACCCTTGACCTGTAGAGTAGATAGAATAACAATCCGTACTAGAAAACAAGCGTGGATCCCGTCGAGTATGACAGACGTGAGGGGTGCTAATACCTTCCCCTCGCGTAACCGACTCCCGAATCCAGGATTTGGTTGCGATGACCATTCCTTTCTCGTCTTTGCGGTAGGTTTACTTCGAGCGTTTCCTTTCCATCCGTTGGGATAAATAACGCACGGTGGCGACTCTTTTGTTCAGCCGACGCCGATTTTCGCAGTATCGGCAGCTGGCGACTCTGCTGGGGACTCCAACGGTTCCCTACACGAGTTAATCCTAGCGCTTGTTTTCCTGTCAGGCGTGTTGTATTGGATTTACTATTCTGTCTTTACTTTCCGCAATGTTATTACCAGCCTTATGTTATCATTGCTGCTGTGGGTAGGGGGTAATTTGTTGAGAGATAAGCCAAACCCAGGCTTGAGTACACATATAGATTTAGAGAGAGAGTAGTGGTTAGCCTGCTTGCTTAGCTCGCACCAGCTAGCCGCGAAATCTTACTCGGACGAGATTCTCTTTGATGCTTCTTGCCTGGCCCTTAGGGCTCGACAAGTTGTCTGACCCGAGGATTGTCGACTCTGGGAACCTATCAATTGGGATTCAACTAAGTGAGGCCGCTTCAAGGGATGATGATGCCACACCTTCTGGGTATCATATCATCGCTCTTGAAAGTCTGTGACGTTGAACCCGTATAGGATGCCGTACCTCGTCTGCGAGTTAAGTACACACCTGTGAGGGGTAGGAGGGTCTGTTTGCAGGAAACCTTTGACCTCAGAATACCTGGTTTATCTCTATCAGTGAGATGTGGTTACAAGGTTCTTTTGAGTGGTTGGTTTGGTTTGAGATGAAGGTTGGATGGTTGGTTTGGTTTGAGATGAAGGTTACACTTGGTCCATTGTTGGCCGAGGTCTCTTCGGTTGTATTCAGTTGAACTCTTGTACTCAGCCTCTTGGCGTTTGTTATATATGAGGATTTTCTGGTTTATTGCTTGCTGGATAGGGACTCCATTGCCGTAATGGCTTTCTCTCCAGAACTAGAATCGGGGAAATGTAACCTGTAGCATATTTACATAATTGCATTTTTGTTCATATTGCATTCACCAGGTAATCATTGAGTTGTATCTCATTTCTTGCATCCTTCCAGGTTCTTCCAGGATTGAAAGTCAACGCCCGCACCGATACTCTACTTGTACCAACTGCAAAAGATTTATAGACCAGATGCAGAGCGAGATGCAGGAAATGCGTGAGAAGCTGGCGTTGTTCATGCAGACGATGGAGACAATTGTGAAAGGTCAGGAAAACTTGCAAACTTTGGTGCAGCCATTGCTGGTGAGAAATGTCGGGAATGGAAATGAAGACCACAATTCTGTACGTGTTGACACCATTCATGGGGATGGTACTCCTACACCTGTAGCTCCACCTGTGGTGAATATACCTGCTGTGAACGTGAACAATGGCGCTGGCGCCGGGAACGGTAATACAGGAATTGGTAATGAGACTGTCATTAACAACGTTGGGTTCGGAGACGCCAATCTGGGCGGTGATAACAATGGAGGTAATGGCTTCGGTAACAACGGATTTGGCTATAACGACCAGGGGTTTGATTATGCTAACCAGGATGGGAAGTTTGGCTTCAACGCTCAGGGTTTCGGACATGATGGATTTGGTAATGCTAACCAGGCCTATGGTGGATTCGGTAACGGAAATGGTGCTGGAATGATGTCTTTTGGACCTGTCGGGGTCGCTCAAGGGTATGGTAACAGGGGACGGGGGCCTGTGATGAATCAGACTAGACTTGGTCATAACAATGGGTATGATGGGTACGGAAATGAGAATGTTAATTGGATGGAAGACCAATAAGAAGATGCCTTCTCTGGTAGGGGTATGGATGGACCTGTGGATCCTGTTCAGAGGATCAAGATGCTTGAGGAACAAATGAAGGGTGTAGTGAATCAGAATACTACTGGGCTAGATATGACCACTATGGGTTTGGTGCCTAGCCTAAGGGTACCGCTGAAGTTTAAAGCTCCCACATTTTACAAATATAAGGGAGATACTTGTCCAAAGGTGCATGTTCGCTCCTATTATAGACGGATGTCCGCTTACTCGAATGACGAAAGAATGCTGATGCATTTCTTTCAAGACAGCTTATCCGGACCGTCACTTGAGTGGTATATGGGGCTGGAGCCCACTCAGATCAAGACATGGAAACAACTGGCTGAAGCGTTTGTGACTCATTACAAGTATAACAGTAACTTGGCACCAAACTGGGTCCAGTTACAGGGGTTGTCACAGAAGAAAGATGAGAGTTTCAAAGAATATGCGCAGAGATGGCGCGACATGGCTGCAAGGGTTCATCCTCCTTTGGTTGAGAAGGAGATGAATGATATGTTCATAGGAACGTTCACCAACATATTTTATGATAAGCTGTTTCCTGCTTCCTTGGGCAGTTTCTCAGATCTAATCTTGATGGGCGAGAAGTTTGAAAGTAATATTAAAATGGGAAGATTCCAAGTTGGGGAGTCTACTTCGTCAAGCGGTAATAGAAAAGCATTCGGTGGTCGTCGTCAAGGTGATTCTAGCGCAGTGTTTGGCGGCCGGGGCAGAGGCAGAGGAAGACACCAGTATAATCAGCCGCAGCAGATAGTGAGTGTCACGATTCCGATTCCTCAACAAAGACAACAACAACAACCACCGCAACAACAACAGCAGCCACAACAGCAGCAGGGGCAGAATGCTGGCCAAAGAAGATTTCCGAATGCGAAGCCGAAAAGGGTGTTTGAAGCGCCTCCTTCCACGTACGCGGAACTCTTTCAGACACTGTTGGGGCTGAATTTAGTTGAAAAAAGGACGTTGGCGCCACCCACAGGACCAACCCTTCCTTATGGGTATGATGTTAACAAGCACTGTGACTTCCACTCCGGGGCTCCCAGGCATGACATAGAGGCCTGTCATGCGTTTAAACATAAGGTTCAAGATCTATTGGATAGCAAGGCCATAAATTTTGGACGAGCAGGTCCGAATATAGTACAGCAGCCAATGCCCAACCATGGGGCAAATACTATTTTAACTGAGGAGGGTTTGAATCTGGTTATGGATGTTGATGAACTGAAAACGCCGTTGTGTGAAGTAAAGAGCAGGTTATTGAAAGGAGGTGTGTGTCCGGGCTGCGATGAGTTTTGTCTAGAATGCTGGACCCAAGCTGGGGGTTGTGCTGAATTGAAGAAGGGTATTCAGACCTTGATAGATGAAGGCATGTTGCAATTCGACAGAACGACAGTTGAGAAACCTGCAGAAGTATTAGCTGATGAGCAAAGTGATGTTACTACGATGACAATTCCCCGAAAAACGATAACTATAACGGCGCCAGCCAGGCGACCGAAAATCACTATTACAAAGGCAGGGCCAATCCCTTATGAGAGCACTAAGGCAGTACCATGGACTTATGGGTTGGAAGCATATTGTGATGGGGAGAAACTTGATATCAGTAAACAGCCAGCTGGGGTTGTGGACAATGTCGTCGGAACTGGAGGAATGACGAGGAGCGGGAGAATTTTTATATCGCCTGAGGTAGAGGCTGAACGATTGGAAAAAGGTAAAGGTAAAGTGAATGAGGATGTTCCTGTGCAAAGGAATGAAAAAGAAACATCCCTGAAAGATGTAGAAGAGTTTATGCGTCTTATCCGTAAGAGTGACTATAAAATTGTTGAGCACCTTAAACAAACGCCGTTGAAGATATCCATATTGTCGTTGTTATTGTGTTCCGAAGCCCATAGGAATGCGTTATTGAAAATTCTGGACACGTCGTTTGTACCCCAAGATGTTTCTGTGAATCAGTTGGAGGGGGTGATGTCGCACGTGAATGCAGGCCATAGCTTGGGATTTACGGATTTTGATTTGACTCCGAGGGGAAGAGAGCATAATATGGCGTTGCATGTCTCAGTTGAATGCAGGGGCGCAGTCATGTCCCACTTACTAGTAGATACCGGGTCTTCCTTGAATGTGCTGCCGAAGAAAGCAATGATGAAGTTAGACATCAGGGGGATCATTTGTACGCCTAGTGACTTGGTGGTCAGGGCATTTGATGGTACACGGAGGTCAGTCTTTGGATCCATAACTTTGCCTCTGCAGGTGGGGCCGGAGATTTTTGAAACCGAATTTTACATTATGGACATCCAGCCAACATATAGCTGTCTTCTTGGACGACCATGGATCCATGGTGCTGGGGCAGTCACACCTACCTTGCACCAAAAGCTGAAGTACATGGTGGGGGACAGTGTGGTCACAGTTTGTGGAGAGGAGGATATACTGGTCAGCCATTTGTCGTCATTCAAGTACGTGGAAGTCGACGACGAGATTCATGAAACCCCCTGTTAAGCCTTTGAGGGGTTGCGCATCAAAGACAAAGTTCCAGGGCCGAGTAAAGCATCAGAGGTGGCAGTATCGTCATACAAAGAGGCTCAGGCTCTAGTGAAGACTGGCAAGACCAAGGGTTGGGGCAAGGTTCTGGATATTCCTGTGAAAATGGACCGATTTGGGCTAGGATATCGACCGTCATCATCAGCGCCTACTGCAGGGGCACCCCGTTTCAAAGGACCAATAACGATTACGGCTAGTGGGGTATATCACGAGACCATCAACGCTGTTTCAGATTCCGAAGAAGGAGACAGCGACTGCGACATGGATGCCTGGATTCAGCCGAGCGTGTCAGGACAAGGGTTGTGCAATTGGTTTATTCAGGAGACTGTTCCTGTGACAACTAAACAGTAATACTTTGTTTTTTTAATTGTTGAACAATCCGTAGCCTACCCGGGGCATCGTGATTTTGCTTAGGACCGTTCTGTTATGTACATTGCACTGTTTAATCGTTAAATAAAAGGCGTTTTTCATGTACAAATATTGTGATCTCTATTTTTCCTGTTTTTATTTTTTACAATAAAATGGCAACGTGGTTATTCGCTTTGTATGTGTTTTGAAGCATTTAACCATTTCCTTTGTAGGATTACTATTTCAGATGACATCTATGAACCGCCTATGACTCACTTCGACTTTGAGCACCCGGTATTTCAGACCGAAGAAGAGATTGTTGAAGATGGCGACGTTCCAGAAGAGTTGTCTTGGTTGGTAAAACAAGAAGAACGAATCATTCTGCCTCATGAGGAAGTCATTGAGATCGTCAATATGGGGTCGGAAGGGGTTGAAAGGAACATCCGTATAGGGGTCGTGCTGCAGAGCGACGTCAAGCGAAGATTGGTTGAAATGCTCAAAAAGTACAGTGATATTTTTGCTTGGTCGTATGAGGACATGCCTGGGCTGGATACGGATATGGTTGTGCACCGTCTGCCGCTAAAAGAGGAATGCCCGCCGGTTAAGCAGAAGCTCCGAAGAACTAGACCGGACATGGCTGTGAAGATTAAGGAGGAGGTTCAAAAGCAGTGGGATGCTGGTTTCCTAGCTGTTACAAAATATCCTTCATGGGTCGCTAATATTGTGCCAGTGCCAAAGAAAGACGGTAAAGTGAGAATGTGCGTAGATTACTGTGATTTGAACAAGGCGAGCCTGAAAGACGATTTTCCACTTCCTCACATCGATGTGCTGGTTGATAACACTGCTCAATTTTCCATATTCTCCTTCATGGATGGCTTCTCGGGCTATAATCAGATTAAAATGGCGCCAGAAGACATGGAGAAGACTACCTTCATTACGCCTTGGGGAACATTTTGCTACAAAGTGATGCCCTTCGGATTGAAGAATGCTGGGGCAACGTATCAGCGTGCAATGACGACTCTCTTTCATGACATGATGCATAAAGAGATCGAGGTTTATGTTGATGATATGATTGCCAAATCCTAGACGGAGGAAGAACATTTGCTGAATCTGCTGAAATTATTCAAGAGGCTTAGGAAGTTCAGGTTGAGACTGAACCCTAACAAATGCACCTTCGGGGTGAGATCGGGTAAACTGCTGGGGTTTATCGTGAGCGAAAAAAGAATAGAGGTTGATCCTGCGAAAATAAAAGCAATACAAGAAATGCCGACGCCTAAAACAGAAAAAGAAGTGTGCGGGTTTTTAGGGAGGTTGAACTACATCGCTCGGTTCATATCTCACCTAACAGCTACGTGTGAGCCGTTATTCAAGCTGTTGAAAAAAGACCAGGCTGTAACATGGAATGAAAATTGTCAAAAGGCATTCGATAAAATAAAACAGTATTTGCAGGAGCCTCCTATTTTGATACCTCCAGTGGCAGGGAGACCCTTGATTATGTATTTGACGGTTCTTGAGGGGAGTATGGGTTGTGTTCTCGGTCAACATGACGAGACAGGGCGTAAAGAGCATGTGATATACTACCCGAGTAAGAAGTTTACTGACTGTGAATCTCGATACTCAATGCTCGAAAAAACTTGTTGTGCGCTAGCTTGGGCCGCCAAGCGTTTAAGGCAGTACATGTTGAATCATACAACCATGCTCATCTCGAAGATGGATTCTATCAAATACGTATTTGAAAAGCAGGAACTATCTGGGAGAATTGCCCGTTGGCAGATGATTTTGACCGAATATGACATCCAGTATGTGTCACAGAAGGCTATAAAGGGGAGCGTGTTATCAGAGTATCTGGCTGAGCAGCCTATTGAGGACTACCAATCGATGAGGTTTGATTTTCCTGACGAGCATATCATGTACCTGAAGATGAAAGATTGGGAAGAACCATTGCCGGAAGAAGGGCCAAAGACAGATTCCAGATGGCAGTTGATCTTTGACGGAGCTGTGAATTCCTATGGTAACGGAATAGGGGCAATCATCACTACTCCACATGGGTCGCACATCCCATTTACTGCTCGATTGACCTTTCCGGTTACCAATAATGAAGCTGAATACGAAGCTTGCATCATGGGGCTTGAGGAAGCTATTGATTTGCGAATCAAAAATCTGGATGTATACGGAGACTCAGCTCTGGTGGTGAATCAAATAAAAGGAGAATGGGAGACACGTCAACCCAACTTGATACCGTACATGAATTATGCAAGGAGATTGTTGCCTTTCTTTAACAAGGTTGAATTGCATCATGTGCCGCGAGTAGAAAATCAGATGGCTGACGCCCTAGCCAAATTGTCTTCCATGTATAAAGTCAACTTCTGGAATGAGGCTCCCAGAATCGTTATCTCTCAGCTTGACAGACTCGTCTTCGTATTGGCCATTGACGAAGCATCCGATGATAAACCCTGGTATTTTGACATCCAGAATTTCTTGAAGAACAAGGAGTATCCGGCTGGGGCATCCAGTCGCGATCAGAAGACTCTCAGGAGATTGGCTGGTAATTTCTATCTAAATCCGGACGGCGTCCTATACAAAAGGAATCATGACACGGTGTTGCTACGTTGTGTAGATGAGAAGGAGGCGAAGTTGCTTATGGAGGAAATACACGAGGGTACATTTGGTACACATGCTGGTGGGCATGCTATGATGAGAAAGCTGCTGCGGGCAGGTTATTACTGGCTAACTATGGAAACTGACTGTTTCAAGTTTGCGAAAAGGTGTCATAAGTGCCAGATCTATGCAGATAAGATCCATGTGCCTCCGAGTCCTCTGAACGTGATGTCGTCACCGTGGCCATTCTCGATGTGGGGCATTGATATGATTGGAAAAATTGAGCCGACGGCATCTAACGGACACCGTTTCATTTTGGTAGCAATTGATTATTTTACCAAATGGGTGGAAGCGGCATCATATGCTAATGTGACCAAGCAGGTGGTAGCCAGGTTTATCAAAAGAGATATCATTTGCAGATATGGAATCCCTGAGCGGATTATTACCGACAATGGTTAGAACGTAAATAACAAAATGATGAAGGAGCTGTGTCAGAATTTTAAGATTGAGCATCACAACTCTTCTCCTTACCGACCCAAGATGAATGGCGCTGTTGAAGCATCCAATAAGAACATAAAGAAGATTGTTCAGAAGATGGTGGTGACCTATAAGGACTGGCACGAGATGCTACCTTTCACTTTGCACGGTTATCGTACGACGGTACGCACATCAACCGGGGCAACCCCGTTCTCGTTGGTATACGGAATGGAGGCAGTGTTACCATTGGAGGTTGAGATTCCTTCCATGAGGGTATTACGAGATGTCCAACTCGACGAGGCAGAATGGGTGAAAGACAGATTGAACCAGCTGAGTTTAATGGATGAGAAGAGGCTAGCTTCTATAGCATACGGTCGTTTGTACCAGAGCCGGATGAAGAAAGTGTATGATAAGAAGATACATCCTCGGAGCTTTCAGACGGGCGACCTTGTGCTGAAAAGGATTCTCCCGCCACAAGTAGATCACAGGGGCAAGTGGACCCCCAACTACGAAGGGCCATACGTTGTCAGAAAAGTCTTTTCAGGAGGAGCATTGTTGTTGTCCACCATGGACGGTGAAGACTTTACGTCGCCTGTGAATTCGGACGCAGTTAAAAAATACTTTGCTTGAAATTGACTCGCTGGACAGAAAAAAAGAGAGTCCAGGCAAAAATGGGGCATCCTGGCGAACTAAAAACAGAATAAAAGGTTTGGGCAAAAATTAGGGATAAAATTGCGAAGATGTACACCCGCGAAGTTGAAAACCTACATTGGGCGGCTTCGGCAAAAAACGGTATCCCGGTGAACTGAAAACCCGCAAAGTGCGGTTCACGCAAAAGTTAGGGATTTAAAAAAGCAAATGACTGTGGTACGAATTTGATGCTACATTGCCTGGTGGTTGGGAGAATACTTTGGGGGGTTCGATTATCAGATACAATCTCTTCAGAAGTTGAATACCGGGAAAGCGCCCGAGTCAGGCGAGTCATAGGAGGATCAGCTCATGATGTTTGTCTGCGCCGCGTTGCCGACATATGTGCAAATTTGATTTGTCACTGTATTTATGCTTCCTATGCATACGTGTATATTTTGTTGTGCGTAACTTCCTCTTTTCAGGAGTTGCATCCAGTGTACAAAACTTTGCCCATTCAGGGGCCCAATCAATGAAACATGTTATTCAGTATTTGATACTTGTTCTTTAATGTTTTGTATGTGAAAAACGCCAATGTTTTAATAAAACTAGCAAGTGCATAACGTTGCTGGCCCTTGCCAATAATTGCTAAAACTTCGGATTGACTGAAAATGATGTCACTAACGCTAACTTGAATAGATTTGGTTGTATAGACTTGTCTTGTCTCGTATGTGGTATTGCAGGTTTCTTGCCCATATGAAGTGGACGATCAGAAGATTGCAGTCCTAACCAGAGGCTCTTGACAAAAAGACTTGATCATTAAGTGAAGTGAATCCCCACGCAGGTCGCGCTTCATTTCCCGGAGCTGAGATGACAATGTTCTTTACTGAAGGAAGGTCAATTTCCCCATCTAGTCGCGGCTTATCCCAAAGGGTGTTCTCTAGAAGACTAAGATTAATGCTCGCCACAGGATGTCTATCCTCAGTCCCAAGTATGCAAACTGTAGCCAGATGGTTTACTCTTCCCAGCAGGGTCGTTTACCCTCAGCAGAATTTGATAAATCCAAAATACGTAAGTTGTATTCAGACATTGGTGGTTCTCCAAAAGGACTCCTTATCCTCAGCGGAGTCGTTTAGCTTTCAGAGAGTTGTAAACTGTGTTCAGACAGTTATTCTCCCCAGTAGGGTTGTTCATTCTCCCCAGCGGAGTCGGTTAATATTCCCCAAGAGAGCCATTTTTTCCCCAGCGGAGTTTTCTCTCCCCAACAGGTGTTATTCTTTCCTCCCATTGGAAATCGAAGGTTTAAAGCTCTCCCCGGCAGAGTTCGTTGTATGTCCTGGCATTTATTTTGCCGCAATACTTGGTGGCAACCGTTCCTTCCCCAGCAGGGTGGTATTTGTCCTCAGTATCCGTGATGAAGCGAGTTTATCATAGCTTTTCCCTAGCAGCCTGAACCTGCATTTGCGTTTGCATGCATTATCATGTTTGCATCCATCTAGAAAACACGTAGCATTTCCATGCTGTATGGAGCATTGCGCTATTGTCAAACATATGCATGTTGAAACATAAGCCAGGTTAGTTAACCTTTTGCTTTCAGGTATGTTTCTCGACAGGAGTATGGAGTTCTAAAGCTCAGGGGTCTTTTCAGAGAATCAAAGTCTTAACGGGAGACATATGATGACGCGATTCAGTTTATTATCATCCCCACAGAGTTACTGGTTGAGTTTTCCTCGTGTCCGATCAGCAGACTATTTTTTCAAGTTTGTTGCTGCAGTAGAATCTCAGGGTTCCATGAATCAAAATTTCAGAAGTGGTCGCTTGTTGTCAGAACGGGGTCGGCCATTGGATTTCAGAATATCCCCAGCTATGTTGGTAGAATTTATTCGTGTTAACGAATTACTTTCTCCGTGTTGACGGAATATGGAGTCCTGATGAGGACAATTTAGGCTTATGATGATAGGATTTATTCGTGTTGACGAATTACTTCTCCATGATGATGGAATATGGAGTCCTGTTGAGGACGAAGTTTGATTTCTCCGGGTTAACAGAACAGGGGGTCCTGATGAGGACGAGGTCTCTTCGTGCTGACAGAATATGGGGTCCTGATGAGGACAATTGATGCCTATGTTGATGGGATATTTCTGTGATTGACAGAATATGGAGTCCTGATGAGGACAATCTACGCCTATGCTGATAGGATTTATTCGTGTTGACAAATTACTCTCTCCGTGTTGACGGAATGTGCGTCCTAATGAGGACAACTTATGCTTATATGGATAGGATTTCTTCGTGTTGACGAAATGTGAGTTCAGAGATGTACAAGAATGGTATTCCTATGATGATAGGATTTATTCATGTTAATGAACCTATTTTCCTCGTGTTAACGAGACGTGAGTCCTGACGTGGACAAGCTATGTTAATGGGAGTTCTTGTGGTGATAAGACGTAAATGAGAACTTTATTACCCATGCTGATAGGATCTCCTTGTGTTGACGAAATGCGGATAGCCCATCCCCAGTGGAGTCGACCAGTCTTATTTCTCCGTGTTGACGGAATATGGGGTCCTGATGAGGGCAAATTTTATTCCTATGATGATAGGATTTCCTCGTGATGATGAATTTATGGCTTTTCGTGTTGACAAAATTAAGGGCGATCGTGAATAAGTTTTTCCTGTGATGACGGGATCTTTACTCGTGTGAATGAATTTGTCTCTCTTCTTGTGTTGACAAGGTTTGTCCAGTTGCGAGCATAGGTGTTTTTGCAAAGATAGTTCAGTACCCGTGGTGTTACATGGGTGGTGATAGTCAAAATCAGAGTTATTCTCAGAAAAATGATCCATTGTTACCATAACAATCAGGTTCACTCGACGAATTTCGTTCCCCAAGCAGTGGTGCAGTTTATTTCTGCGGTTGGAAAATTTCAGGGTTTCTTTGGTATTCAACCGTCTCGTACCTCGAATGTTTGAAGGTCGTCCGCTCTTCACCCAGTCGGGTCCAAGCCGCTTGAATAGGGGTAGCTGTTGCACCCTAAAATTTGACCAACTTATTTTACTAGATTTATGTTTCAAGAGCATTGTCATTTGCATAGTATATAATGTCCATAGTTCAATCATTTGCATAGCATGGCATAAGCAAGTCATCCAGCAAGGGATCAAGTGCCATTATTCTCTAAAGAGGCACATCAAAAGGGTTTTTATTCAAGCCTAAGTCTATTCAAGTCATCAAGAAAGGAATTGAAGCTTTGAGAGGTTAGAAGGTCAAGCAGTGGGTTCCTCTCCTATCTAGGGGTGTGTTTGAGGATCATCAATGAGACATGAGCTATGAACTGAGGGTATGGAATGTGTACTAGCATCATGGAGGGCTTAGAGGGTCATTTTGAAGATGAGTCAAGTCATTCGTGGGATTACAAGAGCTACAGTTGAATGCAGTTAACTAGGGTTTCATCTGGGTCAACCCTTGGGCAACCTTAGGTCAACAGGGTGATTGAAGAGTATCAAGGTCAGTTTGGAGGTTGTGGAAGTCATGAATTGATATGGGGATACATGTGTGGTGTTGTGCCAAGGGGAAATCAAGAGGGATCAAGAAGAGGAGGGGTCATTAGATTAGGGTTTTAGTGTAAAAAACCCTAATTTAGGCTTAACTTCCAAGCCAGATAAGTCAAGATGCAAGTTTCAAATGGATCCTTGGCCAACATGAAATTTGTAGATCTTATCAATAACTTTAATTTGAGTACTATAAGTCTTCAAGGAGATTTACAGAATTCAAGTTATGGTTCTTGCAAGTTATGGGTCATCAGAAGACTTTGGAATTTATCTGTGAAAGTCACTTGACTTCCCAACAACTTTTGTGCTAGAAGGAGTTTTCTAATGGATTCTTGGCCAACAAGAAAGTTGTAGGTCTTGATCTTAGCTTTAATGTGAGTACTAGAAGTCCTCAAGAGGAGTTGTAGAACTCAAGTTATGGTCTTGGCAACTCAGGGGTATTTTGGGAAAGTTGAATTATAAGTCATTTTTCTACATGGATCCAAATCTCCCTCTTCCACTCCTCAAATGAAAAAATGATAAACATGAGTTGTGTTCCAAATGGAATTTTTAGGCTATACAAGATGTCATGGTGAGCTAGAATGGCTTGTAGTCCAAAATGCCCAAAATTGGTTTAAATATGGAAGGATTTCAAATGAGCTTATGGAGGGAAAATGCAAAATCCAAGTTATAGGTCCAAAATACCTCATGTATATACTCATTTCAATTGGAAAAGATGTTTTAGAAAGGATGGCATTAACACATTTTTGATTAGAGGTCAGAATCATGGACATGTCTTGTAAACCTCTTACTTGAAATTCAAGTTACATAACCAAAACACTACACAAGTTGATTCAGGCTTAGTTAGTCATCCAAACACCTTTACCTTGGTTCATATGATTGAAAGAGGGAATTTTAAGCTAGCTGTAAGCAAGATTTACACGACTGTACCATTGGATTTGTCACCTCCATAACAGAAATTGGATATGCTGATGTGGGCCTCTAGAGTGGATCAGAAGCCCATGAATATGTTCTATAAATAGTTTAGAGTGTGCTCAGATGAAGGAGGTTGGTGATTTCGTGCTGTGGAGTGAGAGCCATAACTGAATTTTGCAAGAGAAGTTCAAAATCGGTTTTGGAATTAGAGAAGAGTTCAAGCCAAATTGAAGATTGGAGAGTGTTCCTAGTGCTTCATTGAAGGTGTTTGCATCAATTTGAGGCTTGTTTCGTGCCTCAAAGACCTTCTGTGGATCTCATCCTTGCAGGTATGTAACTTTCCAATTATACACCATTCTAGGCTGAATTAGATAGAAATCTTCATGTGGTTAGGATCTAGGATAATTAGAGAATGATTCTGGAGAGTTTGGTAGCAATTGATGATGTTGGATCATGGAGTGCAAATTCTGTTGAGAGTTGGTTATGGTGATCTTGGATGAATCAATCATGTTTGGATAGTGGAAAGTGATCAGTGTAACATGAGGATTCGATCCATAGCTTTAGATTCAAGATTTGTGTTGATCAAGAATTGTGTGTATTCTGAAATTCCCTTCGTGTTTTAAAATAGACTGAGATTCAAGGGATTCTGAGGTTGGATTGGTAATCTACGAGGAAAAACGAGTAGGATTGGTATAATTTTGGACTTGATTGATAACCTGAGAATGGAGGCTCACCAGAGAAGACGGTTGTTTCCACCGTGAGCCACCGTTTGGTTATGCCTTGGCTCGCCTGAGTGTTTGGGGAAGAAGACACATGAGCCATCAGATGAGGCGTTTGACTTGGACTCAAATGAAGGATCCAATGGCCACGATTGAGTTTGAAGGTCTGAGGAGAGAACACATACAAAACTCACCGTTTCATTAATCATTTTGGTTGGGCTTATTGAATTTGATTGCTATACACACCCTCCCTCTAGGCCCATTAGGATATTACACTAGATTTAGTTGCTATTTGCCACGGAGTTTTTCTTTTTTTTTCATTGCATTTCCTGATTTTCTTTTAATTTGCTTGGGCTTAGTGCACGCCTTCCTACCCACACCCCCTCCTGGGCCCAACCAGTGTTTTGAACTGCTTTTAATTACTATTTGACACGCGTGTTTCTCTTTTTTTTCTTCATATTTTCATCATTTTCTTCATATTATTTTTGGTTCTTTGAAAATTCATATAAAATCAAAAAATAATCATTTTGATATGGGGATTTTTGCTACATTTTAATAATTGTCTGAAGAAAATTGTGATTTTTACATTTAATTGCATTTTATTTTCATTTTGTTTGTACACATCATTTGGTGAATTTTGTTTGGTCATTTAAATTCATATTTTGATTCCATTCTTTTTTGTGGTAGTTAGATTAGAACATTAAGTTCCCCCTGGATTTATTCCACATTTTTTGTGGATTAATCTTGATTAGTTTTGATTAGAAAACATTAGGGTGATAGTTTTAGGGTTCAAACTCAACATAGGTGCATTATAACATTTTATTTTGGGGCTTTTAGCATGAATTAGGATATGGGACATATAGGGTAGGTGGGGTAGATGTAGAAATCCCCTTAGAATTAATCTTAGAATTTTAAACACCATTTTACTATTTTCAGTATATTTTGCAAATTGTGTGATTGTTTGGTGTTCCCATTTGGGGTTTATGTTGCTTGCTTGGGCTTTTGGGTTTTTTATTTGGGGTGTGGGCTTGGTTTGGGCTTGTGGAAGCATGAAGAATCAATGGAGAAGATTGAATACCAAGATCAAGGTTGATGCATGAAGATTGCTTGGATTGAAGATGTTGATTGAAGGCTTAGGAGATAGGAGATATAGGGAGAGCTCTAGAATAGACTGTTCTCTTCTGTCAAACATAGAGAGCTTCTTGTGCCTCTATTCCATCCTATGACACAAGGTCCCCACAAAGGATTCCATCTCTCCTTAGGAGGGATGTAGAGCCTGCTTTGATTGGGTAGAATCTTGAGGATAACTTTCACTAGATGTGTTAAGATCTTGATGATTTCCCTGGGTTATCATTAAGCGTCTTAACATCCCAACTTACTCTATTACTTGATTCTCTCTTGGGAAGGTCTGCATTGAAGTTAAAAGCCTATTGAGGATAAAGTTCATTGATGATTTTAGAAGAGGAAGCTGGTACCTGTCAAAGCCAGATATCTGTTGAAGGCTAAGGTTTTGCTGGTTGGAACTCAGTGCTTGTTGAAGCTGGAGATTATTGGAAGATAAGAGCTTAGCTGGAGCTTAGATATCATTGGAAGAAGAAGAGAGGATCTTGCCTCAGTTGTTAACCTTTTGCTATGTATCCACTGTAGCTGCCAGAGCTGGTGTTGTTTGGATTGCTTGCTGTAGGAGCTGGTGGGGCTTGCTGAGCTGGTGTTTCTCTTTGTTGTATTGTTTGTTAATCTTCCCCTTAGGTTTAAAGTGAAGCTGTTCACTTTGCCTATTGTTTCTTGCTGCATTTCATGCATTTTACTGCTTTATTATATATCTGTTTTTTTGTTGTTTATCCCCTAGGATCTCTGTTTCTCTCTGTGCAAGAGAGAAATATGACAGACATTAGGCTTTCATCCACGTATGACAACATTAGGGTAGTATTGATTCCCTTTTCAACCATAGGCTTTTTAGAGCTTCTTTCTCTTCTTATCTCAGAACAATTCAAAAACACATTAATAAGGTTAATCGATGTCATATGTTACGAGCCTTAAGCTATTTGAGAAAAGGTTGCTGGAGGGTCACTCTTCAGTAATCTAATTGCTTAGTGTGTTACCCTTAGGGTGACATACGACGTAGTCACTCTCAAATCATAGTCTCTAGTGCGTCGGAGATTGCAAACACACTAAAAAACATTTCTTCCGTAAAAGATTCAAAACAAATATCAAAGAGTCATTTTGTCCGCTTGGACCCGTAATCAGGATAAAACCTTTTTCAGAAGGATAAAAACAATCAAGACAAACTTGTGTCGTACGTGGCCCGAACTACGTTTGCTCTGATCTTTCATGCTGTATGAAAGTACGTAGGCATAGGATGCGATATCCTAGCGAGCAACCTTCCTTTCCTTTCCCGTAGGTAGGCGAACTACGTTGACTCTGATTTCTCGTTCCAGACGGGAATACGTAGGCATAAAGTGCGATACTTTGCCGAGTCATTTTATTTTCTCTTAACCCTTGACCTGTAGAGTAGATAGAATAACAATCCGTACTAGAAAACAAGCGTGGATCCCGTCGAGTACGACGGACGTGAGGGGTGCTAATACCTTCCCCTCGCGTAACCGACTCCCGAATCCAGGATTTGGTTGCGATGACCATTCCTTTCCCGTCTTTGCGGTAGGTTTACTTCGAGCGTTTCCTTTCCCTCCGTTGGGATAAATAACGCACGGTGGCGACTCTTTTGTTCAGCCGGCGCCGATTTTCGCAGTAGCGACAGTTCCTTCCAACATTTGGATGATTTCTTAAAGGCTTGAACCTTATGAACCATAAGTCTCGTATTAAAACTTGAAATAGTAAACCTCTTAAGTTCAAGACACAACCCCTCTTGTATGTAATATGAAACCTGCCTGCAAATTAAATCGCTTAGTCTTCCCAATCTTCATCCTAAATCGTCGTTTCAAACCAACATGATCCAGATTTCTTCCACTTGACAAATAAATGATCCAAACTCCAAGATTAAAACTAAACCTTTTTGAACTCATGTGAAGATAATGATACAACTTGATGCAAATTGCCATGAAAACCGTAACTAAAATGCGAACGACCATTCTCCAAACCAAAGGACAAAGAGCCCTAAACCTCCTCAAAACACAAAGGCTTCTGACACGCTCTTGGTAACACGATTGCCAGAAATCCTTAGGATCTTTAAATTGAAAACCTGCTTAAATTTAGTTGTACTTGCGCCAACTGGTTAGTCATACATTACAAAAGGTAAAATATAAACAAGCACGAAAATAAGCAGAAGGAGGTGGAATCTTATGGTTAAAATTAGGGTGTGACAGATGCCCCTATTTAAGTTTCTTCTATCCGGAGATATGGAGATTGAAATCTTCGTCTCGACGCGATAGGAGGGACTTAAATATAAACATTGCACGATTTTTTGGCCCTAAGAATCCACCGCATGCATATGATATGAGATGATATGAAATGCAAGACAAAAAAGGGGGTCCTGTGGAGAAATGGCGTCACAAGGGAAAAACCGGACACGACACACGGGAAGAACAGTCTCAACAAAGCGAGACTCCACAGGGAAAGATCAATGATTGACAATCACAAGGTATCTCCAGACATATTGTGAAGAACTTGCGAGAAAAGGGTAAAATAAACCTCCCTACGCTTCAATGTCTGTGTGCCATGAACGGGTCTCAGTTTCTTCCTGGAATGAAGAATACTCAAGATCACCTTCACAGGGAATTAGAATATCACTGGAGATTAAGGACTTCAGTGGTAATTCATAATATACTGGAGATTGTAAAACTTTACCGGGGATCTTCAGAAGAGATGCAAGTCGGTTGATATGCAAAGTATATCCTCTCGAGTAAAGAGAGATTAATTGTAATAAGCTTCACCAAACTTCTCATTAGAGATGCCATTTGATGGAAATAAACTTGTGTAACGGACTCACTGGGGAATATATTCTTGAGGAGTATTCTTTGTTGTAGTTGTAACAATGTATGAAACCTTTGAAGTGCAAATTCTCAAATAAAGAGAAAATATCTGTAAAGTCTTCGACAAACTTCTCTGATGGATTTCCAGAGAGATGCCATTTGACGAGTTGATAATCTTGATAAATCCACTAGGGACGGACAAACTGTCTTGAGGAGACTGCCATTTGTCGTAGAAAACCTGATAAAACGAATTGCTCAAAAAATAGGTCGTTTGTAGTCTAGGTATAGATTGTTGAGAAGATGTGGTAATAGTACTTGGAGAAAGTAACATGTCTTCAATAGTGATCTTCAAATAAAATCTTCCTAGGGAGTCCAAGTGCAAAATAAATGCACGCTCAATCAAAAGTCTGGAGACACCCAAAACGTGATTGTCAGGGACCAAAGTTCAATTCAAGAAGTAACTAAAGAGAAACTATCAAGCAAGACTCGACCATTGAGGTATGAACTCGAATGGAAATATTCTAAAAGAACCATCTTCCACGAGGATCGAACTTCGTGGGGAAATAGAAATATGGTGCTCTATCTGCCTAGGGCCGACAACTCTACTTGGAAGTAGAAGACACGCCCAGTCACTTGGGGCTAAACACAGCCAAGGTGACAGAACGAACAAACACAAAGATGCAAAATGCATATGCCATGCTATCTATCTATATGATATGCGTATGCCTATGCTGACAAAACAAACGAACAAAGGCAACCAGAGATGAAATAAACATCTCGAAAAAAAACATTCGACCAATCTTCGAAGATAGAAGTACTACTGGGGATAGACGGAGAACTAAATATGAGATCATAATCCTGCTTCAGGGCTTCAAATTTCTCTAGGGGTAGAAAACATTCCACTTGGGGATGTAACCTCTTGATCTAATCCTGATTATCCTGTTGAGGATGAGAATAAGGATCTACCAGGGGTGGATCAAACTCATAATTGGAGAACCTTCACGGATAAAATAAATATCCGGTTCTCTGGAGAGATTCTTATTGGAGGAATAGATGGAAATACCCAAGCTGAGGTTTCGCATGGGATAAAATAAATATCCACTTCAATGGGGAAACCTAGATAACATAGTTGTTGAATATCTCGGAGTCGAACTCAAGGGGATGAAATAAACATCCATTTTGTTGGGGAAGACTGGCGTCGTAAAAGATCCACTAGGGAGTGAAATATGTCCACTTCAATGGGAAGGTGAAGTTAAGAAGATTCATTGAGGATTAAAATATCATCCACTTCATGGGGAAGTGAAGTTAAGCAAATCACTGGGAATTCTTAAGTCACCAACTGGAGATTTCTTGTATCAAAAGAATCATCAGAGAATTATCATGACCACCTGAAGTAAAAGTTACCGGGGACACAAAGAATGTTGTGAGAACAAAGTAATTATGCCTTGATGAACTGCGCAATAGTTGCCATTTGAATAACAGGTGTTGCAAATGGATAAAATAATCTTTAGTTCTCAAATGACCTAATTCATACAGTTCATGAGAAGTTGTTCCAAGAGGATTTTACAGAAAACATGGTGTTATAAAAGATCCACTGTCTTCAAACTCTTGGAGAGATTCATCGAATCTCGACGTAACTGGCCCGGATCGACGGTATTATAACTGAGTCTTCAAAAATAGCTCTTTTAGGTGAAGTCCAACTTGTATAGAGACAAAAAGATATGGAAACATACTTGCCCCAGGTCACAAGAGTCCTCAAATTTCAATAGACTGAACTCGTCGTTGATTACATGTAAACCTTCTATGATATCAAACAAAGTTAGTAGGTCAGAAATGTTAATTCTGAAACTGTTAATGCAACATACATGTTTGTCTTGAAGTTTTGAAAAAAAGCGATATCACGACAACTTGTGACAAAATCAACTAGTTGGGATATGAATATATTTTTTTATAAAGCCAATCATCAAATTGTGCATAGCTCATAGGAGTCGGGAAACGTTATTTCACCGAGTATGCTTTGAGATAAACCTTACTTCAATTAGGACTTTTAAGGGTTGTATCATGGTTTAGTTTACAATTTATAAAACAAAGGAATAAGGGTCAAAGCTTATTTGTACCCACCCATTTTTGAAAGATGTTCATTTTGTTATGAAAGTCTAGGTGTTCAATCAAGCTAACTGAAAACTGTCTTGCCCTAGGTTAAAAATGAGGTTGAAAAGGGTTAAAGAGGAGTTAAATTCCTTATATCTTTGGTGTTTGGAGGTTTGAAATAGTGTCTTACATCATCAGCTAGTTTATTCAAAAGCATACAACAAGAGACCTTGCATTTTACTTCGTCATCCTCCTTCCAATTCTTTATCATAGCGAGAAAAAAATCGGGTAAATTTGGCATTATAAATTATGAGAAACGTTTTATGAGTGAATACGAATGGATTTCTTCAAGACAGATGTTTTATTGCATTACTTATTCAAAATAACAAGTTCTTACATGCCAATTATGCTTTTAATCAAAAAAAATAGAAAGTACATATAAGTAAACAAAATGAATTGTCTGATGGGCCCTTCTCAGGATTTTCTGGAGTTTTCGTGTATCAGCATAATGGTGTTCCATTCACGAACGGGTTTCCTTCTTTGAAAGTCAGCACTTCATCGTCTATCATTTCTTGAACTCTTTCTTGGAAAACTTTGCATTCTTCAATCGAATGCCCCATTTCTCCATCATGAAATTCATAGCTGGTGTTCGAGTTGAACCACGATGGACGAGATTTCATGATTCTAGTCCTTCTGGGCGTCATTATCGAGTTTCTAGAAAAATGAGACCATAGTTGCTGATAAGTCAACGGGATAAGATCAAACTGGTGAGTCTCTTCTCTCAGAATACTCAGACGTATCTTCTGATTCTAAAACTATATCTGAACTCGTCGATTATGATGTTAATCTGAAGAAGTTAAACTTCGTTTATGAGGTAGTCGTCGCCTGTGCTGAGCAGACACTGTATACTGATGTTGAGGATAAGATTTTGGAATTGGATCTGGCAGGATTTGAGAGGAATTCCAAATTGCATTAACATCAACACTTCCTTCCTCTAGGGAACCACTAACTAAATCTTCTTCATTAGCTTGGTTATTCAAGTCATCTTGAATTCTTCCACTTTTGAATGCGTTCTCAATGTTTACTCCGACCTCTACAACTTTGGAGAAATCTAAAGGCACAACGCCTACCATCCTATCATAATAAGAGTCTGGTAGCATTCTTAAGAACATCTTGCTTAATTCCTTCTCTTGAAGTGGTGGATGAACTTGGGCTGCTAACTCCTTCCACCGTTGAGCATATTCCCTAAAAGATTCGTTGTCATTCTTACTCATGTTCATCAGTTGATCACTGTCTGGAGCCATATTCAAATTATAATTGTATTGCTTCACGAAAGCATCAGCTAAGTTTCTCCAAGACTGAATACAGTTCCCTTGTAGCTTCATATACCACATCATCGATGCCCCACATAAACGTTCTTGAAAGCAGTGAATTATCAGTTTGTCGTTGTCAATATAAGCAGCCATCTTTCGACAAAACATCGTCAAATGGTATCTTGGACAACTAACACCCTTGTATACTTCAAAGACATGCATCTTGAACTTCGGAAGAATAATTATTCCTGGAACTAAACATAGGTCATGAGCATCAAGACCAGATGTGTTATCTTCTTTCATCACCTTCAATTCTTCTTCAAGATCATGAAATCCTTTCTCAATCTCTATAAATCTAGGATCATCGAACTTCATTTCAGTACGAACATTTGGAGGATTCGGTATATACTGCGAAAACTAGGAAACTTTTCTATCAACTTGAGCACACAGGTTATCTTGCACAGGAATATCCACTTGTTGAACATTATCATCAGAGGGAAGATCAAATAGCAGATTATTCACCACCTTGAAACCGATCATGGGATCCATATCTTTTGTTCTCTTTACTATCCTTCAATAATACTTCAAGCTTGGTCCGATGGTCAAGATGTCAGCTGACAGACAAAGACAGAAGATCGGATGAGCCACAGCAGAGGAGAGACACGTGCACATGCAGATGCTTAATGCAAGATGCTAATGCAGAATGCAAAAAAGCGGTTTCATGGAACTCGAGTATTTATAAACGTCACAGAGTACCAAAGAAACTCATTTAATATTATTATTTTAATAACGAATTACAAGTAAATATTCTTAAAAGAGTCCTAGCATAATAGCTAAATAAAACCTAATAAAGTCCTAAGGAAGTCTTGGATCACGCTTCTTGATCTGCTCTTCTATCTGGACTTTTGTCGAGGATCAACCTTCTAAAGAGTAGTATGATAGAGGAAAATAAATCATCCATCTCTTGTTGGAAAATTTTTTGGTCACTTAGATCTTTAGGAATAATAAAAGTTCCTTGTCTTTGATCTTCCTTTGATCTTTAGTATGAGCTTCTAACTTCCTTAGGTCATCCAAGTTAGGACTCTTAAAAGAATATTTTCAGGTATTTTCTTTTGTAATCCATATTGGTCTCTGTAATGTTTACAAATAAACTTGAAATTCCATGGAACCAATGTAATATGATGCTAAGATGCACAAACACAGGCAAGCACAAAGATAAACAAGGATAAACAAACAGGAAACCTAGGTTTGCAACGAGCATGGAGAAAAGGGTATACCCATCCCCAAAGGGTTTGGACTAAAGGTTAATTGCACCTATAGAACAAGGTTCTAAAGAGGTTCCCAAAATCATTAGTCCATCTTTCGGATATTATCAATTTCCCGACTACTTGGTGGTTAATAATATTGTCAAGAGAACCTCTTTTGAGTGTAGCATCGCGTAGCAACTATTTTGGGAATACTCCCTCATAGTCCTCGCACTACGTCCTAATAAAGGCCAAAGTTAGGTTAAAGGTAACTACGGTCCCCAGTATCACAGGCTCCAAGGTCGAAAAAATGAATGTTTTCACGATTAACTCGTTCAACAATATTGTTTTCGAGAGGGCCTCAACTGAGCGGTGATTCTCAAGTCAGCTTGGTCGGGATTCAACTCCCTATAAGCCTCGTCAAATATATCACCTTCCTATAATAAGTTCACTCGAGTCCGGGTGTAGGACTTATCTCTCCATACAAAGGATATCAACCCAAAAGCAATTGGCAAATATAAGCAGATAAGCAAATAAGCAGATACATATAAAAATAAACAGGTAAATAAAACAAGATAGGGAAACCCACAATAATAAAATATTAAGAGATCCCCAGTGAAGTCGCCATTTCTGTCGCAGTGAGAATCAGATATCAAATTATTAATTAATTTGAATCTTAATTCATGGTTAACCACCGGTCTTTAATTTGTCCAAAGGAATGGAAAAAGATCGAATTACCCACAATGCAATGCAAATGCAAAAGTTAGAGAGTTTTAGGTTCGGGGTTGGTTAAGCTTAGGGAAGGTGCTAGCATCCTATGTTTCTGTAGTACTCTACAGGAACCTCTTGTTTTATGGTATTTATTGCTAAGGGTTATCTGCTTAAGGGCGAAAGACCTAGTGGTTTATTTCTAAGTATACTCGCCAAGACGTCGCATCTTGTGCCTACATATCCTGACAGGAATGGAATCAGAGTATTTGTAGTTCCCCTAAAAGGGATTAGGGAATCATTGATTGTTGGTCAAAGTTCCAAAGGGATAAGGTTGTTGATTGATTGATTCTAGGAGAAAAGACGAGTCGTCATCTTAAGGGAGAACACTCGACTTAACCACCACAACTTATAGGAGATGGTCTTTGCATCGTCTTGAGAGAGGGGTTTAGAAACTTGGATTGTGATCAACGAGTATGCCACTATCACTTTCAAGAGGAAAAGATCTTATATCTCGATTGTATTGTTATGGGGCAGGAGATTTATTTCTCGACTGTCAAGATGACTAACATCTTATTCTCTAATGGGAGAATATTTTGAATTGAGTTGAATATGGTTTATCTAAGTTGTAAAAGAAAAATGTCCTCCTTATGGGATAGGATCTAAACTTAAGCGATCAACTTGAAAAGGATCAAGGATCGAGTGGGGAAAATGATGCAAGATGAGATGCATACGCACAAGTATTAAGTCATGCGCAGATTCTTCCTTTGGACATTATGCGATGCGATAAAGTAAATAGCGGTAAATATAAAAAGCGACAGATAATTAAATCCATACAAACAGAAAAAAATGCTAAAAAATGAGTCAAGTGTGGGAGTTTTGAATGTTCGATTGGTGCAAGACGGATGGAAACATGCACGTGTTGATTAAGTTATAGGCGAGATTGATTTTAAGGGGAATGTTGAATTAATTTAGTGAGATTGATTTTATGGGAGATTATTCTTATTTGTGAAAATATATTAGAAATTAGATCGGTTTTAGTGAATTTGAAAAAAAAAGGATAATATTAGTTAAGTTAATAGAAATGATAATGATTTATTTAAAGGTTTTATTTATAAAATAATTACAAATTAATTAAAAAAACTTATGACAAGTTTCTTTGTAAATAAAATAGTTTTTTTAGCTATTATTAAATAGATTTTAAATAAGTAGAAGTTAAATTAAATGAAACAGATTTATTAAGAAAACAAGCATGTTAAATATTATCAAAATGTTTTTTTAGAATTGATTATAAATAAATTAAAATTGAAGAATTAATTAAATTAATAATAAAAGATTAATTAAATAAGTTGATTTAATTAAAGGCTAAAATAAAAAGATTATAGCAATGTTAATAGAGAATTGGTTGATTAAGGATTAATGGTTAATTAATTGGTTAATCAATTAAATAAAAAGTTAATGATTAGATTAATTAAATTAAGTAAATTTGGATTAAGTGGGTTAATAAGTGGTTAAGTGGAATTAATTGGGGTTAATTTGGAGATAAAGGAAGGTTAGTGGGGCGATGGGTTTTGTGTGGGTGCAGGTGAAGGGCTTAGCGTGGGTGTGCATGGTGGGATGCGCATGATGATGATCTGATGTGGATCGTGTGGTCATGATGTACAGGTGTTTGGGATGAGCCGTGGATGTATACACATATGTGTTGCACCCGAAAATTTGTCCAACCTTTTCTTAACTTGGTTTATGTTTCATTTCATTTCTTTCTAGAATTTGCATTGCATAGCATTTTTCATTGAACATGGGATCAAGAGATTGTGCATAGCAAGAGGAGTCTACTCAGAGGGTTGAGCCTAAGCAATGGGTTACTCAATTTTGGATGGCCATCAAGTCATCTAGAAGTGGGCATTGGCCTTGTGAAAGAAAGGATGGATGTATGTGGGTCAGCTCCTAGCTTGGAGGCCAGTTCAAGATCATTAGAGGATTGTAAATACATGGTTATGGATATAAGATGTTGAGAGATCTCATTGAGTGCTTTGAGATCCATGTGTAGCTTATTCAAGTTGTTGTGTGAGGTGGGACAAGCCACAGTCAAAGGTGTTGCACCTAGGGTTTTCATCTGGCTAATCCCCAGTCAATTGTGAAATTGAAGGAGATTAAAACTCAATTCAAAGTCTCTATGGTCATGGGATGTTGTTTTAAGATATATGAGATATCATTTCAAGTTCAATTCATCAAGGATCAAGTGTGTGAGAAGTTACTAAATTAGGGTTCTCAGGGGAAAATTCCCTATTTAGTGCCTAACTTTAAGACCACCTATCTCAAGATACAAGTTTCATTTCAACTTTTGACTAACATGGAACTTGTAGAGCATGTTCTTAGCTTTCTTTTTAGTACTAGAAGTCCTTGATTGGATTTATAGAACTCAAGTTATGATCCAGACAAGTTATAGGTCATCAGATGAATGTGATTTTGGTCAACAAAAGTCAACTAACTTCCAATCCATTTTTCATCTAGAAGGATGTTTCTCCTAAACTTTTGGCCAACATGAAAGTGGTAGATCTTGGTCTTAGCTTTCCAAAAAGTACTAGAAGTCTTTCATCTGATTTGTAGAACTCAAGTTATGAGGGTTACAAGTCAGGGGTATTTTGGGAAAGTAAGATTATAGGTCATAAAATTATAGGTCCATTTCACCAACTTGCACACTTCAAATGAAGATTTTTCCAACATCAAACTTGCTCCAAATGGTGTTATTTGTTTAATCAATTATTGAGAAGTCATGGATTTGTCTTGGTTTGAAGAATGGATATGTAAATTTTCATGGAAGAAAGTTTAAAAGGGAAAAATGGGAATTAATTCATTATTGATCATTTTGGTGCAAATGAGTACATTTTTTGAGTGCAAACCACATTTTGAATACATTGGCATTAATAGAATTTGGATTTAAGGTGTTTTAGTGAGCCATTTTCAAGGTTACTTCATTATGAAGTTACACAACAAACATGAACCATTGAGATCAATTAAGGCTTTAATCCTAGCCATTCACATCCCATGTGGTACCAGCAAGCATTTTCAAGCATTTTGGAGCCAATTTGGTGAGAATTTTGTGTACATGAGAAAGCTCAAAAACTCAATTCCTTGGATTTTCAATTGGGCTGTTAGAGGCTGAGATTGGGCTTAATTCTTATCAAGATCCATCACATATAAGGTTTTGGTCATGAACAAATCATCAGAAGAGAGAATCGGACCCAAATTGAGCAAGAACAATTTTGAAAAAGTGGTGGAATTATGAAATTCGAATTTGGAGATAGAAGCCATTTCAAGACAAATTGTGAATCACAAAAGCTCTATTGAAGTTTATTGAACTATTATGAGCAATTTTCTTCAAGCTTAAGCTCCATTTGAAGGCTCAGTGGAAGTTCTCCACTAGGTAATTGCAAATCAACTTTACACTCTGGTTATGCATTGATTCACTGCCATTTTTTCATATTTGAGACGTAGGAACAATGTAGATCATTAATATGTAAAACGAACTGGCATTGGTGTTGATTGTTGGATGATGCTCAAAAATGTTTGGATCTATTTTGGCTTGTTCATGTGTGTTCTTGCTTGTTTGATGCTTGATCTGTAATCTACACAACCTCTAGATGAGTTTTAAACAAGATTAGATGAGTTTTGATGAACTTGAGATTTTGATGCACAAACTAAATGGCTTCGGGTTGCTCTCATACTGCATGTTTAATGATTTTTGAGACTGGATTTGAGATCCTCTTGATCTCTAGATAAATTTTGGTATAAAATTTGTACCAAACGGTTGAGTTTTGATGCATGTGGTTGTTGTTGCTCTGTTCACGGTGGAGGATGGCCGGAGAAGACGATGAATAGTGTCTCCGGCCGGCTGTGTGTTTTTTAGGGTTGCTGAAGGTTGAAGATGCTTACGTGTCATGGTGTGGTTTGCTTGATTGGATGACTTTTGAGTCCAACGATGGTGATTAAGACCTATGGTAGTCCGTGTTTGACCTGATTGCATGGAATCTCATTTAAACTTTCATTAATGCGTTGGCAGTCCCCCAGCCCTCTGATTTGATTACTAAGTGATCAAGCGTTTCTGATTGAGTGTCCATGATACACCTTGTTTGACTCATCACGTGGAATTACCAGGTTTATTTGGTTTTGTTTAATTTTTCTGATGGGCCTTGCATGCGCTTGCTAAGCACACCCCCTGTTGGGCCCAGTTTCATTTCTGAACTTGTTTGGATTGCTATTTGCCACAACTATTTTTTATTTTATTTTATTTTTCTTTTGGTTTTTATTTTATTTTCTGTTTACAATTTAAATCAAATAAAATAATTCCAATACTCCAAAAATTCACCAAAAATATTTTTTATATACTTTGAGATGTCTAATATTTTTTGAATATTTTTATTTTATTTTTCATTTTTATTTTCAATTTAAAAAAGAATTAAATATTGGAGTTGTTTTAATTGAATTGAATTGTGACATTGTTTGCTTTTGCATTTAATTCTCTCATTCCTTTTTGATCCAATGATTGAAAATTGATCCTCGTCTCAATGATGAGTTAATCAATTTTTAAGGACCATGTTGCCCCTGGTTGTTGAATTTTGGGTTGACTTTTGTGGCTTTTCTTCTTGCCTTTGTTTCTCCCATTTCAAAGTGGTACATCTAAATGAATCCTTTCTTTTGATGGTGCTTTGAGGGGATATTTGTATTGATTTCTTGGCCTCTGGTTGCCAACTTATTTATCTTCTTTGTGCATTTTATTTGGTTTTTTTAATCCCTTTTCCTATTTTTGAGGTGACTTGCAAGTTAGGTCATCTCATAGGACAACTCGCACAAGTGTATGACCTAGTTTGGATTGGAAATGACCTTTGTGGATCCAATAAGCTCTTAACTCTTCTTGTTTCACATTTTATACATGTTGAGCTTGTTGTATGTTCATTTTTAGGTCAAAATTATGTTCATTGCTTATTGCTTGATGCCTTTCTTTTTGTGCTTTCAACTTGAACTCCTATGTGATGCATGCTTGTTCCCTTTGTGCTCTTGCTTGCATTTCTTCTTGATTTGTTTTGATATTTCTTTTGAGATTTTTTCTCTTCATCTCCCTTATGTCCAATGACCTTGGAGTTTCATTTAAGATAGCTTTGTCCCTCCTTAGGAGGAACTTGAAACTTACCAAAAGTGATGAATCCATGAGGACCCTTTCTTTGTGTTTGTCACTTGTTTGCTTGCTTTTGATGCATCTTTTTCCTTCTTCTTTTCTTTTCTTGCATTTCCATATGCATGCTTGGTTGATATGAGATTGTGGTGGCTACTTCCCTACACTATTTTCCTCCCACTATCATTCTACTTGTGCATTCTATGTGTGCATCTTTCATTTGCATATGCATTCTTCTTCTTCTTCTTCTTTATCTTTCGCTTTTCTTTGCCATGCTCCCCATAAGTTCTCTAACCTCTTGAGGTTATGATAGACATTAGGTGCCTAACCATACATGATAACATTAGGTATTCCCCTTTTCAATCTCAACTTTAGGTTCACTTTGCATGATAACTTTTAGGATTGATTAGTCTCCCATTAGTGTGCCTTCTTCTCTTCTCATCTTCAAATAATCTTAACATACTTAATAAGGATAATGAATGTTGTGCCATGAGCCTTATACTTGGGAAATGGTGATTGAGGGGCCACCTCTCAATTACCTAGAGTGTTTAGTATACGTCCTTAGGATGATATGCGACACGTTCGATCCTAGGTTTTAGAATTTGTTACAACATACATTATGAACACTCTAATTCAAAACACTTCTTCTCTAAAAAACACAAAAACATTTCAAACCTTTTTCACCCTTTGGGGTTCTTAATCAAGGAAAATATTTTCACGAAAAGAGTGTCGTTAACTCTTAGTTCTACCGCAAACGGTAATGCCTAAGTCTCCAATGGTCGAGCTGAATACACCAACTTCTAGAACTATCTGTTAACCCTACTCGGGTCTAAAAACTTTTGAACTAACATGTGGTCCTTTTAGCCCAAACTACGTTTGCTCTGATCTTTCATACCAGATGAAAGTACGTAGGCACAAGACGTGATGTCTTGGCGAGCAACCTTCCCCCCTTCTTTACCCGTAGTTATTCGAACTACGTTGACTCTGACTTTCCCATTGCACGAGGGAGTACGTAAGCACAGAGCGGCGATGCTCTGCCGAGTCACTTCTCTTTTCTTCTCCTTTTGTCCTTAAGCCTTTAGCTAGATAGTTTAAACACACCCTTTTAGATAGACAACAATGTGTGGATCCCGTCGAGTACGACGGACGTGATGGGGGCTAATACCTTCCCCTTGCGTAACCGACTCCCGAATCCATACATGGTCGCGATGACCTTGTCTTTCCCTTTTTATTTAGGTTTTTCCGATCGTTTCCTTTCCCTCTCTTTAGGATAAATAACAAAAGTGGCGACTCTTCTGTTTTTTCGCCAGTGGTTTTTCACAATTGCGACAGCTGGCGACTCTGCTGGGGACGCTGGTTCCCTATGCGAGTCAATCCTAGTGCTTGTCTGTTTATTTTTGGGTGTTGTATATATATGCTTTATTTACTTTCACATTTACTTTCCTGAATTTATTTTCCGCATCATATATCATTACTGATGTGCTGTGTGGAGGGAAGTTTCATTGAGTGATAAGTCGGACCCGGGCTTGAGTACAAACCTAGCATTAGAGTGGAGACTAGTGGGGGCCTATTTGCTTAGCAGATATAGTTCCCCATGAAATTCACACTCAGACGAGATTTTCTTTGATGATTTTCCTTCAGATCCTTAGGATCGGTTGGGATTTTGAATTTGAGAATTGTCGACTCTGGGAACCGATCATTTGTGAGTCAACTAAGTGAGGCCTCTTCAGGAGATAATGATGCCAAACCAGAAATGGTGAACGTATCATCATTTCTTGAAAGTCTGTGACGCTGATGAACGCATAGGATGCCGAACCTTGTCAGTGGATAGGTCCACACTTGTGAGGGGGATTGGGTTGTGCAGGAAACCATGGCTTTCAGATCACCCAGTTCTTTGCAAGTGTGAATCTGTGTTCATGATATCAGTGGATCCTGTTGTCGGTACTTTGTTCTTGCTAAGGTGAAGCTCTGGTTTTTCTCGACCAACAGCGCAGCAGTCTTGATCCCTTGTTTTGCATTTGCATTTGCATTTTTATCTGTATTTCATTAACATGTATTTGCATTGCAGGTGCATATTTCTCCTTTGATTCTAGTGATCTTTGCCCTCATTGCTATTATGGAGTCCCTGAAGAGTACAGTGGCCTACAGGTTTCCAGTTTCAGATGTTAGTACTTTGTTGAGTCTGATTGCCTTGGGTGAGAAAGCAGTAATGGAAGATTTCAGGAAGTCTTATGGGAGATTGTTGAGATATGTCTGCAAGCCTTCTGAATATGAGATTAGTGGTGTCTATGCTCTCTTACAATTTTATGATGCCCAGTTGAAATGCTTCGTCTTTCCTGACTATGTCTTGGCTCCTACACTAGAGGAATATTCAGAGTTGTTAGGGGTACCCATTCGGAGTCGGATGCCGTTTGTTCATGTTGATACTAAGCCTGGTCTGGCCGAGCTCGCCGCTATCTTGCACCTTGAGGCTTCAGAGTTGGATGGGAAGATGATCCGAAGACTTGGGATCTATGGTTTTCCTTTGCCTTGCTTGATTGAGAAAGCTCAGCAGTGCGCTAAGGATGGATGTTGGGTTGTGTTTAGTGCCATCCTGGCTCTTTGTATATATGGCATTGTTCTGTTTCCTCATCTTCCAGACTTTGTGGATGTTGATGCGTTCTATATCTAAGCCTCAGGCAACCCAGTGCTCACCTTTCTTGGAGAAGTTTATCATTCTGTGCACTATAAGAATGAAAAACGAAGAGGGAAGAACGTAGCCTGTTATGTTCCTTTGTTGTATGCATGGTTTATTAGTCATCTACCCAAGACGGGTCCGTTTGTTGCCACTACCAGTACTTCAGAATGGTCAGAAAGGTTGATGGGATTGTCTGCAGAGAATATTGTGCGGTTTTATCGAGACATGCTGGGTAAGGAGATTGTTTATATTTGCGGTGGTTTTCCTAACGTTCCTTTGATTGGAAGGAAAGGTTGCATCACCTATAATCCTTCTTTATTAGTGAGACAGTTTGGGTATGCATTGAGGGAGCCTCCTAGAGAAGAGGAGATACAGGAATCTTTGTATCTTACTGGCTTATTGGAGGGCGAGGCTCTGGGCAGACTTGAGCATGCATGGAATAATATTCATCGGAAAGGGAAGTTAGCTTTGGGGAAGAGTAACTGCCGAGCGTATGACCCTTACTTGACTTGGATTCGTGTTAGGGCTTTGAAGTTTCTGATGCCATATCCTTCAGTTTCACCTCTATATCCTCTCATGATAGAGGAACCCACTACTGTAGATATCCAAAAATACAATCAGGTATTGGCAGAAAAGGAAGAGCTGAGAAAAGAGAATGAAGAATTAGAGAAAGAGATTATCCAGCTTCGCAGTGAGAAGATGGAAGCAGTTCATTCCTTCAGGAGACAAACCGAGCTTGTTAACAAACTGGGTACGGACCTGACTAAAGAGACTAAGGACAGAGAGCGCACAGGCCGGGACTTGAATGCCACTTATAGTGCTCTTGCCACTAAGAAGGAAGAGTTGGATAAGGATTACTTGAGGATCTCCAAGTTTGAGTCAATATGGAATGCCATGCTTACCAACAACAAGGAGCGGGAAGACAAGTTAAAACTTCAGATCAGCAAGCTGAAGGCTCAGCTTAATGCCAAAGATAGAGAGATTACGGCGAAAGCATCACTAAGACGAGACAGCGAGTGCAGGTTGAATGAGGCGATCGCAAACTTGAAGGATCTCAGGTTGAGAGCTGGTTCCAAGAGACGTAGACTTGAGGCATGTTTCGGAGAGAGAGCTTTGGAGGATCACGTTGATAGCCTACAGCACACTGTGAGCCAGCAAGATTTGCTCTTCCAGGGACTGTTTGTTAGGCCGGATCATCCTGAGACGTTGAGGCTGTTAGAGGATTTCCGATCACGTCATCCTGCTTGACCTGTTTTGTTTATTTCTGTTGTAGTTTTTTATGCTTATTTTGTTGTATTTGGACCATCGCCAGGCTTGTTGGCCGAGGTCTTTCCCTTATTTGTACTCAGCTATAGTTTGTACTTTTCCTGATGCCTGTTGATCTATATATGAGGAGTTGGTATTCTATGCTTGTCCGCAGGATCTCCATTGTTATTTTCCCTGGAAGCTAGAATCAAGGGGGAAATATCCCTATTGCATAAATACATGTCTGCATTTTAGCATTTTTCTCGCATTCGCAGATGCACCGGAACGGTTAACCTTATTTTCTCCTGTGGTTTGCTAGTATTTCAGGATTGCTGACGTGACAATTCACTAGTACGGTACCAGAGGAAACCAGAAAAGGCTAATGGATCAGATGTAGGTAGAAAGGCAAGAGATGAGAGATCGTATGGAACAGCTGATGGAGGTCATGCAAGGGGTGTCGCTACTGCGAAAATCGGTGTCGGCTATGACAGAAGAGTCGCCACCGTGCGTTATTTATCCCACAAGAGGGAAAGGAAACGCTCAGAGTAAACCTAACGCAAAGAGGGAAAGGAATGGTCATCGCAACCAAATCCTGGATTCAGGAGTCGGTTACGCAAGGGGAAGGTATTAGCACCCCTCACATCCGTCGTACTCGACGGGATCCACGCTTGTTTTCTATCTAAGGGTGTGTTATTCTATCTATTCTACAGGTCTTGGTTAAAAGAAAAGAAAATGACTCGGCAAAGTATCGCACTTTATGCCTACGTATTCCCGTCTGGAACGAGAAATCAGAGTCAACGTAGTTCGCCTACCTACGGGAAAGGAGGGAAAAGTTGCTCGCCGAGATATCGCATCTCGTGCCTACGTACTTTCATACAGCATGAAAGATCAGAGCAAACGTAGTTCGGGCTACGGAAGACACAAGCTTGCCTGACAGTTTTTTATCTCCTTAAGAAAGGGTTTTCCTGATTAAGGGTCCAAGCGGACAAAAACAGAGTTTGAATGTTTGTTTGAGTTTTTTACGAAAGAAATGTTTTTTAGGATGTTTGCAACTTGTACTGTACTAAAGACTTGTGATCTGAGAGTGACTACGTCGCATGTCACCCTAAGGGTACTGTCGCTAATGCGAAAATCGGCGCCGGCTGAACAGAAGAGTCGCCACCGTGCGTTATTTATCCCAAAGGAGGGAACGGAAACGCTCAGAGTAAACCTACCGCAAAGACGGGAAAGGAATGGTCATCGCAACCAAATCCTGGATTCGGGAGTCGGTTACGCAAGGGGAAGGTATTAGCACCCCTCACGTCCGTCGTACTCGACGGGATCCACGCTTGCTGGGTTCGTCTAAAGGATGCAAAACAATCTATCTACGGCTGCTAAATCTAAACGGGAAAAAACTGACTCGATAGAGCATGGCACTCTATGCCTACGTATTCTCAAGAGAGATAGTCAGAGTCATCGTAGTTCGGGAAACTACAGGGAATTGGCTCGCCAAGACTTCGCGTCTTGTGCCTACGTACTTCCACACAGCGTGAAAGATCAGAGCTTACGTAGTTCAGGCTAACTACGGCTAGACAGGGTGTTCTCGATCACACAGGGGTGAGAAATGAAGTTGGTTTCAGAGGTACGGGAACCTACGTGAACTAGAACTACGGTCTGGTCTCTAATACGCAAGGGCAAGAGAAAAGGATAACATCAGTCGTCGTCGGGAAAGTCTCGATCGCACGGCAGCGAGAGAACAGAGAGGTTAGTTGTTAGTGTGCTCGCTAGGATATCGCATCCTATGCCTACATATTCTCATTCGGTATGAGAAATCAGAGCAGCTGTAGTTCGGCCTACTACAGCTAAAACGGGGAACGGGGAAAAGGGAGAAGGGAGCTCGCTAGGATACCGCATCCTATGCCTACATACTCTCGTCTGGCACGAGAGATCAGAGCTAACGTAGTTTAACGGGAAAACGAGTCTCGATTGCACGGGGCAAGAGAAGGGGTCTCGATCGCCTGAACGCGAGAGAAAAGGGGTTTCGCTCGCACGGGGGCGAGAACAAAGAGGAAGCAGGCCTACACCTAAACGGGAAGGAACTCGGGACACACACGCAAGAACCTAAGACGTAGGAGCGAATGCGTCGCATGGTATCCTAAGGGTACCATACTAGACATCCTAGACCATTGAGAAGTAACTCCTCAACTGTCATTTCCTTCATATCTAACGATGCGACTCACAACACTCGACGGTTGCCTGAAGACTTGAATACGACGATGATGATGAACGAAGCAGCTTCGTTGGCTCTTGACATGCGCGCAAGCTCCATTCCAATCTTCTCCTCTCTGGATCCTTGATGATGACGCTT
This sequence comes from Lathyrus sativus, assembly GCA_963859935.3. Classification (NCBI taxonomy): domain Eukaryota; kingdom Viridiplantae; phylum Streptophyta; class Magnoliopsida; order Fabales; family Fabaceae; genus Lathyrus; species Lathyrus sativus. The sequence continues at coordinate 385,160,300 of OZ012736.1, forward strand.
GAATCAGGAACAATGTAACGCTTAGACCGTCATGGTTCGACTTATGCGAGAAATCGAACTCTTAGAGGTAGCGTATTGATATCCGTGTCAAAGACAAGATAGAGAAATGATATCGAAAATCATTCTCCAATTGAATCGTGTCACACGGCCATCCAGAAATAAAATCGAAGATAAAATCAGATAGAAACGAAAATAGGAGAGAAACGAGGAGAGAAAACCCAATCACAAGTGAAAGTAAAGTTCTACTCCTAAAATACGGCAAAAATAATCTCCTAATGAAAATATCCTATATCTCCTAAAAGAATTGAACCATAACTCTCCTAAAAATATCTAATTCCTAAATTCTTTACAAAGGAATAAATGCTAAATTCCTATTCTAGAAAATATAAAAGAGAACTCTAAGAGAAATATTATCTAAAATTCCCTAAAGAGTATAATATGCTAATTACAACCTATTCTAAGAATTATATTATCTAAATTCTATTAAAAGAAAATATACTAAAAATTATAGTCTAAGCATATTAAACCATAACAATTCTCTAAAGAAAATTAAATCCTAACTATAATATGCTAAAATATTCTAACTAAATATATTCTCTAATATATTCTAAGAATTGTTAAGCTACCCTAAAAAAGAAATTACCATTAAATTGTAATAAAAAAAGTTAACAAAATCATGCAGGGGGGTAAAGGATACAGGACTTTGGGCTCAACCCATTAACCACACACACACACCAAAAACGGGAGAGGGGAAGAAAAAGAAAAAAAATGAAGGGGATGTGCTGCCAAAAAACATTGGGCTTGATGCCCAGTCCACCGCCACGTGATCCACTATCCATGTTTCAGCAAACCAAAACCCTAAATCCCTCAAACTCCCCCTTCACTGTTCACAAAAAAATGTGCCGTTCCCACTCTCTCAAAACTATCTCGCTTCGTTCAACCTTCTCTCAGAAACACACCCTCGGATTCAATCTCCTCTCAATCGAATCCTCACAAACACCTCAGCTTCTCCGTCTCCCTCTACAAACTTTTATCATCGCAAACAAAATCCATTTCGTTCCCCACTTGATGAATCTTGAAGAAAATCCATGAAGGTTCTTGATCTATGAAGGTTTTCTGGAAACGGCTGAATGGCTTGATGAAGATACGGCAACGATTCCTGACGTTCTTGGAATCCGAAGGATCTGAAGACGATGTTGAAGGTTTGGCAAGTGTAGTGAAGGTTGACGTTAACCTTGAAGATCCAGTTTGATGAGGATCTTACGAAATTCTGGAAAGCTTGGACGAAGATCTTGACGTTGAAGATTATGGATGAACGTGCGAAGATCTGATGCATGCGGTTCTTGAGCGAAGGAGCTCTGAAGAATACAACGAGTTCCTTGAAGATCCCGATGATCTAAGTTCTTGAAGTTGTTGGATGTTTCAGGAACGATGATGATTGCATGCGGTTCTTGAAGGTTTAATGAGCATTGATGAATGTTCATCATCTCTGATGAACTTCTGGGAACCGGGAAGGAGGTTAAAGGTCCTGATGAACGTTGACTTGAAGATGATGAAGAACCTGAATGTGTTGAAGATTATGGAAAACGCATGAAGATCAGATGAAGACGGATGAACCTGCATGAAGGTTATAGACGAAGATCCTTGCGTTTCTGGAGAGGATCTTGAATCCTGAAGATTGTTGATGATGAACTTCCTTGCTGAATCTGGAGATTTTGGTGAAGAACATCATCATGTTCTTGATTTTTTGTTCAAAATGGATGAACGTAGATGGACGAAATCTGGCGAATCCGGTGCATTCTTGAGTTTACCGACGGTAGTTGATGAAGGTAGTATGAATTTGGATGAAGAAACTGATGAGGTTTCTGGCAATCTACAGTTTTCCGGCGACAGTTAAGATTCCGGCGAGTGGTTATGGCGGCCGGTGGTTGTTGCATGGCAGGCGGGGAGAGTCTCCGGCGAGGAACTGTAGGGAGACAGGTGGAAAGCATGCAGTGTGGATGAGGCGTGGGGAAGACGCGTGGAGGGGGAAAGGGGCTGCATAGGAGCCACGTGGTGGAGGGAGAGAGTGAGTGGATTGGTGAGGTGGAAGCAGAAATGAGGTGGAAAGGAAAGAGACTGAAACGTGTGAGGCATTATATAGTGACATGTGGCAGACGAATTTTGGACCCCCAAACTACACCTGGCCCACTAGACTTAATTAACTGATTAAAGGACTTTAATGAACTAATACTTGATTAACCGGACTAATGATGCAATAGTAAAACGGGAATTAAATGGCCAAGGTTAAAAGCTACCCTTAACTGAAAAAAACTATTGATTAATGCTAATTAATGAACTGATTCTAATAAACTCTAATAAAAGAAAAAACCATTAAACTAAACACTTCAATTAAAATCTAAACTAATAAACTCTATATAAAAATAAAATCTATAAAACTAAACAATTAAAATTTAACTAATATCCATTAAAAATCTATTAAAAAACTATATTAAAATCTATTTAATCTCGATTTTAAAAAGAAATACCTGTTAATATCTATAAAAAAAATATTCTAGAAATCATCTATTTAAAATTCTAGAAAAAGAATTAAATTCATTTAAAATTCTAGGAAATAAAGGGAAAAATCTAAAAAATACGAGGAAGCCGATTAAATTGATTAGAGAACAACTACGCAATTATAGTAAAATAAGCGGTAAAAATCGGACACCGAAATGGCCTGAAAACATCGGGAACGAGCACTAATTCTCAAAATATATCCTCGTATTGGCCTGAAATGCCTGAAGCGCCAGGGGAGGTTGTGATCCCGATAAAATCAATATGAGAAAATGCAACATATGCGGTATGCGAATGCGAATGCAAAATACGTCGAACCATGAACCAGATATGGGAACCGGTTGGTCAAATTTTAGGGTGCAACAGCTGCCCCTATTCAAACGGCTTGAACCTGAATGGTTGAAGAGCGACCAGCTTTCAAACATTCAAAGGTAGAAGACGGTTGGATACAAAAGAACCCTGAAATTTTCCAACCGTAGAAATAAACTGCAAAACTGCTTGAGGAATAACATCCAATGAACTGAAGTCTGGTTGTTACGACAACAACGGGTCAATTATCTGATAAAATTCTTTTTCCAGCGTCAATCACCTGTGTGACACCACAGGTACTGAATCTCCGGAATAATGCTTCAGAAAGAAAACACCTTGACTCCCATCTGTTATGGGATCAAATCTTGTCACCTCACAGTTCACAGCGAACCTGAGGAAAATTCTCCTGCGGAAATTCTGAATCGACTGCCAGGCACCTATTTCGACACAGGCGGCAGCTTCAGAAGTTTGATATATGCCAATCTTTCTCTTTTTTCAGTGCCGACGTAACAACCAAATATGAAGAAACAACTTCGTTGGGGAGAAGAGAAGCTTAACCAAACAACTCTGCTGGGGAACATACTCGAAAGCCAAGAGGTAACCAACCTGGTCTATGTTTCGACATGCGTATGTTTGATAGTGATGCAATGCCCATATGGCGTGGAAATGATATGCACCTGTTTTGATAGATGCAGTGCCCCATACGGCATGGATATGCTATGCATTATGGATAGGTGCGAATATGACGGTATATGCAAATGCAAATGTAAATGCAAGCTGCCAGAGAACACCAGGTCTGAAACCACTTGGCAAAATAAATGCCGAAGGTAAAGTCAACTCCACTGAAGGTAACTGGTTATCACAGAATCATCTCAGCAGAATAAATGCTGGAGAAGGGAAGGACGGCCCTGCACGACGATATTCTTTCTAAACCATTGGCAAACTGATTGTACTCTGTGGGGATTAACCAAACTGGGGTCGATTGTGCACATCGCACTGCTGGGAGCGCCCCTTCTGTCACAGATATCAATCTTAATCTGCTGAGAATACTCCTGATCCTACTCCGATGCGGGATAACATACAATCTCAACTCTTCCGGGGATAATACGTGACTTCCGATCAGTTGAGGAAAAGTACTCCTGATTTAACAAAATCCATAAGGAATGCAGAACATTAATCCGGGAACTAGTATCGATCGAGCTTCGTTATCGGGGAATGTGACAACATGCGAGTCACTGGGAATTACCGTGTCGGATATTTTTTTAGGCTTTTTCTGGTTTAGGGATGAGAATTGGTTATTTACAACATGGAAGATAGGGAGAATACTAGACGAAAACTAGCATTCAAGAGTAGACTACCAGACGAGAACTGATAGCAAAATAGATTAGGTTATCGGACGAGAATGGATTTACGGTTTGAACGTCAGACGGGGCTGACTGGATAATAGATTAAGGAACAAATGACCAGACGAGAACTGGTTGAAAGCTACCATACACCAGACGGTAACTGGTACAACAATAGGTTAAAGAAACGGTGACCAGACGAGAACTGGTTGGAAGCTGACATGCACCAGACGAGAACTGATACAACAATAACATACACCAGACGAGAACTGATGTTTACGGAAAAGATTGACCATACGATAACTGGTTGAAAGACACCATGTACTAGGCAAGAACTGGTATTTATGGAAACGTGGACCAGACGAGCACTAGTTAAACGAAGACAGGTACCAGGCGAGAACTGGTATTTACAGAAAGGTGGACCAGACGAGAACTGGTTACCGGTTGGCCAAGCGAGACCTGGACTTTGGAAACTTCTTGATTACAAGGTCCTGACAAGTAACAGGTTTTATTGTAGGATAACGATCCACTGACGGTAAAGTCTTTTTTCGAAAGTTAAGGTTTTTTTTATAAGAGTAATGATACTATTCCCCGATACTCAACTCTGGCTGGGGATAAACAGACTTCCTTGAATAACTTGCCCCAGTGCAACTCAACTTGCCCCAATCTAACTCCTGGGAAGATCACTCTAAACAGAAAGCAGCTTGCTACAATACGACCTCGAGATGACTTGCCCCGGTATCTGTACAACAAAAGGGTTCAACCTCAATTAAACAACTGTCAGCATAGTTGGTTTCACTATCTCTGAAGTGACTTGCCCCTGAACGAGCGTTGAGCGACTTAACTTGATCTGATCACATACTGGAAGGATTTATCCTCAAATCATAGCGTTTTGGATAAATTCCCCTGATTGGCTTTCGAGAAGACTCGCTTCTGATCAACTGCTTCTTGAATAAACTGCCCTATAATCAACTGATGCTTCGGGACTTGTCCTCAGACTAACCGATTCTGAGCTCACGGGAGATTTGCAGGGTTTCACAACATACATCATTCTGATTCAGACTGCTGAATTATTCAGTCCTGTTCGATTATTCCCTGTTGGAATTTCCTTCATGTCAACTACTGACATGCAAGTAAAATTGTTCGATCCCGAATGGTAATTTTAATGCAGTGTTCATGCAGATTTTGAAAAAAAATTGTGTTGTCACTCATTTACGTATCATGATTGTGAGTGACGAATGAACCAAAGTTCAAACGTAGTGCTGATTTGATCAGTGAAAAATGCCACAAGGATATGATTAGCCAATCATGAAGGAGTCAGGCTACTCAACCTAATCGTAATGCGCTTTCAGAATAAACCCTACCTCAATTAGGTCTTTTAAGGGTTGTATCGTGGACGGGTTCACGGTTCGTGAAACAAGGAATATTTGGGCTCAATTTTTGGTTTATACCTACCCCTTCCACGTGATGATCTCCGATCCTAATGTTCAGTTAACCTGGCACAAGCGTTCTCCTCTTCGGGAGGTATGTTGAATGGTAAGGACCATAGTTAGGGAACTCACAAGGTTTTTCAGAGTGACAGTTACTCCTTTTTTTCGTTTTCGGTGTCTATATACACGACTTTGGCGACTTCACTGGGGATTTTTTTTTCTTCCTTTCTTTTTCATTCTTTTGATTCCCTAATTTTTGCCTGGACTGACTCCTTTTGAGTTCTTTTCGATTTTTTCTTTTGAAGTCCAGCAGGATGCCCTGATTTTTGCCTAAGTATTAGCTTTCCAGCTATTCTTTTTCTTTTTACTTAGCGGGCTTTCTTATTCTTTCTTTTTCTTTTGGAACAAAGTCGTGTGACACTGGTTGTCTTGATTGCTCCGAAAGGATTATAACTGTTTCACTCCTGATTGGTGAGTTTTAACCATTGTGGTTGACGAGGTACGACCTCTGGGAAGAAATAAGATGTGATTGGTCCTCGAAAGGCAACACTCCTTTATAAGACTTGAACGCTCGATCAAGCTAACTGACAACTACCCTGCCCCGGGTTAAGATGTGAGGGTTTAAAAAGTCCGAAAAACTTCTACTTCCTGGCTCGAAGTGGTTAACAAGGGACTAACTCCTTATATCTCCAGTGTTTAGGGGATTTGAAGCAATACCTTGTACGTCATCGGCACGGTTTTATCTGAAAGCATACGATCATCGGTTATGAGTATTCAGTTCCGTCATCCTCCCTCCAATCTTCGCTAATCACAGTGATAAAATGGCGTAAATAAAATGCAAGTGTCAGTGCAATGCAATAAATGAGCGACAGCGACATGATTAATTCAGAAAAATGCATAGTCACTTAATCAATATTACCATTTGAAACAAACAATGTTTACAGCAAGTAGTAACTAACAGAAAAGAAACTACAAATGCAAATGATATAAAGTCTGAGGACTGCCAATGCTGAGGGCGCCTGCCTGTCTGAACCACTGGCTTCTTGAAAACAAACTCCATCTACGAGCTTAGACAGCTGAGAAGTTGGTATGAACAAACAGCAATCCTTCTTGAAAGGAAATGCAATCTTGGTCGATCAACTATTGTACTTTCGCCTGAAAAGCTTTACAATCTTCAGTTGAATGCCCTGGGGATCCTCCATGGTAACCACACTGAACGTGGGGATTGTACCCAAGAGGGTAAGGTTCTGGCACTGGCTTAAGAGCTTTAGGCTCCACCAAAGAACTCTGGATCAAAGATGGCAGTAGCTGGCTATACGGCATAGTCACTGGGTGAGAAGGAGCATTCCTTCGTTCCAAGTTGTTACGAGGTCTGTTCTGATTATGGCGCTGATTCTGATAACCTCGGCCACGAGTTCGCTGATTTGCAAGGGAAGCGACATAAGGTTCCTGATATAGTGCCCTAGGCACAGTGGTCTGTCCAGCATAACAAGCCACAGGAGATGAAGAACCAACAGACTTCACTGGTTCATCTCGAGGATACTCAACATCTGGCATGATTGCATTGATCACAACTCCTTCTTCAGTTTGGTAGTCATAAAGAGATTCAGTTTCATTAGCCTGACCGTTTGAAATAATCTGAATTTTCCCGATTTTTATGGCATGCTCAAGGCGTTCCCCAAATTCTACCAAGTCAGAAAATTTCAACGCAAGTCCAAGCATTCTTTCGTAGTACGGACTCTTCAGGGAGTTTACAAACATGCTTGTTAGCTCTCGGTCTAAGAGCGGTGGTTGTACTCTGGCAGCGAATTCTCTCCATCTCTGAACATACTTCCTGATAGGTTCATCGTTCTCTTGAGACAATTCTTGCAACTGCATGCGATGAGGAGCCACGTCTAGGTTGTAATCATACTGCTTCAGAAAAGCTCTGGCTAAATCCACCCATGATCGAATCTGATTACTCTCTAACTGCATATACCAACTCAAGGATGCCCCAGTCAGACTATCTTGGAAGCAGTGAATCATCAACTTGTCATTTTGCACAAACGAAGTCATTCTTCGACAAAACATCACTAAATGTTGCTTCAGACAGCTATCTCCTTTGTACTTTTCAAATCTCGGCGCTTTGAACTTATAAGGCAACACTAGGCCAGGAACCAAACACATGTCTGCGGCGTTCAGGTTAACAACATCTTTGACTTTCAAGGCTTTAACTTGTTCTTCCAACACTTGAAGCCTGCTAGCACACTCAAGAGCTCTTGGGTCTATAGTCCTTGCTACTGGGATCTCTCTTCGGATACTCGGCACAGGGAAAATAACACCTTGACTGTTGATACGAGGAGGTTGTTCATTGCGGACAACAAACTGCTCACGTCGATCTCGGTCCATAACAGGAGGTTGCACAAACTGGTCTGCAGTAAGGTTGTTCACTTGCGGAAAGTATGCCTCGGACGTGGAACCATACAGAGGGCTGGTCGTCATAGTGAACCCTGCCAAGGTGTGAGCAGACTGGAAGTTGCTCTCAGACATAGCTACCAATAACCTTCAACTGGCTTCGCTGCTCAAATCTGCTTCAGCCCCTTGGTCGTCTTCTAACAATCAACAGTCGCTCAGGCCAAACACCGGATAATCACCTTCAGAATCAAAACAACGGCTGGATCAGACTTTGACTAGCTGGAGACTGGTATGCAGTATGATGCAAACACGTCTATGCAAATGCAATACAATATGCAGCAAACACGAGATCACAACCCCCACAAATCTCTGAATACTGATGCGCTGCTGACTGAGTACATTCGCTCTGAAGAGAAGACCAAAATAACGGGTTGGCTGGAAGTCAGGTTTCCTGCAAAAAAAAAACCCTCCCACTCACGGGTATGGACCTAATCTGACAAGGTACGGTATCCTATGCGGGTATCAACGTCACAGACTTTCAAGAGCGATGATACGATACCCAGAAGGTGTGGCATCATCATCCCTTGAAGAGGCCTCACTTAGTCGAATTCCCAATTGATCGGTTCCCAGAGTCGACAATCCTCGGGTCAGACAACTTGTCGAGCCCTAAGGGCCAGGCAAGAAGCATCAAAGAGAATCTCGTCCAAGTGAGATTTCGCGGCTAGCTGGTGCGAGCTAAGCAAGCAGGCTAACCACTACTCTCTCTCTAAATCTATGTGTGTACTCAAGCCTTGGTTATGGCTTCTCTCTCAAAGGAACAACCACCCAACAGCATAACAACAACAGATAATAACGAAATGCGGGAATTGTAAATACAATAAAATACAACACACAAAAGGTAAACATCCAAAGACGAGCAAACAAGCGCTAGGATTGACTCGCATAAGGGATATTCATGTCCCCAGCATAGTCGCCAGCTGCTGGGGACAGGCCCAGACAGCTAGGAAGAAAACCCAAGGCGAGACTTGCATAAGGAACCATCGCAGTCCCCAGCAGAGTCGCCAGCTGTCGCTACTGCGAAAATCGGCGCCGGCTGAACAGAAGAGTTGCCACCGTGCGTTATTTATCCCAAAGGAGGGAACGAAAACACTTAGAGTAAACCTACCGCAAAGACGGGAAAGGAATGGTCATCCCAACCAAATCCTGGATTCGGGAGTCGGTTACGCAAGGGGAAGGTATTAGCACCCCTCACGTCCGTCGTACTCGACGGGATCCACGCTTGCTGGGTTCGTCTAAAGGATGCAAAACAATCTATCTACGGCTGCTAAATCTAAACGGGAAAAAACTGACTCGATAGAGCATTGCACTCTATGCCTACGTATTCTCAAGAGAGAAAGTCAGAGTCATCGTAGTTCGGGAAACTACAGGGAATTGGCTCGCAAAGACTTCGCGTCTTGTGCCTACGTACTTCCACACAGTGTGAAAGATCAGAGCTTACGTAGTTCATGCTAACTACGGCTAGACAGGGTGTTCTCGATCACACAGGGGTGAGAAATGAAGTTGGTTTCAGAGATACGGGAACCTACGGGAACTAGAACTACGGTTTGGTCTCTAATGCGCAAGGCCAAGAGAAAAGGATAACATCAGTCGTCAGCGGAAAAGTCTCGATCGCACGGCAGCGAGAGAACAGAGAGGTTAGTTGTTAGTGTGCTCGCTAGGATATCGCATCCTATGCCTACATATTCTCATTCGGTATGAGAAATCAGAGCAGCTGTAGTTCGGCCTACTACAGCTAAAACGGGGAAAAGGGAGAAGGGAGCTCGCTAGGATATCGCATCCTATGCCTACGTACTCTCGTCTAGCATGAGAGATCAGAGTAAACGTAGTTCGACGGGAAAATGAGTCTCGATTGCACGGGGCAAGAGAAGGGGTCTCGATCGCTTGAACGCGAGAGAAAAGGGGTTTCGCTCGCACGGGGGTGAGAACAAAGAGGAAGCAGGCCTACACCTAAACGGGAAGGAACTCAGGACACACACGCAAGAACCTAAGACGTAGGAGCGAATGCGTCGCATGGTATCTTAAGGGTACCATACTAGACATCCTTGACCATTGAGAAGTAACTCCTCAACTGTCATTTCCTTCGTATCTAACGATGCGACTCACAACACTCGACGGTTGCCTGAAGACTTGAATATGATGATGATGATGAACAAAGCAGCTCCGTTGGCTCTTGACATGCGCGCAAGCTCCATTCCAATCTTCTCCTCTCTGGATCCTTGATGATGACGCTTGAATCAGGAACAATGTAACACTTAGACCGTCATGGTTCGACTTATGCGAGAAATCAAACTCTCAGAGGTAGCGTATTGATATCCGTGTCAAAGACAAGATAGAGAAATGATATCAAAAATCATTCTCCAATTGAATCGTGTCACACGGCCATCCAGAAATAAAATCGAAGATAAAATCAGATAGAAACGAAAATAGGAGAGAAACGAGGAGAGAAAACCCAATCACAAGTGAAAGTAAAGTTCTACTCCTAAAATACGGCAAAAATAATCTCCTAATGAAAATATCCTATATCTCCTAAAAGAATTGAACCATAACTCTCCTAAAAATATCTAATTCCTAAATTCTTTACAAAGGAATAAATGCTAAATTCCTATTCTAGAAAATATAAAAGAGAACTCTAAGAGAAATATTATCTAAAATTCCCTAAAGAGTATAATATGCTAATTACAACCTATTCTAAGAATTATATTATCTAAATTCTATTAAAAGAAAATATACTAAAAATTATAGTCTAAGCATATTAAACCATAACAATTCTCTAAAGAAAATTAAATCCTAACTATAATATGCTAAAATATTCTAACTAAATATATTCTCTAATATATTCTAAGAATTGTTAAGCTACCCTAAAAAAGAAATTACCATTAAATTGTAATAAAAAAAGTTAACAAAATCATGCAGGGGGGTAAAGGATACAGGACTTTGGGCTCAACCCATTAACCACACACACACACCAAAAACGGGAGAGGGGAAGAAAAAGAAAAAAAATGAAGGGGATGTGCTGCCAAAAAACATTGGGCTTGATGCCCAGTCCACCGCCACGTGATCCACTATCCATGTTTCAGCAAACCAAAACCCTAAATCCCTCAAACTCCCCCTTCACTGTTCACAAAAAAATGTGCCGTTCCCACTCTCTCAAAACTATCTCGCTTCGTTCAACCTTCTCTCAGAAACACACCCTCGGATTCAATCTCCTCTCAATCGAATCCTCACAAACACCTCAGCTTCTCCGTCTCCCTCTACAAACTTTTATCATCGCAAACAAAATCCATTTCGTTCCCCACTTGATGAATCTTGAAGAAAATCCATGAAGGTTCTTGATCTATGAAGGTTTTCTGGAAACGGCTGAATGGCTTGATGAAGATATGGCAACGATTCCTGACGTTCTTGATCTAAGTTCTTGAAGTTGTTGGATGTTTCAGGAACGATGATGATTGCATGCAGTTCTTGAAGGTTCGATGAGCGTTGATGAATGCTCATCATCTCTGATGAACTTCTGGGAACCGGGAAGGAGGTTAAAGGTCCTGATGAACGTTGACTTGAAGATGATGAAGAACCTGAATGTGTTGAAGATTCTGGAAAACGCATGAAGATCAGATGAAGACGGATGAACCTGCATGAAGGTTATAGACGAAGATCCTTGCGTTTCTGGAAAGGATCTTGAATCCTGAAGATTGTTGATGATGAACTTGCTTGCTGAATCTGGAGATTTTGGTGAAGAACATCATCATGTTCTTGATTTTCTGTTCAAAATGGATGAACGTAGATGGACGAAATCTGGCGAATCCGGTGCATTCTTGAGTTTATCGGCGGTATTTGATGAAGGTAGTATGAATTTGGATGAAGAAACTGATGAGGTTTCTGGCAATCTACAGTTTTCCGGCGACAGTTAGGATTCCGGCGAGTGGTTACGGCGGCCAGTGGTTGTTGCATGGCCGGCGGGGAGAGTCTCCGGCGAGGAACTGTAGGGAGACAGGTGGAAAGCATTCAGTGTGGATGAGGCGTGGGGAAGACGCGTGGAGGGGGAAGGGGGCTGCATGGGAGCCACGTGGTGGAGGGAGAGAGTGGGTGGATTGGTGAGGTGGAAGCAGAAATGAGGTGTAGAGGAAAGAGACTGAAACGTGTGAGGCATTATATAGTGACATGTGGCAGACGAATTTTGGGCCCCCAAACTACACCTGGCCCACTAGACTTAATTAACTAATTAAAGGACTTTAATGAACTAATACTTGATTAACTGGACTAATGATGCAATAGTAAAACGGGAATTAAATGGCCAAGGTTAAAAGCTACCCTTAACTGAAAAAAACTATTGATTAATGCTACTTAATGAACTGATTCTAATAAACTCTAATAAAAGAAAAAACCATTAAACTAAACACTTCAATTAAAATCTAAACTAATAAACTCTATATAAAAATAAAATCTATAAAACTAAACAATTAAAATTTAACTAATATCCATTAAAAATCTATTAAAAAACTATATTAAAATCTATTTAATATCTATTTTAAAAAGAAATACCTGTTAATATCTATAAAAAAATATTCTAGAAATCATCTATTTAAAATTCTAGAAAAAGAATTAAATTCATTTAAAATTCTAGGAAATAAAGGGAAAAATCTAAAAAATACGAGGAAGCCGATTAAATTGATTAGAGAACAACTACGCAATTATAGTAAAATAAGCGGTAAAAATCGGACACCGAAATGGCCTGAAAACATCGGGAACGAGCACCAATTCTCAAAATAAATCCTCGTATTGGCCTGAAATGCCTGAAGCGCCAGGGGAGGCTGTGATCCCGATAAAATCAATATGAGAAAATGCAACTTATGCGGTATGCGAATGCGAATGCAAAATGCGTCGAACCATGAACCAGATATAGGAATCGGTTGGTCAAATTTTAGGGTGCAACAGGTACCATACTAAGCAATCAAACTACTGAAGAGTGACCCTCCAACAACCTTTTCTCAAATAGCTTAAGGCTCGTAGCGTACAGCACGCGTTATCCTTATTACTGTATTTTTGAATTGTTTTGAGATGAGAAAAGAAACACCCTAAGACTATGGTTGAAAGGGGAATCTACCTATAGTTATCATGCATGGGTCAAAACCTAATGTATGTCATAATTCCCTCTTGCACAGAGGAAATCAGAGATCCTAGGGGAAACAGCAAAAGAAAACAAGCAGTAAACAGTAAACAGTAAACATGCAACAGTATAAGAGAGGCAAGGGAGAAAATAATAGGCAAGAGGAGACAAGCTCCACCTCAAACCTAGAGGTAATCAACACAAGCAAATATACAATATAGAGAAAAACAAAAGACACAGAGGAGGTAGCCCAAGCAGCAACAACAAACTCCTACAGCAAACAGCAACAACAGCTCTGAACAGCAAAGTTGGATAGACAGCAAAGTTGACAGCCAGAGCTTCATCTTCAAGCAAGCTTCTATCTTCAAGCTTCATCAATCTTCAAGCTCCAACAAGCACACTCCAAGAGGAGGATTAATCATCAAGATCAAGTTATAATGTTAAGGAACTTAATGACAACCAAAGGAAATCACTAAGAACTCAACATTGCAAATGAAAGGTATCCTCAAAGTTCTACTCACTTGGGCATACCACTCATCCCTCCTAAGGAGATATGGAGCTTCCTAAAAAGGACTTTATGTCATTGGATGGAATAGAGGCAAACAATGCACTCTATGTTTGAAGAAATAATCAAAACTAGGTCTAAGGCACTTCCTAAAACCCTAATTTCCTAAGCTCCTAAGAAACTTCCACAAGAAGAAAAGCCTTCAACTCCAAGCTCCAATCTTCAATCCCAAGCATATTCAATGGATCCATAAGCTCCAACAAAAAAGAACTCAAGCTTAAACCCACTCCAAAGCAACCAACCAAACCAAACAATCCAAAGCACTCAAGAGAGGAAACCACAAATACAAGCCACTTGCAAAATACAACTAAAATAGGAAATGAAGTTGCAAAAATCTAAGAAAATTCCTAGGGGAACATACATGTTTAAACAACCTAATAAAAAAATATTGAAGCCTAAATCAACTTCTAAGTTATCTAAACAATTCCTACATTGAAATAGGTCAAGGGGATCCATAATTTTGGGAGGGTCCTAATCTCAACACCTAAAACAAAACCTAATGTTGTTCTAAAAATCCACCCAAACTTCTAAGGGAACATACATGTCTACCCTAACACATACTAAAAAATCAAAGCCAAACTCAACACTAATTGGAAGAACAAAATTCTACAAAACAGATGGTCAATTATGCAAAATTAAAAGAATTAAACAAAATAAGAAAAATCAAACTAAATTGAAAAATGCATGAAATTATATTTTGTTAATCCCAGAAAATCACAAATTCCATATGGATCATGAGGATATTTTAAAAATAATTTTTGGATCAAAATTGGAATTAATATGATTTTTGGAATCAACAAAGCATTTAAAATAAAACAAAAATGAATAAAAGAAATAAAATGCTGAAATAAAACATGAGCTACTGGATCTGGAGACTGGTCAATCCATCCAACGCGCCAGAGCTTGCCACCTCATTTATTTAAACGCAGCATTTTGAATTAAAATTTCCTCTCCTCAGATTAAAACACAAGCGTTGGATCTTTAGGTCAGTCAATGGTCAAGTGATGATCCAAGGGTCCAGACATCATCTTCTCCAAAACTCAGACAGGCCAGGTGGAGATCATGGATGGTGGTTCATGGTGGCCGGAGAAGACTCCGGTTGTCTTCTCCGGCGAAGATCCAGGATCAGATCACCAGAAATAACCCACTATATACCAATTTTGCTCAGAATTTCACGTACATTCTAGATCTATCATCAAAATGCTCTAATTCTCAACACATAATCAAACACGATTCAAATTTCAGAAATAGCATCTTCCACAACTCTCACTAAACTCAAATTTAATGGTATAGATCTCTTCATCTTGTTGCGTACATCAACCTGATCTAAACAACTAGCATTAAAGCCTTATGAATCAAGAGATTCAAGTCCAAACAGTCATGGCATGTCATCTTCAATCATCACCAATTGAGTTCAAATCAAGCCTAAAACGATATATGTCATGTCTAGATCCTAACCACAAGTTCAAAACTACCTAACTCATGCTAAATCATGTTGAATTTTAAGAGATGCAAACCTGGTATAGATCTTGAAACAGAGGTACTTGGAGCTCGTGGCTTGCTTCCAAATGCTCCCGATAGCTTCAATGATCCACAAGGAAGAGATTGCACACTTCAATTTTGCTTGAATTGGCTCCAAACTCAGAATTCGATTTCAAGTTGCAGCTGAGAAAATTCACTTGCTATTGCTTGCTCTGGTACGAAATGAAGCTCAACCTTGATCTGAACTCAATCTAATCAATATATAGAAGAGTTTCATGGGCCTTTGGATCCAAATTGAAGCCCAAAACAGTGGTTTGCATTTTCTGGTTTTTTCATCCAAAGGCAATGTATCAGTCGTGTATTTCAAGCTTTGCATTGGTTCTAGAAGGTTCTCACACCTTGCACAGTCATTTAGAATGAGTTTGAATGGAGAAATTGGCCTGAATTGCCTTGTGCATTGATTTTGCATATGTAACTTACAAGTGAAGTAACCATATGCTATCTCTCAAAACTTGAACCAAACTCAAAATTCTGTTAAAACCAAAGTTCTTAGAATGCAATTTCCAATCAGAAAATGTACTTATTTGCTTGGTTTTGGTCTTATAACACAAAATCCCATTTTCCCTCCTTTCCATATTTGAATTTTCTTCATTTTCAAACCATTTCAATTGAATTTTTGATATGAGCCAAACCAAACTCTCATGACCACTTGGTTGAACTCAAAACATCATTTTAATCAAGTTCCTTGTTGAACAAATTTCCATTTGAAGCTTGCAAGCTAGAGATATGGACCTATGATTGAAAATGACCTATAATCTCACTTTCCCAAAATACCCCTGACTTGTAAACCTCATAACTTGAGTTCTACAAATCAGATGGAAGACTTATAGTACAATTTAGAAAGCTAAGATCATGAGGAACAACTTTCATGTTGACCAAAAGTTCAGGTGAAACCTCCTTCTAGGTCAAAAATAGCTTTGAAGTCATATGATTTTCACAGACAAATTTCAGAAGCATCTGAGGACCTGTAACTTGTTTGGGCCATAACATGAGTTCTATAGATCCAATGTAGGACTTCTAGTACTCAAATTAAATTTATTGAGATGCTCTACAAGTTTAATGTTGGCCAAAGATTCATTTGAAACTTGTATCTTGACTTATGTGGCCTTGAAGTTAGGCACTAAACAGGGTAATTTGCATTGAAACCCTAATTTAGCAACTTCCCACATTCTTGATTCTTCTTGATTTGATCTTGGCACAACACCAAAAATGTATTAACATATCATTCCATGAACTCCATGACCTCAAAGTAGGCTTGAATGCTTTTCAACTGCATAATTGACCTAGGGTTGATCCAGATGAAACCCTAATTGCCTGCACTTCCACTGTGGCTCTTGCATTTGACACAATGACTTGATTTAGCTCCAACATGGCTCTCTAGGCACTCCATGAGCTCTATACACATCTCATAGTCACACCTCATGCTTCACATCCCATTGATGGTCCTCAGTTGATCAAGACCTCCCACCACCTCCTGATGACTTGGATGACTTCTCAAGCTTGGATGAGATTTCTTGCTAGGCTTCTCTTGACAAAATACACTTGATCCCATGTTAGATGACTGATGTCATGATATGCAAATGATAGAACTATGCAAATGATAATGCAATGAAACATAAACTAGGTAAAAGATGTTGAGCAAATTTTGGGGTGCAACAGCTGCCCCTATTCAAACGGCTTGGACCCGACTAGGTGAAGAGCGAACGACCTTCAAACAATCGAGGTAAAAGACGGTTGAATACCAAGAAACCCGGAAATTTGCCAACTGCAGACACGAACTGCAAAAACTGCTTGGTGAACAACATCCGTTGCGCTGAACCCAATTGTTACGGCAACAACTGATCAATCTTCTAATAAAACTTTTGATTTCAACATTAACTCCCTGTGTGACGCCACAGGCATCGAATTAACTTTACGAGAAACAATTCCGTCCACAACGAGACTAAACTTCGTCAACACGAGGAAGGACTCTATCAACATGGGTACAATTCCGTCTATGGTTGGAATAACGATCTCTGTCATTCACAGGTAACAACTCCACTGGGGATAATCCATCGATTACGGATAATAACTCCGTCCACACGGGTAGCAATCATTGTCAACACAGGTGCAAATCACTGTCAATCACAGGTAACAATCTTTTCTGACGCTTTTACTGGGGAAACAACTCTGCCAACAACACAGGGAATAACTTTGGCAACTTTCACTGAGGAAATAGCTTTATCAACAAATAAGAAATAACGTTGCCAACAACACAGGAACTAACTCTGCCGAAAATACAGGAAAATAACTTCGTCACCACTACGGGAAATAACTCTGCCAATAATACAGGAAAATAACTCCGTCACCACTACGGGAAATAACTCTGCCAAAAACAGGAAATCATTCTGCCCGATGCATGAAAATAACTCCGTCACCACTACGGGAAATAACTCTGCCCAATATAGGAAATCATTCTGCCAAATACAGGAAAGCAACTCCGTCACCACTACGGGAAATAACTCTTCCCAATACAGGAAAATAACTCTGTCACCACTACGGGAAATAACTCTGCCCAATACATGAAAACCTTTGAATACAACATCTCTACCTATCTTTGCAGTAGTTGGGTAACAAAATGCTGGTCCAATCTTCAAACTTTTAGCGCGGATATGGCAGCAAATCTGAGAAGGACTCTACTGGGGATTTTTCGAACCCAAACTGCCAGACACCTATTTCGACATAGGCGGCAACTTTCAAAAATTGATTCACGAAATCTTTTGATACTGTCATAACAACAACTTTGAAGAAATACTCCGCTGGAGGGGTAAGAGAAACTTAACCAAGTAACTCTGTGGGGAATAATGACAAAAACAACATTATCATTACACGTCTCACGCCGAGACCTTGCTTATCTGGTAATTAATCTGAGCAAGAGCTCCCTCCACCTGCAGGGAAAACAACACTTGAAAACAAAAGGTTAACCAACCTGGCTTATGTTTCAAAATGCGTATGTTTGACAATGGCGTAATGCTCCATTCGACATGGAAATGCTACGCGTTTGGGTAGATGCAAATATGATGGTATATGCAAATGCAGGCTCAAACTGCAGAGAAACACTCTGGTATGAAATGGCTGAGAACAAAACCAACTCCGCTGGGGATGAACGGGTATCACAAAGTATTTCGGAAAAATAAATGCCGGAAACAACAACCAACTCTGATGGGGAGAGATCAGACATTTGGGAAGAAAACACAAGCCCTGCTGGGGAAAGATGCGACCCTTCTGGGGGAATAACTACACTGTCGGGACACAGTCTACGAACTCAGAGCTAAAGACCCTGCTGAGGATAACCATCCTGACGAAATAATGATGACCTGTGGGGAAAGGGAATAACCATCCTCTGGGGAGCCGTTCTCTGCCGGGGATATTGATTTTGACTTGCCGGGGATATCATATGGACAACTTCCATGAGGATACTCTTCAGGCGACATTCCTGGTGATACTCTCTCGGGGAGGACAATTCCACATCTGGTAGGAAAAACGTCGTCTCCACTCTCTGGGGGATAAGATACGACTTGCTAAAGAACGACACCAACTGAAATCAGGCCCTACGTCAAGAGACTTTGGCTGGGGAATACAATTCCTGACCGTTTGCTTCAAAGGTAAGGACCCTGCAAAACACAAACGAGACAACACAAATCTACACAACAAAATCTATCTGAGTTAATATCCGTGACATTTATTCAGTCAATTCGAAGTTTTAGCAACTATTGGCAAGGGCCAGCAAGTTTATGCAAGTGCAAGCTCATCAAAAACATCGGCGTTTTTCACAAACAAAACAGTAAAGAACAAGCATCAAGTATCGAATAACATGCTTTATTGAATGGGCCTGTAAATAGGCAAAGCTTTGTACACTGGATGTAACTCCTAAAAAGAGGAAGTTACGCACAAGCAAAATACAACATATGCACAAGAAGCACAAAGAAAGATACAAAATAAATTTGATATACATGTCGGCAACATGGTACAGACAAACACCATGAGCTGATTCTCCCATAACTCATCCGACTCTGGCGCTTTCCCAGTACTCGATCTTCAAAAGAGATTATTTTAGATGAACGACCCTCAGGTATTCCCAAACCACCAAACAATGTAGTATCAAAACTCGGACCGCAGTCATTTGCTTTTTCCATCCCTAACTTTTGCGTGAATCGCCCTTTGCGGGTTTTCAATTCACCGGGATACCCTTTTTTGCCGAAGTTGCCCTTTTCAGGTTTTCAACTTCGCGGGTGTACATTTTTCAATTTTATCCCTAACTTTTGCCTGAACCTTTTATTCCCTTTTTTATGGTTCGCCGGGATGCCCCATTTTTGCCTGGACTCTCTTTTTCTGTCCAGCGGGTCACTTTAAGCAAAGTATTTTTTAACTGCGTCCGAATTTAAAGGAGACGTAAAGTCCTCACCATCCATGGTGGATAACAACAAGGCTCCTCCATAGAAAACCTTTCTGACGACATATGGACCCTCATAATTGGGAGTCCATTTGCCCCTGTGATCTGATTGTGGCAGAAGAATCTTTTTCAAAACAAGATCGCCCGTCTGAAAGCTTCGAGGGCATACCTTCTTATCGTAAGCTTTCTTCATCCGGTTCTGATACAACCGACCATATGCGAGAGAAGCCAGTCTCTTTTCATCCATTAAACTGAGCTGATTCAGTCTATCTTTTACCCATTCTGCCTCATCAAGTTGGACATCACGCAAAACCCTCAAAGAAGGAATCTCAACCTCCAATGGTAACACTGCCTCCATGCCATACACCAATGAGAAAGGGGTTGCCCCGGTTGATGTGCGTACCGTCGTACGATAACCGTGCAAAGCAAAAGGCAACATCTCATGCTAGTCCTTGTAAGTCACAACCATCTTCTGAACAATCTTCTTTATCTTTTTGTTAGCCGCTTCGAAAGCGCCATTCATCTTGTGTCGATAAGGAGAAGAGTTGTGATGCTCGATCTTGAAATTCTGACACAGCTCTTTCATCATCTTGTTACTCAAGTTTGAACCGTTGTCGGTGATAATCCGCTCTGGGATTCCATATCTGCAGATAATATCTCTTTTGATAAATCTGGCTACCACTTGTTTGGTGACATTAGCATATGACGCCGCTTCCACCCATTTGGTGAAGTAATCAATAGCTACCAAAATGAACCGGTGTCCGTTTGATGCCGTGGGCTCAATCTTGCCAATCATATCAATTCCCCACATCGAGAAAGGCCACGGTGACGACATAACATTCAGAGGGCTCGGAGGCACATGAATTTTATCCGCATAAATTTGACATTTATGACACTGCTTCACGAACTTGAAACAATCTATTTCCATCGTTAGTCAATAGTAACCTGCCCGCAACAGTTTTCTCGTCATTGCATGTCCACCGGCATGCGTGCCAAATGTACCTTCGTGGATTTCTTCCATGAGCAATTTAGCATATTTCTCGTCCACACATCGCAACAACACCAAGTCGTGGTTTCTCTTTTACAAGACGCCATCCGGATTCAAATAAAAATTGCCAGCCAATCTCCTAAGAGTCTTCTGATCACGACTGGATGCCCCAGCCGGATACTCTTTGGTCTTCAGGAAATGCTGGATATCAAAATACCACGGTTTGCCATCGGATGTTTCCTCAATGGCGAATATGAAGGCGGGCCTATCAAGGCGAGAGATAACAATCCTGGGAGCCTCATTCCAGAAATTAACTTTATACATTAAAGACAAAGTCGCGAGAGCGTCTGCCATCTGATTTTCTACTCGTGGTACATGGTGCAATTCTACTTTGTCAAAGAAAGGCAACAATCTCCTTGCATAATTCATATAGGGTATCAGATTGGGCTGTCGCGTTTCCCATTCTCCTTTAATCTGGTTGACCACTAGAGCAGAGTCCCCGTATACATCAAGGTATTTGATTCTCAAATCAATAGCCTCCTCAAGACCCATGATGCACGCCTCATATTCAGCCTCATTATTGGTAAATGGAAAGGTTAATCTGGCAGTAAAGGGAATGTGCGTCCCTTGAGGAGTAGTGATAATTGCCCATATTCCACTACCGTAGGAGTTAACAGCTCCATCAAATATCAACTGCCATTTGGAACCCAACTCTGGACCTTCATCCGGCAACGGCTCATCACAATCTTTCATTTTCAAGTACATGATATCCTCGTCAGGAAAATCAAACCTCATTGGTTGATAATCTTCAATTGGTTGCTCCGCTAGGTACTCTAACAGAACACTACCTTTGATAGCCTTTTGAGAAACATATTGAATATCATATTCTATCAGCACCATCTGCCATCGGGCAATCCTCTCGGAGAGTGCTTGCTTTTCAAATACGTATTTGATCGGATCCATCTTTGAAATTAGCATGGTTGTATGGTTTAACATGTATTGTCTCAAACGTTTGGCAGCCCAGGCTAGCGCATAACATGTCTTTTCGAGCATTGAGTAACGGGATTCACAATTTGTGAACTTTTTACTCAAGTAGTAGATCGCATGCTCTTTACGTCCAGTCTCGTCATGTTGACCGAGAACACAACCCATGCTTTCCTCAAGAACCGTAAAATACATAATCAATGGTCTCCCGGCTAATGGGGGTATCAATATTGGAGGTTCCTGCAAATATTCTTTTATTTTTTCAAACGCCCTTTGACAATCTTCATTCCAGGTCACTGCCTGATTCTTTTTCAACAATTTGAATAATGGCTCGCATGTAGCGGTTAGGTGAGATATGAACCGAGCAATGTAGTTCAACCTCCCTAAAAACCCACGCACTTCTTTTTCTATTTTAGGCGTTGGCATTTCTTGTGTTGCTTTTATCTTAGCAGGATCAACCTCAATTCCTTTTTCGCTCACAATAAACCCCAATAGTTTACCGGATCTCACCCCGAAGGTGCACTTGTTAGGATTCAGCCTCAGCCTGAATTTCCTAAGCCTCTTGAACAATTTCAGCAGATTAACCAAATGCTCTTCCTCCGTCTGGGATTTGGCAATCATATCGTCAACATAAACCTCGATCTCTTTATGCATCATGTCATGAAAGAGCGTCGTCATAGCACGTTGATATGTTGCCCCAGCGTTCTTCAAACCAAAGGGCATCACTTTGTAGCAAAATGTTCCCCAGGGAGTAATGAAGGTTGTTTTCTCCATGTCTTCTGGCGCCATTTTTATCTGATTGTAACCTGAGAAGCCATCCATGAAGGAGAACACGGAGAATTGAGCAGTGTTATCAACCAGCACATTGATATGAGGAAGCGGAAAGTCGTCATTTGGGCTCGCCCTATTCAAACCTCGATAGTCCACGCACATCCGCACCTTACCATCTTTCTTTGGTACAGGTACTATATTAGCAACCCATGAGGGATAAGTTGTAACAGCCAGGAACCCGGCATCCCACTGTTTCTGAACTTCCTCGTTAATCTTCACAGACATATCTGGTCTGGTTCTTCTGAGTTTCTGCTTAACAGGCAGACATTCTTCTCGCAATGGCAGACGATGAACAACCATGTCAGTATCCAATCCTGGCATATCCTTGTACGACCAAGCAAAGATATCACTGTACTCTTGCAACGTCTCAATCAGACCTTGCTTGATGTCACTTTGCAGCGTAGCCCCTATCCGGATGTTCCTGACAACTCCCTCGGACCCCACGTTGATAATCTCAATCTCTTCCTGATGAGGCATAATGATTCTTTCTTCCTGTTTCAATAGTCGAGTCAACTCCTCTGGCAAGTCGCCATCCTCAACAATCTCTTCCTCAGCTTGAAATACCAGGTGCTCGAAGTCAAAGCGAGTCATAGGAAGTTCGTGTTCGGTGTCATCTAAATATGAGTCCTGCAAAGGAAATGGTTAAATGCTTCAAATGAGTGCAAATAAAGCTCATAACCACGTTGCCATTTATTGTTAAAATAAAAACAGGAAAAACAGGGAACACAAGATTTGCATGAGAAAAACGCCTTTATTCAATGATTAAACAGTGCATACACATAAGCAGGCAGCCCTAAAACAAAATCATTGTGCCCCGGGTAGGACACAGGATTATACAATAATCAACAAAACAAATCATTACTGTTTTGTAGTCATTGGGACAGTTTCCCGGATGGACCAGTTGCAGAGACTTTGTCCTGGCACGCTAGGCTTGATCCACGCGTCCATGTTGTCGCTTTCACGAAAATAAGGTGCCGGCAAAACAGAAGAGTCGCCACCTTTCGTTATTTATCCCTCAGAACGGGAAAGGAAACAATCGGAAAAACCTTACGAAAAAGGGTAAGACAAGGTCGTCGCAACCGTTGTCTGGATTCGGGAGTCGGTTACGCAAGGGGAAGGTATTAGCACCCCTCACGTCCGTCGTACTCGACGGGATCCTCGCTTGCTTGGTTTACCTGGACGGGTGAAAAATAATCTATCTACGGCTGCTAAATCTAAACGGGAAAGAATTGACTCGATAGAGCGTCGCACTCTATGCCTACGTATTCTCTTCAGAGGACGAGAAATCAGAGTCGACGTAGTTCGGGAAACTATGGGTTAGTTGCTCGGCAAGACGTCGCGTCTTGGGCCTACGTATTCTCATCAGAGAAATCAGAGCATGACGTAGTTCAGGCTAACTACGGTTAGACAGGGGTGTTCTCGGTCACACGGGGGTGAGAGAAATGATTGACGATACTAGCGTACGCATCCTAGCAGTTAGGTGGACGCTGCTCGACCATTGGAGACTTAGGCGTACCTGTTTGCGGTAGAACGGACGTAGTATATCGGGTTTCAAGGTATGGGAACCTACGGGAACTAGAACTACGGTCTGGTCTCAAATGCACTCGGGCAAGAGAAAAGGATACCATCAGTCGTCAGCTGGAAAGTCTCGATCGCACAGCAGCGAGGAGAACAAAAGGTTAGTTGTTAGTGTGCTCGCTAGTATATCGCATCCTAAGCCTACATATTCTCATCAGAGAAAGTCAGAGCAGCTGTAGTTCAGCCTAACTACGGGTAGAACGGAGACCACAGCATAAATCTCGTTTTATTAATATTCTGAAAGAAATTACAATGATTGAATACAGGAAAATAAACTCCTAAAAAAACCTATCCATCTATCATGGAAATTCTAATGGAAAATAGTCCCCTAACAAGTGGACATTTAAAACTACTTCTAAAAGTGTAAAAAGTCCCCTAACAAATGGACCTTTAAAACTACTTCTAAAAGAAAAGTGCAAAATAAACTCTATGAGAAATTATATCCTAAAAAAGAAAATATATCCTAAAAGAAAATATTAAAAGACTATTATAATATTTCTATCACTATATTTTCTATATATTACATATTCTTTTTCTTTTTTAAAATCTCTAAACAACAGAAAATAAAAGAAAAATAAAGAAATACACAAAGGGGGGCAAACTGCAGCCTGGAGGGGTATGCAGCAAAAACAGGACAAAAAATTGGGCCCAGCCCAATAAGAAGTTCAGAAAAAACAAATAAAAAATAGGGGGTGAATGGAGAAACGGGGGTGTGACCAGTAGGTTCGTTGTGGGCCTAGCCCATGTTCATCCAAACCATAACAAAACAGAAATGGAGGGGTATGAAGAAAACGGGGTGTACGGACGAAAACAAACGGGCCCGGCCCAATCCACTTGACAGCTTTCTCTCTTCCTCGTTCCACTCTCAGAAACAAACCCTAGATCCTCTTACTACTGTTCACGGTCGTTTCCTCTCAACCCTTTCTCTCTCGAAACTTCACCTCTCCATCTTCTCTCTGTTCAAACACCTTCGTCTCCCTCAACCTCTCTAAGGTAAAACACGTCTCAAAGACCTGTATCAGCAAACGAAGATGAAGATACCTAAAAGTCCCTGAAGATCGTGGAGAAGCCTTGACGGACGAAGGATTGCTGAAGATCTCGGAGGAGGCGATGAATCTGGGCGAAGTCGTTCACTGAGCGTTCAACAATGATACTGATGATGAGCGAGAGAAGATCTTGTGAAGATTTGGACGGATATTAACGCGTTGATGAGCGATCTGGAAACCTGGAATCTTGCCTGTTGATTGTTGTTGAAGATCGGAAAAGATTGAGCGTGGATCTGAGTTTGGTGATGAGTGTCCTTGAACGCCTCTGAAAAATGTTGGTGAACGAAGACGATGAGCCTCGCGCAAGAATCAATGGATGACCGTGAAGATCTTGAAGATTCACTGACGGTTCTTGAAGGAACTTTTCGTTGGTTTCACGTTGAAGGTGGTTGATAGAGTATGTTGAAGTTCTGGAACGGAGCTTGGAGAACTATGAAGATTCGCACGAATCTTTGAAGGTTTTCTGGAAACAGGTGAAGAACACATGAAGTTCTTGATGAAGATCGGAGAAGAAAGATGAATGATTATGCATTTCTGGGGTTTTCTGGGGAATCTTGCAAGAACATTGATGGAGGTCGAAGAACTTCATCAACTTCTGGGCAAATCTGGGATGAAGAGGATGAATCTTGGAAGAGTGGATGAACGTTCTTGCTGAAGACTGTTGCAGCTTGCTGATTTTCTGGAAAACGCTTGAACATCGATGGAGGTTGGATGAAGATCTTGAAGATCTTCTGGAAAACGCTTGGAGATTGATGGTGATTACCAGAAACGGTTGCAAGAACATGAGTTCCTGATGAGTTTTCTGATGACGGATGGGTTTTCCGGTGAGATCTCCGGCGAGTGCATGAACATGGTGGATGAGGAAGATGAAGATTGAAGGTTTTCTGGGCAAAACGCAGTTCTCCGGTGAGATTTAGGAACTCCGGCGACGGTTACCAGCGACCGCTACGGCGGCTGCATGGCCGGCGGTGGGGTCTCCGGCGCGCATGCAGAGGGATGAGGCCGTGAGGACACATGGAGGGGTGGTGTGTCCATGGAGCACACATGGTGGTGTGGTGGCAGTGAGAGAGGGAGAAAACGTGGAAAGAGGTGGGAACGAAACGTGGCACTGCAATGGTAGTGAAACGTGGAAAGTGGAAAAATGAAGTGGGACCTTGTGGACGAAAACTGGAGTGAAACGTGGTGAATTGGAGAGGAATTCTGAGGCGCACGCGTGGCCTCTTATAGGGGTGACACCTGGACTGATAAACTGGGCCTCCAAAAAAATGGCACACGGCCCATGAATTGGATCTGCACTAATGATGGATTAAAACGGATTAGAACCTCATTAAACTCAATAAAAAACTGATTAAAGACTTAAAACCTAATTAACTAATTAATACTCAATTAACTAAACACAGACTTAAAACTACAATTAAGCTAAATGAAAACTAAACTAATCTAACCCTAATTAATTCTAACAAACTCAATTAAAATCTAACTAAGATTAAACTCTAATTAAACTCTATTAAATCTGAAAAAGGGAATTAACATCTAATTAACCTCTAAAAAATCCTATTTACTATTAATTTCTATACTAATAAAAATGGAAAGAAAACTCTAATAATTTCTATTTAAAAATCCTAATAAAAGAAATTATCCTATTAAAGATCAATATCTAAAAATCTACTTAATATCTAAAATATGATTTAAACCTAAAATCTATTTAAAAACAATTTAAAATCTATTAAAGCTATTTAAAATACCTAGAAAAATGAATTAAATCCCTAAAAAAAATTCTAGAAAATAAGGAAAAAATCTAAAACTACCGAGAAAGGCCGATTAAATCGATTAGCGAACTATGTCGAGATAAACTGTAAAAAAACCCAGACACCGAGAGGTCCTCAAAAACAACAGCGAAAGCTGAAAACACCGGGACGAGCACCGATTCCCCAAAATACGTCATCGTATTGGTCTGAAATGCTATCAGAGGGTTGTGATCCCGATAAAGCCAATCTGACTGGAAAACATGCAATGTAAGCGGTATGCAAATGCGAAATGAAATGAGACGAAACATGAGCCAAATTACAATGAGTAGTTGGTCAAATTTTGGGGTGCAACAGCTGCCCCTATTCAAACGGCTTGGACCTGAATGGTTGAAGAGCGAACGGCCTTCAAACATTCAAAGGTAGAAGACGGTTGAATACCAAAGAACCCGGAAATTTTCCAACTACACGAGTACACGGTACTCCCGCGGGAACAAATCTTCGAAAACTGAGATAATAGCTGCACGACAACTAGCTGGAGACATACTGATCTGAACCTTGTAGTCAGTTATCCACATTAAATTCCTCTGACATTATCATCAGACACCTGACCTTGCCGTCAGGAATTCATGAAAGTAAAGCGCCTGACATCGCCGTCGGACAACCGAAACACCCAACATCGCCGCTGGAAAACTAAATCACCTGACATCGCCGCCAGAAACAAACATCCAACATCGCCGCTGGAGAACTAAATCACCTGACATCACTGCCAGAAACAAACATCCAACATCGCCGCTGGAGAACTAAATCACCTGACATCGCCGTCAACCAAACATAACTCTGAGAAACACCCGACATCGCCGTCAAGCACTCAACATAATCTGACTTCGCCGTCAACTCTCAACATCGTCTGACCTTGCCGTCAGGGTGAAGAAATCCATTGGAGAATTGGTCACACGGTAACCGGTAGTACATAGTCGATCATGCCATCAAGCATTCAAAGAAACGGTCGGGCATCAGCCGGGCTTCGTCAGCAAGTCGGGAATAGAATTCTTGGTCAATCACGAGCTAACTGGGAATATCTAAACCTCTGCCATCAGGTACTCCGCATCAGCTGAGAGAACCGCTTCATTAACACGGTCGGACTTCAATCACGGAGTCTTCAAGGGAGGTTTCAACTTCGCCGTTCAAAACCTGCTAGGGATGACGCATCGTCGCTGGGGGGATTCTGGAGAACTATCAAGCAACTCCGCTCCGAGGGTCCAGAAATCATTCTGGATGAATCAACTCTGCTGAGGACTTCAAGAATCATCTTGGAAAAATAACCCCGCCGGGGACTTCAAGAATCATCTTGAACCAATAACCATGCTGGAGCTTTCAGGAATCTTCCTGAGCAAACACTGTGTTGGGGATTCCAGGAATCATCCTGGGCAACTCTCGTCGGGGACAAGCCAATCATGGCTTGAGCAGCTTCCAAGGATTCGGCTCTCTTGGGGCTTCAGGAATCATCCTGAGCAACCTTCACTAGGGACCCTACTGGGGTCTTAAGAATCATCTTAAGCAAACGGCCCTGCTGAGGAATTCAAGAATCATCTTGAATCGAAGACTTCGCTGGGGAGAATTTCAGGAATCATCCTGAGCAAACCATTCTGAGGAGGATTCAAGAATCATCTTGATCAAACCATTCTGAGGAGGAGCATCTGCAAAACAAGAACGGAGGCGACCTGGCTCATGTCTCGTATGTATATGCTTTGATAATGACGTAATGCTCCACATGGTGGAAATGCTATGCGTTTATGATAAATGCTATGCAGTCATGCAACATGCTATGGCCCCATCAGCAAAATAAATGCTGAAGGGAGAAGCCTTCTGTCAAGGAGAAAGGACCACCAATCTCAATTGGACTCCGCCTGGGGAAACGAACTTCAGCTGACTGATGCAGGGGAACGAAGCTCTACGAGAACCTGAACCTGCTCATCTGGGTATTCAGACCACAACTGCTGAGGGAAAACGATATCAATCGCAGAAATAAACTGCGCGGTCTTCGCGACAAAACTTTCTGGAGATAACGACTCCGATGGGGAAATACAGCATCAGCTGCTCAACACTCTACTAGGGAAAACCAATCATGGTCCCAACTGCTTTCCAAGGACTCGGCTCTCTTGGGTATCTGCAAACTCGGCTGAGGAAGGAGAAATCATTCTACTTCGCTGGAGAGGGTACGACTCTGCGAGGGAATTTCAATTCCGCTGGAGAAGAAGGAATCATCCGTCTTCGGGGGAGAGTACGGCCCTGGTGGGGAATTTCAATTCCGCTGGAGACTTCAGTCTGGCACCATCAGTTGCTGCACACTTCAGTGAATGAATAGTTTACTACGAGACCTGCACTTGTGACCCGGTGCTGGGGGATGAACACACGCTTCGGCGCTTGACTCAGCTGGGGAGATGGTGATCCTTCAGGATACCTCTGGTTGGGGGGAGAATCATCTCTGCCTGGGGATACATATCAATGCTCCTGGGCTCGCATTCAGACTCTACGGGGAGAGCTGTTGAACTCTATCGAGGATATCAATCCTGATCTGCTGAGGGTAATCTTGCATACGCCTTACGGAGACTGACCCTTCTGGGTAACACCTGTTGGACTATCAAGTCTGATGAGGGATAGATGTGTATCAACACTGCTGGGGATATCAATCCTTAGCTACTCATGGTACAACTCTGTCGGCGATGTACTGATCCTATCAAGGAAACACCTCTGGCGTCTGCGGAAGATAACAATCGATCACTGAAATTGAATCTCACTTCACTGAGGAAAACAACCCTGAACGGTCTTTTGAATATCCTAAGTTCTTGTAGGGTACGAAGCAATCTTCTGAGAAATAACTCTTTTCTATCTGACATCAAAATCTACTCGTCTGGAGGTTACTCAGTGAGGGAGTCAATGTCGACCTCTGCTTGAGGAATGAGTCAATGACCTGGACTCGGAGGAAAAGGGAGTCAAACTCGGACTCTGTGGGGATACAACATTGCATCAGTCCAACTGCTGGGGAAATAAACCCAAATCTGCTAGTCAAGGGAAAGCTTCAGTCTTAACCCACTTAGGAAAATAGCACATCAAGCTAATCAACGTGCAATGCTTGGGATGGCCATACTCTGCCGGAAATATCAATCTCGCCCTACTGAGGATAATCTTGATCCTACTCTGATAAGGGATAAATGCCATCTCAATTTGCTGTAATCTCAAACTGCTCAGGGGAAACAATCTCAAACTGTACGTCTCTGCTGAGAAGACAATCCTGATTCAACAACATCAACACAGGGAATACAGACTACCAATCATGGAGTTGGGATCAATCGAGCCTTGTGTCGGGGAATGTGACAACATACGAGTCACTAGGAATCATCGGGCCAGGTACAATTAGGCTTTTTCTGGTTTAGGGATAGGTTTATGGTAATAGGGACCCACTTCTAGTTACCAACAAAAGTGGATTTGAAAGGGAAATACTAGACGAGAACTAGCATTCAGGGTGGACTATCATACAAGAACTGATGGCAACATACATTAGGTTGTCAGACGAGAACTGACTTACGGGTTCTGGATATCAGACGGGAATTGATTTCTGGTTTTCCAGACGAGAACTGGGCTTTAAAACTGTTTGGTTACAAGGTTCAGCCGAGTAACAGGTTGGGCTGTAGGATAACGATCCGATGACAACAAGACTTCTTCAGAAGGCTCAGGTTTTGGCGGGGTAATGACACGATTCCCCGACACTCAACTCTTGCTAGGGTGAACAAACTCATTTGAACAACTTTCCCTAGTGCCATTCAACTTGCCCCAATCCGACTCTTGGGAGACTTCATTCTGAACAGAAAGCCGCTGGCAACAAGACAATCTTCAGATGGCTTGCCCTAGCACCTGTACAACGGAAGGATTCATCCTCAATCAATCAACTCTCAGCATGGTTGGCTTCAGTATACTTATGAAGTAGCTTGCCCCTGAACGAACTTTGAGCGACTCAACATGCCCTGATTGAACACTGGAGGGATCTGTCCTCAAATCACAGGAACTCTGGATAACTGCCCCTGATTGGGTCTCGAGAAGATTCACTTCTGATCAACTGCTTCTCGAACAAACTGTCCCATAATCAACCGAGACTCCGGGACTTGTCCTCAGACAAACTGATTCTAAACTCACAGGAAGTCAATGCCCCAGATTCACAGGGTTTCGCAGTATACCATTCTGATTCAGACTGCTACAATTCAGTCCTGATTGATTATTCCCTGGTGGAGTTCCTTCGTATCAACTACTGACCTGCAATTAAAATTGTTTATTCACGAATGGTAATTTTAATGCAGTGTTCATGCAAAATTTGAAAAATGTACTGTCACTCATTTACGTGTCATGCTAGCGAGTGACGAATGAACCAAAGAGTTCAAACGTAGTGCTGATTCGATTAGTGAAAAATACAACCAGGGTATGATTAGAAAATCATGCAGGAGTCAGGTTACTCAACCTTATCCTAATGCACTTTCAGAATAAACCCTGCCTCAATTAGGTCTTTTAAGGGTTGTATCGTGGTCGGGTTCACGGTTCGTGAAACAAAGGATATTTAGCTCAAATTATGATTTGTACCCACCCCTTCTACGTGATGATCTCCGATCCTAAAGTTCAATTAACTTGGCTCGAGCGCTCGCCTCTTCGAGAGGTATGTTGAACATTGGGAACAACTGGTTAAAGAATTCACAAGGTGTTTCGGAGTGACAGTTACTCCTTTTTCGTTTTGGTGTCAGTATCCACACGACTTTGTCCTTGTTTGAGGATTTTTCTTTTTTATATCCTTTCTTTTTCATTCTTTTGATTCCCTAATTTTTGCCTAGACTGACTCTTCAGAGTTCTTTTCGATTTTTCTTTTGAAGTCCAGCGGGATGCCCGGATTTTTGCCTAAGTAGCTGCTTTCCAGCTTTTCTCTTTTACTTAGCGGGCTTTCTTATTCCTTCTTTTTTCTTGGAATAAGTCGTGCGACACTGGCTGTCTGGATTCATCCGAGAGGTTTATAACTGTCTCACTCCTGATTGGTGAGGTTTAACCATTGTGGTTGATGAGGTACGACCTCTGAAGAGGAATATGATGTGATTGGTCCTCGAAAGACAACACTCCTCTATAAGACTTGAACGCTCGATCAAGCTAACTGACAACTACCCTGCCCCGGGTTAAGATGTGAGGGTTAAAAAGTCCGAAAGAAACTCCTACTTCTCGGCTCGAAGTGGTTAACAAGGGATTCTCTTCCTTATCTCTCCGGTGTTTAGGGGATTTGAAACAATGCCTTATACGTCATCGGCAAGGTTTTATCTGAAAGCATACGATCATCGGTTATGAGTATTCAGTTTCATCATCCTCCCTCCACTCTTTGCTAATCATAGTGATAAAGTGGAGTGAATAAAGTGCAAGTGTTAGTGCAATGCAGTATATGAGTGACAACGACATGATTTATTCAGAAAAATGCATAGTCACTTTATTAATATTACCATTCGAAACAAACAATGTTTAACAGCAAGTAGTAACTAACAGAAAAGAAACTACAAATGCAAATGATAAGAAGTCTGAGGACTGCCAATGCTGAGGATGTATGCCTGTCTGGACCACTGGCCTCTGGAAATAACCCTCTGAATCTGCGAGCTCAGACAGCTGAGAGGTTGTCATGCACAACCAAAACTCCATTGGGAAAGGAAATACACCCTTTGTCGATCAACTGTTGCACTTTTGCCTGAAAAGCTTTGCAATCTTCAGTTGAATGCCCTGGAGATCCACCATGGTAACTGCACTGAGCACGGGGATTGTACCCCGGAGGGTAAGGCTCTGGAACGGGCTTAAGAGCTTTAGGTTCCACCAAAGAATTCTGAATCAACAGTGGAAGAATTTGGCTATACGGCACAGGCACTGGATGGAAAGGAGCATTCCTTCGGTTCTGACTCTGACGTTGATTCTGATAACCTCGGTCACGGGCTCGTGGATTTGCAAGAGGAGCGACATACAGTTCCCGATGTGGTGCCCTAGGCACAATTGTCTGTCCAGAATAACGAGACACAGAAGGTACTGACCGCTGAGAAGACGGAGAACCAACATATTTCATCGATTCGACTTAAGGATACCCCACATCATTCATGATTGCATTGATCACAACTCCTTCTTCAGTTTGAAAGCTATAGAGAGATTCAGTTTCACTAGCCTGACCGCTTGAAACATTCTGGATTCTTCCAGTCTTTACACCATACTCGATGCGTTCTCCTGCCCTTACCAATTCAGAGAAATTTGGTGCAACTCCAAGCATTCTTTCGAAGTACGGGCTCTGCAAGGAGTTTACGAACATGCCTTTTAACTCTTGGTCTAGAAGCGGTGGTTGCACTCTAGCAGCAAATTCTCTCCATCTCTGAACATACTTTCTGAAAGGTTCATTGTTCCCTTGAGACAATTCTTGCAGCTGCATGCGACTAGGAGCTTCATCAAGATTGTAGTCATACTGCTTCAGAAAAGCATTGGCTAAATCCGCCCATGATCGGATCTGATTACTCTCTAACTGCATATACCAACTCAGAGATGCCCCAGTCAGACTATCTTGAAAGCAGTGAATCATCAGCTTGTCGTTGTGCATAAATGAAGTCATTCTTCGGCAGAACATCACCAAATGTTGCTTCGGGCAACTATCTCCTCTGTACTTTTCAAACCTCGGCATTCTGAACTTCGGAGGTAACACTAGGCCAGGAACCAGACACATATCTGCAGCACTAGGGTTAACAGCGTCTTTACCTTTCAAGGCTTTGAATCTTTCATCCAATGCGCGAAACCTTCTAGCATACACGGGAGTTAATGGGTCTTCATTCTTTGCTATTGGGACCTCTCTTCGGGACTTTGGCATAGGGAAGGCAAAACCCTGGTAGTCGGAGATATCAACAGAAGGAGAACATTCACCTCGAACAACAAACTGCTCACGTAGACCTCGGTCTTCAACGGAAGGCTGTACAAGCTGAGCTGCAGTAAGGTTGTTCACTTGCGGAAAGTCTTCGTCATACGTAGATCCATACAAAGGATTGGACGTCACAGTGAAACCTGACAAGGTATCAACAAACTGGAAGCTGCTCTCTAACATAGCTACCATCAACTGACTTCACTGCTTGACTCTGATCAAATCTGCTTCAGCCCCTTGGTCGTCTTCAATACTCACCTTCAAAATTAAAACAACGGCTGGATAAGAGCTCTGACTAGCTGGAGCATGGTATGCAATATGATGCAGGAATGCTCATGCAAATGCAATGCAAGATGCAGCAAACACGGGATCACAGCCCCCACAAAGCTCTGATTACTGCTGCGCTGCTGACGGGATAAGCCTGCTCTGACGAGAGAAAACCAAGATATCGGGTAGGCTGGAAGTCAAGTTTCCTGCAAAAACCCTCCCACTCACGGGTATGGACCTAAACTGACTCAAGGTACGGCATCCTATGCGTTCATCAGCGTCACAGACTTTCAAGAGGGGTGATACGATACCCAGAAGGTGTGGCATCACCAGCTCATGAAGCGGCCTCACTTAGCTGAATCACAAATGATCGGTCCCCAGAGTCGACAATCCACCAAACTAGCAACCTTCTCAGCCCAAAGGGTTGAAAGAGAAGCCAACCGGGAGAACCTCGTCTGAGCGTGGATTTCATGAGACACTAGTGCCTACAAAGCAAGCACGCGCCCACTAATTTCCACTCTAATTCTATGGTGCACTCAAGCCTGGGTCTGGCTTCTCACTCATCAGAATGCCCCTCCCACAACAGCACAGATAATCATATTATACTGAAATTAAAAATGCGGGAAATAAAGCGCGAGAAGTAAAATGCGATAAATAAACGCAACCCAACAAGTAAACACACAAGCGCTAGGATTAACTCGCATAGGGAACCGATTTGCCTTCCCCAGCAGAGTCGCCAGTTGTCGCTTTCGCGAAAATAAGATGCCGGAAAAACAGAAGAGTCGCCACCTTTCATTATTTATCCCTCAGAACGGGAAAGGAAACGATCGGAAAAACCTTACGAAAAAGGGTAAGACAAGGTCGTCGCAACCGTTGTCTGGATTCGGGAGTCGGTTACGCAAGGGGAAGGTATTATCACCCCTCACGTCCGTCGTACTCGACGGGATCCTCGCTTGCTTGGTTTACCTGGACGGGTGAAAAACAATCTATCTACGGCTGCTAAATCTAAACGGGAAAGAATTGACTCGATAGAGCGTCGCACTCTATGCCTACGTATTCTCTTCAGAGGACGAGAAATCAGAGTCGACGTAGTTCGGGAAACTACGGGTTAGTTGCTCGGCAAGACGTCGCGTCTTGGGCCTACGTATTCTCATCAGAGAAATTAGAGCATGACATAGTTCAGGCTAACTACGGTTAGACAGGGGTGTTCTCGGTCACACGGGGGTGAGAGAAATGATTGACGATACTAGCGTACGCATCCTAGCAGTTAGGTGGACGCTGCTCGACCATTGGAGACTTAGGCGTACCTGTTTGCGGTAGAACGGACGTAGTATGTCGGGTTTCAAGGTATGGGAACCTACGGGAACTAGAACTACGGTCTGGTCTCAAATGCACTCGGGCAAGAGAAAAGGATACCATCAGTCGTCAGCGGGAAAGTCTCGATCGCACAGCAGCGAGGAGAACAAAAGGTTAGTTGCTAGTGTGCTCGCTAGGATATCGCATCCTATGCCTACATATTCTCGTTAGAGAAAGTCAGAGCAGCTGTAGTTCAGCCTAACTACGGGTAGAACGGAGACCACAACATAAATCTCGTTTTATTAATATTCTGAAAGAAATTACAATGATTGAATACAGGAAAATAAACTCCTAAAAAAACCTATCCATCTATCATGGAAATTCTAATGGAAAATAGTCCCCTAACAAGTGGACATTTAAAACTACTTCTAAAAGTGTAAAAAGTCCCCTAACAAATGGACCTTTAAAACTACTTCTAAAAGAAAAGTGCAAAATAAACTCTATGAGAAATTATATCCTAAAAAAGAAAATATATCGTAAAAGAAAATATTAAAAGACTATTATAATATTTCTATCACTATATTTTCTATCTATTACATATTCTTTTTCTTTTTTAAAATCTCTAAACAAAAGAAAATAAAAGAAAAATAAAGAAATACACAAAGGGGGGCAAACTGCAGCCTGGAGGGGTATGCAGCAAAAACAGGACAAAAAACTGGGCCCAGCCCAATAAGAAGTTCAGAAAAAACAAATAAAAAACAGGGGGGTGAATGGAGAAACGGGGGTGTGACCAGTAGGTTCGTTGTGGGCCTAGCCCATGTTTATTCAAACCATAATGAAACAGAAATGGAGGGGTATGAAGAAAACGGGGTGTACGGACGAAAACAAACGGGCCCGGCCCAATCCACTTGACAGCTTTCTCTCTTCCTCGTTCCACTCTCAGAAACAAACCCTAGATCCTCTTACTACTGTTCACGGCCGTTTCCTCTCAACCCTTTCTCTCTCGAAACTTCACCTCTCCATCTTCTCTCCGTTCAAACACCTTCGTCTCCCTCAACCTCTCTAAGGTAAAACAAGTCTCAAAGACCTGTATCAGCAAACGAAGATGAAGATCCCTAAAAGTCCCTGAAGATCGTGGAGAAGCCTTGACGGACGAAGGATTGCTGAAGATCTCGGAGGAGGCGATGAATCTGGGCGAAGTCGTTCACTGAGCGTTCAACAATGATACTGATGATGAGCGAGAAAAGATCTCGTGACGATTTGGACGGATATTAACGCGTTGATGAGCGATCTGGAAACCTGGAATCTTGCCTGTTGATTGTTGTTGAAGATCGAAAAAGATTGAGCGTGGATCTGAGTTTGGTGATGAGTGTCCTTGAACGCCTCTGAAAAATGTTGGTGAACGAAGATGATGAGCCTTACGCAAGAATCGATGGATGAGCGTGAAGATCTTGAAGATTCACTGACGGTTCTTGAAGGAACTTTTCGTTGGTTTCACGTTGAAGGTGGTTGATAGAGTATGTTGAAGTTCTGGAACGGAGCTTGGAGAACTATGAAGATTCGCACGAATCTTTGAAGGTTTTCTGGAAACAGGTGAAGAACACATGAAGTTCTTGATGAAGATCGGAGAAGAAAGATGAATGATTATGCATTTCTGGGGTTTTCTGGGGAATCTTGCAAGAACATTGATGGAGGTCGAAGAACTTCATCAACTTCTGGGCAAATCTGGGATGAAGAGGATGAATCTTGGAAGAGTGGATGAACGTTCTTGCTGAAGACTGTTGCAGCTTGCTGATTTTCTGGAAAACGCTTGAACATCGATGGAGGTTGGATGAAGATCTTGAAGATCTTCTGGAAAACGCTTGGAGATTGATGGTGATTACCGGAAACGGTTGCAAGAACATGAGTTCCTGATGAGTTTTCTGATGACGGATGGGTTTTCCGGTGAGATCTCCGGTGAGTGCATGAACATGGTGGATGAGGAAGATGAAGATTGAAGGTTTTCTGGGCAAAACGCAGTTCTCCGGTGAGATTTGGGAACTCCGGCGACGGTTACCGGCGACCGCTACGGCGGCTGCATGGCCGGCGGTGGGGTCTCCGGCGCGCATGCAGAGGGATGAGGGCGTGAGGACACGTGGAGGGGTGGTGTGTGCATGGAGCACACGTGGTGGTGTGGTGGCAGTGAGAGAGGGAGAAAACGTGGAAAGAGGTGGGAACGAAACGTGGCACTGCAATGGTAGTGAAACGTGGAAAGTGGAAAAATGAAGTGGGACCTCGTGGACGAAAACTGGAGTGAAACGTGGTGAATTGGAGAGGAATTCTGAGGCGCACGCGTGGCCTCTTATAGGGGTGACACCTGGACTGATAAACTGGGCCTCCAAAAAAATGGCACACGGCCCATGAATTGGATCTGCACTAATGATGGATTAAAACGGATTAGAACCTCATTAAACTCAATTAAAAACTGATTAAAGACTTAAAACCTAATTAACTAATTAATACTCAATTAACTAAACACAGACTTAAAACTACAATTAAGCTAAATGAAAACTAAACTAATCTAACCCTAATTAATTCTAACAAACTCAATTAAAATCTAACTAAGATTAAACTCTAATTAAACTCTATTAAATCTGAAAAAGGGAATTAACATCTAATTAACCTCTAAAAAATCCTATTTACTATTAATTTCTATACTAATAAAAAATGGAAAGAAAACTCTAATAATTTCTATTTAAAAATCCTAATAAAAGAAATTATCCTATTAAAGATCAATATCTAAAAGTCTACTTAATATCTAAAATATGATTTAAACGTAAAATCTATTTAAAAACAATTTAAAATCTATTAAAGCTATTTAAAATACCTAGAAAAATGAATTAAATCCCTAAAAAAATTCTAGAAAATAAGGAAAAAATCTAAAACTACCGAGAAAGGCCGATTAAATCGATTAGCGAACTATGTCGAGATAAACGGTAAAAAACCCGGACACCGAGAGGTCCTCAAAAACAACAGCGAAAGCTGAAAATACCGGGACGAGCACCGATTCACCAAAATACGTCCTCGTATTGGTCTGAAATGCTATCAGAGGGCTGTGATCCCGATAAAGCCAATCTAACTGGAAAACATGCAATGTACGCGGTATGCAAATGCGAAATGAAATGAGACGAAACATGAGCCAAATTGCAATGAGTAGTTGGTCAAATTTTGGGGTGCAACACATGTCGCAATCACTATCTCCGTCTTCAGAGTCGGAAACAACATTAACCGTCTCAAAGCAGACTCCCTTTGGAGTAATCACCACCGGTCCTTTGAACTTGGGCGCGCCTGATGTGGAAGGTGACGATGTAGGGCGATACCCCAAACTAAACTTGTCCATCTTGACATGAATTTCCAGCACTTGACTCCAACCCTTGGTCTCACCAGTCTGAACTAACACTTGAGCTCTTTGTATGAAGCCACAGCAACCTATGGCCCTTTGCTGGGAACACTGGACTTGTCTTTGATTTGCAACCCTTCAAAGGCTTGGCAGGGCGTTTCATGGATTTCTCCATCCACTTCCACGTACTTGAATGATGAGAGATGACTGACCAAGATGTCCTCTTCCCCACAAATAGTAATGATGCCACCACCGGCTTCAAACTTAAGCTTCTAATGCAGCGTGAACGTCACAGCCCCTGCAGAGTGTATCCATGGACGCCCAAGCAAACAGCTATAAGTTGGATGAATATCCATGATATAAAATTCAGTGTCAAATATTTTCGGCCCGACCTGCAACGACAATGTTATCGATCCAAACACCAACCTTCTCGTTCCATCAAACGCCCTTACAACCAAATCACTTGGCGTGCAAATAATTCCCCAGATATCTAACTTCATCATAGCCTTCTTAGGCAATACATTCAGAGATGATCCGGTATCCACAAGAACGTGCGACATTACGGTGCCCCGGTATTCCACCGATATATGCAAAGCCATATTATGCCCTCGGCCTCTGGGTGTTAAATCAAAATCAGTGAAACCCAAACTATGTCCAGCATTGACATGCGCCAGTACCCCCTCTAGCTGGTTGACAGAAACCTCCTGAGGTACAAATGACGTGTCCAATATCTTCAACAAAGCATTTCGGTGAGCCTCAGAACAAAGCAGCAAAGATAGGATTGAAATTTTTGAGGGTATCTGTTGTAAGTGCTCAACAATCTTATAATCGCTCTTGCGAATTAGCCTCATGAACTCTTCTACGTCCTTGAGCGACGTGTCTTTCTCTTTCAACTGGGATGGTCCACTTTCATTCACCTTGGCCTTGCCTTTAGCAATCCTCTCTGCTTCAACTTCAGGTGCGGTGAAGATTCTTCCACTACGAGTCATGCCTCCCGTTCCAACAACATTGTCAACTGCCCCTGCCGGCCGGCTATTCACCTCAATATTTTCTCCATTACAGTACGCTTCTAACCCATATGTCCATGGAACAACTTTTGTACTCTCAAAAGGAATGGGTCCTGCTTTTGTTATTGTGATAGTCGGCCGCTTGGCGGGCGTCGATATCATAATAGTCTTCCTTGGGATCGTAACAGTTGCAATCTCATCCTGCTTTTCAAACAATGCCTCAACAGGCTTCTCAACAGCAGTCCGATGAAATTGCAAAATCCCCTCATCTATCATGGCTTGGATACCTCTTTTCAAATCAACACAACCCTCTGGTTGGGTCCAACAATCCAGACAATATTCATCACATCCAGGGAATACTCCCCCTTTCAACAGTCTACTTTTAACACAACTCAACGGTGTCTTCAATTCATTAACATCCATAACCAAGTTCAAATTCTCTTCCGTTAGGATAGCATTCGCTCCATGATTTGGCATGGGTTGTTGTACAATGTTAGGACCATCCTGACCAAAGTTAATGGCCTTACTATCAAGCAAATCTTGAACCTTATGTTTGAAAGCATGGCAACCTTCAATATCATGTCCGGGCGCCCCGGAATGAAAATCACAATGTTTACCAGCGTCAAACCCAAATGGAGGAGTGCCCGTCAATGGGGCCATCGTTCTCTTTTCAACCAAATTCAAACTCAACAGTGTTTGAAGCAGTTCAGCATAAGTTGAAGGAGGTGCTTTAAATACTCTCTTTGGCCTACCCTCTGGAATTCTACGCTGAGCAGGGTGCATTCTTTGTTGTTGCGACTGTTGTTGCCATTGTTGTTGTTGTTGTTGTTGTTTTTGCTGAGGTATCGGGATAGTAACACTAGCAACTTGTTGTGGCTGATACTGATTCCTACCTCTTCCACGACCTCGACCACCATATACCGCACTGGCGTCGCCTTGTCTCCTTCCACCAAAGGCTTTCCTTGCACCTCCAGCTGAGGTGGATTCACCTGCCTGAATCTTCCCAATCTTAATTCCGTTTTCAATCCGTTCTCCCATGAGAATCATGTCGGAGAAACTACCCATCAAAACATTGAGCAATTTTTCATAATACATTCCAGAGAATGTTCCAATAAAGATATCAATCAACTCTCTTTCAACCAAAGGGGGATGAACCCTAGCCGCAATATCACACCAGCGCTGCGCATACTCCTTGAAGCTCTCACCATTTTTCTGAGACAAACTCTGCAGCTGGACCCTGTTTGGCGCCAAGTCACTATTATACTGGTAATGTTTAACAAAAGCATCAGCCAATTCTTTCCAGCTTCTAATTTGGGTGGGCTCCAGTCCCATGTACCATTCCAGCGATGGTCCCGATAAACTGTCTTGAAAGAAATGCATAAGCATCTTCTCGTCGTCAGAGTATGAAGACATTCTTCTATAATAAGAACGTACATGAACTCTAGGGCATGTATCCCCCTTATACTTGTCAAATGTTGGAGCTTTGAATTTCAAAGGCACCCTCAGCCCAGGCACTAGTCCCATAGTAGTCATATCTAACCCAGCAAAGTTCTGATTGGCTATTCCTTTGATCTGTTCTTCCAGCATTTTGAACCTCCTATCATTATCATTCGGCCTTTCAAATCCCACGCCTTGTCCGGAGAAGGCGTCTTCCTGGCGATCCTCGCCCCAGTTCATATTATCATTGCCATATCCCTCGTAACCAGCGTTACGGCCATATCCCTGTTGATTGAAAATAGGATCCCGTCCTCGGTTACCGAATCCTTGATTGACCCCACCTAGTCTATAACCGGTGTTGAAAGGCACCATCCCAGCACCGTTGTTATTCATGTTACCAAAGCCAATATCACCGTATCCATACCCTTGATTGTTGTTACCATAGCCATCGTAGCCAAAACCTTGATTGTTGAAACCAAAATTCCCATCATGATTACCAATGCCAAACCCTTGGTTATTGTTTCCAAAACCAGTGTTGTCACCGAACCCTTGATTAGCATCTCCAGCATTTCCAGTATCGTTGACAACACTCCCATTACCATTTCCAGCGTTTCCAGTACCAGTGTTACCATTACCAGCACCAGCACCAATATTTCCATTGCCATTGCCATCACCGACACCAACTCCACCACTTGTGGGAACGACCACTGTAGGTATCCCATCCTCCCTGCAAGGAGTTCCAACAGAGTGATAATCAGTATTTCCATTCGTCCGCACCAGCAGCGGTTGCACCAGAGTCTGGAGATTCTCCTGGCCTTTGACCACAGTTTCCATTGCTTGCATGAAAAGTGCCAACTTCTCACGAATTTCCTGCATCTCGAATTGAACTTGATCCATGATTCTCTTGCAGTTGTTCCTGGTAGAATAATGATGCGTTCTTTGGTTGTCAATCCTGAAACCTGTGAGATGCAGGAAATAAGATACAAATTCAAAAATACCGGTCATGCAATATGAGTATGCAGATGCAAATGTATAAGTATGCTACAGGTTATATTCCCCCCCGATTCTAGTTTCAGAGAGAAGGCCATCACGACAATGGAGTCCCAATCAAGCAAGCAAGGAATCATAAAATACTCATACATAGACAAATGCCAAGAGGCAGAGTACAAAGATATAACTGAATACAACTGAAGAGACCTCGACCAACAAGCCTGGCGATAGTCAAAATACAAGTACAGATAACAAAAGCAAAGCACAGATAAATCAGGCCAAATGGTGCGCTCTGACATCTTCCAATATCCTCAACGTCTCTGAATGACCTAGTCTGGAGATTAGCTCTTGTATCAGTAATGCATGTCGCTCAACAGTGGATCTCAGCTTTTTGGCGTCGTCCTTGCAGGTTCCTTCGCCAAAACACTCGTCGAGTCTGCATCTCTTGAAGCTGGCCTTCAATTCATAACCTCTCATCTCCTTGCCAAGGTCACTTACTCTAAGCTCAACAGCGCTCCTAAGTAATGTCTCTTCTGCAATCTTCGCATCCTGGGCTCTAATCTGCGCCTCTAGCGTGGCAATCTGCAGCTTCAGCTTATCTTCACGCTCCTTTCGCTTGGTAAGCGTGGTATTCCACAATGTTTCCCACTTGCCGAGTCGGGAATAAGCTTTGTTTAAGAGTTCCTTCTTGGAAGCAAGCACCTTGCTAACACCGTTCAAAGCTACTCCCACTTTTTCCCTCTTGTTGGTCTCTTCAGTCAAATTTGAACCCAACCTATTAATCAACTCAGTCTGTTCCTTCACCGTGAAGGTAGCTTCATTCTTCTCACGACGCAACTGGAAGATCTCTTTCTCTAACTCATCATTGGCTTTTCTCAATTCTTCGTTTTCAGCCAACAATTTGTTATACTTCTCGATCTCTACCGAAGTAAGTACCTCGATCACTGGAAGATACAAAGGTTCCACAGCAGGATATGGCATCAAGGAAATCCTAGCTCTCTCGTGGATCCAAGCCAAATAAGGATCATAAGCTTTGTTGTTGCTCTTACCAAGCAAAGATTTCCCGCTCCTATGGATGTTAGCCCATGCCTGTCTCAACCTGATCAAACCAGCCTCGTCTAATAAGCCCGTGAGATACAGAGATTCCTGTATCTCAACCTCAATAAGAGCATCTCTCAAGGCATAACCAAACTGTCTCACCAGCAGAGAAGGGTTATAGTTGATACAGCCTTTCCGTCCAATCGGCGTCGGCTATGACAGAAGATTCGCCACCGTGTGTTATTTATCCCACAAAAG
Source organism: Lathyrus sativus (assembly GCA_963859935.3). NCBI lineage: Eukaryota > Viridiplantae > Streptophyta > Magnoliopsida > Fabales > Fabaceae > Lathyrus > Lathyrus sativus. Next base: position 385,203,837 of record OZ012736.1, read on the forward strand.
GGAAAGGAAACGCTCAGAGTAAACCTAACGCAAAGAGGGAAAGGAATGGTCATCGCAACCAAATCCTGGATTCGGGAGTCGGTTACGCAAGGGGAAGGTATTAGCACCCCTCACGTCTGTCGTACTCGACGGGATCCACTCTTGTTTTCTATCTAAGGGTGTGTTATTCTATCTATTCTACAGGTCTGGGTTAAAAGAAAAGAAAATGACTCGGCAAAGTATCGCACTTTATGCCTACGTATTCCCGTCTGGAACGAGAAATCAGAGTCAACGTAGTTCGCCTACCTACGGGAAAGGAGGGAAAGGTTGCTCGCCGAGATATCGCATCTCGTGCCTACGTACTTTCATACAGCATGAAAGATCAGAGCAAACGTAGTTCGGGCTACAGAAGACACAAGCTTGCCTGGCAGTTTTTTATCTCCTTAAGAAAGGGTTTTCCTGATTAAGGGTCCAAGCGGACAAAAACAGAGTTTGAATGTTTGTTTGAGTTTTTTACGAAAGAAATGTTTTTTAGGATGTTTACAACTTGTACTGTACTAAAGACTTGTGATCTGAGAGTGACTACGTCGCATGTCACCCTAAGGGTACCATACTAAGCAATCAAATTACTGAAGAGTGACCCTCTAGCAACCTTTTCTCAAATAGCTTAAGGCTCGTAGCGTACAGCACGCATTATCCTTATTACTGTATTTTTGAATTGTTTTGAGATGAGAAAAGAAACACCCTAAGACTATGGTTGAAAGGGGAATCTACCTATAGTTATCATGCATGGGTCAAAACCTAATGTCTGTCATAATTCCCTCTTGCACAGAGGAAATCAGAGATCCTAGGGGAAACAGCAAAAGAAAACAAGCAGTAAACAGTAAACAGTAAACAGTAAACATGCAACAGTATAAGAGAGGCAAGGGAGAAAACAATAGGCAAGAGGAGACAAGATCCACCTCAAACCTAGAGGTAATCAACACATGCAAACAGACAATACAGAGAAAAACAAAAGACACAGAGGAGGTAGCCCAAGCAGCAGCAACAAACTTCTACAGCAAACAGCAACAACAGCTCTGAACAGCAAAGTTGGATAGACAGCAAAGTTGACAGCCAGAGCTTCATCTTCAAGCAAGCTTCTATCTTCAAGCTTCATCAATCTTCAAGCTCCAACAAGCACACTCCAAGAGGAGGATTAATCATCAAGATCAAGTTATAATGTTAAGGAACTTAATGACAACCAAAGGAAATCACTAAGAACTCAACATTGCAAATGAAAGGTATCCTCAAAGTTCTACTCACTTGGGCATACCACTCATCCCTCCTAAGGAGAGATGGAGCTTCCCAAGAAGTACTTTATGTCATTGGATGGAATAGAGGCAAACAATGCACTCTATGTTTGAAGAAATAATCAAAACTAGGTCTAAGGCACTTCCTAAAACCCTAATTTCCTATGCTCCTAGGAAACTTCCACAAGAAGAAAAGCCTTCAACTCCAAGCTCCAATCTTCAATCCCAAGCATCTTCAATGGATCCAGAAGCTCCAACAAAAAAGAACTCAAGCTTAAACCCACTCCAAAGCAACCAACAAAACCAAACAATCCAAAGCACTCAAGAGAGGAAACCACAAATACAAGCCACTTGCAAAATACAACTAAAATAGGAAATGAAGTTGCAAAAATCTAATAAAATTCCTAGGGGAACATACATGTTTAAAAAACCTAATACAAAAAGATTTAATCCTAAATCAACTTCTAATTTATGTAAACAATTCCTACATTGAAATAGGTCAAGGGGATCCATAATTTTGGGAGGGTCCTAATCTCAACACCTAACACAGAACCTAATGTTGTTCTAAAAATCCACCCAAAATTTTAAGGGAACATACATGTCTACCCTAAGACATACTAAAAAATCAAAGTCAAACTCAACACCAATTGGAAGAACAAAATTCTACAAAACAGATGGTCAATTATGCAAAATTAAAAGAATTAAACAAAATAAGAAAAATCAAATTAAATTGAAAAATGAATGAAATTATATTTTGTTAATCCCAGAAAATCACAAATTCCATAAGGATCATGAGGATATTTTTAAAATAATTTTTGGATCAAAATTGGAATTAATATGTGTTGCACCCTAAAATTTGCCCAACCTTATTCACTTGGTTTATGTTTTAATGTCATTAGCATTTGCATATAGAGTCATGTACATAGACTAACCATCTGCATAGCATAAGCATAGCAAGTCATTCAACAGGGGACCAATCATTGTTCTCATCTCTAGAGGCCTATCATGAGGTTATTATCCTAATTCCATCTCATTCAAGTCATCAGGAAAGAATTTGAAAGCAAAGAGTTCAGCAGATCAAGCCTTGAGTCCATCTCCTAGCTGAGGGTATCTGAGGACCAACAAGAGGATTGTGAGCTGTGAGTGAAGGCATGGAGAGCATCTAGACATTATGAGAGACCTAGAAAGTCATTTGGAGAAGGAGACAAGTCATTGATGAGAGCACAAGAGCTACAGTTGAAGACAGTCAACTAGGGTTTCATCTGGGTCAACCCTAGGTCAACCCTAGGTCAATTGACTGATTTAAAGGGCATTCAAGGCTATTGGAGAGATGTGGGGTTCACCATTGGATATATAAAGAAGGATATGGAGATATGCCAAGGAGAATTCAAGAGAAATCAAGGAGAAAAGGAGTTACTAAATTAGGGTTTCTGTGTAAAATCCCCTAGTTTAGGTCAAATTTCCAAGCAAGATAAGTCAAAATTCTAGCTTCAAATGGCTTCTTGGCCAACATGAAACTTGTAGAGGATCTCAAGACCTTTAATTTGAGTGGTGGAAGACATCAAGGAGATTTATAGAACTCAAGTTATGGTCCTTGCAAGTTACAGGTCATCTGGGGTGTCTGAATTTTTGTCTGTGAAAGTGACTTGACTTCCAAGCAATTTTTACCCCTCAAGGAGATTTCAAATGAATTCTTGGCCAACATAAGAATTGTCCCTCATTGTCTTAGCTTTCTAGAATGGTATAGTATGCCTTCATATGATGTGGAGAACTCAACTTATGGTCTTGGCAAGCAAAGGGTATTTTGGGCATTTGTGAATTACAGGTCATCTTAACCTATACCCAAAACTCATACAAGGAGGCCTCAAATGGAAAAACTTACAACATCAAACTTGCTCCAAATGGGATTTTAAGTCTAGAAAGAAGGTCACAAGTTATTGGAGAAGCTCATAGCATGAAGTTGAATAATTGGTCAAAATATGAACTAAAAAGGCTTATAAAGTGAATAAATTCAAAGTGAAAAATGGTTTGGGAGATTTATGAGTCCAAATGGAGACTTCCAATATATGATTTTTAATGGAAAAACAATTCTAAGAACAATGGTTCAAACACTTTTTTGAGTTTAGAAGGAAAAAAGAAAGTTATCTTTGGTTACTTGTAATTGAAGAAACATAACAAAAATGGATCAAAGTTGGAAAACAAGGGAATGTGCAAGATGGATCTAGAATGTTCATATGAGGTCTATATATTCATGAAATGTGCATTGATCAAGGGTTGGCTTCATTTGCACCAAGAATTTCACAAAATTCCCTCATTCTTTCTCTTTGAAGTTTCACTCTAATTCCTCATTTTCTTCACAAAATCATCATCAAAATCAATTCAATCTTACTCAATCTTCATCCTAGATCAGAATTGGAGCAAAATTTTGGTGATTAGGATTCATTTTCGAGCACCTTTTTCAAGAACATCAAAACTACAAATTCAAGTGGACAGCATAATTCAAGTCAAGAATCAACAAGGAATTGCATACAGAATCACATACATCAAGGATTGATCAAGATCCAACACCTAGAAGCTTCAGATCCACGAGTTCCATAGCTGTATTCAAGCTTTTACACCAGGTATGTTTTCATTCAAATTGCTTGATTCAGTTAGTTAGGCATAGCTTTGTTAGTTTAGACATGATCTAGGTGGTTAGTAGAGTAGTTAGGGTGAATTTGGAGAGGTTTGGTGATGGTTGTTAGCAGGTGCAACAAACTGTTAGGGCTTGAATCTCCTAGGTTAGTGCATCATAATTGTAGCTTGATAGCGCAGGTTGATTACCATTAGCTGTAGGTTAGCTTAGTGTAAGTTTGAGGGAGAACTATCATGATGCATATCAGTGTAATTCCATGGTGACCAGAACTTGATGCCATCGGGTTGAGTGATATATGGAATTTCAGACTGAATTGAAACCATAGGATTATAGAGGGAGAGATCCTGAGCAACTTTCATGTTTATGGCATGTGGATTCATGGTCTGGTGATGGAGAACAGAGGGATGGAAGCTTGCTCGTGCATGGAGTTTCATGGAGGTTGAAACCCTAAGTTCAGAGCCATTGGAGAAGAGATAATCGTGGCCTTCCATTTTGAGTAGGACCTTTGACTTGGAGCGCGATCGAATGGCTATTATTTAATCTGAATTTGGAGGGAATTGGAGTTTGGCCAAAACGCGCCGTTTCATTAATTGAAACGGGCGGGCCTGAGTTATGTTGATATCCCCACCCCCAGGTTTAGGCCCAAAGTCATTTTGAACGTGTTTTTGCTACTAGTTTCACCCCCCAGCGCTCCTTTATTATTTCTTTAATTCTGAGTGTATTCTGGGCTTAACCAAAGCGCTATCTGCACCCCTGGCTGTGTGGCCCATTCTGGATTTGAACTGCGCGTGGTTTCTAAATACACCCCTCCCTCTCATTTAATTCCAATTGTTTTTTTATTCATTTTAATTTTTCATTCATTTTAGAAATTCATAACAAATTCATAAAAAATCATTTTTGCTTCATTCTTTTTACAACATTTTTCTTTAGGATGTGTAGAATATTATAGAAAAATAAAACTGCATTTTTATTTTTATTTCATATTTTTTTCATATTTTCTAAATAAATGTCATATTAAATAGATTCATTTCATGCATCATTTTAATAATTTTTGTTCTCTTACATGCTTTAATTTTTTTTGGTCATTCTTTTTATGCTGTTTAGATTAGATGTTAAGCTTGTAGAAATATTTTAGTTCCCATTTTTAGGAATTAAACTTAGGTGATTAAAATAGGTTTGAACATCATGAACAAAACTAGGGTTTTAGGTGACAACTTAAGAAGTTTGATCTCATTTCCCTTAGGACTTAGGGTTTGAATAGATTAGTTATGGGACTATAGGGGCTATGGGTAGCTATTAGATCCCTTAGAAAAAGTTAGGATTCCCCTACTGCTATTAATACTGTCTGTATATCTGATTGTTTGGTGTGGTGTGCCCTCTGGGGATTATTGCTTGCTTGCTTGGGTATTGGGTTTGTCTGGGGCCCTGGGAGAGCTGAAGACTTGAGGAGATGAAGACCATTGGAGATTCAAAGGTTGAAGATCAACTGCCAGAGTTGGAGAGGAGGTTCTTGCTAGCAGCTGCTGAGGAGACTAGGGTTTAGGAGCTAGGCAGAGCTCTAGATTAGAATGATTGTTTCTCAAACATGGATTGCCTTGTCTGCATCCATTCTTCTCTGTGATTCAGAGTCTCTCTAAGACACTCACCCCCTTCCTTTGGAAGGCTTGGTGATAGTGTCTATGAGATAGAACTCTTGAGAGAAAATGTCTCTTGTGTTAGAAGCAGTCTGTTCACCACCTTTGGTAGTCAACTGATTGCTTAACACCCAATTTACTCTTGTGACTGATCCCTCATCCTGGAGGTTTGAGCTTGAAGAAAAGCCCTTGCAGATAGAAGACTGATGATCAAAGCCCTTACCTGAAGATCATGAAGATGTAGATTGATGCTTGTTGAAGCCTGTAGCTGAATGGAGATTACTTGAAGTCAGATGTTGAGTCAGAGCTGCTGATGCTGTTGTATTTCATTGCTGATGTATTGTTTGGATTTCCTGGTTGTATTGTTTGCTGGTTACCCTGCTGGGTTGAAAGTGAAGCCTGTTCACTTTTGCCTATTGTTTTCTAGGTTCGAGGTTGAGTGGGACTCCCTTGCCTCGCTTGTACTGTTGCATCCATGCATTTTACTGCTTTACTGTATATATCTGTTATTGTTTCTGTTTCTGCCTATCCGTAGGATCTCTGTTTCTCTCTGTGCAAGAGAGGAGCATGATAGACACTAGGTCTTAACCCATGCATGATAACATTAGGTTAGTTTGTTTCCCTTCGCAACCGTAGGTTAGAGTTCTGTCTCTTCTTTCTCAAAACAAACAGAAAAACACATAAAGATTTCAAACACAATAAAAGACACTTCTTTCGTAAAAGAATGTGAACTCATCAAAACGTCATTTTTGTCCGCTTGGACTGTTAATCAGAAAAAACCTTTTTCAGAAGGAATAAAATCAACCAAGACAGACTTGTGTCGTATGTGGCCCGAACTACGTTTGCTCTGATCTTTCATGCCGTCTGAAAGTACGTAGGCATAGGATGCGATATCCTAGCGAGCAACCTTCCCCTCCTTTCCCGTAGGTAGGCGAACTACGTTGACTCTGATTTCTCGTTCCAGACGAGAATACGTAGGCATAAAGTGCGATACTTTGCCGAGTCATTTTTATTTTCATTTTATTTTCTTTTTCACCCTTGACCTATAGTTTAGATAGAATAACAATCCATACCCGAGGACAAGCGTGGATCCCGTCGAGTACGACGGACGTGAGGGGTGCTAATACCTTCCCCTTGCGTAACCGACTCCCGAATCCAGGTTTTGGTTGCGATGACCATACCTTTCCCGTGTTGTGCGAGGTTTACTCTGAGCGTTTCCTTTCCCTCCCGTGGGATAAATAACGCACGGTGGCGACTCTTCTGTTCAGCCGGCGCCGATTTTCGCAGTAGCGACAGCTGGCGACTCTGCTGGGGATCCAACGTCCCCTGGCTGCTAAGGACTGCGATGGCTCTTATGCATTTGGGATCCAACGTCCCTTGAGAGAGTCAATCCTAGCGCTTGTTTTCCCGTCGAGGATTTTGTATGGAGTTATTGTATATTTCTAACCTTGTATTTTCAGCTTTATATATTGATTATTATTGCTGTATTTGGGGTGTGACGGGTGTTCTGATATTGAGAGATAAGCCGAACCTGGGCTTGAGTGCACCTAGAATTAGAGTAGAAATTAGTGGGCGCCCGCTTGCTTTGCTTGCTTTGGTGTCCCATGAAATCTACACTCAGACGAGGTTCCTCTGGTTGGCCTCCTGCCCCTTCCTTTGGTTGGCGTGGGTTGCTGGTTAGTTGGATTGTCGACTCTGGGGACCGATCATTTGGAAGTTGGCTAAGTGAGGCCTCTTCAGGGATTGATGATGCCACTCCTTCTGGGAATCGTATTATCAACCCTGAAAGTCTGTGACGCCGACGACCGCATAGGATGCCGTACCTTTGCCAGTTATAGGGCCATCCACCTGTGAGGGGATTCAGGGTTATGCAGGTAACTAGACCTTCAGACTACCGGTTATTTCTTGATCAGAGATCCCGGTTATTTATGGAGAGTTATGAGGTCTGTCAGAGACCATTTGGAGATGTGTTCTGAGGTCTGTCAGAGACCAGTTGGAAAGTTCTGAGGTCTGTCAGAGACCAATTTGAGATATGATTTGAGGTCTACCAGAGACCAGTTGGAGTTATGGTTTGAGGTCTGTCAGAGACCAGTATTGGAGTTTTATTTTAGGTCTATCTGAGACCGGGGTTTGATGACTTCTGGATGGTCTATCTGAGACCTTTCTTGATTGGGTTTAGGCTATTCAGCTGCAGCTTTGGTCCCTGTTGAATGTTACTTGCATTGCATCCCTGCATATCCATTATCATTTGCATTTCACTAACGTGTGTCTGTGCTGCAGGTGCATTTGCATTTCCCTAGTTCTAGTGCCCAGACTTCTGAGTGTTTGATCATGACTAGCTTAAGGAGAACGGTTGCTTACAAATTGCCTACGCCTGATATTGTTCCTTTACTGGGGTTGATTTCTCTTGCTGATGAGGGTGTTCGTAGGAGTTTCCGGATGAGCTATGGTAGATTACTGAGATTGGTGTGCAAACCTACAGAGGTAGAGTTAGATGGGCTGTATGCCCTGATGCAATTCTACGACCCTGCTTTGAGGTGCTTTACGTTCTCTGACTTTATTATGGGACCAACCCTGGAGGAATACGCTGAGTATGTTGAGCTGCCCGTGCAGAACCAGGTCCCATTCATTCATTATGACGCCAAGCCCAAGCCGGAGGATTTGGCAAAAGCCTTGCATGTTGATGCTTCTGAACTTGTGACTACTGTTTCCCGTGGAGTTCCAGGCTTCTCACTTCAGTTCTTAGTGGGTAAAGCCCAAGAGTATGCCAAGAGCGGGTGCTGGGTTGCTTTCAATGCTGTGTTGGCCTTGTGCATTTATGGCATAGTCCTGTTTCCCAACATACCGGATTTTGTGGACTTCGATGCTTTCTACTTGTTTGCCGCTGGTAATCCTGTACCTACCTTACTCGGAGATCTCTACCACTCACTGCATTACAAGAATGAGAAGGGAAGAGGGAAGAATGTTCACCTGTGTGTGCCCTTGTTGAGTATGTGGTTTGAAAGTCACCTTCCTAAGAGAGGATCTGCTGCAGAGACCACAGTTCCAGTTGGTTGGCCAGAGCGTCTGATGAGGCTATCGTCGGAAGATATGGAGTGGTTTGATCGAGATTTGTTGGGATCCGACCTCATCGTTAGTTGTTCTGGGCACCCTAATGTCCCACTGATTGGAAGGAAAGGGTGTATCAACTACAACCCTTCCCTATTCATTCGCCAGTTCGGATATGCGCTGAAGAACCCGCCTCAGGAGGAAGAAGTACAGGAATCTCTGTACTTCACAGGTGAAGTGAAAGGGGAGTTGTTAGCCAAGTTGCAACGTGCATGGACGCGTATTAACCGCAGAGGGAAGCCGTTGTTGGGAAAGAATGACTGTCAGGCCTATGCCCCTTATAGAGTTTGGATTCAGGAGAGGGCTAGTCAGTTGAAGATGCCGTTTCCAGATGCACCAATTCTTGTTTCCGTTCCGGTAGCAGAACCGACTACTGTTTCTAGGGAAGTCTATGAGCAAGTTGTGAGAGAGAAAGAAGCCTTGATGAAGATTAACGAAGGGTTAGAGCAAGAGCTAGCTCAAGTACGCAGCGAGAAAAACAAGGCCGTATATGCTTTCCAACAACAGATCGAGCTGGTAAATAGATTAGGAGCTGAGTTGACCGAGGAAAAGAAAAAGCGCGAACGTCTGGGGCAAGAGTTCAGAAGCTCCCATGACATGCTGGAAGCCAAAAAGAAAGCGCTTGACGCAGCACACTGAGAGATCTCTTCTTGCAACAAGACTTGGAATGCTACACTCACTAATAACAAGAAGAAGGAAGATAAGCTGAAGCAGCAAATCTCCGACCTCGAAGAGAAGTTGAAGTCTAGCATCAAGAAGTGTGAGGAAGAAGTGATGAACCGGTATAGTGTCCAACATGCGCTGAACAAGGCAATCAAATCCCGAGATGAAGCAGTGTCTCAGAAGCGAAAGTTAGAAGATTGCTTCGGAGAAGCAGCGTGGGAAGAAACTGCTGAAGACGTACACCGTGTCCTTAAGAGGAGGAACCAGCTGGTTGAAGGGCTGCTTGATCGACCAAGCCATCCGGAGACCAAGAAGCTGATAGAGGAGTACCAGACTTTTGGGAGGATTTGATCATTTCATGTAGTTATTCGTATGCTTTATTTGCATAGTGCTGACCATCACCAGGATTGTTGGTTGAGGTCATGCCTTCTTTGTACTCTCAGTGATATTGTACCCTGGGCTTATTGATTCTCTCTGCAATATATGAGGCTTTCTATGATTCAGCTCCGATATTCCTATTGTCAGTATTGTCACTGCACCGGCACCTTCGCACTAGAACTGGGGGAATGAACTTCCCTAATGCACAGACACATTGCATTGCATTCATATACATATTGCATTACAGGTAATCTTTGAATGGTGTCTTATCTCCTGCTCTGTATCAGGTACTTAACAGGATTCCAGATCAACATCCGCACCGCTATTCTACACGATCCAACTGTCGGAAAGTCATGGACCAAATTCAGAACGAGATGCAGGATGTACGCGAGAAGCTCGCCCTCTTCATGCAGACCATGGAAGCTATAACAAAAGGGCAAGAGAATTTGCAGGCCATGGTCCAGCCTCTGTTGGCTCGCAACGCTGGTCATGGTAACGAAGATCATCAGTCTGTCCGGGTTGATACTGCTCATGGAGACGGCACTCCCACGCCAGTGGCTCCGCCTGTCGTCAATATGACTGCTGCTAACGTCAACAACGCTACCGCTGCTGTGAATGGTAACGTCGGAGTTGGAAATGATGCTGCTATCCATAATGCTGGGCTGGGTGATGTCAATGTGGGAGATAATCTCGGAGGCAATGGCTTTGTCAATACTGGGTTCGGATTCAACGATCAGGGATTCGACAACACTGGCAAGTATGGCTTTAATGCTCAAGGCTTTGGGCAAGATGGTTATGGTATGGTCAATCAGGGTTACGGAGGCTTTGGAAACGGAAATGGTACTGGATTTATGGCTTATGGTCCTGCTGGAGGTGTTCAAGGGTACGGCAACAGAGGCCGAGGTCCCGGGATGAACCAGATCAGAGCTGGACGTAATAATGCATATGATGGATGCGGGGCTGGAAACGGTATGTGGCAAGAGGATCAGCAGGAGGACGCCTTTTCTGGAGGAGGTTTTGAAGGGCCGATGGATGATTCTCAAAAGATTAGAATGCTGGAAGAGCAAATGAAGGGAGTCCTAAATCAAAGCGCTGTGGGTCTGGACATGGCAACTATGGGCTTGGTACCTGGATTGAGGGTGCCAATTAAATTCAAGGCGCCTGCGTTCGATAAGTACAAAGGAGACACATGTCCGAAAGTGCATGTGCGAGCTTATTACAGAAAGATGTTTGCATACTCCACTGATGAAAGAATGCTTATGCATTTCTTTCAGGATAGTCTGTCGGGCCCTTCCTTAGAGTGGTACATGGGGTTGGAGCCCACTGATATCAAGACTTGGAAGCAATTAGCGGAGGCATTTGTAGCCCATTACAAGTATAACAGCGATCTGGCACCCAATCGGGTCCAGTTGGCCGGGCTTTCGCAGAAGAAGGGGGAGAGTTTTAAAGAATACGCGCAAAGGTGGCGCGATATGGCTGCCAGGGTCCGTCCTCCTGTGGAAGATAAAGAAATGAATGATATGTTTGTTGGCACATTCACCGGGCTGTTTCATGATATGCTGTTTCATACTTCTCTGGCCAGTTTTTCAGACCTGATCTTGATGGGGGAAAAGATTGAGCGTAATATTAAGCAAGGAAAGTTCCAAGTCGAGGAATCAACTGCATCTGGCAGTAATAGGAAAGCTTATGGTGGGCGCCGTCAGGGCGAAGCTAGCGCTGTATTCGGAGGCCGAGGCCGAGGCCGAGGCAGGGGAAGAAATCAATATCGTCAGCCGCAGCAGGTGTCGAGTGTTACAATCCCGTATCAACAACAACCAATCCAACAACAACAACCGGTTCAGCAGCGACCAATGCCACAGCAGCAGCAGCCTCAGCAGGGGGCACAGCAAGCTCAGCGAAGATTCCAGGGTAATAAGCCGAGAAGGGTGTTTGAGAAGCCTCCCTCTAACTATGCTGATTTATTGCAGACATTGTTGGGATTGAATCTAGTAGAGAAAAGAACCTTGGCACCGATAACGGGAACTCCCCCGTTCGGCTATGATGCGAATAGGCACTGTGAGTTTCATTCTGGGGCCCCGGGCCACGATATAGAAGGTTGTCATGCTTTTAAGCACGTGGTGCAGGATCTTTTGGACAACAAGTCTATCAACTTCGGAACGGCAGTTCCGAATATAGTCCAGAAACCCATGCCCAATCATGGGGCGAACGCCGTGCTGACTGAGGAAGGTCTGAATCTGATTACGAATGTTGAGGGTTTAAAGACGCCGCTGAGCGAAATAAAGAGCCGACTGTTGCAGGGAGGTGTTTACCCAGGATGTAATGAATACTGTTTAGATTGTTGGGCCCTAGATGGGGGGTGTGAGGATCTAAAGAAAGGCATTCAGGCCTTAATTGATGATGGTATATTGCAGTTTGATCGAGCAGCAACTGACGAGCCTGCAGGGGCAGTAGTGGATAATCGGAGTGATGTGGCCACAGTGACGATTCCTCGGAAGACGATCACTATTTCAGCACCAGCCCCGCGACCACCGATTACTATAACTAAAGCCGGGCCAATCCCGTATGAGAACACGAAAGCAGTCCCATGGTCATATGGGCTAGAGGTATATTGTGATGGGATTAAGATTGATGTCAACAAGCAGCCAGCGGAGATTGTGGATAATGTTGTTGGCTCAGGAGGCATGACGAGGAGCGGCAGGATCTTTATATCACCTGAAGTAGAGGCCGAAAGGCTAGCGAAAGGAAAGGGGAAAGCGGTTGAGAATGTCCCGGTGCAAGCAAGTGAAAAAGAAGCAGCATCTAAGGATGTAGAAGAATTCATGCGCTTAATTCGGAAAAGTGATTATAAAATTGTGGAGCATCTGCAGCAGACGCCATCCAAAATATCTATCTTGTCATTGCTGTTGTGTTCGGAAGCTCACAGGAACGCTTTGCTGAAAGTCCTGGACACTTCTTTTGTACCCCAGGACGTCTCTGTAAATCAGCTAGAAGGAGTATTGGCACATGTGAATGCTGGCCACAGTCTAGGTTTTACTGATTTTGACTTGACCCCGAAAGGGAGGGATCATAATATGGCATTACATGTATCTGTTGAGTGTAGGGGATCGACAATGTCGCACGTATTGGTTGACACCGGGTCATCTCTGAATGTGTTACCCAAGAAGGCAATGATGAAGCTGGATGTTCGAGGAATTTTGTGCACACCCAGTGATTTGGTAGTCAGAGCGTTTGACGGCACGCGCAGAACAGTCTTCGGATCGATTACTTTGCCTCTGCAAGTGGGGCCGGAAGTGTTTGCAACGGAGTTTTATATCATGGATATACAGCCTGCGTACAGCTGCTTGCTGGGAAGACCCTGGATTCATGGGGCAGGGGCAGTCACGTCTACCCTGCATCAGAAGTTAAAGTATATGGTCGGAGACAGCGTAGTCACCGTGTGAGGAGAAGAAGACATCCTGGTCAGCCATCTATCCTCGTTTAAATATGTGGAAGTCGACGGGGAGATCCACGAGACGCCATGCCAGGCATTCGAAGGTTTGCGCATAAAGGATAAGAGTCCCGGGCCGAGCAAAGCGCCAGAGATAGCTGTCTCATCGTATAAAGAAGCTCAAGCGCTAGTGGAAGCAGGAGAAGCCAAGGGCTGGGGCAAAGTATTGGACATTCCGGTGAAAATGGACCGGTTCGGACTGGGATACCGACCGTCGTCATCAACTCCTTCCGTGGGGGCCCCTCATTTCAGAAAGTCAATCACCATCTCTGCCAGTGGAGTATGTCATGAATCTGTCAATGCTGCTTCAGAGTCTGATGAAGGGGACAGCGACTGTGATATGGATGCCTGGATTCAGCCAAGCACGCCAGGACAAGGACTGTGCAACTGGTCTATTCAGGAGCTTGTTCCTGTGACTTTTAAACAGTAATGCTTTGCTTTATTAATTGTTGAATAATCTGATGTCTTGCCCGGGGCATCAGGATTTGCTTGGGGCTGTGTTGTTATAAACATTGTGTGTTAATCATTAAATAAATGGCGTTTTTTCATGTGCAAATACTGTAATCCCTGTCTTTCTTGTTTTTGTATTTTTCAATAAAATGGCAACGTGGCTATTCGCTTTATACGCATTTTGAAGCACTTAACCATTCCTTTTGCAGGATAACATTTTCAGATGACATCCTTGAGCCACCTATGACTCGTCCCGACTTCGAGCACCCGGTATTCCAGACCGAAGAAGAGGTTGTTGAAGATAGCGACGTTCCTGAAGAACTGTCTTGGTTGGTGAAGCAAGAGGAAAGGGCCATTCTGCCTCACGACGAGGTTATCGAAATTATCAATTTGGGGTCGGAAGGGGTTGAGAAGAATATCCGTATCGGAGCCGCACTGCAGAATGATATCAAGCGAAGACTGGTTGAAATGCTCCGAGAGTATAATGATGTATTCGCTTGGTCGTATCAAGATATGCCAGGGCTCGATACTGATATGGTTGTGCATCGCCTGCCACTGAAAGAAGATTGCCCGCCTGTCAAACAAAAGCTTCGCAGAACTCGACCAGATATGGCAATGAAGATCAAAGAGGAGGTTCAGAAACAGTGGGACGCTGGTTTCCTGGCTGTGACGAAGTATCCTTCATGGGTTGCTAACATTGTACCAGTGCCAAAGAAAGATGGCAAGGTTCGAATGTGCGTGGATTATAGAGATTTAAATAAAGCAAGCCCAAAAGACGATTTTCCACTTCCTCATATTGACGTGTTAGTTGATAATACCGCTCAGTACTCTGTATTCTCCTTCATGGATGGCTTTTCAGGCTATAATCAAATTAAAATGGCGCCAGAGGATATGGAGAAGACTACTTTCATAACGCCTTGGGGAACATTTTGCTACAAAGTGATGCCCTTTGGTTTGAAAAATGCTGGGGCAACATATCAGCGTGCGATGACGACTCTTTTTCATGACATGATGCATAAAGAGATCGAAGTTTATGTTGACGATATGATTGCTAAATCCCAGACGGAGGAAGAGCATCTGGTGAATCTGCTGAAGTTGTTTAAAAGGCTTAGGAAGTTCAGGCTGAGGCTGAACCCTAACAAATGCACCTTCGGGGTGAGATCGGGTAAACTGCTGGGGTTTATCGTAAGCGAAAGAGGAATAGAGGTCGATCCTGCTAAAATAAAAGCGATTCAAGAAATGCCGACGCCTAAAACAGAGAAGGAGGTGCGCGGGTTTTTGGGGAGGTTGAACTACATTGCCCGGTTCATATCTCACCTAACTGCCACGTGTGAACCATTATTCAAGTTGCTAAAGAAAGATCAAGCTGTAACGTGGAACGAAAATTGTCAAAAGGCGTTCGACAAAATAAAGAAGTATCTGCAGGAGCCTCCTATTTTGATACCCCCAGTGGCAGGGAGACCCTTGATAATGTATTTGACGGTTCTTGAGGGAAGCATGGGTTGTGTTCTCGGTCAACACGACGAGACGGGGAGAAAAGAGCATGCGATCTATTACCTGAGTAAGAAATTTACAGATTGTGAATCTCGGTACTCAATGCTGGAGAAAACTTGTTGCGCGCTAGCCTGGGCCGCCAAGCGTTTAAGGCAGTACATGCTGAATCATACAACCATGCTCATCTCGAAGATGGATCCAATCAAATATATATTCGAAAAGCAGGCGTTGTCAGGTAGAATTGCCCGTTGGCAGATGGTCTTAACTGAATATGATATTCAATACGTCTCGCAAAAAGCTATAAAGGGGAGTGTGCTGTCTGAGTATCTGGCGGAGCAGCCTATTGAAGAGTACCAATCGATGAGATTTGATTTTCCTGACGAGGATATCATGTATCTCAAGATGAAGGATTGCGAAGAACCGTTGCCAGACGAAGGACCAGAGCCGGGGTCCCAGTGGAAGATGATATTTGACGGAGCTGTGAATGCTTACGGTAGCGGAATAGGGGCAATTATCACTACGCCACACGGGTCGCACATCCCGTTTACTGCCCGACTGACCTTTGCCGTTACCAACAATGAGGCCGAATACGAAGCTTGTATAATGGGGCTTGAAGAAGCCATTGATTTGCGAATCAAACATCTAGACGTATACGGAGACTCAGCTCTGGTGGTGAATCAGATCAAAGGGGAATGGGAGACACGTCAGCCTAATTTGATACATTACATGAATTATGCAAGGAGATTGTTGCCTTTCTTTGACAAAGTTGAATTGCATCACGTGCCGCGGGCAGAAAATCAAATGGCTGACGCCCTTGCCGCTTTGTCTTCCATGTACAAGGTCAATTTCTGGAACGAAGCTCCCTAAATTACTATCTCTCGGTTGGACAGGCCAGCTTATGTATTTGCTATTGATGAAGCGTCTGATGACAAACCGTGGTATTTCGATATCCTTAATTTCCTGAAGAATAAAGAGTATCCGGCTGGGGCATCCAGTCAAGATCAGAAGACTCTCAGGAGATTAGCGGGTAATTTCTATTTGAACCCAGATGGCGTCTTATACAGAAGAAACCACGATTTGGTGCTGTTGCGTTGTGTAGACGAGAAAGAGGCAAAGCTTCTCATGGAGGAAATTCACGAAGGTGCCTTTGGCACGCATGCTGGTGGGCATGCTATGACGAGAAAGCTGCTGAGGGCAGGTTATTTTTGGCTGACGATGGAAACTGATTGTTTCAAGTTCGCGAGGAAGTGCCACAAGTGCCAAATATATGCTGACAAGATACACGTGCCTCCAAGTCCTCTAAATGTGATGTCATCCCCATGGCCATTCTCGATGTGGGGAATCGATATGATTGGAAAGATCGAGCCGACGGCTTCTAATGGGCATCGGTTCATCCTAGTAGCAATCGATTATTTCACCAAGTGGGTGGAAGCGGCGTCTTACGCAAATGTAACGAAGCAAGTGGTGGCTAGATTCATCAAGAGAGATATCATTTGCCGATATGGGATTCCCGAGCGGATAATCACAGATAACGGTTCAAATCTGAACAACAAAATGATGAAGGAGCTCTGTCAGAATTTCAAGATCGAACATCACAACTCCTCCCCTTACCGACCCAAGATGAATGGCGCTGTCGAAGCGGCCAATAAGAATATCAAGAAAATTGTTCAGAAAATGGTGGTGACTTATAAGGATTGGCATGAAATGCTACCTTTTGCTTTGCACGGTTATCGTACGACGGTACGCACATCAACCGGGGCAACTCCGTTCTCGTTGGTATACGGGATGGAAGCGGTATTACCATTGGAAGTTGAGATCCCTTCTCTGAGGGTATTGCGAGACGTTCAGCTGGACGAGGCAGAATGGGTAACGAATAGATTGAATCAATTGAGCTTGATGGATGAGAAGAGGCTAGCTTCTCTAGCATACGGTCGTTTATACCAGAGCCGAATGAAGAAAGCGTACGACAAGAAGATACTTCCGCGAAGCTTTCAGACGGGCGACCTTGTGCTGAAAAGGATTCTCCCGCCGCAAGCAGATCACAGGGGCAAGTGGACCCCCAACTACGAAGGGCCATACGTTGTCAGTAAGGTCTTTTCGGGAGGAGCGTTGTTGTTGTCCACCATGGACGGAGAAGACTTTGCGTCACCTGTGAATTCGGACGCAGTTAAAAAATACTTTGCTTAAAATAGACCCGCTGGACAGAAAAAAGAGAGTCCAGGCAAAAATGGGGCATCCTGGCGAACCAAAAACAGAATGAAAGGTTCGGGCAAAAGTTAGGGATAAAATTGAAAAAATGTACACCCGCGAAGTTGAAAACCTACACTGGGCGGCTTCGGCAAAAAGGGGTATCCCGGTGAACTGAAAACCCGTAAAGGGCGGTTCACGCAAAAGTTAGGGATGTGAAAAGCAAATAACTGCGGTCCGAATTTGATATTGCAATGAGCACCAATGCGGGAGAATACATTTGAGGAGTCAGTTATCGGATACAATCTTTTCAGAAGTGGGAATACCGGGAAAGCATTAGAGTCGGACGAGTCATGGGAGGATCAGTTCGTGGTGTTCATCTGCATCCAGTTGCCGACATGTGTACAAAATTTAATTTGTCAATATTTATGCTTCTTGTGCATACTTACATACTTGTATATTTGCTTTGCGTAGCTTCCTCTTTTCAGGAGTTACATCCCGTGTACAAAAACTCCGCCCATTCAGGGGCTCAATCAATGAAAATGTGCTATTCAGTATTTGATGCCTGTTCTTTACTGTTTTGTGCATGATAAAACGCCTAAGTTTATTGAAACTAGCAGGAGTATAACATCACTGGCCCTTGCCAACAATTGCTAAAGCTTTGAATTAACTGAGTGTAACGTCACTAACCTGAATTGACTTGATTGCATAGGCTTGTCTTGTCTTGTTTGTGTTGTTGCAGGTTTCATAACCATACGAGAAGATGATCAAAAGATGGCGATAACGAAAGACTCGATCTCCACGCAGGTCATGCGTGTTCTTTCTGAAGAAGGATAGAATTCTCCAGCTAGCCGTAGTTTATCCAAAGGACGTGCTCCAGAAAAGTCATTTGTCCTCAGCAGAGTTGGGCGATTCTAAGATCGTAAGGCTGTATTCAGACAGGTTCATCTTTCCCCGCAGGGTCAGGCATTCTCCCCCAGTGGAGTCAGTTAATTTTCCCCCAAGAGAATCATCCCATCCCCAGCGGAGTTCTCTTTTCAGCAAGTGTTCATTCCTTCCAGTGGAATTCGAAGATCAAGACTCTCCCCAGCAGAGTTGATGGTGGGTCCTGTCGTTTATTTTGTCAGGGATACTGGTGATATCAGTTCACGTTCCAGCAGAAAGTCTGAGCATACTGTGCACATCTGATATTCCCCAGCAAAGTTATATTCCCCAGCAGGGGGTTACTTCAACAAGGTGTTTGGATTGAGTTCCCAATTTCCCAGCAGGGTTGACTTCACCCTTCCAGCATTTATTTTGCTGGAATAATTCTGTAGCATCTGGCTATCCCCGGCGAAGTCGGCATTATATTTAGCATTTATTTTGCTGAAGCAGTTTCTGTATTCTAGCAATTCAGGAGAAGAGAGCTCTCGCTCAGTTGAATTACCAAACATTCAAGATCTCGGCATGAGACATTTGACGAAAATGTCAGCTTTGGCATTATTCCCCACAGAGTTAGCATGATGAGATTCTCTTTGTCTCCGCGCAGAGTCGTTTATGCAAATGTCTCTTATTTTCCCCGCAGAGTTACCAGGATAAGTGTCTCCTTATCCCCAAGCAGGGTCATTTGTCATCAAAGGGTTTCAGGAGTCGGAATTTCAGAGGCCACCGCCGGTTATCAGAACAGGCGTCCGGTAGTTTGGTTTCCAAATATCCCCAGTAGAGTTCAGCTCAAAGTCGCTGTCACGTCAGTGCTAAGGAGTTTGTGGGTGAGGATCAGTGGAGAACTAAGTCCTGACGTGGACGATTTATTCCTATATTGACGGGATTTCTTCAGAAATGAGCGTCCTAACGTGGACAGATTTATTTCCCTGGATTGGTGAGGTGTGTTAGTCCTATCGTGGGCAGATTCGGTTCCTTGAAATTAGTGGAGTGGGAGGTCATGACGTTGACGAAAGTGATTACCCTTTGTGTTGGTGTCCTGACGTGGACAAGTCTTATTTCCTCAGCGGGTCGAAGACGCCTGAGTCCTGACGTGGACAAATCAAGACGAGATCAGTGTCCTTACGTGGACAAATCAAAGAGATTATTATTCCTAACGTGGAAAGATGGAGATTCCTTACGTGGAAAGATGTAGTCCTTACGCGGACATATCAAAAGTGAATTCCTTACGTGGAAAAAATGTAGTCCTGACGCGGACAAATTGGAAGAAAATGAGTCCTGACGCGGACAAATCGCAAAGAAGTTGGCACTCCTTACGTGGAAAGATCAGAGTCCTTACGTGGACATATCAAGAGCATTCCTTACGTGGAAGAAAAATGGGTTCCTTACGTGGAAAGACGGAGATTCCTTACGTGGAAAGATTTGAGTCCTTACGCGGACATATCAAAATGGTGATTCCTTACGTGGAAAAGAGAGTACTCCTTACGTGGAAAGTTTAGTCCTGACGTGGACAGATCAAAGAAGATATTCCTAACGTGGAAGAAGAAGTTTATTCCTTACGCGGAGAAATTGGAGTCCTTACGTGGACAGATTCAAGAAAAGTTGATTCCTGACGTGGAAGAATGATGTACTCCTTACGTGGAAAGTTGAGTCCTGACGTGGACAGGTTCGGAACCAAAGTTGAATTCCTTACGTGGAAAGATTGGCGCCCTGCCGCGGGCATGTCAAGTGGTATTGGAGTCCTTACGTGGACAGATTGATATAGTTCTCCTCATATGGAAAGGAGATTGCTTCCTAATGTGGAAAGATGAAAGGGTTAGTCCTGACGTGGACAGATACAGAAGAAATAATTCCTAATGTGGACGGCGTTATTCCTAACGTGGACAAGTGTTACTCCTAACGTGGAAGAGTTTTATTCCTAACGTGGACGATTCAGTTTATGGAAATGCAGACGAATTATCCCCAACGGAGTTGCCGCGATTTTTTCTGGGTTAACAGTAAGTGGAGTCCTAACGTGGACGGGTTTTAGTTGAGATTTTTTTCGTATTGACGATAGACAGAGTCCTGACGTGGACAAGCAAGCAGTCTGTTACGACAGAATCCTCTTCAGAACGATGGAGACAATCCCCAGCACAGTCGTACGAGATCAGTGGGTTGTTGTAGCAGTCAGATTCAGCTGATGAATGTCATTCCTCAAGCAGGAGCGCAATTTAGTTTTGCGGTTGGCAAATTTCTGGTTTCACTAGTATTCAACCGTCTCGTACCGCGAATGTCTGAAGGCTCCGGGCTCTTCATCCAATCGGGTCCAAGTCGCTTGAATAGGGGCAGCTGTTGCACCCTAAAATTTGCCCAACCTTATTCACTTGGTTTATGTTTTAATGTCATTAGCATTTGCATATAGAGTCATGTACATAGACTAACCATCTGCATAGCATAAGCATAGCAAGTCATTCAACAGGGGACCAATCATTGTTCTCATCTCTAGAGGCCTATCATGAGGTTATTATCCTAATTCCATCTCATTCAAGTCATCAGGAATGAATTTGAAAGCAAAGAGTTCAGCAGATCAAGCCTTGAGTCCATCTCCTAGCTGAGGGTATCTGAGGACCAACAAGAGGATTGTGAGCTGTGAGTGAAGGCATGGAGAGCATCTAGACATTATGAGAGACCTAGAAAGTCATTTGGAGAAGGAGACAAGTCATTGATGAGAGCACAAGAGCTACAGTTGAAGACAGTCAACTAGGGTTTCATCTGGGTCAACCCTAGGTCAACCCTAGGTCAATTGACTGATTTAAAGGGCATTCAAGGCTATTGGAGAGATGTGGGGTTCACCATTGGATATATAAAGAAGGATATGGAGATATGCCAAGGAGAATTCAAGAGAAATCAAGGAGAAAAGGAGTTACTAAATTAGGGTTTCTGTGTAAAATCCCCTAGTTTAGGTCAAATTTCCAAGCAAGATAAGTCAAAATGCTAGCTTCAAATGGCTTCTTGGCCAACATGAAACTTGTAGAGGATCTCAAGACCTTTAATTTGAGTGGTGGAAGACATCAAGGAGATTTATAGAACTCAAGTTATGGTCCTTGCAAGTTACAGGTCATCTGGGGTGTCTGAATTTTTGTCTGTGAAAGTGACTTGACTTCCAAGCAATTTTTACCCCTCAAGGAGATTTCAAATGAATTCTTGGCCAACATAAGAATTGTCCCTCATTGTCTTAGCTTTCTAGAATGGTATAGTATGCCTTCATATGATGTGTAGAACTCAACTTATGGTCTTGGCAAGCAAAGGGTATTTTGGGCATTTGTGAATTACAGGTCATCTTAACCTATACCCAAAACTCATACAAGGAGTCCTCAAATGGAAAAACTTACAACATCAAACTTGCTCCAAATGGGATTTTAAGTTTAGAAAGAAGGTCACAAGTTATTGGAGAAGCTCATAGCATGAAGTTGAATAATTGGTCAAAATATGAACTAAAAAGGCTTATAAAGTGAATAAATTCAAAGTGAAAAATGGTTTGGGAGATTTATGAGTCCAAATGGAGACTTCCAATATATGATTTTGAATGGAAAAACAATTCTAAGAACAATGGTTCAAACACTTTTTTGAGTTTAGAAGGAAAAAAGAAAGTTATCTTTGGTTACTTGTAATTGAAGAAACATAACAAAAATGGATCAAAGTTGGAAAACAAGGGAATGTGCAAGATGGATCTAGAATGTTCATATGAGGTCTATATATTCATGAAATGTGCATTGATCAAGGGTTGGCTTCATTTGCACCAAGAATTTCACAAAATTCCCTCATTCTTTCTCTTTGAAGTTTCACTCTAATTCCTCATTTTCTTCACAAAATCATCATCAAAATCAATTCAATCTTACTCAATCTTCATCCTAGATCAGAATTGGAGCAAAATTTTGGTGATTAGGATTCATTTTCGAGCACCTTTTTCAAGAACATCAAAACTACAAATTCAAGTGGACAGCATAATTCAAGTCAAGAATCAACAAGGAATTGCATACAGAATCACATACATCAAGGATTGATCAAGATCCAACACCTAGAAGCTTCAGATCCACGAGTTCCATAGCTGTATTCAAGCTTTTACACCAGGTATGTTTTCATTCAAATTGCTTGATTCAGTTAGTTAGGCATAGCTTTGTTAGTTTAGACATGATCTAGGTGGTTAGTAGAGTAGTTAGGGTGAATTTGGAGAGGTTTGGTGATGGTTGTTAGCAGGTGCAACAAACTGTTAGGGCTTGAATCTCCTAGGTTAGTGCATCATAATTGTAGCTTGATAGCGCAGGTTGATTACCATTAGCTGTAGGTTAGCTTAGTGTAAGTTTGAGGGAGAACTATCATGATGCATATCAGTGTAATTCCATGGTGACCAGAACTTGATGCCATCGGGTTGAGTGATATATGGAATTTCAGACTGAATTGAAACCATAGGATTATAGAGGGAGAGATCCTGAGCAACTTTCATGTTTATGGCATGTGGATTCATGGTCTGGTGATGGAGAACAGAGGGATGGAAGCTTGCTCGTGCATGGAGTTTCATGGAGGTTGAAACCCTAAGTTCAGAGCCATTGGAGAAGAGATAATCGTGGCCTTCCATTTTGAGTAGGACCTTTGACTTGGAGCGCGATCGAATGGCTATTATTTAATCTGAATTTGGAGGGAATTGGAGTTTGGCCAAAACGCGCCGTTTCATTAATTGAAACGGGCGGGCCTGAGTTATGTTGATATCCCCACCCCCAGGTTTAGGCCCAAAGTCATTTTGAACGTGTTTTTGCTACTAGTTTCACCCCCCAGCGCTCCTTTATTATTTCTTTAATTCTGAGTGTATTCTGGGCTTAACCAAAGCGCTATCTGCACCCCTGGCTGTGTGGCCCATTCTGGATTTGAACTGCGCGTGGTTTCTAAATACACCCCTCCCTCTCATTTAATTCCAATTGTTTTTTTATTCATTTTAATTTTTCATTCATTTTAGAAATTCATAACAAATTCATAAAAAATCATTTTTGCTTCATTCTTTTTACAACATTTTTCTTTAGGATGTGTAGAATATTATAGAAAAATAAAACTGCATTTTTATTTTTATTTCATATTTTTTTCATATTTTCTAAATAAATGTCATATTAAATAGATTCATTTCATGCATCATTTTAATAATTTTTGTTCTCTTACATGCTTTAATTTTTTTTGGTCATTCTTTTTATGCTGTTTAGATTAGATGTTAAGCTTGTAGAAATATTTTAGTTCCCATTTTTAGGAATTAAACTTAGGTGATTAAAATAGGTTTGAACATCATGAACAAAACTAGGGTTTTAGGTGACAACTTAAGAAGTTTGATCTCATTTCCCTTAGGACTTAGGGTTTGAATAGATTAGTTATGGGACTATAGGGGCTATGGGTAGCTATTAGATCCCTTAGAAAAAGTTAGGATTCCCCTACTGCTATTAATACTGTCTGTATATCTGATTGTTTGGTGTGGTGTGCCCTCTGGGGATTATTGCTTGCTTGCTTGGGTATTGGGTTTGTCTGGGGCCCTGGGAGAGCTGAAGACTTGAGGAGATGAAGACCATTGGAGATTCAAAGGTTGAAGATCAACTGCCAGAGTTGGAGAGGAGGTTCTTGCTAGCAGCTGCTGAGGAGACTAGGGTTTAGGAGCTAGGCAGAGCTCTAGATTAGAATGATTGTTTCTCAAACATGGATTGCCTTGTCTGCATCCATTCTTCTCTGTGATTCAGAGTCTCTCTAAGACACTCACCCCCTTCCTTTGGAAGGCTTGGTGATAGTGTCTATGAGATAGAACTCTTGAGAGAAAATGTCTCTTGTGTTAGAAGCAGTCTGTTCACCACCTTTGGTAGTCAACTGATTGCTTAACACCCAATTTACTCTTGTGACTGATCCCTCATCCTGGAGGTTTGAGCTTGAAGAAAAGCCCTTGCAGATAGAAGACTGATGATCAAAGCCCTTACCTGAAGATCATGAAGATGTAGATTGATGCTTGTTGAAGCCTGTAGCTGAATGGAGATTACTTGAAGTCAGATGTTGAGTCAGAGCTGCTGATGCTGTTGTATTTCATTGCTGATGTATTGTTTGGATTTCCTGGTTGTATTGTTTGCTGGTTACCCTGCTGGGTTGAAAGTGAAGCCTGTTCACTTTTGCCTATTGTTTTCTAGGTTCGAGGTTGAGTGGGACTCCCTTGCCTCGCTTGTACTGTTGCATCCATGCATTTTACTGCTTTACTGTATATATCTGTTATTGTTTCTGTTTCTGCCTATCCCGTAGGATCTCTGTTTCTCTCTGTGCAAGAGAGGAGCATGATAGACACTAGGTCTTAACCCATGCATGATAACATTAGGTTAGTTTGTTTCCCTTCGCAACCGTAGGTTAGAGTTCTGTCTCTTCTTTCTCAAAACAAACAGAAAAACACATAAAGATTTCAAACACAATAAAAGACACTTCTTTCGTAAAAGAATGTGAACTCATCAAAACGTCATTTTTGTCCGCTTGGACTGTTAATCAGAAAAAACCTTTTTCAGAAGGAATAAAATCAACCAAGACAGACTTGTGTCGTACGTGGCCCGAACTACGTTTGCTCTGATCTTTCATGCCGTGTGAAAGTACGTAGGCATAGGATGCGATATCCTAGCGAGCAACCTTCCCCTCCTTTCCCGTAGGTAGGCGAACTACGTTGACTCTGATTTCTCGTTCCAGACGAGAATACGTAGGCATAAAGTGCGATACTTTGCCGAGTCATTTTTATTTTCATTTTATTTTCTTTTTCACCCTTGACCTATAGTTTAGATAGAATAACAATCCATACCCGAGGACAAGCGTGGATCCCGTCGAGTACGACGGACGTGAGGGGTGCTAATACCTTCCCCTTGCGTAACCGACTCCCGAATCCAGGTTTTGGTTGCGATGACCATACCTTTCCCGTGTTGTGCGAGGTTTACTCTGAGCGTTTCCTTTCCCTCCCGTGGGATAAATAACGCACGGTGGCGACTCTTCTGTTCAGCCGGCGCCGATTTTCGCAGTAGCGACAATATGATTTTTGGAATCAACAAAGCATTTAAAATAAAACAAAAATGAATAAAAGAAATAAAATGCTGAAATAAAACATGAGCCACTGGATCTGGAGACTGGTCAATCCATCCAACGCGCCAGAGCTTGCCACCTCATTTATTTAAACACAACGTTTTGAATTAAAATTTCCTCTCCTCAAATTAAAACACAAGCGTTGGATCTTCAGGTCAGTCAATGGTCAAGTGATGATCCAAGGGTCCAGACATCATCTTCTCCAAAATTCAGGCAGGCCAGGTGGAGATCAGGGATGGTGGTTCATGGTGGCCGGAGAAGACTCCGGTTGTCTTCTCCGGCGAAGGTCCAGGTTCAGATCACCAGAAATAACACACTATATACCCATTTTGCTCAGAATTTCACGTACATTCCAAATTTATCATCAAAATGCTCTAACTCTCAACACATAATCAAACACGATTCAAATTTCAGAAATAGAATCTTCCACAACTCTCACTAAACTCAAAATTAATGGTATAGATCTCTTCAAATGCTCCCGATAGCTTCAATGATCCACAAGGAAGAGATTGCACACTTCAATTTTGCTTGAATTGGCTCCAAACTCAGAATTCGATTTCAAGTCGTAGCTGAGAAAATCCACTTGATATTGCTTGCTCTGGTACGAAATGAAGCTCAACCTTGATCTGAACTCATTCTAATCAATATATAGAAGAGTTTCATGGGCTTTTGGATCCAAATTGAAGCCCAAACCAGTGGTTTGCATTTTCTGGTTTTTTCATCCAAAGGCAATGTATCAGTCGTGTATTGCAAGCTTTGCATTGGTTCTAGATGGTTCTCACACCTTGCACATGTCATTTAGAATGAGTTTGAATGGAGAAATTGGCCTGAATTGCCTTGTGCATTGATTTTGCATATGTAACTTACAAGTGAAGTAACCATATGCTATCTCTCAAAACTTGAACCAAACTCAAAATTCTGTTAAAACCAAAGTTCTTAAAATGCAACTTCCAATCAGAAAATGTACTTATTTGCTTGGTTTTGGTCTTATAACACAAAATCCCATTTTTCCCTCCTTTTCATATTTGAATTTTCTTCATTTTCAAGCCATTTCAAGTGACTTTTTGATATGAGCCAAACCAAACTCTCATGACCACTCGGTTGCACTCAAAACATCATTTTAAGCAAGTTCCTTGTTGAATAAATTTCCATTTGAAGCTTGCAAGCTAGAGATATGGACCTATGATTGAAAATGACCTATAATCTCACTTTCCCAAAATACCCCTGACTTGTAAACCTCATAACTTGAGTTCTACAAATCAGATGGAAGACTTCTAGTACAATTTAGAAATATAATATCATGAGGAACAACTTTCATGTTGACCAAAAGTTTAGGTGAAACCTCCTTCTAGGTCAAAAATAGCTTTGAAGTCATATGATTTTCACAGACAAATTTCAGAAGCATCTGAGGACCTGTAACTTGTCTGGGCCATAACTTGAGTTCTATAGATCCAATGGAGGACTTCTAGTACTCAAATTAAAGGTATTGAGATGATATACAAGTTTCATGTTGGCCAAAGATTCATTTGAAACTTGTATCTTGACTTATGTGGCCTTGAAGTTAGGCACTAAACAGGGTAATTTGCACTGAAACCCTAATTTAGCAACTTCCCACATTCTTGATTCTTCTTGATTTGATCTTGGAACAACACCAAAAATGTCTTAACATACCATTCCATGAACTCCATGACCTCAAAGTAGGCTTGAATGCTTTTCAACTGCATAATTGACCTAGGGTTGATCCAGATGAAACCCTAATTGCCTGCACTTCCACTGTGGCTCTTGCATTTGACACAATGACTTGATTTAGCTCCAACATGGCTCTCTAGTAACTCCATGAGCTCTATACACATCTCATATTCACACCTCATGCTTCACATCCCATTGATGGTCCTCAGTTGATCAAGACCTCCCACCACCTCCTGATGACTTGGATGACTTCTCAAGCTTGGATGAGATTTCTTGCTAGGCTTCTCTTGACAAAATGCACTTGATCCCCTGTTAGATGACTGATGTCATGATATGCAAATGATAGAACTATACAAATGATAATGCAATGAAACATAAACCAGGTAAAAGATGTTGGTTTTGCTAATGGTGGTAACGGTAACGGAAATGGCTATGGATGTGGTCTCGACACTACAGGTGCCATACATGGTAGTCTGGACCACACTTGGAATGAGGATAGGCAGGAAGATGTGTTTTCTCCAAGGATTATAACTGTTGAAGTACCTTCTGAGACTGATAGAAGGATTAAGATGATCGAAGAGAAGATGAGGTCTCTTGAATGCCAAAACTCGATGGGGTTGGATATGTCTAATTTGGGGTTGATTCCAGGCTTGAGAGTGCCTCCAAAGTTTAAGGTCCCGGATTTTGATAAGTACAAGGGCACCACTTGCCCTAGGGTTCATTTGAGGTCTTATTATCGCAAGATGTCTGCGCATTCTGATGACGAGAAGCTCTTGATGCACTTTTTCCAAGATAGTTTATCCGGACCATCGCTGGAATGGTATATGAGCTTGGAGCCCGCTAATGTCCGTAGCTGGAGAGACCTAGCCAAAGCTTTCGTAAGGCACTATCAGTACAATAGTGACCTTGCTCTGAATAGAGTTCAGCTGCAGAATCTTTCTCAGAAGAGCAACGAATGGTTTAAAGAATATGCCTAGAGGTGGCGAGAGCTTGCTGCTAGGGTACAACCACCAATGGTAGAACGGGAACTTGTGGATATGTTTGTTGCTACCTTACCAGGAGTGTATTATGAGAAACTCATCGGCAACATGTCTAGAAGCTTTTCTAATCTGATTATCACCAGTGAAAGGGTGGAGAATGGAATTAAGATAGGAAAGATCAATGCTGGTGAAGGGTCCTCGGCAGGAGGAGGGAACAAGAAAGTATTCGGAAACAAAAGGCGAGAGGGAGATGCTAACGATGTATCCAGTTCATGGGGAAGAAATAGAGGTCGGAATCGACAGAATCAGCAAATTGCCAGCATCACTATTCCAACAGTTCAACAACCACAGCAAGAACAATGTCAGCAACAACAGCAACCTCAGCAAAATCAGCAGGGGAACAGAAGATACCAAGATAGAGGTCGGGCAGCGGGGAACAGACATTTTGATGCCCTTCCCATGTCATACTCCCAGTTATTGCAAGCGTTGCTACAACTTCAATTGATCCAAAAGAGGACTATGGCTCCTTTGACTGGACAACCTCCACCTGGGTACGATGCAAATGCCCATTGTGAATTCCATTCGGGTGCTCCAGGACATAATATTGACAATTGTAAAGCCTTCAAACATAAAGTGCAAGATATGATTGACAGTAAGGCGGTCAATTTTTCTAATGATATTCCCAACGTGGTGCAGAATCCCATGCCGAATCACGGGAAGGCTGGGGTTAATGCAATTGTAGAGGAAGAGGTGTTGGACTTGGTGACCAATGTTGATGAATTGAAGACGCCCTTAAGCTTTGTGAAAGCCAAGCTGCTAAAGAGTGGTGTTTTCCCGGGTTGTGCGGAGGACTGTGTTGAATGTTCTGTTGATCCTGAGAAAGGATGTGGGTTGTTGAGGAGCTGTATTCAGGAGATGATGAATGACAGAGTTTTACAATTTGACCATTCTGTTGGAAGAGATTCCGAGGATTTAGTGGCTGAAGAAAAGGATGAGACTGCGACAAACTCCATCCCGTATAAGACTGTTACTATCTATGCACCAAAGCCGCCCACGATAACTATCACCAAAGGAGGTCCTATTCCGTTTGAGAGCACTAAGGAAATTCCGTGGAACTACGGAGTCGAAGTGTATTGTAATGGGCAGAAGATAAACTTGAATGATATCCCTGCTAGTTCAGTTGACAATCTCGTGGGAGCAGGAGGTATTACTCGCAGTGGCCGAGTCTTTTCGTCACCTGAGGTGATTGCTGATAAGGTGGACAAGGGGAAAAGACTGGTAGTGGAAGAGACCTCTCAATCTGGGGAGAGATAATATTTTTTGAAAGACGCAGAGGAACTCATGAGGCTGATTCGGAAAAGCGACTACAAGATAGTCGATCACTTGTAGCAAACTCCTTCCAAAATAGTTATCCTGTCGTTGCTCCTTTGCTCTGAGGCGCATAGGAATGCATTGTTGAGAATACTAAACACTTCTTACGTGCCACAGGAAATTTCAGTCAATCAGCTTGAGGGAGTGGTGGCGCACGTAAACGCAGGAAATGGCTTAGGCTTTACGGACCTGGATTTGACACCCAGAGGCAGAAATCATAATTGTGCGCTGCACATATCTTTGGAATGCCAAGGGGCCGTCATGTCTCACGTGCTTGTGGATACGGGATCTTCTTTAAACGTGCTTCCCAAGAAGGCCTTGATGAAGTTAGATATGAAGGGGTTGATTTGCACGCCAAGTGATTTGGTGGTACGTGCATTTGATGGAACCCGAAGATCCGTGTTTGGGGAGGTAACTTTGCTGATTCAGGTTGGACCTGAGGTCTTTGATGCAGTGTTTTACATCATGGATATCCATTCGGCCTACAGTTTTTTACTAGGTCGCCCTTGGATTCATTCAGTCGGGGCTGTTACATCAACTCTACATCAGAAGCTGAAATACAGGGTTGGCGGTAGCATTGTTACGGTATGCGGAGAGGAGGATATTATGGTCATCCATTTATCATCCTTTAGGTATGTTGAAGTGGATGGAGAGATCCATGAAACCATTTGCCAAGCCTTCAAAGCGGTCAAGATTAAAGACAAGACTCCTGTTGTGAGTAAAGAGCCTGAAGTGGCTATGTCCTCGTTTAAAGAAGCTCAAGCGGTGGTGAAAACTAGGGCAGTACAGGGATGGGGCCAAGTGTTGGAAATTCCCCACAAGCAAGAAAAATTTGGTTTAGGGTATCGACTGTGGTTCTCCTCTCCTTCAGCCTCGTAGAGCGCGCCACACTATAAAGGGCCCGTGCAGTTCACCAAAGGGGGAGTCATCTTTGAGAGAATCAATGTTGTATCTGATGAAGACGGAGACAGTGATTGTGACATGGATGCTTGGATCAAGCCATGTATCCCGGGACAGATCCTATGCAACTGGTCAATCGAGGAATTCGTTAAAGTGACGACCGAACAGTAATGCTTTGTTTTTAGTTATTGTACTACCCTATGTCCTACCCGAGGCATAGTGGTATTTTATTCCAAGGCCTTACTTGTTTATGTCTGAACATTGTTTATCAATTAAACAAAGGGAGTTTTTCTCATTCAAATTTTGTGATCTCTGTTTTTCTTATTTTCATTTTTCACAATAAAATGGCAACGTGGTTTATGCTTGTTTGCAAATTGTTTGAAACATTTAACCATTTTCATTGCAGGATTCCTATTGCAGATGACACCGATCCAGAACCTTCTATGACTCGCTTCGACTTCGATCAACCGATATATCAAGCTGAAGAAGAGATTGATGAGGATGAAGACTTGCCTGAAGAGTTAGCCAGACTTTTGAAACAAGAAGAGAAAACCATTCTGCCTCATCAGGAAGAAATTGAGGTCATTAATCTGGGTTCTGAAGAAGTTGTCAAAAATGTTCAGGTAGGGGCTGCGCTACAGAGTGACGTCAAGCAAAGACTGATCGAGATGCTTCGAGAGTATAGTGACATCTTTGCTTGGTCATATGAAGATATTCCTGGGCTTGATACCAACATAGTGGTTCATCGCTTACTGTTGCACGAAGAATGTCCGCCGGTCAAGCAGAAGCTTGGAAGGACAAGACCAGATATGGTGGTAAAGATCAAAGAAGAGGTCCAAAAGCAATGGGATGCTGGATTTTTAGCCGTGACTACTTACCCTCCGTGGGTCGCCAACATCGTACATGTACCGAAGAAGGATGGTAAGGTGCAGATGTGTGTTGATTATCGGGATTTGAACAAGGCGAGCCCTAAGGATGATTTCCCGCTCCCTCACATTGACGTATTGGTCGACAATACGGCTCAATTTTCGGTGTTTTCCTTCATGGATGGTTTCTCGGGTTATAATCAGATAAAGATGGCACCGGAGGACATGGAGAAAACAACCTTCATTACACCGTGGGGAACGTTTTGCTACAAGGTGATTCCTTTTGGCTTAAAAAACACCGGAGCAACATATTAGTGTGCTATGACAACGCTCTTTCATGACATGATACATAAAGAGATTGAGGTTTATGTTGACGATATGATTGCCAAATCCCAAACGGATGGGGAGCATCTGGTTAACTTGTTGAAGCTGTTTGAGAGGCTTAGAAGGTTCAGACTGAGGTTGAATCCAAATAAGTGCACTTTTAGAGTTTGGTCCGGAAAGTTATTGGGGTTTATTGTTAATGAAAAGGGAATCGAGGTCGATCCTGCAAAGATAAAAGTCATACAAGACATGCTAGTGCCGAAAACAGAAAAAGAAGTCCATGGTTTCTTGGGGAGATTGAACTATATTGCTCGATTCATATCTCATCTCACAGCCACGTGTGAGCCAATGTTTAAACTATTAAAGAAAGATCAGGCAGTTGTCTGGATTGCGAATTGTCAAAAAGCATTTGATAAAATAAAAGAATACTTGTAGGAGCCTCCGATATTGATACCCCCAGTAGCTGGAAGGCCTTTAATCATGTACTTAACGGTTCTTGAGAATAGTATGGGTTGTATTCTCGGTCAACACGACGAGACTGGAAGAAAGGAGCATGCGATTTATTATTTGAGTAAAAAGTTCACAGATTGTGAGTCCCGTTACTCAATGCTCGAGAAAACGTGTTGTGCACTTGCTTGGGCTGCCAAACGTTTGAGACAGTATATGCTCAGTCACACAACCATGCTGATTTCAAAGATGGATCCGATTAAGTATGTCTTCGAGAAGCAAGCGCTTTCAGGAAGAATTGCCAGGTGGCAGATGGTACTGACAAAGTACGATATACAATATGTTTCTCAGAAAGCCATCAAAGGAAGTGTTCTGTCAGAATACCTTGCTGAGCAGCCTATCGAAGATTATCAATCGATGAAGTTTGAATTTCCTGACGAGGATATCATGTTTCTCAAAGCGAAAGATTGTGAAGAACCACTGCACAGTGAAGGTCCAGAGAAGGATTCTCAGTGGCAAATGATATTCGATGGTGCTGTCAACTCCTATGGTAGTGGAATTGGGGCAATTATCACAACTCCTCATGGTACTCATATCCCATTCACTGCCAGATTGACATTTCCAGTCACCAACAATGAAGCTGAGTACGAAGCATGTATCATGGGTCTGGAAGAGGCTATTGATTTGAGAATCAAGAATTTGGATGTATATGGCGATTCAGCGCTAGTGGTTAATCAAATCATGGGAGAGTGGGAAACTCGCCAACCGAATCTAATTCCTTACAGAGATTATGCAAGGAGGTTGTTACCATTTTTCGATCGTATAGACTTCCATCATGTACCACGAGCAGAGAATCAGATGGCTGATGCTTTGGCAACGCTATCTTCGATGTACAAAGTGAATTTCTGGAATGAGGCTCCTAGAATAGTCATTTCTCGCTTGGACAGACCCGCTTTCGTATTCGCCATTGAAGAGGCTGCTGATGGCAAGCCATGGTTTTATGATATACAAAACATCCTCAAGAAGCAAGAGCATCCACCAGGGGCTTCGGCTCAGGATAAGAAGATGCTGAGGAGGTTGTCTGGCAACTTTTACCTAAACCCAGATGATGTGGTATATAGAAGGAACCATGATTTGGTGTTGTTGAGATGTGTGGATGAAAAAGAAGCAGTGTTGCTTATGGAGGAAGTCCACGAAGGCACTTTCGGTACACATGTCGGCGGACATGCTATGTCTCAAAAACTGTTATGAGCAGGGTGTTGCACCCTAAAATTTGCTCAACCTTATTCACTTGGTTTATGTTTCAATATCATTAGCATGTGCATATAGAGTCATGTACATAGCCTAACCATCTGCATAGCATAAGCATAGCAAGTCATTCAACAGGGGATCAAGCACTATTCTCATCTCTAGAGGCCTATCCAGAGGTTATTATCCTAATTCAATCTCCTTCAAGTCATCAAGAAAGAATTTGAAAGCAGGGAGTTCAGTGGATCAAGCACTGAGTATATCTCCTATCTGGGGGTATCTGAGGATCAACAAGTAAGTGTGAGCTGTGGGCTGAGTATGGGGAGTATCTAGACATCTTGGAGGACTTAGAAAGTCATTTGGAGAAGGATACAAGTTGTTGATGGGACCACAAGAACTGGAGTTGAAGACAGTCAATTAGGGTTTCATCTGGGTCAACCCTAGGTCAACCCTAGGTCAATTGACTGATTGAAAGGCATTAAGGGCTATTGGAGAGATGTGGGGTAATCATTTGACATGGAGAATAAGGATATGGTGTTGTGCCAAGAATAAATAAAAAGAAATCAAGAAGAAGAGGAGTTTCTAAATTAGGGTTTCTGTGTAAAATCCCCTGATTTAGGTCAAACTTCCAAGCAAGATAAGTCAAAATGAAAGCTTCAAATGGCTTCTTGGCCAACATGAAACTTGTAGAGGATCTCAAGACCTTTAATTTGAGTGGTGGAAGACATCAAGGAGATTTATAGAACTCAAGTTATGGTCCTTGCAAGTTACAGGTCATCTGAGGTATCTGAAATTTTGTCTGTGAAAGTGACTTGACTTCCAAGCAATTTTTACCCCTCAAGGAGATTTCAAATGAATTTCTGGTCAACATAATAATTGTTCCTTATTGCCTTAGCTTTCTAGAATGGTATAGTATGCCTTCATATGATGTGTGGAACTCAACTTATGGTCTTGGCAAGCAAAGGGTATTTTGGTCATTTGTGAATTACAGGTCATTTTAACCTATGTCCAAAACTCATACAAGGAGGCCTCAAATGGAAAAACTTACAACATCAAACTTGCTCCAAATGACATTTTGAGTCTAGAAAAGTGACCATGAGAGATTGGAAATGTCCATAGCACAAGGTTTCAAAATTGTTGAATTTAATGAAGAAAAATGGCTTAAAAAATGAGATTTTTCATATCTTGGCCAAATGATGCAAAATTATAGGTCATTTTGAATGGAAAGGGCATTTTAAAGACATTGGCCAAATAGAAATTTTAAGTTTAGTTCATAATTTGAGAGTTATTCATGGTTGCTTGAATTGAAAGTTACATAAACCAAATTGAAAGGGAAAAGTGTAAGGGAAACTTCTCCAAGCTTCTAGGAAGTTCTGATCCTATCTATATATTCATGCAAGTTGGTTCATGCAAGGGTTGGTGCTCCCATTTGTTCAAAACCCTCCATTTTCATCCATTTTTCCATTCTTGCATAAGCTACTCAAACTCCCTCAAATCTTGATCATTTTGCAAAATTCTTGATCCCATCATTCTCTACAATCATCATATAACCAGTTTCAAGCAAGATCCAGTGGAAATAGTTCCAAATTCGTGTGTTGTAAGTTCATCTTCAAAAGTGCAAGAAGAATCCATTACAAGAATTCAGAGTGTTTGAGCAAGTGTAGATGCATACAGAATCAGGACCCAAGCACATTGATCAAGTTTAAGACATTGTTGAGCTCGAAGTGGAAGATTCACCATTCTGTTTTCAAGATTATACCAGGTACATTCTCCATTCAAATTGGCCTGATTTAGTTAGCATGGCATAGGTTTGTTAGGATAATAGTGACCTAGGTGGTTAGAGGAGTAATCCTGAAGCTTTTGGTGTGAATTGATGAAGATTTTTGCATGAGCCATAAAACTGTTTTGATCCATAACTAAGAGATTAGTGAGTGATAGCTCATTTGGATTAGTGTAGAACGATCAGTGATGTTTGATGAGTGTTCTGTTAGCAAGAAATTAGGGTTTAGTGAAGGTCAGAATTGAAGCAGCCATGGAAGGGAAGCTATCGTGTTTAGTGATTGGGCGAATTTTAACAAGAACTGATGATGTATTTGCATTCTACGTAAAAAATGAAGCAAGTTTGGTGTTTGTAGTTTTGATTTTCATGAAGGGATGAGGAAGAACCGAGTGCTTGAAGATGGAGTTGTGCATGGGGTTATCTGAAACCCTAGGGAGTCCAAGGTTGGTGATGACTCCAACACCGTCGGATGCACGTTTGACCTTGGACTGGAGTATAGCATCGGACGATCCACATTTAAAGCTGGAAATGGAGGGAAGAGTTTGATATGAAACGCAGCGTTTCATTTAGGTATCCTGAGTGGGCCTTGCATCACATTGCTACACACACCCCTCAATCACTAGGCCCAAGCATTTCAACGTGAATCACCTACTATTTGCACCGAGTCCTTATTAATTTCCTGGCATTTTCCAAATGTTTTTTCTGAGCGCATATGGGCCTAGTTACAAATGATGTTCGCACCCCCTTTTCCAGCCCACTTGGGATTTGAACTGCAGCGTGCTTACTATTCTCACCCCTTCCCATTTATTCCTAATATTTTCTTTTTATTTTCTTTTCATTTTTATGCATCTTATAAAAATCATAATAAATAGAGAAATCATTATTTTTAATTCATTCTTTTTGCATATTTTTCTTTAGGATGTCTAGAAAATTATAAAAAATAAAAATGGCATTTTATTTTTTATTTGATATTTTTCCCATATTTTCTAAATAAATAACATTTTACACAATTTCATTTCATACATGATTTTGCTATTTTTTGTTCTATTAATTGCTTCAATATTTTTGGCCCATTCTTTTTAGGTTGTTTAGGTTAGACATTAAGCTTGTAGATACAATTTAGTTCCCATTTTTAGAAATTAAATTTAGGTGTTTAGTTTAGGTGAGAATAACATGAATAAAACTAGGGTTTTAGGTGATGACTTAGGAGAATTAATTCACTTCCCTTAGGACTTAGAGATTGAATAGGTTAGCTATGGGACTATAGGGGCTATGGGTAGTTATTAGATTCCCTTAGTAAAAGTCAGGATTCCCCTACTGCTATTAATGTACTGTATATATCTGATTGACTGGTGTGGTATGCCCTCTGGGGATTATTGCTTGCTTGTGTGGGTAGTGGGATTGTCTGGGGATTTGGGAGAGCTGAAGACTTGAGAAGATGAAGCCATTGGAGATTCAGATGTTGAAGATCAACTTCCAGAGTTGAAGAGGAGTTTCTTATTAGCAGATGCTGAGGAGACTAGGGTGTAGGAGCTAGGCAGAGCTCAAGATTAGACAGTTTGTTTCTCAAACATGGATTGCCTTGTCTGCATCCATTCTTCTCTGTGATACAGAGTCTCTCTAAGACACTCACCCCCTTCCTTTGGAAGGCTTGGTGATAGTGTCTAAGAGATAGAACTCTTGAGAGAAAATGTCTTTTGTGTTAGAAGCAGTCTGTTCACCACCCTTGGTAGTCAACTGATTGCTTAACACCCATTCACTCTTGTGACTAATCCCTCATCCTGGAGGTTTGAGCTTGAAGAAAAGCCATTGCAGATAGAAGACTGATGATCAAAGCCCTTGCCTGAAGGCCATGAAGATGGAGATTGATGCTTGTTGAAGCCTGTAGCTGATTGGAGATGACTTGAAGACAGATGGTGATGCAGAGCTGCTGATGCTGTTTCTTTTGCTGTTGTATTTCATTGCTGATGTATTGATTGGTTTTCCTGGTTGTATTGTTTGCTGTTTACCCTGTTGGGTTGAAAGTGAAGCCCGTTCGCTTTCGCCCATTGTTTTCTAGGTTTGAGGTTGAGTGGGACTCCCTTGCCTCGCTTGTACTGTTGCATCCATGCATTTTACTGCTTTACTGTATATATCTGCTATTGTTTCTGTTTCTGCCTATCCCGTAGGATCTCTGTTTCTCTCTGTGCAAGAGAGGAGCATGATAGACACTAGGTCTTAACCCATGCATGATGACATTAGGTTAGTTTGATTCCCTTCGCAACCGTAGGTTAGAGTTCTGTCTCTTTCTTTCTCAAAACAAACAGAAAAACACATAAAGATTTCAAACACAATAAAAGACACTTCTTTCGTAAAAGAATGTGAACTCATCAAAACGTCATTTTTGTCCGCCGGGACTGCTAATCAAGAAAACCTTTTTTCAGAAGGAATAAAAACAATCAAGACAAGCTTGTGTCGTACGTGGCCCGAACTATGTTTGCTCTGATCTTTCATGTTGTATGAAAGTACGTAGGCATAGGATGCAATATCCTAGCGAGCAACCTTCCCCTCCTTTCCTGTAGGTAGGCGAACTACGTTGACTCTGATTTCTCGTTTCAGGCGAGAATACGTAGGCATAAAGTGCGATACTTTGCCGAGTCATTTTTATTTTCATTTTATTTTCTTTTTAACCCTTGACCTATAGTTTAGATAGAATAACAATCCATACCCGAAAACAAGCGTGGATCCCGTCGAGTACGACGGACGTGAGGGGTGCTAATACCTTCCCCTTGCGTAACCGACTCCCGAATCCAGGTTTTGGTTGCGACGACCATACCTTTCCCGTGTTGTGCGAGGTTTACTCTGAGCGTTTCCTTTCCCTCCCGTGGGATAAATAACGCACGGTGGCGACTCTTCTGTTCAGCCGGCGCCGATTTTCGCAGTAGCGACAGCTGGCGACTCTGCTGGGGACCCAACGTCCCCTGGCTGCTAAGGACTGCGATAGTTCTTATGCATTTGGGATCCAACGTCCCTTAAGAGAGTCAATCCTAACGCTTGTTTTCCCGTCGAGGATTTTGTATGGAGTTATTTTATATTTCTAACCTTGTATTTTCAGCTTTATATATTGATTATTGTTGCTGTATGTTGGGGTGTGACGGGTGTTCTGATATTGAGAGATAAGCCGGACCTGGGCTTGAGTGCACCTAGAATTAGAGTAGAAATTAGTGGGTGCCCGCTTGCTTTGCTTGCTTTGGTGTCCCATGAAATCTACACTCAGACGAGGTTCCTCTGGTTGGCCTCCTGCCCCTTCCTTTGGTTGGCGTGGGTTGCTGGTTAGTTGGATTGTCGACTCTGGGGACCGATCATTTGGAAGTCGGCTAAGTGAGGCCTCTTCAGGGATTGATGATGCCACTCCTTCTGGGAATCGTATCATCAACCCTGAAAGTCTGTGACGCCGACGACCGCATAGGATGCCGTACCTTGTGCCAGTTATAGGGCCACCCACCTGTGAGGGGATTCAGGGTTATGCAGGTAACTAGACCTTCAGACCACCGGTTTGTTTCTTGATCAGGATCTTGGATATTTATGGAGGGTTCTAAGGTCTGTCAGAGACCAGTTGGTGTGTTCCGAGGTCTGTCAGAGACTATTTGGAGATGCGTTCTGAGGTCTGTCAGAGACCAGTGGGGGATATGATCTGAGGTCTGCCAGAGACCATTCAGGTTATGATTATGGGGTCTATCAGAGACCAATATTGGAGCTTTGTTTGAGGTATATCTGAGACCAGGGCTTGAGGACTTCTGGATGGTCTATCTGAGACCTTTCTTGATTGGGTTCAGGCTATTCAGCTACAGCTTTGGTCCCTGTTGCATGTTACTTGCATTGCATCACTGCATGTCCATTGCCATTTGCATTTCACTAACGTGTGTCTGTGTTGCAGGTGCATTTGCATTTCCCTAGTTCTAGTGCCCAGACTTCTGAGTGTTTGATCATGACTAGCTTAAGGAGAACGGTTGCTTACAAATTGCCTACGCCTGATATTGTTCCTCTACTTGGGTTGATCTCTCTTGCTGATGAGGGTGTTCGTAGGAGCTTCCGGATGAGCTATGGTAGACTACTGAGATTGGTGTGCAAACCTACAGAGGTAGAGTTAGATGGGCTGTATGCTTTGATGCAATTCTACGACCCTGCTTTGAGGTGCTTTACGTTCTCTGACTTTATTATGGGACCAACCCTGGAGGAATACGCTGAGTATGTTGAGTTGCCCGTGCAGAACCAGGTTCCATTCATCCATTCTGGCGCCAAGCCCAAGCCGGAGGACTTGGTAAAAGCTTTGCATATTGACGCCTCTGAACTATTGACTACTGTTTCCCGTGGAGTTCCAGGCTTCTCACTTCAGTTCTTAGTTGGTAAAGCCCAGGAGTACGCCAAGAGCGGGTGTTGGGTTGCTTTCAATGCTGTGTTGGCTTTGTGCATTTACGGCATAGTTTTGTTTCCCAACATACCGGATTTTGTGGACTTCGATGCTTTCTACTTGTTTGTCGCTGGTAATCCTGTACCTACCTTACTCGGAGATCTCTATCACTCACTGCATTACAAGAATGAGAAAGGGAGAGGAAAGAATGTTCATCTTTGTGTACCCTTGCTGAGTATGTGGTTTGAGAGTCACCTTCCTAAGAGAAGATCTGTTGCAGAGACTACAGTCCCAGTTGGTTGGCCAGAGCGCCTGATGAGGCTATCGTCGGAAGATATGGAGTGGTTTGATCGAGACCTGTTAGGATCCGAGCTCATCTTCAGTTGTTCTGGGTACCCTAATGTGCCGCTGATAGGAAGAAAAGGGTGTATCAATTACAACCCTTCTCTATTCATTCGCCAGTTCGGATATGCACTGAAGAATCCACCTCAGGAGGAGGAAGTACAGGAATCTCTGTACTTCACAGGTGATTTGAAGGGAGAACTGCTAGCTGAGTTGCAGCATGCTTGGACACGTATTAACCGCAGAGGGAAGCCGTTGTTAGGAAAGAATGACTGTCAGGCCTATACACCATACAGAGTTTGGGTCCAGGAGAGAGCAAGTCAGTTGCGGATGCCATTCCCAGATGTACCAATCCTTGTTCCTATTTCGGTAGCAGAGCCAACCACTGTTTCTCGGGAAGCCTACGAGCAAGTTGTGAAAGAAAAAGAAGCCTTGATGAAGATCAATGAAGGGTTAGAGCAAGAGTTAGCCCAGGTACGCAGTGAGAAAAGCAAGGCCGTATATGCTTTCCAACAACAGATCGAGCTGTTAAACAGGTTAGGGGCTGAGTTGACTGAAGAAAAGAAAAAGCGCGAACGTCTGGGGCAAGAGTTCAGAAGCTCCCATGACATGCTGGAATCCAAGAAGAAGGCGCTTGACATCGCTCACCGAGAAATCTCCTCTTGCAATAAGACTTGGAATGCTACACTCACCAACAATAAGAAAAGGGAGGATAAGTTGAAGCAGCAAATCTCCGACCTCGAAGAGAAGTTGAAGTCTAGCATCAAGAAGTGTGAGGAAGAAGTGATGACCCGGTATAGTGTCCAGCATGCACTGAACAAGGCAATCAAATGCAGAGATGAAGCGGTGTCTCAAAAGCGAAAATTAGAAGATTGCTTCGGAGAAGCGACATGGGAAGAAACTGCTGAAGACGTGCGCCGTGTTCTTAAGAAGAGAAACCAACTTGTTGAAGGGCTGCTTGATCGACCAAGTCATCCAGAGACCAAGAAGTTGATAGAAGAGTATCAGACTTTTGGGAAGATTTGATCATTTCATGTAGTAACTTGTATGCTTTATTTGCATAGTGCTGACCATCACCAGGATTGTTGGTTGAGGTCATGCCTTCTTGTTGTACTCTCAGCGACATTGTATCCTGGTTTCCTTAGCAATATATGAGGCTTTCTATGATTCAGCTCCGATATTCCTATCGTCAGCACTGTCACTGCACTGGCACCTTCACACTAGAATCGGGGAATGAATGTCCCTAAGGCACAGACACACATTGCATTGCATTCATATTCATGTTGCATTACAGGTAATCTTTAAATAGTGTCTTATGTCCTGCTCTGTACCAGGTACTTTTCAGGATTGCAGATCAGCACCCGCACTGCTATTCTACCCGCACCAACTGTCGAAGAATCATGGATTAAATGCAGAATGAGATGCAAGATGTGCGCGAGAAGCTAGCTCTCTTTATGCTGACCATGGAAGCTATTGCAAAGGGTCAGGAGAATTTGCAGGCCATGGTCCAGCCTCTGTTGGCCCGAAATGCTGGTCACGGTAACGAGGATCATCAGTATGTACGGGTCGATACTGTTCATGGAGACGGCACTCCCACGCCAGTGGCTCCACCTGTAGTCAATATACCTGCTGCTAATGTCAACAACGCTACCGCTGCTGTGAATGGTAACGTCGGAGTTGGGAATGAGACTGCTGTCCATAACGTTGGGTTGGGTGATGTCAATTTGGGAGATAACATGGGAGGCAATGGCTTCGT
The DNA here is from genome assembly GCA_963859935.3 of Lathyrus sativus. Lineage (NCBI taxonomy): Eukaryota > Viridiplantae > Streptophyta > Magnoliopsida > Fabales > Fabaceae > Lathyrus > Lathyrus sativus. The sequence goes on from OZ012736.1 coordinate 385,245,265, forward strand.
CAATGCTGGATTCGGATTCAATGATCAGGGATTCGATAATGCGGGAAAATATGGCTTTAATGCTTAGGGCTTTGGGCAGGACGGTTATGGTGCGACCAACCAGGGTTACGGAGGTTTTGGAAATGGAAACGGAGTTGGATTTATGGCTTTTGGTCCTGCTGGAGGAGTTCAAGGGTACGGCAACAGAGGCCGAGGTCCCGGGATGAATCAGATCAGAGCTGGACGTAATAATGGATATGATGGGTATGGAGCTGGAAATGGTATGTGGCAAGAAGATCAGCAGGAGGACGCTTTCTTCGGCGGAGGTTTCGAAGGGCCGATGGATGACTCCCAGAAGATCAGAATGCTGGAAGAGCAGATGAGGGGAGTCCTGAACCAAAGTGCTGTGGGTTTGGACATGGCAACAATGGGGCTGGTACCTGGCTTGAGGGTGCCAATTAAATTCAAAGCTCCTGCGTTTGATAAGTATAAAGGGGACACATGTCCGAAAGTGCATGTACGAGCTTATTACAGAAAGATGTCTGCATACTCAACTGATGAAAGAATGCTAATGCATTTCTTTCAAGATAGTCTGTCGGGTCCTTCCCTAGAGTGGTACATGGGGTTGGAGCCAACCGATATCAAGACATGGCAGGAATTGGTGGAGGCGTTTGTAGCTCACTACAAGTATAATAGAGATTTGGCGCCCAATCGAGTCCAATTGGTCGGGTTGTCTCAGAAGAAGGGGGAGAGCTTTAAAGAGTACGCGCAAAGGTGGCGCGATATGGCTGCCAGGGTCCGTCCTCCTGTGGAAGATAAAGAAATGAATGACATGTTTGTCGGCACATTCACAGGTCTGTTTCATGATATGCTGTTTCACACATCCCTGGCCAGTTTTTCAGACCTAATTTTGATGGGAGAAAAGATTGAGCGTAACATTAAGCAGGGAAAGTTCCAGGTTGAGGAATCGACTGCATCTGGCAGTAATAGGAAAGCTTTTGGCGGGCGCCGTCAGGGCGAGGCTAGCGCAGTATTTGGAGGCCGAGGCCGAGGTCGAGGCAGGGGACGAAACCAATATCGTCAGCCGCAGCAGGTGGCGAGTGTTACTATCCCGTATCAGCAACAACCACTTCAGCAACAACAACCGTCGCAGCAGCAGCCAATGCAGCAGCAGCAGCCTCAGCAAGGGGCACAGCAGGCCCAGCGAAGATTCCAGGGTGGCAAACCAAGAAGAGTGTTTGAGAAGCCTCCTTCAACATATGCTGATTTATTGCAGACATTGTTGGGATTGAACTTGGTAGAGAAGAGAACTCTGGCACCGATAACGGGAGCTCCCCCGTTCGGTTACGATGCAAGCAGGCACTGTGAGTTTCATTATGGGGCTCCGGGCCACGATATAGAATGTTTCCATGCTTTTAAGCATGTTGTGCAGGATCTTTTGGACAATAAGACTATCAATTTCGGAACGGCAGGTCCGAATATAGTGCAGAAGCCCATGCCTAATCATGGGGCAAACGCCATTCTGACTGAGGAAGGGTTGAATCTGATTATGAATGTTGAAGATTTAAAGACGCCGCTGAGCGAGATAAAAAGCCGACTATTGCAAGGGGGTGTTTATCCAGGATGTGACGAATATTGCTTAGAATGTTGGACCCTAGCTGGGGGGTGTGATGATTTGAAGAAAGGCATTCAGGCTTTAATTGATGAAGGCATGTTGCAGTTTGACCGGGCAGCAACTGAAGAGCCTGCAGGGGCAGTAACAGATAATCGGGGTGATGTGGCCACTGTAACGATTCCCCGAAAGACAATCACTATTGCCGCACCAGCTCAGCGACCACCGATCACCATAACTAAGGTCGGGCCGATCCCGTACAAGAACACGAAAGCAGTCCCATGGTCATATGGGTTGGAGGTATATTGTGACGGAATAAAAATTGATGTCAACAAGCAGCCAGCTGAGACCGTGGATAATGTTGTTGGTTCAGGAGGTATGACAAGGAGTGGTAGGATCTTTATATCCCCTGAAGTGGAGGCCGAAAGACTAGCAAAAGGAAAAGGGAAAGTGGTTGAGAACGTTCCGGCGCAAGCAAGTGACAAAGAATCGGCATCGAAAGACGTAGAAGAGTTCATGCGCTTGATTCGAAAAAGTGATTATAAGATTGTGGAGCATCTACAGCAGACGCCGTCCAAAATATCTATCCTGTCATTGCTGTTGTGTTCGGAAGCTCACAGAAATGCTTTGCTGAACGTCCTGGATACCTCTTTTGTACCTCAAGATGTCTCCGTGAATCAGCTGGAAGGAGTGTTGGCACATGTGAATGCAGGCCACAGCTTGGGCTTTACCGACTTTGATTTGACTCCTAAAGGGAGAGATCATAATATGGCGCTGCACGTATCTGTTGAGTGTAGAGGATCAGTAATGTCGCACGTATTGGTCGACACCGGGTCATCTTTGAATGTGCTGCCCAAGAAGGCGATGATGAAGCTGGATGTTAGAGGAATCTTGTACACGCCCAGCGACTTAGTAGTCAGAGCGTTTGACGGCACGCGGAGAACAGTCTTTGGATCGATCACATTGCCTCTACAAGTGGGGCCGGAGGTGTTTGCAACTGAGTTTTATATCATGGATATACAGCCTGCGTACAGCTGCTTGCTTGGAAGACCCTGGATTCACGGGGCGGGGGCAGTCACGTCCATACTGCATCAGAAGTTGAAATATATGGTCGGAGACAGCGTAGTCACTGTATGCGGAGAAGAAGACATCCTGGTCAGCCATCTATCGTCATTTAAATATGTGGAAGTCGACGGAGAGATCCACGAAACACCCTGCCAAGCATTTGAAGGGTTGCGCATCAAGGACAAAGGTCCCGGGCCGAGCAAAGTGCCAGAGATAGCCATCTCATCGTATAAAGAAGCTCAAGCTCTAGTGGAGGCCGGAGAAGCAAAGGGCTGGGGAAAAGTGCTGGATATTCCTGTAAAGATGGACCGGTTCGGGTTGGGATATCAACCGTCATCGTCATCTCCTTCCGTGGGGGCGCCCCGTTTCAGAGGGCCAATCACCATCTCTGCCAGTGGAGTGTGTCATGAAACCGTCAATGCTGCTTCGGAGTCTGACGAAGGAGACAGCGACTGTGATATGGATGCCTGGATTCAGCCAAGCACGCCAGGACAAGGACTGTGCAACTGGTCTATTCAGGAGCTTGTTCCTGTGACTTTTAAACAGTAATGCTTTGCTTTATTAATTGTTGAATAATCCGATGTCTTGCCCGGGGCATCAGGATTTGCTTAGGGTTGTGTTGTTATGAACATTGTGTGTCAATCATTAAATAAATGGCGTTTTTTCATGTGCAAATACTGTAATCTCTGTCTTTCCTATTTTATATTTTTCAATAAAATGGCAACGCGGTCATTCGCTTTATACGCATTTTGAAGCACTTAACCGTTCCTTTTGCAGGATAACATTTTCAGAGGACATCCTTGAACCACCTATGACTCGTCCCGACTTTGAGCACCCGGTATTTCAGGCCGAAGAAGAGGTTGTCGAAGATAGTGATGTTCCTGAAGAACTATCTTGGTTGGTGAAGCAAGAGGAAAGAGCCATTCTGCCTCACGATGAGGTCATCGAAATTATCAACTTGGGGTCGGAAGGGGTTGAGAAGAATATTCGTATCGGAGTCGCACTGCAGAGCGACATCAAGCGAAGATTGGTTGGAATGCTCCGAGAGTATAGTGATGTGTTCGCTTGGTCATATGAAGATATGTCAGGGCTCAATACAGATATGGTTGTTCACCGCCTGCCACTGAAAGAAGATTGCCCACCAGTCAAACAAAAACTTCGCAGAACTCGGCCAGATATGGCAGTAAAGATCAAAGAGGAAGTCCAAAAACAGTGGGACGCTGGTTTCCTGGCTGTGACAAAATATCCCTCATGGGTTGCTAACATCGTACCAGTGCCAAAGAAGGATGGCAAGGTTCGAATGTGCGTGGATTATAGAGATTTGAATAGAGCAAGCCCAAAAGACGATTTTCCACTTCCTCATATTGACGTGCTAGTTGATAATACTGCTCAATACTCCGTATTCTCCTTCATGGATGGCTTTTCAGGCTATAATCAGATTAAAATGGCGCCAGAGGATATGGAGAAGACTACTTTCATAACGCCGTGGGGAACATTTTGCTACAAAGTGATGCCCTTTGGTTTGAAGAATGCTGGGGCAACATATCAGCGTGCGATGACGACTCTTTTCCATGACATGATGCATAAAGAGATCGAAGTTTATGTTGACGATATGATTGCCAAATCCCAGACGGAGGAAGAGCATCTGGTGAATCTGTTGAAGCTATTTAAAAGACTTAGGAAGTTCAGGCTGAGGCTGAACCCTAATAAATGCACCTTCGGGGTGAGATCGGGTAAACTGCTGGGGTTTATCGTAAGCGAAAGAGGGATAGAGGTCGATCCTGCTAAAATAAAAGCGATTCAAGAAATGCCGACGCCTAAAACAGAGAAAGAGGTGCGCGGGTTTTTAGGGAGGTTGAACTACATCGCTCGGTTCATATCTCACCTAACTGCTACGTGTGAACCACTATTCAAGTTGCTAAAGAAAGATCAAGCTGTAACGTGGAACGAAAATTGTCAAAAGGCGTTCGATAAAATAAAGCAGTATCTGCAGGAGCCTCCTATTTTGATACCCCCAGTGGCGGGTAGACCCTTGATAATGTATTTGACGGTTCTTGAGGGAAGCATGGGTTGTGTTCTCGGTCAGCACGACGAGACAGGAAGAAAAGAGCATGCAATCTATTACTTGAGTAAGAAATTTACAGACTGCGAATCTCGGTATTCAATGCTGGAGAAAACTTGTTGCGCGCTAGCCTGGGCCGCCAAGCGTTTGAGGCAGTACATGCTGAATCATACAACCATGCTCATCTCGAAGATGGATCCTATCAAATATGTATTCGAAAAGCAGGCGTTGTCAGGTAGAATTGCCCGTTGGCAGATGGTCTTGACTGAATATGACATTCAATACGTCTCGCAGAAGGCTATAAAGGGGAGTGTGCTGTCTGAGTATCTGGCGGAGCAGCCTATTGAAGAGTACCAATCGATGAGGTTTGATTTTCCTGACGAGGATATCATGTACTTAAAGATGAAAGATTGTGAAGAGCCGTTTCCAGACGAAGGACCAGAGGTGGGTTCCAAGTGGAAGATGGTATTTGACGGAGCTGTGAATGCTTACGGTAGTGGAATAGGGGCAATCATCACTACGCCCCACGGGTCGCACATCCCGTTTACTGCCCGACTGACCTTCGCCGTTACTAACAATGAGGCCGAATACGAAGCTTGTATAATGGGGCTTGAAGAAGCCATTGATTTGCGAATCAAGAATTTAGACGTCTACGGAGACTCAGCTCTGGTGGTGAATCAGATCAAAGGGGAATGGGAGACGCGTCAGCCCAACTTGATACATTACATGAATTATGCAAGGAGATTGTTGCCTTTCTTCGACAAGGTTGAATTGCATCACGTACCGCGGGCAGAGAATCAAATGGCTGACGCCCTGGCCACTTTGTCTTCCATGTACAAAGTCAACTTTTGGAACGAGGCTCCCCAAATCACTATCGCTCGGTTGGACAGACCTGCTTATGTATTTGTTATCGATGAAGCATCTGATGACAAACCATGGTATTTCGATATCCTTAATTTCCTGAAGAACAAAGAGTATCCGGCTGGAGCATCCAGTCAAGATCAGAAGACTCTCAGGAGATTAGCGGGTAATTTCTATTTGAATCCAGATGGCGTCTTATACAGAAGAAACCACGATTTGGTGTTGTTGCGTTGTGTAGACGAAAGAGAGGCAAAATTTCTCATGGAGGAAATACACGAAGGTACTTTTGGTACGCATGCTGGCGGGCATGCTATGACGAGAAAGCTGCTGCGGGCGGGTTATTTTTGGCTGACTATGGAAACTGATTGTTTCAAGTTTGCGAGGAAGTGTCACAAGTGCCAAATCTATGCTGACAAGATCCATGTGCCTCCAAGTCCTCTGAATGTAATGTCATCGCCATGGCCATTCTCGATGTGGGGAATCGATATGATTGGAAGGATCGAGCCGACAGCTTCTAACGGGCATCGGTTCATCTTAGTAGCAATCGATTATTTCACCAAGTGGGTGGAAGCGGCGTCTTATGCAAATGTAACGAAGCAAGTGGTGGCCAGATTCATCAAGAGAGATATCATTTGCCGATATGGGATTCCCGAGCGGATAATCACGGATAATGGTTCAAACCTGAACAACAAAATGATGAAGGAGCTCTGTCAGAATTTCAAGATCGAACATCACAACTCCTCCTCTTACCGACCCAAGATGAATGGCGCTGTCGAGGCGGCCAATAAGAATATCAAGAAGATCGTTCAGAAAATGGTGGTGACCTATAAGGATTGGCATGAGATGCTACCTTTCGCTTTGCACGGTTATCGTACGACGGTACGCACGTCAACCGGGGCAACCCCGTTCTCGTTAGTATACGGAATGGAAGCAGTGTTACCATTAGAAGTCGAGATCCCTTCTCTAAGGGTATTGCGGGACGTTCAGCTGGACGAGGCAGAATGGGTGAAAGACAGGTTGAACCAATTGAGTTTGATGGACAAGAAGAGGCTAGCTTCTCTAGCATATGGTCGTTTGTACCAGAGCCGAATGAAGAAAGCATATGATAAGAAGATACATCCGCGAAGCTTTCAGACGGGCGACCTTGTGCTGAAAAGGATTCTCCCGCCGCAAGCAGATTACAGGGGCAAGTGGACCCCTAACTATGAAGGGCCATACGTTGTCAGGAAAGTCTTTTCAGGAGGAGCATTGTTGTTGTCCACCATGGACGGTGAAGATTTTACGTCGCCTGTGAATTCGGACGCAGTTAAAAAATACTTTGCTTAAAATAGACCCGCTGGACAGAAAAAAAGAGAGTCCAGGCAAAAATGGGGCATCCCGGCGAACCAAAAACAGAATGAAAGGTTCGGGCAAAAGTTAGGGATAAAATTGAAAAAATGTACACCCGCGAAGTTGAAAACCTACACTGGGCGGCTTCGGCAAAAAAAAGGGTATCCCGGTGAATTGAAAACCCGTAAAGGGCGGTTCACGCAAAAGTTAGGGATTTGAAAAGCAAATGACTGCGGTCCGAATTTGATATTGCACTGAGCATCAATGCGGGAGAATATACCTGTGGGGTCGACCATCGAATACAATCTCTTCGGAAGTATGGATACTGGGAAAGCATTAGAGTCGGACGAGTCATAGGAGGATCAGTTTGTGGTGTTCATCTGCATCCCGTTGCCGACATGTGTAATTTGTCGATATATTTATGCCCCTTGTGTATACTTGTATATTTGCTTTGCGTAGCTTCCTCTTTTCAGGAGTTACATCCCGTGTACAAAAACTCCGCCCATTCAGGGGCCCAATCAATAAAGTATGTTATTCAGTACTTAATGCTGGTTCTTTACTGTTTTGTGCATGATAAAACGCCTAAGTTTACTGGAGCTAGCATGTGTATAACGTCACTGGCCCTTGCCAACGATTGCTAAAGCTTTGAACTAACTGAAAATAACGTCACTAACCTGAATCGATTTGGTTGTATAGGCTTGTTTTGTTTGTTTGTGTTGTTGCAGGTTTCATAACCGTACGAAGAAGACGATCAAAAGATTGCAATAACGAAAGACTCGGCCTTCACGCAGGTCATGCAGGTTCTTCCTAAAGAAGGATCGAACTCTCCAGCTAGTCGTAGCTTGTGCAAAAGGATTATCCAGCAAAGTCGTCCATCCTCAGCAGAATTTGGCGATTCCAAGATTGTAGGCTGTATTCAGACAGTGTATCTCGAGTAGAGTGGTTTAGCCGCAAAAGGTTAACATTTGTGAGTTGTATTCAGGCAGCTTACCTTTCCCCGCAGGGTCATTTACTCTCCTAAGTGGAGTCAATTGACTTTTTTCCCAAGAGAATCACCCCATCGCCAGCGGAATTCTCTTCTCAGTAAGTATTCCTCCCAGTGGAATTCAAAGATTAAGGTTCCCCCCGACCGAGTTAGGGTGGCGCATTGGCATTTATTTTGGCAAGGATACTGTGTAATATCAGTTCACCCTCCAGCAGAAAGTCCGATCATACTGTGCACATCTGCTATTCCCCAGCAGGGGGTTACCTCAACAGGGTGTTTGGTTTGAGTTCCCAATTTCCCAGCAGGGTTGACTTCACCCTTCCAGCATTTATATTGCTGGAATAATTCCGTAGCATCTGGCTATCCCCGGCGGAGTCGGCATTATCTTCAGCATTTATTTTGCTGAAGCAGTTTCTGTACTCTAACAGTTCAGGTGGAGAGAACTCTTGCTCAAATGAACTACCAAACACTCAAGATCGCGGCATGAGATATTCAATGATAATGTCAGTTTCGACAGTATTCCCCACAGAGTTACCAGGATAAGTCTCTCTTTATTCCCAGGCAGAGTTAGTTGTCATCAGGGGTTCCATGAATCAGAATTTCAGAGGCCACCGCCGGTTATCAGAACAGGCGTCCGGTAGTTTGGTTTCCAAATATCCCCAGTAGAATCCGCATCAAAGTCGTTGTCACGTCAGTGCTAAAGAAGTTTGTGGGTTGGGATCAATGGAGAACTAGGTCCTGACGTGGGCAATTTATTCCTATATTGACGGGATTTCTTCAGAAGCGGGCGTCCTAACGTGGACAGATTTACTCCCCGGGTTGATGAGAGGTGTTAGTCCTAACGTGGACAGATTCGGGTTCTCGGAATTGGTAGAATGTGGAGTCATGACGTTGACAAAACTGATTACTCTTTGTGTTGGTGTCATGACGTGGACCATTTACGCTCAGCAGTTATCTTTCCTCGTGTTGGTGAAGCGTGGGTCCTGACGCGGACGGATCAGACGAAGGTGTGAGTCCTGACGCGGACAAGTTTTATTTCCCCAGCGGGTCGAAGATGCCTGAGTCCTGACGTGGACAAATTAAGACGAAAGGTGGGTCCTAACGTGGACGATGTTCTCCTTACGTGGAAAGACGAGTTTATTCCTAACGTGGAAAGATGAGATTCCTTACGTGGAAAAGAATGGGTTTCCTTACGTGGAAAGATTGAGTCCTCATGCGGACATATCAAGATTGATTCCTGACGTGGAAAGAAAGAGATTATTCCTGACGTGGAAGAGTTTAGTCCTGATGCGGACAGATCAAAGAAGTTATTCCTAACGTGGAAGAAGAAGATAGATTCCTTACGTGGAAATATGGGAGTCCTTACGTGGACAAATCAGAGAAATGGTTCCTTACGGGGAAAGGAGATCGTGTTCCTTACGTGGAAAAGATTGAGTCCTTACGTGGACACATAGGAGGAGGATTCCTTACGTGGAAAGAGCGGAGTCCTTACGTGGACAGATTAAGACGGCATTCCTTACGTGGAAAAATGTAGTCATGACGCGGACAAATCGGAAAGAGTTGGTTTCCTTACGTGGAGAGATTGGGGTCCTTACGTGGACGGATTCAAGAAAAGTTGATTCCTGACGTGGAAGAATGATGTACTCCTTACGTGGAAAGGTGAGTCCTAACGTGGACAGGTTCAGAACCAAAGTTGTATTCCTTACGCGGAAAGATTGGAGTCATGGCGCAGACATATCGAGTTGTACTGGAGTCCTTACGTGGACAGATTGATACGGTTCTCCTTACGTGGAAAAAGAAGATTGCATCCTGACGTGGAAAGATGGAAAGTTTAGTCCTGACGTGGACAGATGCAGAAGAGATGATTCCTTACGTGGATGGTGTTATTCCTAACGTGGAAGAGTCTATTCCTAACGTGGACGATTTATTGGAATATCCCCCAGCGGAGTTGCCGAGATTTTTCTGGGTTAACAGCAAGTGGAGTCCTAACGTGGACAGGTTCTAGTTGAGATTTCTTCGTATTGATGACAGACAGAGTCCTAATGTGGACAAGCAAGCAATCTGTCATCCCCAGCGTGGTCGTTACGAGATCAGCGAGCGGCTGCAAACAGTCAGATCCAGGCAGTGGATGTCGTTACCCAAGCAGGGGTGCAGTTTATTTCTGCAGTTGGCAAATTTCCGGGTTTCTTAGTATTCAACCGTCTCGTACCTCGAATGTTTGAAGGCCGTTCGCTCTTCACCCAATCGGGTCCAAGTCGCTTGAATAGGGGCAGCTGTTGCACCCTAAAATTTGCTCAACCTTATTCACTTGGTTTATGTTTCAATATCATTAGCATGTGCATATAGAGTCATGTACATAGCCTAACCATCTGCATAGCATAAGCATAGCAAGTCATTCAACATGGGATCAAGCACTATTCTCATCTCTAGAGGCCTATCCAGAGGTTATTATCCTAATTCAATCTCCTTCAAGTCATCAAGAAAGAATTTGAAAGCAGGGAGTTCAGTGGATCAAGCACTGAGTATATCTCCTATCTGGGGGTATCTGAGGATCAACAAGTAAGTGTGAGCTGTGGGCTGAGTATGGGGAGTATCTAGACATCTTGGAGGACTTAGAAAGTCATTTGGAGAAGGAGACAAGTTGTTGATGGGACCACAAGAACTGGAGTTGAAGACAGTCAATTAGGGTTTCATCTGGGTCAACCCTAGGTCAACCCTAGGTCAATTGACTGATTGAAAGGCATTAAGGGCTATTGGAGAGATGTGGGGTAATCATTTGACATGGAGAATAAGGATATGGTGTTGTGCCAAGAATAAATAAAAAGAAATCAAGAAGAAGAGGAGTTTCTAAATTAGGGTTTCTGTGTAAAATCCCCTGATTTAGGTCAAACTTCCAAGCAAGATAAGTCAAAATGCAAGCTTCAAATGGCTTCTTGGCCAACATGAAACTTGTAGAGGATCTCAAGACCTTTAATTTGAGTGGTGGAAGACATCAAGGAGATTTATAGAACTCAAGTTATGGTCCTTGCAAGTTACAGGTCATCTGAGGTATCTGAAATTTTGTCTGTGAAAGTGACTTGACTTCCAAGCAATTTTTACCCCTCAAGGAGATTTCAAATGAATTTCTGGTCAACATAATAATTGTTCCTTATTGCCTTATCTTTCTATAATGGTATAGTATGCCTTCATATGATGTGTGGAACTCAACTTATGGTCTTGGCAAGCAAAGGGTATTTTGGTCATTTGTGAATTACAGGTCATTTTAACCTATGTCCAAAACTCATACAAGGAGGCCTCAAATGGAAAAACTTACAACATCAAACTTGCTACAAATGACATTTTGAGTCTATCAAAGTGACCATGAGAGATTGGAAATGTCCATAGCACAAGGTTTCAAAATTGTTGAATTTAATGAAGAAAAATGGCTTAAAAAATGAGATTTTTCATATCTTGGCCAAATGATGCAAAATTATAGGTCATTTTGAATGGAAAGGGCATTTTAAAGACATTGGCCAAAGTGGAATTTTGAGTTTAGTTCATAATTTGAGAGTTATTCATGGTTGCTTGAATTGAAAGTTACATAAACCAAATTGAAAGGGAAAAGTGTAAGGGAAACTTCTCCAAGCTTCTAGGAAGTTCTGATCCTATCTATATATTCATGCAAGTTGGTTCATGCAAGGGTTGGTGCTCCCATTTGTTCAAAACCCTCCATTTTCATCCATTTTTCCATTCTTGCATAAGCTACTCAAACTCCCTCAAATCTTGATCATTTTGCAAAATTCTTGATCCCATCATTCTCTACAATCATCATATAACCAGTTTCAAGCAAGATCCAGTGGAAATAGTTCCAAATTCGTGTGTTGTAAGTTCATCTTCAAAAGTGCAAGAAGAATCCATTACAAGAATTCAGAGTGTTTGAGCAAGTGTAGATGCATACAGAATCAGGACCCAAGCACATTGATCAAGTTTAAGACATTGTTGAGCTCGAAGTGGAAGATTCACCATTCTGCTTTCAAGATTATACCAGGTACATTCTCCATTCAAATTGGCCTGATTTAGTTAGCATGGCATAGGTTTGTTAGGATAATAGTGACCTAGGTGGTTAGAGGAGTAATCCTGAAGCTTTTGGTGTGAATTGATGAAGATTTTTGCATGAGCCATAAAACTGTTTTGATCCATAACTAAGAGATTAGTGAGTGATAGCTCATTTGGATTAGTGTAGAACGATCAGTGATGTTTGATGAGTGTTCTGTTAGCAAGAAATTAGGGTTTAGTGAAGGTCAGAATTGAAGCAGCCATGGAAGGGAAGCTATCGTGTTTAGTGATTGGGCGAATTTTAACAAGAACTGATGATGTATTTGCATTCTACGTAAAAAATGAAGCAAGTTTGGTGTTTGTAGTTTTGATTTTCATGAAGAGATGAGGAAGAACCGAGTGCTTGAAGATGGAGTCGTGCATGGGGTTATCTGAAACCCTAGGGAGTCCAAGGTTGGTGATGACTCCAACACCGTCGGATGCACGTTTGACCTTGGACTGGAGTATAGCATCGGACGATCCACATTTAAAGCTGGAAATGGAGGGAAGAGTTTGATATGAAACGCAGCGTTTCATTTAGGTATCCTGAGTGGGCCTTGCATCACATTGCTACACACACCCCTCAATCACTAGGCCCAAGCATTTCAACGTGAATCACCTACTATTTGCACCGAGTCCTTATTAATTTCCTGGCATTTTCCAAATGTTTTTTCTGAGCGCATATGGGCCTAGTTACAAATGATGTTCGCACCCCCTTTTCCAGCCCACTTGGGATTTGAACTGCAGCGTGCTTACTATTCTCACCCCTTCCCATTTATTCCTAATATTTTCTTTTTATTTTCTTTTCATTTTTATGCATCTTATAAAAATCATAATAAATAGAGAAATCATTATTTTTAATTCATTCTTTTTGCATATTTTTCTTTAGGATGTCTAGAAAATTATAAAAAATAAAAATGGCATTTTATTTTTTATTTGATATTTTTCCCATATTTTCTAAATAAATAACATTTTACACAATTTCATTTCATACATGATTTTGCTATTTTTTGTTCTATTAATTGCTTCAATATTTTTGGCCCATTCTTTTTAGGTTGTTTAGGTTAGACATTAAGCTTGTAGATACAATTTAGTTCCCATTTTTAGAAATTAAATTTAGGTGTTTAGTTTAGGTGAGAATAACATGAATAAAACTAGGGTTTTAGGTGATGACTTAGGAGAATTAATTCACTTCCCTTAGGACTTAGAGATTGAATAGGTTAGCTATGGGACTATAGGGGCTATGGGTAGTTATTAGATTCCCTTAGTAAAAGTCAGGATTCCCCTACTGCTATTAATGTACTGTATATATCTGATTGACTGGTGTGGTATGCCCTCTGGGGATTATTGCTTGCTTGTGTGGGTAGTGGGATTGTCTGGGGATTTGGGAGAGCTGAAGACTTGAGAAGATGAAGCCATTGGAGATTCAGATGTTGAAGATCAACTTCCAGAGTTGAAGAGGAGTTTCTTATTAGCAGATGCTGAGGAGACTAGGGTGTAGGAGCTAGGCAGAGCTCAAGATTAGACAGTTTGTTTCTCAAACATGGATTGCCTTGTCTGCATCCATTCTTCTCTGTGATACAGAGTCTCTCTAAGACACTCACCCCCTTCCTTTGGAAGGCTTGGTGATAGTGTCTAAGAGATAGAACTCTTGAGAGAAAATGTCTTTTGTGTTAGAAGCAGTCTGTTCACCACCCTTGGTAGTCAACTGATTGCTTAACACCCATTCACTCTTGTGACTAATCCCTCATCCTGGAGGTTTGAGCTTGAAGAAAAGCCATTGCAGATAGAAGACTGATGATCAAAGCCCTTGCCTGAAGGCCATGAAGATGGAGATTGATGCTTGTTGAAGCCTGTAGCTGATTGGAGATGACTTGAAGACAGATGGTGATGCAGAGCTGCTGATGCTGTTTCTTTTGCTGTTGTATTTCATTGCTGATGTATTGATTGGTTTTCCTGGTTGTATTGTTTGCTGTTTACCCTGTTGGGTTGAAAGTGAAGCCTGTTCGCTTTCGCCCATTGTTTTCTAGGTTTGAGGTTGAGTGGGACTCCCTTGCCTCGCTTGTACTGTTGCATCCATGCATTTTACTGCTTTACTGTATATATCTGCTATTGTTTCTGTTTCTGCCTATCCCGTAGGATCTCTGTTTCTCTCTGTGCAAGAGAGGAGCATGATAGACACTAGGTCTTAACCCATGCATGATGACATTAGGTTAGTTTGATTCCCTTCGCAACCGTAGGTTAGAGTTCTGTCTCTTTCTTTCTCAAAACAAACAGAAAAACACATAAAGATTTCAAACACAATAAAAGACACTTCTTTCGTAAAAGAATGTGAACTCATCAAAACGTCATTTTTGTCCGCCGGGACTGCTAATCAAGAAAACCTTTTTTCAGAAGGAATAAAAACAATCAAGACAAGCTTGTGTCGTACGTGGCCCGAACTACGTTTGCTCTGATCTTTCATGCTGTATGAAAGTACGTAGGCATAGGATGCAATATCCTAGCGAGCAACCTTCCCCTCCTTTCCTGTAGGTAGGCGAACTACGTTGACTCTGATTTCTCGTTCCAGGCGAGAATACGTAGGCATAAAGTGCGATACTTTGCCGAGTCATTTTTATTTTCATTTTATTTTCTTTTTAACCCTTGACCTATAGTTTAGATAGAATAACAATCCATACCCGAAAACAAGCGTGGATCCCGTCGAGTACGACGGACGTGAGGGGTGCTAATACCTTCCCCTTGCGTAACCGACTCCCGAATCCAGGTTTTGGTTGCGACGACCATACCTTTCCCGTGTTGTGCGAGGTTTACTCTGAGCGTTTCCTTTCCCTCCCGTGGGATAAATAACGCACGGTGGCGACTCTTCTGTTCAGCCGGCGCCGATTTTCGCAGTAGCGACACAGGGTACTATTGGCTAACAATGGAGTCGGATTGTTTCAAATTCGCGAAGAAATGCCATAAATGCTAGATTTATGCTGATAAGATTCGTGTACCGCCGTGCCCATTAAACTTTATGGCGTCCCCGTGGCCTTTCTCCATGTGGGGCATTGATATAATTGGCAAGATTGAGCCCACTGCACCTAACGGTCACTGTTTCATCTTGGTAGCCATCGATTACTTCACCAAGTGGGTTGAGGCAGCATCGTACGCTAATGTGACCAAACAAGTGGTAGCAAGATTCATAAAGAAGGACATCATTTGTAGATATGGAATTCCTGAGCGATCATTACTGATAATGGTTCGAATCTAAACAACAAAATAATGAAGGAGTTATGCCAGAACTTCAAGATTGAACATCACAACTCATCGCCCTATCGGCCGAAGATGAATGGCGTTGTTGAAGCGGCCAACAAGAACATCAAAAAGATAGCGCAAAAGATGGTTGTTACATACAAAGATTGGCATGAGATGTTGTCGTTTGCTCTTCACGATTATCGTACAATAGTATGCACATCAACCAGGGAAACTCCTTTCTCACTAGTATATGGTATGGAGGTTGTCCTATCGCTAGAGGTTGAGATTCCTTCTTTAAGAGTTCTGGTCGACGTGAAACTTGATGAGGCAGAATGGATTAAGAATCTTTTGAAACAGCTTAGCCTGATGGATGAAAAGAGGTTAGTATCCATTGCATATGGTCGTTTGTACCAGAGTCGGATGAAGAAAGCTTATGATAAGAAGGTGCGCCCTCGAAGCTTTCAGACGGGCGATCTTGTACTGAAAAAGATTCTCCCACCACAATCAGATCACAGGGCCAAATGGAATCCCAATTATGAAGGTCCATATGTTGTACGAAAGGTTTTCTCTAGAGGAGCCTTGTTGTTAGCCACCATGGATGGTGAAGATTTCACATCTCCTGTGAACGCAGACGTAGTTAAAAAATACTTTGCTTAAAAGAGACCCACTGGATACAAAAAGAAAAGTCCAGGCAAAAATGGGGCATCCCGACGAACCATAAAAAAGGAAAATAGGTTCGGGCAAAAATTAGGGATAAAAATGAAAGATGTAAACCCGCAAAGTCGAAAACCTGAAAACGCGACTTTGGCAAAAATGGGTATCCCGGTGAATCGAAAACCCGAAAAGGGCGGTTTAGGCAAAAGTTAGGGATTGAAAAGGCAAATGGTTGCGGTCTGCGTGGGAATTTCATTGCTTAGTGGATTGGGAGAACCTGAGGGTCGTGTCTATCTGAATCAATCTCTTCTGAAGACGAAGCGTCGGGAAAGCGTCAGAGTCAGGCGAGTCATAGAGGGATCAGCTCATGGTGTTTGTCTGTACCATGTTTCCGACATTTTTGTACACTTCTGTATATTTCTGTGCATATCTGTATTTGTTTTGTGCAGCTTCCTCTTTTCAGGAGTTGCATCTGTTGTAAAACTTTGCCTATTTACAGGCCCTTTATCAGTAAACCTATATTATTCAGTACTTGATCTGTGTGTTTTGTTTTAACTTTTACTGTTTTGTTTGTGAAAACGCCCAATGTTTTGATGAACTTGTGCTAACATAAACTTGCAGGCCTTGGCCAATAATTGTTAAAACTTTGAATTAATTGAACAACGTCACGAAGGATGACTAAGATGATTATGTTACGTAGGATATCTTGTCTGTTTGTTCAGTTTTGCAGGGTCGTTACCCTTGGGGCAGAGGTATGGATAAAGTTTGTCTTATTCCCAGCCTGAGTCTTTCCCCAAGCAGTGAAGTTCGTATCTCTATCCCCAGTAGAGTGGTATGCAGTTTTGAGCAAGCAGGTAGCGTGTACGCTCTCCTTTGGCAGTTGTTGCATTTGATCCCCGCAAGGTGCATGCTTGTAGGCACTCCCCAGTGAGTTGTGATTGGAGTTTCTCCCCACAGAGTAATTTTTAACCAGGTTAGGTTCGTTCCTTGGCGGAGCAATCCCCAGCAAGTGAAAGGGGTGGTTTCCCGAGCAGTGTTGTTCTCTCTTCCTCAGTAGGATAGAGGAATGTTGTCACGTCAGTATTTTCTTTGCAGAAGGCCAACAAGGGCCCACTTCTCGGCATGAGTCTAGTGGTTATTGGTATGAGCAAGTTTGCGCTATATTCCCCGGTAGAATCGGTGATTCCCCAACAGGGTTATTTTTGTTATCCTAGCAGGATGGTTTCTGCATCTCTAGCATTCGTTTTGCTGATTCAGTTCCCTTGCATCTGCATGCGTGCATAGCATCTACCCAAATGCGTAGCATTTCCATTTCGTATGGAGCATTACACCATTTTCGAAAATATGCATATGAAACATAAGTCGGGTTATTATCTCTTTGTTTCAGGTGTATCTCGCAGGTGATGGGTCTTTGCCCGTGTAATGGCCAAACCCTAACTCATGTTATTTTCCCAGTGGAGTTTCTCCGTGATTGTTATTAGTGGTTGATCTTAACTTCATGTGGATTTTTTTACTCACTTTTATTTAGTGAAGGTCTGGCGGCGATGTCAGAAGTTTCCCAGAAATATGGTTATCTGACGGCGATGTTGGATGCTTGTCAGATTTGTGTTTGTCTGGCGGCAATGTCAGATGTTCATTAGCACCGTGGTTGTATGGCGGCGATGTCAGAGTTCTTTATCCCCACAGGTACTTGGCGGTGATGTCAGGTGTTTCTCAGAGTTATAGCTAGTTGGCGGCGATGTTAGATGTTTATTGGATTTATGGTTGTTGACGGCGATGTCAGATTCCCTTACTAGATTTGTGTTTCTGGCAGCGACGTTAGGTGTTTTTAAGTTTTCCAGCGGCGATGTTGGAGGTTTGCTTCTGACAACGAGGTCAGGTGACTTTGGTTCTCCAGCAGCGATGTTGGATGTTTAGTTCTGACGGCGATGTCAGGGGATGTTTATTTCTGACGGTGATGTCAGGCGCTAGTTGGTTTTCCCAGCAGTGATGTCAGATGATTGGTTTTCCCAATGGCGATGTTGGAGGTTCGTTTTTGGCGGCGATGTTGGATGTTCTTTCTGACGGCGATGTTAGATGTTTTAGTTATTGATGGCGATGTCAATGGTTTAATCAACTTTGTGATGGTCTGACAGCGATGTCAGACGCTTTACTTTAACTGACGGCGAGGTCAGGTGTGATTTACCGGTTGGATTTTCTTTGAATGACTGACGGCGATGTCAGAAAATCATATAGTTGGATTCTATATTTGTTTTATCTAACAGAGGTCTAATGGCGATGTTAGCTATTCTACAGACCTGAAGTAGAAGTTCGGCGACAATGTCAACTGTTATTATAGACTTAATGTCTATGACTGGCGGCGAGGTCAGGTGTCTGACGGTGATGTCAAGGGAATTTAATGTAGATAATTGCGGCGAGGTCATGTACTCTTCAGACTGTGTGTCATTATTGTTTCTCAGACTGGTTTTCCCCAAGCAGAGTTACTCGTTAAGTTTCTCGTTTCCCCAGTGGAATGTGTTTGTAATCAGAGCAGTTACCCCAGGAGGCTTTGCAGTTTTATTTTTGCGGTTGGCAAATTTCCGGGTTCTTTGGTATTCAACCATCTTTTACCTTGATTGCGCGAAAGCCGTTAGCTTTTCACTCCTTTAGCTCCAAGTCATTTGAATAGGGGCAGCTGTTGCACCCCAAAATTTGCCCAACCTTTTCTTAACTTGGTTTATGTTTCATTTCATTTCTTTCTAGCATTTGCATTGCATAGCATTTTTCATTGAATAGGGGATCAAGAGGTTGTGCATAGCAAGAGGAGTCTACTCAGAGTGTTGAGCCTAAGCAAGGGGTTACTCAAGTTTAGATGGTCATCAAGTCATCTAGAAGTGGGCATTGGCCTTGTGAAAGAAAGGATGGATGTATGTGGGTCAGCTCCTAGCTTGGAGGCCAGTTCAAGATCATCAGAGGATTGTAAATCCTTGGTTATGGATATAAGATGTTGAGAGAGATCATTGAGTGCTTTGAGAGCCATGTGGAGCTTATTCAAGTTGTTGTGTGAGGTGGGACAAGCCATAGTCAAAGGTGTTGCACCTAGGGTTTTCATCTGGCTAATCCCCAGTCAATTGTGAAATTGAAGGAGATTAAAACTAATTCAAAGTCTCTATGGTCATGGGATGTTGTGTTAATATATATGAGATATCATTTCAAGTTCAATTCATCAAGGATCAAGTGTGTGAGAAGTTACTAAATTAGGGTTCTCAGGGTAAAATCCCTTATTTAGTGCCTAACTTCAAGACCACCTATCTCAAGATACAAGTTTCATTTCAACTTTTGACCAACATGGAACTTGTAGAGCATGTTCTTAGATTTCTTTTGAGTACTAGAAGTCCTTGATTGGATTTATAGAACTCAAGTTATGATCCAGACAAGTTACAGGACATCAGATGAATGTGATTTTGGTCAACAAAAGTCAACCAACTTCCAAGGATTTTTTGACCTAGAAGGATGTTTCTCCTTAACTTTTGGCTAACATGAAAGTGGTAGATATTGGTCTTAGCTTTCCAAAAAGTACTAGAAGTCTTTCATCTTATTTGTAGAACTCAAGTTATGAGGGTTACAAGTTAGGGGTATTTTGGGAAAGTAAGATTATAGGTCATAAAATTATAGGTCCATTTCACCAACTTGCACACTTCAAATGAAGATTTTTCCAACATCAAACTTGCTCCAAATGGTGTTATTTGTTTAATCAAGCATTGAGAAGTCATGGATTTGGCTTGGTTTGAAGAATGGATATGTAAGTTTTCATGGAAGAAAGTTTAAAAGGGCAAAATGGGAATTAATTCATTATTGATCATTTTGGTGCAAATGAGTACATTTTTTGAGTGCAAACCACCTTTTGAATACATTGGCATTAATAGAATTTGGATTTGAGGTGTTTTAGTGAGCCATTTTCAAGGTTACTTCATTATGAAGTTACACAACAAACATAAACCATTGAGATCAATTAAGGCTTTAATCCTAGCCATTCACATCCCATGTGGTACCAGCAAGCATTTTCAAGCATTTTGGAGCCAATTTGGTGAGAATTTCGTGTACATGAGAAAGCTCAAAAACTCAATTCCTTGGATTTTCAATTGGGATGTTAGAGGCTGAGATTGGGCTCAATTCTTATCAAGGTTTTGGTCATGAACAAATCATCAGAAGAGAGAATTGGAGCCAAATTGAGCAAGAACAATTTTGAAAAAGTGGTGGAATTTTGAAATTCAAATTTGGAGATAAAAGTCATTTCAAGACAAATTGTGAATTACAAAAGCTCTATTGAAGTTTATTGAACGATTCTGAGCAATTTTCTTCAAGCTTAAGCTCCATTTGAAGGCTCAGTGGAAGTTCTCCACTAGGTAATTGCAAATCAACTTTACACCCTGGTTATGCATTGATTCACTGCCATTTTTGCATATTTGAGACGTAGAAACAATGTAGATCATTGTCGCACCTCGAAAAATCACGGAGACATTTCGGAGAAAACGACCCTCGCGCGAAAGGAGCGGAAATGCGGTTCGACAGAGTCGCCACCAAAATTTATTTTTCCCGAACAAACGGGAGAGGAAAATATCGAGAAAACCTCTTAAAGCGAAAAGGATAGGAACAGGGTTGTCGCAACCATGTTCCGGGTTCGGGAGTCGGTTACGTGAGGGGAACGTATTAGCACCCCTCATGTCCGTCGTACTCGACGGGAACCTCTTAAGGAAAATGTGGGGAGTGTTGTTTAGGTTTACTTGTTTTCTTCTTGTTGTTAAAGGTAGAATTGGTAGGGTAAAAGGTTAAGGACGCAAAGGAGAGATGGGTGGTTAGAGGATAGGGTGCTCGCCAAGGATTAGGGCCCTTGTGCCTACGTATGCTCATTCGGACGAGAATGAGAAATCAGAGCGTCGTAGTTCGACTACAGGAAAGGTTGTGAATGTGTGGACGGAATAATGGAGGAAGATAGAAGTATGCTTGCCAAGATCATCGCAATCTTGTGCCTACGTATCTTACATTCGGACGAGAATGAAGAATCAGAGCAATCGTAGTTCGTGGTAACAACCACGAAAAGATGAGATTTTGAACAGGTTGGAAGTTTGAGAAAGGGACGAAAGAGTGACTGACAAGCAACCCAAGAGTATGCCTCAAGGGCTTGTTACTCAGGAATTCAAGGAATGCGAGATTCCAAGAACTCAGTTCTTTCGGGAATTGACTGAGTAAGTTGAAGATAAAAGAGTTGGATGTTTTTGAAATCGAAAGAATGAACTAATAACAACTCAAGGGCGCACCTCGAGAGTTACTCATTCGAATACTCAAAGAATGCTAGATTCTGAGAATATCCCTCTTTCGTAAGTTTTAAAAAATGTTTGTGAAAGGATCGAATCAAAAAAATGGCATACGAGGCCAAAAGGAAGTTGTTTTGAAGTAGCTCGACGACGTGTCGAGGATTTGATCGAAGATGGAACCGACTTGACGACGTGTCAAGTGTTAGATTGTGAGAGATGACATTGGTCCCTGAGGGTGCCCCCAATATCAAAACCACGAGGATTTGTGAAGTGTGTGCGAAATGTCGATGAATGCGTACGAGCATTCGTCTTAGGAGAACGTTGAAAATAATTGAGTTTGAAAAAGTCGAAAGGTTGAGTGAATAACAACTCAAAGGGCGTGCCTCGAGAATTATTCACTCGAAAATTCAAGGAATGCTAGATTCCAAGAATCTCCTTCTTTCGGAGTTTTAATCGAGAAAAAGTTGAGAAAATGTTTCGAAATAGTTTGAAGTGAAACGAGGTGTGAAAATAATTTTAGGAGAAGTGATAATTATTTGATAAATGAAACGTCGGCCTTACGACCAATTAATCGGAGTATTATCGAGATGCTAGATCTCGATAACACCATTTTTATTTGAAAATGTTTGGATGAACAGTAGAAATATCACACAGAATGCGAAATTCCTATGATATTTCTTTGCCCAAAATAGCGTACTAAACGAATAGTAGAACGACATATTATTTAAGGTGTACACCCCAATAATGTTCGTTCAAAAATCCACATAAGATTCTAACTAACAGGTCATTAATAATTTATCATTATTAATTAGATAATGATGCTAAATTTTTAATTAGTAATTTAGCAGCGAAAATAAGTATTAAAAAAAAATATTATTGTTTCAAAATTCTTTCTCTTTAAAAGGAAATTTACTTTGAAATTGTCTTATAAAATAAGTTACTTAATAAACGATTTTGATTTGATTTATGAAATATTATAATAAACAATGAAAGTATCATGTGGAATGCTAGACTCCAATGACATTTCCTTGTCTAAATAATTAAAGGGCGTATTTTGAAGCGAAAAGTCGGATAATGTACTATCTAAGGCGTACGCCCCAATAGCGATTATTCAAGAACTTAAAAGATGCTGGGCCTTAAGAGTTCTTTTTTCATTATTAATTAAGAAAATGATTTGTATGCTGAAAATAAATTGAATTAGGATAAAAAATAATAATTAATCATATTTGAAATTGATTACTCAAATTTTGAAAAGAAGAGAGAAACTTAAAAATGACTCTAAACCCTTGCTCTTGGCTATTAAAAAACACATGATCTTAATCCCTTCAATTCCTACTGGTCATAATAATATCTATGAAAAAACAGAGTATGGAGATCTTGAGATTTTCGTCCGTGAAGCAACACGATAGCCAACGAGATCTAACGTAATTCCTTGATTGGAATCTACTTTCTATATATAACCAAAGGCTACACAATTGAATTTACTAATTTGGAACTGTTTGGAAAGTGAAACAAGGATAATACAGTTCACAATATTCTCAAATTGATTGACAAAGCAAAACAGTAAACAAAATTGTATCTTCAAGTGATATTTCCTGCCCATCCGCAAGACAACAATATCATCTTATGGGATTCAAAACCAAACTTCAATCATTTGCCTATTGTACACCACAATTGGAACAACAATATATTAACCAAAAACAATATAGCACCAAACAGTGACCAAAAATAAAAGTTCAATTGACTTTAAAAAAACTGTTAGAATTCAAAAGCACACCATGACAGTACTACTCATCAGTAAATTTAAGGTGGTATTACCAACTGAAATAGTTGATGTCGCCGATAATGGAAACAAGTAATGTGTGAAAGCTGTTATTACTCTTAGTCGTTGGTGAAATTGAAGAGAATTTGCAGCATTGTGAACACGAACACCGTCGAGCCTGTGTTGAATCGTTGTTGCTTGTGTTGCTCTGTTGCTGCGGTGATTCTTTTGCTGCGACAACTTTGAGATAATTGCTAGTGTGTTCACGGTTATTGTTGAAAAAACGCCATAATACTATGAGATGTTATGATGGAACTTGTTGATGCAAAAGCCTCATAGTTACACTTGTTGTGGTTGCAAAGCTAATGGCGTAGACGTCGTTAACTTAAAGCTTTGACATTCTCGAAACAGAACCACTGAATCTACATCACTACCATTGCTGAATCGAAACATGAAAAAAAAAGTGTTATACTACTGTTGAGGAACTTGAGTCATGCTGTTGAATCGAGTGCGAAACTAAGACACCAAATCCACTTCCAATTATCATCACCGTTCTCGTCTCCACCAACAACAATGATGCTTCGTGTACACTTGAGCGGTGCCACAAGGATAATGATATTTGATGAAACGAAACGTTTTACCGCTACTTCTGAATACGGTTGCTATGCCACTGATTGAAGCCGCGCGAGCTGAGGATGTCGCATCCTAGCTGGGGGCATATACAAGAACATGTGAGGTGGGCGAAGTTGAGCTCAGTTGTTGTTGTTGAATGTTGTCAGTGCGAAATTATCGAGTCTGTGAAATCTGCTGCTATGCCATTCAGTTTTATCATCGCACAATTTGAAACTCGGTAATACTGTAACCTGCATACAAACCAGTCACAGACAACCACATAATTTTATAAAAACAGGATGACTTAGGACCTATTATCAAGCTAATACCAAGGCAGATAACAATTCAGAAAACAACATAACCGAAACCTCATGCCGAGGCTACTGCCATAATTTAGGACCTGTCTTCTACACAATGAGAATATTCAGAAATCACAACATAATGAAAACAACATTCATCAACAATCTCTGATACGTACCATACATGAACATGTCAAAAGGTTTAGTTCAGAATTACATAAAGTAATAGACATATCAAGAACAAGACATATGGATATGAGATGCCTACCAATGCTGCGAAACATCAATCAACATTGGCAAGCTATTCCAAATAACTAACCAGTACCGTCGTTCTGATGCGCAAGAAAAGAAACATCTCATGCTACCGAAATACTTCGATGGCATTAGTTGCAACTGAGACAATGCTGCCGGCCTCGCTTCCAAATCGAGTAACATTTAGAGTGGTTGTTATCAAACTGCATTACGACCAACATTAAGTTCGATCGACGAAGGCTTTAAACCCTTTCAATGCTTCCACAATGACAACTCCCGATCGCTGTCATTGAATCCATTGATTTGTTGCTGCTATTCGACAGGGTTGCAACCTGTACGGAACCTCTTGTCAAAAAAAAGTTAATACAACAAACATCTAAATCAAAGCTTCAACAACACATTTCCTTTTGATTTGAAAATCCTCCATCCATTGTGATAAGCTTGATTTGTATTAAACTGCAACTCAACAGATCCTGCAACAAACTCAAAACATAAGTTCGGTAAACTTTTCGTAAAAAATTATCACAGCCGAATTTGGGAGAATAAAACGGATGCTGTCTGTGAAACAGAATTACTGAGTTGATTATTAACGATTTGCGTCGGGGGAATGTTGCTGAAAACCGTTCTTCATCTTCCTGATATGTACATTCACCCTCAAAGTGAATCAACAACCAACACTTGATAACCGTTAGAGTAAAAACAACAATGAAGATTAAATGAACAACATGTCAGTTTGACTTTAAATAATTGATTAAGAACATGAAAAAGCATGCTATGGACAATAAACAATAACAAACATGATTACCAAGTACCAGAATCGAGATAAAAGAAAGGACAACACCCACCCTTACGTCGAACACTCGGCTGCCGTGCTCAGGTCCGATATGCGCTAGCCGAGATGGTGCCGCTCAAAACAATATCGTCGGACTTGTGTTGCGAAACTAATAGGTGTTGCAAGTTGTTGAAACGCGCCGGCGAGTCGTTGAATGGTGATGTAGCTTCAAAATTCGATGAAAGGGGAAGTTCATCCGCGAGAGGCACGACACGAGCGATTAGGGTTTTCGCCATTGCACTGCGAAGGTGATTTCACGATGAAAAGAGGCCATTATCGATTGAAAATATATGGTGGTGCAAGGTGAAACGGGTGGAAGGAAAGGGATGACGAATGGATTTGGGGGAGAAGATGAGGGATTTGGAGATTGAGGGTTTCACAGCGGGAGAAAAAGGGATAGGGTTTTGGGGTGAATTGGGGAAGAAGCGGCGCCGATTTAGGGTTGGAAAGGGGGAATGAACAGTGATTCTTTTTCCATTCAATCAGTCCTTCCTTCTTTTTTAATATCACGCCCAAAGCCAAACCTAACGGGCTACTTGAAAATGGGCCTTTGCTCAACCCGTTCTTCTTTTTCTTACATTTCCTTTAAATTATTATTAACAAACATTAACAAATATAATAATTAATTTAAACTAAATTAAGAATTATTTAAAAATATAAATATTAAATATAAAAATAAAAGATATTAACAAATATATATGTAAAACAAACTAAAAAAAACAAAAATTAATATTTACAAATAAAAGAGCTATATATGTGCATAAAATATTGTCATTAATAATATTTTAAAAAAGAGAAAGGTTTAGGAAATTAAGAAAAGAATTAATATTCACAAAAATGCTTTTTTTTAGGCCACGTGTCACGCTTTAATTGGTCAAAAAGAAAAAAGAAAAAAAACGCCCAATTTCGGGTGGTCACGTGTCTAAACGGCATGAAACAATAAATGTGAAAATACTTACGAAAGGGGTAGGACAAAATTTAGGGTATGACAGATGCCCCTATTAATGGGCTTAAACCTAAGGGAATAAACTGCTACAGCGTTCACTTTCCTGAGGTAGAAGTCAATTAGATATAAAGAAGACCCTGAATTTGTCCGAAAGAAAGAAAGATGCCTGAGAGTTGAAAAAGTTGGATGAGGTAAACCTCTGAGTAAACTGTGAATAATAGGCAAAAAGTCGTCATCATCAAAAGGATGATGGAAAGAAATGAACACGGCTACTACCACCAAAAGGACGGTAGAGCAAACATCATCGCACAATCTGACATTAATGACTATGACAGACCCCCACCAAAAGGATGACGGAGCGAAACTCACACCGGCCACTACCACCAAAAGGATGATAGGGCAAACACTATCGCACAATCTGTCACCAATCCAAGTGACAGACCCCCCACCAAAAGGATGACAGAGCGAAACTCAAACATAAAAATGATATCGCACAATCTATCATTAATGATTATGATAGACCCCCCACCAAAAGGATGACGGAGCGAAACAAACAAACTATCGCACAATCTATCATTAATGACTATGATAGACCCCCACCAAAAGGATGACGGAGCGAAACAAACAAACTATCGCACAATCTATCATTAATGACTATGATAGACCCCCCACCAAAAGGATGACGGAGCGAAACTCAAACATAAAAATGATATCGCACAATCTATCATTAATGACTATGATAGACCCCCCACCAAAAGGATGACGGAGCGAAACAAACAAACTATCGCATAATCTATCATTAACGACTATGATAGACCCCCCACCAAAAGGATGACGGAGTGAAACAAACAAACTATCACACAATCTATCATTAATGACTATGATAGACCCCCCACCAAAAGGATGACGGAGCGAAACAAACAAACTATCGCACAATCTATCATTAATGACTATGATAGACCCCCCACCAAAAGGATGACGGAGCGAAACAAACAAACTATCGCACAATCTATCATTAATGACTATGATAGACCCCCCACCAAAAGGATGACCGAGCGAAACTCAAACAAGTTGCTATCACTAAAAGGATGATAGAACGACATAAATTGAAGGCTATCCACACCAAAAGGATGCAGGCTAGGTTGAATTGACGAGGTTCGACTATCACCAAAAGGATGATAGTAAGGCAATTGACAACGGTCACGCTTGCTGGGTACAACTCAATGGGGAACCCCCTAGAGGAAGATTGAATTGAAATGAGTCAACGGGGTACGCCCGCCGTCTTTGTTTGGAGATCATAGTTTTGCTGAAATGATTTCATGGTTACGCCTATGAATTCTGAAGAGGATGCCCCTGACTGGGCTGAGTTTGTCTTGGAATTTTGTCTTGTCTTGCTCAACAAAAGGCTGAACAACTTCATGAGGTACGCTCACGGTTTTGCTGAAGATGCCCCTGCTCGGGCTGGATCTTGCATTTAAACTTCTTGGATTTGCCTAACAAAAGGTTAAACAACTTCGTGGAGAGCGCCCATGGTCTTGAATGGTATGCCCCTGGCTGGGATGTATACTAACTTGAAGATCTGATCAACCACGAGGTTGAAATACGTCATGGGAAATACCCATGGTCTTGAAAAGACTGCCCCTGACTAGGCTGAATCTTGCTTTGAATATTTTGAAACTTGGTGGGAGAAACCCACAATCGCAGAAGATTGCCCCTGACTGGGCTGATGATTGCTTTGAAGCTCTTGATATTCGTGGGAGAAATCCACGACCTTTGTGGAAGATGTCCCTGACCGGGCTGATGATGGTATTGGAAGTCTTCGAGATTGATCCTGGACCTCGACTTGAATATATGAATGTTGGATGATAATGATGTTCCATAATGAATGGAAATGCAAATGCAAATGCTGACGCGCGGAGATACAAGAGCTAGGGAAGTATGATATGATCGGTATGCATATGATGTAAGATGCTTATGAGGTCGAATGCAATGGGTATGATGCAGATGATGCAGATGCGTAATTTGGAGACGCCATCGTGGTGGACTTTTGGTAGTTGCCAATGCGGATTGGACTTCGGGTGGTGGGAGGGATTGACTTCCTCGACACGCAATTCGTTGAAGACGTCACGATTGAAGCAGAAGATGATGCTCTGGATGCCCCAAGTCTGGGTACTTTGTGGTTGTGGGTTTCCTTTAGAAAAGGTCGCAACTCTGCTTGATTATTTGGGTGATTGGTACTGCCCCGGTCCGAATATGGTAATGATATGCCCCTGCTCAAGCTATTGAGTGATTTGCCCCAGCCTGCGGGTCCTGAAGTAGCCGTACTTTATGCCAACCACTGAAAGTCAAAGTTCCTCCTTGATTGCCTTTTGTTGGGATGTCCTTAAATACCTAGCACTGATTTGCAATTAAAATTGTACATTCATAAATGGTAATATTAATGAAAAGTTCAATGTAAGTTTTGAAAAAAAATGTCATTTATTGGAGTGTCGTGATAGTGAGACGAATGGACGGCTAGCCCAGACATTGTGTTGATTTTGATTAGTGCGTGAAAGGTATAGCAAGAATAATGACACCAATGCTAGTGATTAGAAATCATGTGAGGAGTCAGGTTACGCAACCTTGCGATGTTATGCTTTCAGAAGAAACCTCGTCTCAATTAGGTCTTTCGAGGGCTGTAACATGGTCTGGTTCACGGTTATGAAACAAGGTTATTAGGCTCAAAGTATGATTTGTACCTGTAATACCCCAAATTTTACCCTTATATTTAATCAGTCATTTCGCATAGCATCTCATATGTACGTTGCTAACCGCTAACCAGTTATGGAGGTGTTTGTTTTGCAGATTTGGTCCCAGGGGTATTTTGGTCATTTTACACAAATTCTACCAATTCCTTGAAGACGGGTTGTTATTAAAATTCTGAAGCGTTTGATACGTTATTGTTTTGAGGCATTCATCTATCACCAGGTCTGATCATATCAAGATCTTGGCATTTGGTCAGTGGAGTTTAATTACGAGTAGTGTTACTGTTGATGCTGGAACTGTTATGATTACGGTACACATCCGTGTTTGGTTATGAAACGGTTGGTTAGCATTTAAATTGAGTTTTAATCAGATGATGAGTTTGAGATTACGAATGAGACAAGTGCAAATAAGAATATCCTTTGGGAGTGTTTATGTTTTATGACTAGAGTAATGAATTTTAAATATTTGTGGATTATTTCACAAGTGTTTGCAATTTATAACTAGAAGTAAACATAAACAATTGCAAGCTTGAATGATCAGGGATAAATGGAAGTTTTTGGGAATTTTTATTGCATAAGAATGTTATTGTACAAAAGGGTTTGAATCATTTTACATTTGAGTGGCCGTAAAATTACAACTACAGAGATTACATTGACTCTAAAAAATCCTAAGTCCTAGAACTTCATGTTGTCTTTGAACTTCTCCACGAATCCTCGGCTAACCTGCACATCAAAAAGAAAACAAACAGTGTAGAAAAAATGTTAAAAGTTTTTTGACACTCTCAGAACAATGTCATCATCGAGTGCCGGGAGTGGCACAACCGAAGCTGCGTCCTACCCCCATTACCGATCCGCGCCGTGGGCGTCAGATCAGGTAATACCTGTTCTTATCGATACGGGACATCCGAGAGATAGAAGAAATAAAAAAAGCGGGACTGATTCGTTTTGCCGCGATTGGATTTCCAAACTGATACGAGAATAAGGCAACATAGGCAAGTTCTAACTCAGACCCGGATGCCGGCAAGTCTAAGTCACTTTGGTTTCAAAACGTCCAACACCTGAAAAGCCATAAGCATCATCAGAACTCAAAGCATAAACAAAACTAGGAAGGGGATCGCGCCAATACAGGTATGAATAGCCACCAAAGAAACAAATCTGTTACCAAACAGAATGAATATCAAGTTCAAAACAGAACAAGAGAAACCAAACAGCATCATACGCTGCATCAAAGCCTTCGGCTCAAAAGCATACCAAAACAAGACAAGAGAATTGAAATACAAGCCAAAGCTGCATCACATTGCAAACAGAATACCATATGCAAACTAAACAATGCGTCAGAAGGCAGAATTATGCGCAAGAAGCCACAGGAAAATATCTCATAGAAATGCCCAGCAAGATCTAAAGAAAGAGGTAACAGCATGTTCAAATAGAGCAAGAAGAATGAAGTGTTCACACAAAAATGTGTCAAGCTGCAAGCTTCACCCGATACGGATGGCAAGTCACGAAAAGCACTGAATTGCAGTAGACAACAGCACAAAATCACAGCACCGAGTCATAGCGCAAAAGGAGCAAGGATAAGCTCACATAATCGCATCAGTTCAGAAAATAAGAACCCAACTCCATTGGATTACAAGACAAGTCGATTGGAACTCGCTCCGAACAAAAACAACTGGTCAGCATCTGAAAAAATCAATGATCAAACTGCATCAGAACAGCACAAATCATATCACGAAATCAAGTGCAATGTGGTTCGAATCAGAATCAACAACACCAAGCTGATGTGTTTAATCACGCCCTCAGAAAACTCATCACTGGGCGGAGACTCGAGCTGCCGGGAGGGAAACAATTAGAATGTCTCCAGCTCCCAACCAAGCGTCGAAAATAAGGACCGATCTCGAAGACAAGCCAACAATCAGTGAAAGTGAAACAAGTCACAAAATCATATCAGTTCATAAGCCCAGAACACAACAACTGTCAAAAGTAACCGCGACGTCAAAACCAGGAGTATCACCAGCAGGCTCAGAATGTCATCATTGCCATATCCCTTTCCCGACAATTTTGGCTCGACCAAAGCTTCAATATCAAGTCCTCTCTGAAAGAAGAATAGGAAAAGAATCTGAGCTGCATCAAAGAGCGAACCAATCAAAAAACGAATCAGTTCGAGATCAAAACATCAAACAGAGATACGAATCCATTAAGGAATCCTGGGAATTAAAATCAAACATCAATCAATCCAATCTGAAGGCAAACCATATCAGAAAAATAGAGAGATTTTGATTTGATAATTAATCCCAAAGTAGATCAAAGCAAATCAGTTCAGACTAATAAAAGTGAATCGAATCAGGAAATCATATCAGCTCAATCAGGTTCTAAAAGAGGAAACAGAATATCAGATTCATATGATTCAATCTCACCAAAACCCCAATCAGGATTCCAAGAGAAGAAACGAGATTCCAATCGTATCAGAAAGCCCCTATTGGAACTCAATCTGGAAAAACCAAAGGAAATCAAAATCAAATCGCATCAGCACAAAATCAAATCAGATCATCAAATGCATATCTCAGAAAAAACGCAAGTTCAAGGCCCAAAAAGAGAGATAAAGAGTTAGTTATAAATAGGAGGATACCACCTGATGGAAGGGAGATCGGAGAAACCCCAATGAAGAACACCCAGATCGCGTCCAAACCCTAGCGAAGAAGTCGCACGCAAAAAACCCTAAACGGCGTGAGCTCAGACAAAGCGATCGTCATCATCGCTCAGAGAGATCACCATCACCGAACGCGAATCATCGCTCAGAGAGATCACCTTCACCGTTTGCGAAGAACGACGGGCAATCGACTCCACGGCCTCAGCTTCAACATCATCGGCCAAATCAAATGTAAATGCGTTATCTCACATATTCTTGTGGTTCGTATTTTTGTTTCAGGAAAAGAGATGATCACGGCGCGAGGAAGAAAGATGAGAAAGAGAGAGACGAGAGAAACGCAGGAGAAACGGCGCCGCGAGTATGAGGGTTCTGAAACCCTAAAGTGAAACTTTGGGGTGTATTCACAACAACTGGGTTGGGTCCGGATGTGGTGACCGGCCCAACCCTTTCCCTTTTTATTTTTTTTTCTTTGTTTTGTTTTTTAATTAATTTGTTTTATGTTTTTTTAAAAACTTTTCTTAACATTTTAATCTCATAATTAAAAAAATATCTTTCTCATTTTAATCCTTTTAATATAATTATTAAAATAAAAATTAAAACTCCTTTTTATATATAAAATTAAAACTTTTGTAAATATAAAATGAAGAGACTCTTTTTTAAAAAATAAATAAAATAAGAAAAACCATTTTTTAAAAATATAAAAATAAAACCTTTTTTTAAATTTCTTTCGTAAGCTAAATCATTAAATATCAAATAAAACAATAATAGATCTCGAGTTTGTATCTCATTTTCTTCATTGCCTAGTAATTCATCTGATAGCTGGTTGACTTTGCCTACTAACATTGTTCATTGGTTTTGCAGCTTGTCATGTTTACCGTTATTTATTTTATTTCTCGATTCAAGTTTCGTTTATATTTGTATCTGCTTCTCAGTTGTAATCTCGCGAACCTAATAATCGCGTTTACTTTTCGCATTTAAATTTCTGCTGATGTATGGTTTAAATTTCTGCTGATGTATTGCAATATTTCTGTCACATTACACGCTCCGAAGGAACTAGGTCTAGCATTTGACCGCCGTGTCAATAGTCCTCAATTTCAAATCCTCAAAACTACAAACTTCAAACCCTAAATTTTCACAAATGCCTCGCCGCAGGCAAGATTACAACTTTACCCCTAGCATTAGGTCAAAGAGCCGCCGCGCTCATTTTAGGGTTTCCCGCCGTGGAATCCCTAACTTAACCTAATTTAACCCTAATTACAACTTAACAATTCAACGTAGAGATTTGGAGTTTCTACACTCCGCGTAAGCGTGTCCTTAAGACATGTTTATTCCCCTTGAGACCTTGACCACAGTCAAGAAGTTTCTAACCTCCCTTTTGAGGGGAACTACGATTACTCTGATTCCACTCCCGTAAGGATACGTAGGCACAAGATGCGATGTCTTGCCGAGTAAACTTAGAATTAACCCCTTAGGTCTCTTTTCTCACTTTTAATCCCTTTGTACATATACCTTAAGCAAATAAATAAAGCAAATAGTAAGCATTGAACAAAAGGGTCCTGTAGAGTACTACAGAAGTTTAGGGTGCTAATACCTTCCCTAAATTTAACCAACCCCCGAACCCTAGATCTTTCCCCGCATTGTGTTTACGATGCAAAATAGGTTTTCCCTCTTTTGACATTTTCCTTCGGATAAATCAAAGAGCGGTTGTGAATTGAATTGCGATTCAAACTAATTAATAGTTTGTGATCCTATTTCCACCGCAACAGAAAATGGCGACTTCACTGGGGAGTCTTCTAAACTTTTGAGGGTTATCCCTAACTTGTTCATATTTATTACTATTTGTGTTATTATTCATTTGCATGTATATATTTGTGCTTTGATTTTGGGACTGTTCCTTGTGTTGTGAGATAAAGTCCTACGCGCGGACTAGTGACATTATTATAGGATGGGGATATATTCGATGAGGCTTATAGGGAGTGAATCCCGACCAAGCTGATTCGAGAATCACCGCTCAGTTGAGACCTTTTCGAAAATGGTTCGGTTGAACGAGTAATCGTAAAAACTTTTTCCATGGTCGATTAGAGTCTGTGATATTGAGGACCGTAGTACCTTAACACCACCTTGGCCTTATTTAGGACGTAGTGCGGGAGCTATGTGGGAGTAATCCTACAACGGCTGCTACGCGATACTACACTCAAAAGAGGTTCTCTTGAGAATATTATTCACCCCCGAGTCAGTCGGAAGGTTGATAATACCCGAAAGATGGGCTGATGACTTTGGGCATTTTGTAGAACCTTGTTCGGCAGGTACAACTAACCTATAGTACACTCCTTTTGGGATGGGTAGACCTTGACTCCGCTCACGCTCCTTTAACCTAGGACTTTGTGTGTTTTCATGCATTGCATCCATAAAGCATCTCATTGCATTGTATTTCATGGAGTTCAAATATCATTTATGGATATCGCGGGATACCATAAATAAAAAAAATAAAATGAAAAAACAAGAAAAAGATTTCCTTGGTACCCCACGATATTCGTAAATGTTTGAATTCCATGAAATCTTCTTTTGCATTCACATTTTAGCATCATACTTTTGCATTGCATGTGTCTCCCGATTTCTCATGCTCGGTCCTCTCACCCTCCAATTTTTGTCACCCTGAGTTCTCTGCATCAATACGACCCTTCAAAAGAATGGAAGATCAAAACCAAGAGATCAACCGTGTCAGCCATGAATTCGAAGATCTTCGAGGAAGTGTAGGGCAGATTTTGGAGATGTTACGAGCTCTTAGTGTGAAGGTGGATGCTCAGTCTACTGTTGTTTCTAAGACTAATACCGTTATGGAACCTCAACCAGCTGTTACTGTCGAGAATATACCTCCTCACGGTCTTCAATCCGGTTTGGTGCCTCCTAGTGCTCAACCAGTTCGACGAGCTACCCCTCCAAAGTGCAAAACTCCTTACTCCGACCATGGTAAAGGACCTGCACATTCGAGGAACCGCAAAAAGGCTACTCCTCAACCTTGGCAACATCAGCAGAGTTATGTTCAAGGTCATCCGTTTCCATATGTCCAACAACCCTATGTAGCTACTGTTGCACCTACTTTCGATCTGCCGTTTCTTACGTACCAGTCTGTGCAGTCAGCTCCGGTATATCAAGCACCGATTTATCAACAACCTTCCGGTTATCCGCCCATGCAGGTTCCTGTCAACAGTCAACGAGTGCCCAACGCTCCTGTTCACCAACAATCACAGAATCAGGTTCCTTATCCCCATAAGAGGCAGTATAAGCCTTGTCCTCCAATTCCGATAACTTTCACTGAGTTATACGCCCACTTGGTACAACAAGGTCTGATTACCACCCGTACTTTGGGTCCTCCGCCTAATCCGTTACCTGCAGGTTACAACGCTGCCGCTCATTGTTTATTTCATGAGGGTGCGCCCGGCCATGATCTAGAGAATTGCTATGCTCTTAAGAAAGTTGTCAGAAATTTGCTAGAAACGAAGAAGTTGTCTTTTAGCGATGCTCAGATGAAGATTGAGACTCCTCTCGGGGTCCCTCACTTGTCGAGTTCGAATTCTGCAAAGCATGCTACTCCTGTGGCAAAACAGCCGAATCTAGTAATTATTCAAAGGCCTAGCTCGCTTCATTTCAGTAACCCTCAAGATGATATGACCGGGATCAACAAAAAATCTGGGAGAGTTATTTTGAAGCAACGACTGAAAACTGTGACCAGCATAACTAGGGCAAGCCATGACGACTTACAGTGATCGTAAACCAGACGTCCTTTCCATTGAGGCTCCGCCAAAGGAAACTGTTACTCTTGAATGCAAGATTTCATAAACATTTAGAAGGATCTTTCCGACAGTTCATTTGTTTATTTATATGTATTTCTCTTTGATTAAGCATATTTAGCATGTACGAACTTGTTTATCTTTGATTAATTAATGCAACGCATATGTTTGTCTTGAATAAATCCATTCGTTTCACTCATTCAAAAAACGTTTTCATAAATTACAATGCCAACTTTACCCGATCTCTTGTTCTGATGGAGAATTGGGAGGAGGATGACGAACCCAAAACGTCAGATTTCTTGTCGTATGCTTTCGATTGAAACCCGCTGATGATGTAAGGCATTGTTTCAAATCCCAAACACTGGAGATATAAGGACGTTAATCCCTCGTTAACCCCTTTGAGCCTCGAAGTAGGAGTTTTCTCTTTTTAAGAACCTTCATCCTAACCTGGGGCAGGGTAGGTTTCAGTTAAATCAATCGAGCGCTTAGACTCTTAAAAAGGAAGAGCAAACCTTCGAGAATTTATCCTTAGCATCTTAAGAAGTCCAATACAATGGTTATCCCTCGGTTACCTAAGGAGTGGGGCAGTCACGAGCCTTTCGAAAGATTTACACGACTTGTGCATAAAAGAATATTCAAAAAAATAATAAAAGCCCGCTAAGTCAAAACCTATGAAGGAGACTTAGGCAAAACTGGGGCATCCCGCTGGACTCCAAAGTCAAATCAATAGACGTTGTCCAGGCAAAAGTTAGGGAATAAGAACAACAAACCAGTAGTTTTTAGAACCCCTATAAAGAACAAGGTCGTGTGACCAATTGCCAAAAGAAATAGGTGAGTGACTGCCATGTCCAAAGCCTTGATAAGTTCTCGACCATAGCAAATCCGCTTGAGATATGAGCGTTCGTATCCGGTTAACTGAATTAGGATTGGAGAACATCACGAAGAATGGGTGGGTACAAATATAACTTTAAGCCTTTATCCTTTGTTTCTTAAACCGTGAACCGAGCCACGATACAACTTTTAAAAGACCTAATTGAAGTAGGACTTCGGTTGAAAGCATACTTGACAAGATCACGTTTCCTGACTCCTACGAGCTATGCTCAGAAAAAATTCATGTTGGCATTATAATTAAAACTTATATCCCGACTAGTGATTTCGGTCACAAGTTTTGGCGATATCTTTTTCAAAACAAAAATTCAAGACAAATATATGTGTGCATTGACAAGCTCAGGATAGGCATTTCAGGCATGACGACTTTGCTTGATATCTTAGAGATTTACATATGGACATAACCCGTGGAACTTGGAGATCCTGCTAAACAGTGGCAGGCAGTTTCCCAATTCTCTTACCAACGCGAGTCTGACGTTCTTCAGAGCTATTTCTCAAAGATTTCGTCATAACACGATTAATTTGTGCCAGTTACGTCGAGACCTGACAAATCTCTCAAAGAGTTTGAGAACAATGGGGCAACCGGACTCGGTGTTCTCTATAAAATCCTCTTGAGATGACCCTACCTCGCAACGCAAGTATCCTGGGGCACCATGTTTTTAAAGGAAACAAATGGCGACTACTATAAGGTCCTTCAAGATCAAGGCCATGTGGTTTCACAACTTTTCTTCATGCACCCGACGGATTTTACTCACGGCGGCCTTCGCTCCCCAGTAAATCTCAGTGTTGCAACAGGCTCCTAAGCTATTGCCTCATCATAGTCCCCAGAGAGACTATAAGCTGACAACTTTTTCTTGGGTAACTCAAAAGTGTCCCTCAGGTTTTCTTCTCCCCATGTGAAGACGTGATACTGTACACCCAAGCAGATTACCTTCTCCCCAGAGAATTCAGAACTTTAAAACCAGATTTGGTTCTACCATTGATCTTTCTTACCCATGATTGACGTATTGGTTGCAGAGAACGCAGGGTATCTCCGTCGAGATGTTTATTTCATCTCTCGTCCCGTCTCTAGTCAGTTTCGTCAGCGTACGCAAGGGCATAAGCATCACATGCCTATATTCATTTCACATACTCATTACATACTCATGTCATAACATCTTGCATATTTAACTACATAGACATTAACATACATTCACATTAACATATGCAGTAACACATACGTTAGCATTCACAGGTTCATTGTGTTTCACCATCATTGGTTGTTACCGCCGAGTAACTAGGGTTTGTCCATTCTCTCTAAAATAGATTGTCATCCCTAAGCATAAAATACATATGTGTTTCCAGTTTCCCCACGGAGCTCGATCCTCGTGGATGACGGTTACTTCAGCTATCTTTCCTCGCCAGGATAAGATATCTACCCTTCGAGTTCATTCCCTCGATGGAGTCTTGATTACCAGTCTTCTTTCTAGCTCGATCCTAGATTAAATCTCAGTCTTGTCGGTCGCTGAGCCCAACCGGACGTGCATTTATTTTGCACCATCTAAATTTTTTCACCATACCATGACAGATACGCGACTATCTCGCTTGAGAAGTTTATCACTGTACCCGGACGTGCATTTATTTTGCACCATCTAAAGGTTTTCACCATACCATGACAGATACGCGACTATCTCGCTTGAGAAGTTTATCACTGTACCCGGACGTGCATTTATTTTGCACTATCTTTCAAGAAAATCAACTACAATCCTTTACAAATACACGTCAGTTCACGCCTGGAAAATCTATCAGTACAACACTTTACAATCCTACATGTTACAACATCGGTATACAACATTCCTCACCTAAGAAGTCGATCCTATCTTCGTTATGACTCGCAGCAAATGGCCATCTCCATGGAGCAGTTGGGCTTCCATTTACCTGTCGTCTTGAAGTGTAGGAGGTATGAACCAAATCGTATTCAGGAGAGCACGATCTTGAAGTACGCGGAGGTTTTGAGCGGAATCATATTCAGGAGAGCACGATCTTGAAGCATAGAGAAGTTCATTTATCCTTTAGTAAAAGAAGGAGCGGAATCATATTCAGGAGAGCACGATTCTGAGTTATGAGGAAGTTCAATTGGCCGTTTTTCAGGAGAGCACGATTCTGAAGAATGAAGAAATTTCAAGAGCGGAATCATATTCAGGAGAGCACGATTCTGAGTTATGAGGAAGTTCAATTATCCATTTTCATATTCAGGAGAGCACGATTCTGAAGTATGAAGAATTTCAATTACAAGAAACAACCGAATCATATTCAGGAGAGCACGATTCTGAGTTATGAGGAAGTTCAATTAGCCATTTTCATATTCAGGAGAGCACGATTCTGAAGTATGAAAAATTTCATTTACAACCAAATCATATTCAGGAGAGCACGATTCTGAAGTATGAGGAAGTTCAGTTCACCCTTTTCATATTCAGGAGAGCACGATTCTGAAGTATGGAGAGTTTCATTTACACGAGAAAGTCGAATCATATTCAGGAGAGCACGATTCTGAGGTATGATGAAGTTCAGTTTACCCTTTTCATGTTCAGGAGGGCACGATCTTGAAGCATAGAGAAGTTTATTTATCCTTCAGTAAGAGAAAAATCAGAATCGTATTCCAGGCGCCGACCTTAAATGCGAGAACATTTATTTATCCGATCAGCAGCAGCCTCTTTATTTGAGTGCTTATCCACTTTGGCATATAAGTCCTTTCCAACGATAAGTGACAATTCTCCCTCGAGAAGCTTATCAGGGCATTTCCCATCAAAGTCCATTTATTTTGGCATACAGCCGGTCTTTACCCTGTATATTTTACGGAGCTCCGAAAGGTCCGTTTGATCCTGTCACGAGAGATAGTTTACATGAAGCTTGGATGTTATTCTTTGCTCAATGCTCCAGCATTCTGTAATCAATCTTGCAATCGTACGTGATCCAGTTTTATTTTTAGATTCCCAGTGGAGGCCGTCTCACAGGTGTCACCTCCATTTGAGAATCTCGTTCCCCAAGATGACAATTGGTCGTGTTCGCACCAGTTGACTATCATTTTAGGATTCCCCAGTGTTTGTACTGTGTCTCAGCACGACATTTTCCCCAGTGTGTTCTTCTCGTAGCGTCTGCCTCGTAGCGCTTGTCATCATTTTCATATTCATCATTCCAGCATACGCATCACATCATATCCATATCATCTGCATTAAGCGGTCCTCGCTTTGTCCATAGCATTGCATACCGTCGCATATAAGGGCAAAATTTTCGGTTATCTATATTTAAATCTCTCCACCACGATTCCTCGAGTCTCTGTCACTCAAATCGTCCGGTGTAGCTATTTAAATAGGGGCAACTGTAATACCCCAAATTTTACCCTTATATTTAATCAGTCATTTCGCATAGCATCTCATATGTACGTTGCTAACCGCTAACCAGTTATGGAGGTGTTTGTTTTGCAGATTTGGTCCCAGGGGTATTTTGGTCATTTTACACAAATTCTACCAATTCCTTGAAGACGGGTTGTTATTAAAATTCTGAAGCGTTTGATACGTTATTGTTTTGAGGCATTCATCTATCACCAGGTCTGATCATATCAAGATCTTGGCATTTGGTCAGTGGAGTTTAATTACGAGTAGTGTTACTGTTGATGCTGGAACTGTTATGATTACGGTACACATCCGTGTTTGGTTATGAAACGGTTGGTTAGCATTTAAATTGAGTTTTAATCAGATGATGAGTTTGAGATTACGAATGAGACAAGTGCAAATAAGAATATCCTTTGGGAGTGTTTATGTTTTATGACTAGAGTAATGAATTTTAAATATTTGTGGATTATTTCACAAGTGTTTGCAATTTATAACTAGAAGTAAACATAAACAATTGCAAGCTTGAATGATCAGGGATAAATGGAAGTTTTTGGGAATTTTTATTGCATAAGAATGTTATTGTACAAAAGGGTTTGAATCATTTTACATTTGAGTGGCCGTAAAATTACAACTACAGAGATTACATTGACTCTAAAAAATCCTAAGTCCTAGAACTTCATGTTGTCTTTGAACTTCTCCACGAATCCTCGGCTAACCTGCACATCAAAAAGAAAACAAACAGTGTAGAAAAAATGTTAAAAGTTTTTTGACACTCTCAGAACAATGTCATCATCGAGTGCCGGGAGTGGCACAACCGAAGCTGCGTCCTACCCCCATTACCGATCCGCGTCGTGGGCGTCAGATCAGGTAATACCTGTTCTTATCGATACGGGACATCCGAGAGATAGAAGAAATAAAAAAAGCGGGACTGATTCGTTTTGCCGCGATTGGATTTCCAAACTGATACGAGAATAAGGCAACATAGGCAAGTTCTGACTCAGACCCGGATGCCGGCAAGTCTAAGTCACTTTGGTTTCAAAACGTCCAACACCTGAAAAGCCATAAGCATCATCAGAACTCAAAGCATAAACAAAACTAGGAAGGGGCTCGCGCCAATACAGGTATGAATAGCCACCAAAGAAACAAATCTGTTACCAAACAGAATGAATATCAAGTTCAAAACAGAACAAGAGAAACCAAACAGCATCATACGCTTCATCAAAGCCTTCGGCTCAAAAGCATACCAAAACAAGACAAGAGAATTGAAATACAAGCCAAAGCTGCATCACATTGCAAACAGAATACCATATGCAAACTAAACAATGCGTCAGAAGGCAGAATTATGCGCAAGAAGCCACAGGAAAATATCTCATAGAAATGCCCAGCAAGATCCAAAGAAAGAGGTAACAGCATGTTCAAATAGAGCAAGAAGAATGAAGTGTTCACACAAAAATGTGTCAAGCTGCAAGCTTCACCCGATACGGATGGCAAGTCACGAAAAGCACTGAATTGCAGTAGACAACAGCACAAAATCACAGCACCGAGTCATAGCGCAAAAGGAGCAAGGATAAGCTCACATAATCGCATCAGTTCAGAAAACAAGAACCCAACTCCATTGGATTACAAGACAAGTCGATTGGAACTCGCTCCGAACAAAAACAACTGGTCAGCATCTGAAAAAATCAATGATCAAACTGCATCAGAACAGCACAAATCATATCACGAAATCAAGTGCAATGTGGTTCGAATCAGAACCAACAACACCAAGCTGATGTGTTTAATCACGCCCTCAGAAAACTCATCACTGGGCGGAGACTCGAGCTGCCGGGAGGGAAACAATTAGAATGTCTCCAGCTCCCAACCAAGCGTCGAAAATAAGGACCGATCTCGAAGACAAGCCAACAATCAGTGTAAGTGAAACAAGTCACAAAATCATATCAGTTCATAAGCCCAGAACACAACAACTGTCAAAAGTAACCGCGACGTCAAAACCAGGAGTATCACCAGCAGGCTCAGAATGTCATCATTGCCATATCCCTTTCCCGACAATTTTGGCTCGACCAAAGCTTCAATATCAAGTCCTCTCTGAAAGAAGAATAGGAAAAGAATCTGAGCTGCATCAAAGAGCGAACCAATCAAAAAACGAATCAGTTCGAGATCAAAACATCAAACAGAGATACGAATCCATTAAGGAATCCTGGGAATTAAAATCAAACATCAATCAATCCAATCTGAAGGCAAACCATATCAGAAAAATAGAGAGATTTTGATTTGATAATTAATCCCAAAGTAGATCAAAGCAAATCAGTTCAGACTAATAAAAGTGAATCGAATCAGGAAATCATATCAGCTCAATCAGGTTCTAAAAGAGGAAACAGAATATCAGATTCATATGATTCAATCTCACCAAAACCCCAATCAGGATTCCAAGAGAAGAAACGAGATTCCAATCGTATCAGAAAGCCCCTATTGGAACTCAATCTGGAAAAACCAAAGGAAATCAAAATCAAATCGCATCAGCACAAAATCAAATCAGATCATCAAATGCATATCTCAGAAAAAACGCAAGTTCAAGGCCCAAAAAGAGAGATAAAGAGTTAGTTATAAATAGGAGGATACCACCTGATGGAAGGGAGATCGGAGAAACCCCAATGAAGAACACCCAGATCGCGTCCAAACCCTAGCGAAGAAGTCGCACGCAAAAAACCCTAAACGGCATGAGCTCAGACGAAGCGATCGTCATCATCGCTCAGAGAGATCACCATCACCGAACGCGGATCATCGCTCAGAGAGATCACCTTCACCGTTCGCAAAGAACGACGGGCAATCGACTCCACGGCCTCAGCTTCAACATCATCGGCCAAATCAAATGTAAATGCGTTATCTCACATATTCTTGTGGTTCGTATTTTTGTTTCAGGAAAAGAGATGATCACGGCGCGAGGAAGAAAGATGAGAAAGAGAGAGACGAGAGAAACGCAGGAGAAACGGCGCCGCGAGTATGAGGGTTCTGAAACCCTAAAGTGAAACTTTGGGGTGTATTCACAACAACTGGGTTGGGTCCGGATGTGGTGACCGGCCCAACCCTTTCCCTTTTTATTTTTTTTTCTTTGTTTTGTTTTTTAATTAATTTGTTTTATGTTTTTTAAAAACTTTTCTTAACATTTTAATCTCATAATTAAAAAAAATATCTTTCTCATTTTAATCCTTTTAATATAATTATTAAAATAAAAATTAAAACTCCTTTTTATATATAAAATTAAAACTTTTGTAAATATAAAATGAAGAGACTCTTTTTTAAAAAATAAATAAAATAAGAAAAACCATTTTTTAAAAATATAAAAATAAAACCTTTTTTTAAATTTCTTTCGTAAGCTAAATCATTAAATATCAAATAAAACAATAATAGATCTCGAGTTTGTATCTCATTTTCTTCATTGCCTCGTAATTCATCTGATAGCTGGTTGACTTTGCCTACTAACATTGTTCATTGGTTTTGCAGCTTGTCATGTTTACTGTTATTTATTTTATTTCTCGATTCAAGTTTCGTTTATATTTGTATCTGCTTCTCAGTTGTAATCTCGCGAACCTAATAATCGCGTTTACTTTTCGCATTTAAATTTCTGCTGATGTATGGTTTAAATTTCTGCTGATGTATTGCAATATTTCTGTCACATTACACGCTCCGAAGGAACTAGGTCTAGCATTTGACCGCCGTGTCAATAGTCCTCAATTTCAAATCCTCAAAACTACAAACTTCAAACCCTAAATTTTCACAAATGCCTCGCCGCAGGCAAGATTACAACTTTACCCCTAGCATTAGGTCAAAGAGCCGCCGCGCTCATTTTAGGGTTTCCCGCCGTGGAATCCCTAACTTAACCTAATTTAACCCTAATTACAACTTAACAATTCAACGTAGAGATTTGGAGTTTCTACACTCCGCGTAAGCGTGTCCTTAAGACATGTTTATTCCCCTTGAGACCTTGACCACAGTCAAGAAGTTTCTAACCTCCCTTTTGAGGGGAACTACGATTACTCTGATTCCACTCCCGTAAGGATACGTAGGCACAAGATGCGATGTCTTGCCGAGTAAACTTAGAATTAACCCCTTAGGTCTCTTTTCTCACTTTTAATCCCTTTGTACATATACCTTAAGCAAATAAATAAAGCAAATAGTAAGCATTGAACAAAAGGGTCCTGTAGAGTACTACAGAAGTTTAGGGTGCTAATACCTTCCCTAAATTTAACCAACCCCCGAACCCTAGATCTTTCCCCGCATTGTGTTTACGATGCAAAATAGGTTTTCCCTCTTTTGACCTTTTCCTTCGGATAAATCAAAGAGCGGTTGTGAATTGAATTGCGGTTCAAACTAATTAATAGTTTGTGATCCTATTTCCACCGCAACAGTACCCACCCCTTCTTCCTAATGATCTCCAGTCCTACGTTCAGTTAATTTTACACTTTTCCTGACGGTATAATCTTGATGATTCAAGATTTGCTCGATGTGGCAATCACCTTATTTTGATTGGATATCAGTGACCCTCTCGATTGGGTGACCACTG
This sequence comes from Lathyrus sativus, assembly GCA_963859935.3. Taxonomy (NCBI): domain Eukaryota; kingdom Viridiplantae; phylum Streptophyta; class Magnoliopsida; order Fabales; family Fabaceae; genus Lathyrus; species Lathyrus sativus. The sequence goes on from OZ012736.1 coordinate 385,289,119, forward strand.
AATCTTATTTTTTTTTTGTTGAGGGTTTCGGGGTCCTCTTTTGCTTTTGTTTTTGATCCCTAACTTTTGCATGGATTGACTTTGCTTGTCCGATCCATCGGGATTGCCTTGATTTTGCCTAAGTCCCCTTTGAGGTGTCTGACTTAGCAGGCTTTTGATTTATTTTTTTTTTACTTTGTTGAAAGGTTGTAACTGCCATGTTATGGGTCATTTATGAACAACCGTCTTCTGGGTTTTCTTTGTTGATTTGAATGTGGGGTTGAATTAACTGAACACTACCCTGCCCCAGGTTAAGTGTAAGGTTTGAATATCCGAAGGAAACTACTACTTCTAGGCTCGAAGTGGTTTACTAGGGGTTAACTCCTTATACCTCCGGTGTTTGGGGAATTGAAGCAATGCCTGTACATCATTGACGAGATTCGGTCTGAAAGCATACAATTTGCAATTATGGGTATCTCGTTTTCATCATCCTCCCTCAAATCAAGCTAAACAACAGTGAATAGAATGGAGTGAATAAATGTGTCGGTGATAAGTGAAAAATGAGTGAATACGACATAACTAATTCAAAACATGCATAAACGATACATTAATGAAAACCAAATATGAATGGCAATTGTTCAAAGCATACAGTACTTAAACAAACAAAGACAAAACATAAGGAAAATGAAATATGAAATGGCATCATGACTGCCTTCTTTGGGATGAACTTGACTTGACTGGATTTGATGTTGGCACTAGCTGGCTGATGGAATTGGATCGTTGATGATATTCGGAGACTTTCCATTGAAGTTGATAGCATCCCTGTCGATCATGTCTTGAATTATGTGCTTGAAAGCTCTACAGTCCTTAATGGTATGACCTGGAGCACCCTTATGAAACTCATAATGAGCATTTGCATCGTAATCGGTAGGAATGACAGTTGGAGGGGCCAGATCTCTCGGAACAACAGCTTTCTTCTCCAAAATCTGAGCAAAGATTTTAGCATATGTCATTGGTAAACGGTCAAAGACCCTATCTGGCCTCCAGGTTCTCTGCTGACGCTGTGGGCGAGTACCTTGTCGTTGTTGAGTAGCTTGCATTTGTTGTTGCTGAGGAGGATACCGATATCCTTGCTGGTTGTAGGCTTGTTGCTGAGGAGCCTGTTGCTGTGGCATCTGAGCTTGCACTGCTTGAACAGCTGGTTGATAAGGCATTGGAGCATATTACGCAGCAGCAACATACGGATACTGGTAGTAAGGAACCTGATAAGGCATAGGAGCGGGAGCTTGTTGAGAAGCTTGCCCTTTCTGCAAAGAGATGGCATTTGTTTCGCCCTCTTTCTTCTTGTATCCGTTAAAAGGCTTCTTGACATTGACTTGGCTATTAGAACCTCCTGGGATCTTTCCACTCTTCAGCCCCTCTTCAATTCTCTCACCAACGATCACCAAGTCGGAGAATCCAGCGGAGACACTACCGATCAGCTTTTCGTAGTACTGGCCTTGCAAGGTACCCATGAAGATGTCAATCAATTCACAGTTAACAAGAGGTGGATGCACCCTTGCGACTAGCTCTCTCCATCGTTGCGCGTACTCCTTGAAGGATTCATTATCCTTCTGAGTCATACTCTGAAGTTGAGTACGATTCAGAGCAAGATCGGTGTTGTACTTATACTGCTTGACAAATGCATCGGCTAGCTCGGCCCAAGTGCGCACACTATTACGTTCCAACTGCATATACCATTCGAGCGATGCCCCAGACAAACTGTCTTGGAAGCAATGAATCATGAGCTTTTCATCTCTGGCATAAGCAGCCATCTTGCGACAGTACATCTTCAGATGAATGTTTGGGCAACTGAGACCCTTGTACTTCGAGAATTCGGGTACCTTGAACTTGGGAGGAATGACAACATTAGGCACCAAGCATAATTCCAAAGCACTGGAAGAATTTGAATTGTGCCCCTCCATGGCTCGGAGTTTCTCGGCTAGATCTCGGCACATCTTCATGGCTTCAGAATCCTGAGCAGCAACAGGACTGGCAATGGGGATAGCAGCATGATAGTTCTGAACATCGTCATACTGATCCATCAAAGTATCTTCGATATGAGGAACTGGGATTTGCACAGCAGTAGGCTGGGCCTGCGGGATAACTCCAACAGTAACTCCAGGCGTTGGGATTGGCTGAGAAGTGTTTCCTTCGACTGCGTTGTTGAAGTTCAACGGCATCCCATGAGAATTTGGAATTGGAACCAAAGGGATGGCAGTAGACCCTTGTCCTTGACCATTGTTGACGACAGCAGCGGCTTCACGCTGTTCTTCCTCTCTTCTGGCCGTGAGAATGGCTTCGAGGATCTGGTCGATCTTTCCTTTCATAGAATCCAGCTCTTCCCTGAAGGCGGCTTGCTCCTGTTGAATCTGCTCCATCATTCGTCTGGTATTGGCTCTAGTTGTGTACTGGTGTCGAGGAATCAACTTGATTTACTGGAGAGGAAGGAACGAAGACATAAGATTCTGTTGAAGGACTGGAAATGTAAAATGCACAACATATGAAATGCAATGCGAATGATATGCAAGATGCAATGCAAGATACAAGATCCAGGATCACAGGATCATAGTTCAAACAGCTCCTAAAGTTGGTAACTGTAATAGATAAGTAACCATAATTCCTGCTCAAAGAAAATTGACAGGTACGACCTATGCGGGAAGATCTAAACATTCTACCCATAAACCCACTTATGGGATGGTTTCTACGTTTGGTTCCCAAGATCACGGACACTAGTCGTATTAGCGTCACGTAACAGGCTGGTTGTATTACGACGATAATGACGATAAGGTCTCTCCTGAGCGGAGTCCTCATGCTAGGCACACAAGGAGTGAGTCCTTGGAGACTAACACTACACGACCACCAATATCGGAACTGGTGCTAACAAAAGGTTCCCAGAATCATGGACCCTTCATTAATCAAGTCGTGCAACAGGCTAGCTGTGTTACAACGAGATCTACGAATAGGTCTCCTCTGGAGGAGCTTTCATGCTAGGCACACAAGGAGAGAATCCTTGGTGACTAACACTACTCGACTACCAATTCTAAACTATGTGTTCTCTCTGCTTTTACCAAAGCTCGGGCGTAGAGCCTTACTCATGACGTTATCCCAAGAACCAACAGGCCAAGATAACAAGCACAAATAAAATCCACAAGACAACAAATACATACACAAGAAGAAAACAAATAAAACACTCCTCACAAACCAAAAGATAGGCTCGACTCTCTCTTTGCATGGAGCAATATCCCCAGCAGAGTTGCCATCTGTCGCACCTCGAAAAATCACGGAGACATTTCGGAGAAAACGACCCTCGCGCGAAAGGCGCAGAAATGCGGTTCGACAAAGTCGCCACCGAACTTTATTTTTCCCGAACAAATGGGAGAGGAAAATATCGAGAAAACATCTTAAAGCGAAAAGGAGAGGAACAGGGCTGTCGCAACTATGTTCCGGGTTCGGGAGTCGGTTACGTGAGGGGAAGGTATTAGCACCCCTCACGTCCGTCGTACTCGACGGGAACCTCTTAAGGTAAATGTGGGGAGTGTTGTTTAGGTTTACTTGTTTTCTTCTTGTTGTTAAAGGTAGAATTGGTAGGGTAAAAGGTTAAGGACGCAAAGGAGAGATGGGTGGTTAGAGGATAGGGTGCTCGCCAAGGATTGGGGCCCTTGTGCCTACGTATGCTCATTCGGACGAGAATGAGAAATCAGAGCGTCGTAGTTCGACTACAGGAAAGGTTGGGAATGTGTGGACGGAATAATGGAGGAAGATAGAAGTGTGCTTGCCAAGATCATCACAATCTTGTGCCTACGTATCTTACATTCGGACGAGAATGAAGAATCAGAGCAATCGTAGTTCGTGGTAACAACCACGAAAAGATGAGATTTTGAACAGGTTGGAAGTTTGAGAAAGGGACGAAAGAGTGACTGACAAGCAACCCAAGAGCATGCCTCAAGGGCTTGTTACTCAGGAATTCAAGGAATGCGAGATTCCAAGAACTCAGTTCTTTCGGGAATTGACTGAGTAAGTTGAAGATAAAAGAGTTGGATGTTTTTGAAATCGAAAGAATGAACTAATAACAACTCAAGGGCGCACCTCGAGAGTTACTCATTCGAATACTCAAAGAATGCTAGATTCTGAGAATATCCCTCTTTCGTAAGTTTTAAAAAATGTTTGTGAAAGGATCGAATCGAAAAAATGGCATGCGAGGCCAAAAGGAAGTTGTTTTGAAGTAGCTCGACGACGTGTCGAGGATTTGATCGAAGATGGAACCGACTTGACGACGTGTCAAGTGTTAGATTGTGAGAGATGACATTGGTCCCTAAGGGTGCCCCCAATATCAAAACCACGAGGAGTTGTGAAGTGTGTGCGAAATGTCGATGAATGTGTACGAGCATTCGTCTTAGGAGAACATTGAAAATAATTGAGTTTGAAAAAGTCGAAAGGTTGAGTGAATAACAACTCAAAGGGCGTGCCTCGAGAATTATTCACTCGAAAATTCAAGGAATGCTAGATTCCAAGAATCTCCTTCTTTCGGAGTTTTAATCGAGAAAAAGTTGAGAAAATGTTTCGAAATAGTTTGAAGTGAAACGAGGTGTGAAAATAATTTTAGGAGAAGTGATAATTATTTGATAAATGAGACGTCGGCCTCACGACCAATTAATCGGAGTATTATCGAGATGCTAGATCTCGATAACACCATTTTTATTTGAAAATGTTTGGATGAACAGTAGAAATATCACACAGAATGCGAAATTCCTATGATATTTCTTTGCCCAAAATAGCGTACTAAACGAATAGTAGAACGACATATTATTTAAGGTGTACACCCCAATAATGTTCGTTCAAAAATCCACATAAGATTCTAACTAACAGGTCATTAATAATTTATCATTATTAATTAGATAATGATGCTAAATTTTTAATTAGTAATTTAGCTGCGAAAATAAGTATTAAAAAAAATATTATTGTTTCAAAATTCTTTCTCTTTAAAAGGAAATTTACTTTGAAATTGTCTTATAAAATAAGTTACTTAATAAACGATTTTGATTTGATTTATGAAATATTATAATAAACAATGAAAGTATCATGTGGAATGCTAGACTCCAATGACATTTCCTTGTCTAAATAATTAAAGGGCGTATTTTGAAGCGAAAAGTCGGATAATGTACTATCTAAGGCGTACGCCCCAATAGCGATTATTCAAGAACTTAAAAGATGCTGGGCCTTAAGAGTTCTTTTTTCATTATTAATTAAGAAAATGATTTGTATGCTGAAAATAAATTGAATTAGGATAAAAAATAATAATTAATCATATTTGAAATTGATTACTCAAATTTTGAAAAGAAGAGAGAAACTTAAAAATGACTCTAAACCCTTGCTCTTGGCTATTAAAAAACACATGATCTTAATCCCTTCAATTCCTACTGGTCATAATAATATCTATGAAAAAACAGAGTATGGAGATCTTGAGATTTTCGTCCGTGAAGCAACACGATAGCCAACGAGATCTAACGTAATTCCTTGATTGGAATCTACTTGCTATATATAACCAAAGGCTACACAATTGAATTTACTAATTTGGAACTGTTTGGAAAGTGAAACAAGGATAATACAGTTCACAATATTCTCAAATTGATTGACAAAGCAAAACAGTAAACAAAATTGTATCTTCAAGTGATATTTCCTGCCCATCCGCAAGACAACAATATCATCTTATGGGATTCAAAACCAAACCTCAATCATTTGCCTATTGTACACCACAATTGGAACAACAATATATTAACCAAAAATAATATAGCACCAAACAGTGACCGAAAATAAAAGTTCAATTCACTTTAAAAAAACTGTTAGAATTCAAAAGCACACCATGACAGTACTACTCATCAGTAAATTTAAGGTGGTATTACCAACCGAAATAGTTGATGTCGCCGATAATGGAAACAAGTAATGTGTGAAAGCTGTTATTACTCTTAGTCGTTGGTGAAATTGAAGAGAATTTGCAGCATTGTGAACACGAACACCGTCGAGCCTGTGTTGAATCGTTGTTGCTTGTGTTGCTCTGTTGCTGCGGTGATTCTTTTGCTGCGACAACTTTGAGATAATTGCTAGTGTGTTCACGGTTATTGTTGAAAAAACGCCATAATACTATGAGCTGTTATGATGGAACTTGTTGATGCAAAAGCCTCATAGTTACACTTGTTGTGGTTGCAAAGCTAATGGCGTAGACGTCGTTAACTTAAAGCTTTGACATTCTCGAAACAGAACCACTGAATCTACATCACTACCATTGCTGAATCGAAACATGAAAAAGAAAGTGTTATACTACTGTTGAGGAACTTGAGTCATGTTGTTGAATCGAGTGCGAAACTAAGACACCAAATCCACTTCCAATTATCATCACCGTTCTCGTCTCCACCAACAACAATGATGCTTCGTGTACACTTGAGCGGTGCCACAAGGATAATGATATTTGATGAAACGAAACGTTTTGCCGCTACTTCTGAATGCGGTTGCTATGCCACTGATAGAAGTCGCGCGAGCTGAGGATGTCGCATCCTAGCTGGGGGCATATACGAGAACATGTGAGGTCGGCAAAGTTGAGCTCAGTTGTTGTTGTTGAATGTTGTCAGTGCGAAATTATCGAGTCTGTGAAATCTGCTGCTATGCCATTCAGTTTTATCATCGCACAATTTGAAACTCGGAAATAGTGTAACCTGCATACAAACCAGTCACAGACAACCACATAATTTTATAAAAACAGGATGACTTAGGACCTATTATCAAGCTAATACCAAGGCAGATAACAATTCAGAAAACAACATAACCGAAACCTCATGTCGAGGCTACTGCCATAATTTAGGACCTGTCTTCTACACAATGAGAATATTCAGAAATCACAACATAATGAAAACAACATTCATCAACAATCTCTGATACGTACCATACATGAACATGTCAAAAGGTTTAGTTCAGAATTACATAAAGTAGTAGACATATCAAGAACAAGACATATGGATATGATATGCCTACCAATGCTGCGAAACATCAATCAACATTGGCAAGCTATTCCAAATAACTAACCAGTACCATCGTTCTGATGCGCAAGAAAAGAAACATCTCATGATACCGAAATACTTCGATGGCATTAGTTGCAACTGAGACAATGTTGTCGGCCTCGCTTCCAAATCGAGTAACATTTAGAGTGGTTGTTATCAAACTGCATTACGACCAACATTAAGTTCGATCGACGAAGGCTTTAAACCCTTTCAATGCTTCCACAATGACAACTCCCGATCGCTGTCATTGAATCCATGGATTTGTTGCTGCTATTCGACAGGGTTGCAACCTGTACGGAACCTCCTGTCAAAAAAAAGTTAATACAACAAACATCTAAATCAAAGCTTCAACAACACATTTGCTTTTGATTCGAAAATCCTCCATCCATTGTGATAAGCTTGATTTGTATTAAATTGCAACTCAACAGATCCTGCAACAAACTCAAAACATAAGTTCGGTAAACTTTTCGTTAAAAATTATCACATCCGAATTTGGGAGAATAAAACGGATGTTGTTTGTGAAACAGAATTACTGAGTTGATTATTAATGATTTGCGTTGGGGGAATGTTGCTGAAAACCGTTCTTCATCTTCCTGATATGTACATTCACCCTCAAAGTGAATCAACAACCAACACTTGATAACCGTTAGAGTAAAAACAACAATGAAGATTAAATGAACAACATGTCAGTTTGACTTTAAATAATTGATTAAGAACATGAAAAAGCATGCTATGGACAATAAACAATAACAAACATGATTACCAAGTACCAGAATCGAGATAAAAGAAAGGACAACACCCACCCTTACGTCGAACACTCGGCTGCCGTGCTCAGGTCTGATATGCGCTAGCCGAGATGGTGCCGCTCAAAACAATATCGTCGGACTTGTGTTGCGAAATTAATAGGTGTTGCAAGTTGTTGAAACGCGCCGGCGAGTCGTTGAATGGTGATGGAGCTTCAAAATTCGATGAAAGAGGAAGTTCATCCGCGAGAGGCACGACACGAGCGATTAGGGTTTTCGCCATTGCACCGCGAAGGTGATTTCACGATGAAAAGAGGCCATTATCGATTGAAAATATATGGTGGTGCAAGGTGAAACGGGTGGAAGGAAAGGGATGACGAATGGATTTGGGGGAGAAGATGAGGGATTTGGAGATTGAGGGTTTCACAGCGGGAGAAAAAGGGATAGGGTTTTGGGGTGAATTGGGGAAGAAGCGGCGTCGATTTAGGGTTGGAAAGGGGGAATGAACAGTGATTCTTTTTCCATTCAATCAGTCCTTCCTTCTTTTTTAATATCACGCCCAAAGCCAAACCTAACGGGCTACTTGAAAATGGGCCTTTGCTCAACCCGTTCTTCTTTTTCTTACATTTCCTTTCAATTATTATTAACAAACATTAACAAATATAATAATTAATTTAAACTAAATTAATAACTATTTAAAAATATAAATATTAAATATAAAAATAAAAGATATTAACAAATATATATGTAAAACAAACTAAAAAAACAAAAATTAATATTTACAAATAAAAGAGCTATATATGTGCATAAAATATTGTCATTAATAATATTTTAAAAAAAGAGAAAGGTTTAGGAAATTAAGAAAAGAATTAATATTCACAAAAATGCTTTTTTTTTAGGCCACGTGTCACGCTTTAATTGGTCAAAAAGAAAAAATAAAAAAAAAACGCCCAATTTCGGGTGGTCACGTGTCTAAACGGCATGAAACAATAAATGCGAAAATACTTACGAAAGGGGTAGGACAAAATTTAGGGTATGACAATCATTAATATGTAAAACGAATTGGCATTGGTGTTGATTGTTGGATGATGCTCAAAAGTATTTGGATCTGTTTTGGCTTGTTCATGCGTGTTCTTGCTTGTTTGATGCTTGATCTGTAATCTACACAACCTTTAGATGAGTTTTAAACAAGATTGGATGAGTTTTGATGAACTTGAGATTTTAATGCACAAACTAAATGGCTTCGGGTTGCTCTCATATTGCATGTTTAATGATTCTTGAGACTGGATTTGAGATCCTTTTGATCTCTAGATAAATTTTGGTATAAAATTTGTCCCAAACGGTTGAGTTTTGATGCATGTGGTTGTTGTTACTCTGTTCACGGTGGAGGATGGCCGGAGAAGACGATGAATAGTGTCTCCGACCGGTTGTGTGTTTTTTAGGGTTGCTGAAGGTTGAATATGCTTACGTGTCATGGTGTGGTTCGCTTGATTGGATGACTTTTGAGTCCAACGATGGTGATTAAGACCTATGGTAGTCCGTGTTTGACCTGATTGCATGGAATCTCATTTAAACTTTCATTAATGTGTTGGCAGTCCCCTCAGCCCTCTGATTTGATTACTAAGTGATCAAGCGCTTCTGATTGAGTGTCCATGATACACCTTGTTTGACTCATCATGTGGAATTACCAGGTTTATTTGGTTTTGTTTAATTTTTCTGATGGGCCTTGCACGCGCTTGCTAAGCGCACCCCCTGTTGGGCCCAGTTTCATTTCTGAACTTGTTTGGATTGCTATTTGCCACAACTATTTTTTATTTTATTTTATTTTTCTTTTGGTTTTTATTTTATTTTCTGTTTACAATTTAAATCAAATAAAATAATTTCAATACTCCAAAAATTCACCAAAAATATTTTTTATATACTTTGAGATGTCTAATATGTTTTTGACATTTTAATTTTATTTTTTAATTTTATTTTCAATTTGAAAAAGAATTAAATATTGGAGTTGTTTTAATTGAATTGAATTGTGACATTGTTTGCTTTTGCATTTATTTCTCTCATTCCTTTTTGATCCAATGATTGAAAATTGATCCTCATCTCAATGATGAGTTGATCAATTTTTTAGGACCATTTTGCCCCTGGTTGTTGACTTTTGGGTTGACTTTTGTGGCTTTTCTTCTTGCCTTTGTTTCTCCCATTTCAAAGTGGTACATCTAAATGAATCCTTTCTTTTGATGGTGCTTTGAGGGGATATTTATCTTCATTTCTTGGTCTCTGGTTGCCAGCTTATTTAGCTTCTTTGTGCATTTTATTTGGTTTTTTTTAGCTGTTTTCCTATTTTTGAGGTGGCTTGCAAGTTAGGTCATCTCATAGAACAACTCGCACAAGTGTATGACCTAGTTTGGATTGGAAATGACCTTTGTGGATCCAATAAGCTCTCAATTCTTCTTGTTTCACATTTTAGACATGTTGAGCTTTCTGTATGTTTATTTTTAGGTCAAAATCATGTTCATTGCTTGTTGCTTGATGCCTTTCTTTTTGTGCTTTCAACTTGAACTCCTATGTGATGCATGCTTGTTTCCTTTGTGCTCTTGCTTGCATTTCTTCTTGATTTGTTTTGATATTGCTTTTGATATTTTTTCTCTTCATCTCCCTTCTGTACAATGACCTTGGAGTTTCATTTAAGGTAGCTTTGTCCCTCCTTAGGAGGAACTTGAAGCTTACCTAAAGTGATGAATCCATTAGGACCCTTTCTTTGTGTTTGTCACTTGTTTGCTTGCTTTTGATGCATCTCTTTCCTTCTTCTTTTATTTTCTTGCATTTCCATATGCATGCTTGGTTGAGATGAGCTTGTGGTGGCTACAGCCCCACACTATTTTCCTCCCACTATCATTCTACTTGTGCATTCTATGTGTCCATCTTTCATTTGCATATGCATTCTTCTTCTTCTTCTTCTTCTTCTTCTTCTTTTTCTTTTGCTTTTCTTTGCCATGCTCCCTATAAGTTCTCTAACCTCTTTAGGTTATGATAGACATTAGGTGCCTAACCATGCATGATAACATTAGGTAGTCCCCTTTTCAATCTCAACTTTAGGTTCACTTTGCATGATAACTTTTAGGATTGATTAGTCTCCCATTAGTGTGCCTTCTTCTCTTCTCATCTTCAAACAATCTTAACATACTTAATAAGGATAATGAATGTTGTGCCATGAGCCTTATACTTGGGAAATGGTGATTGAGGGGCCACCTCTCAATTACCTAGAGTGTTTAGTATACGTCCTTAGGACGATATACGACGCATTTGATCCTAGATTTTAGACTTTGTTACAACATACATTATGAACACTCTAATTCAAAACACTTATTCTCTAAAAAACACAAAAACATTTCAAACCTTTTTCACCCTTTGGGGTTCTTAATCAAGGAAAATCTTTCCACGAAAAGAGTGTCATTAACTCTTAGTTCTACCGCAAACGGTAACGCCTAAGTCTCCAATGGTCGAGCTGCATACACCAACTGTTAGAACTATCTATTAACCCAACTCGGGCCTAAAAAAATTTGAACCAACATGTGGTCCTTTTAGCCCGAACTACATTTGCTCTGATCTTTCATACCAGATGAAAGTACGTAGGCACAAGACACAATGTCTTGGCGAGCAACCTTCCCCCCTTCTTTACCCGTAGTTAGTCGAACTACGTTGACTCTGACTTTCCCATTACACGAGGGAGTACGTAGGCACAGAGCGGCGATGCTCTGCCGAGTCACTTCTCTTTTCTTCTCCTTTTTCCCTTAATCCTTTAGCTAGATAGTTTAAACACACCCTTTTAGATAGACAACAATGCGTGGATCCCATCGAGTACGACGAACGTAAGGGTTGCTAATACCTTCCCCTTGCGTAACCGACTCCCGAATCCAGACACAGTTGCGATGACCTTGTCTTTCCCTTTTTCTTTAGGTTTTTCCGATTGTTTCCTTTCCCTCTCTTTGGGATAAATAACTAAAGTGGAAACTCTTCTGTTTTTCCTCCGGTGGTTTTTCGCAGTTGCGACAATATGATTACAACACACAGAAAAAAAATAAAAACCCTAGACCACAAACTATTCCGCCGCTTGCATCCCTCTTCTCTCCCCTTCTGCGTTTTCCTCTTCTTCCTCTTACCATGACCTCTCTCTCTTCCATCTCCAACGTTATCTTTCCAATCTTCTTCCCTCTCCTTCCAATCTTCTATTTCCTGCATCAACAAAAACAAGAAAACAACTGTTAGTAAAAATAATCACATTTAAAAATGGGTTTTGGCAGGTTTCGGTTGCGTATTGGAAATGGCGGTCGAGGAAACGGCGATTTGCGAGAGTTTGAAGGGTTTGAAAACTTCGACGGCGCGGTTGATGGTGTTTCTTATATCTCTATGTTTTGATGATAACTCTTATGGAATTTTGTATTAAGAAAATATATACTCTAAAATTTGTTCAAGTATTATTGTTTCAGGTATTAAATTGAATACTCTTAAAGAAGCAAAATACATAAGTACAAGCAACTACGCAAGGCTCTGAAGCATCAGATGCAAGATAATCAGAAGACTCTGAAGCGCTTCCAGAAGAATCTGAAGCAGAAGCTGCAGAATGATCTGAAGCGTTTATGAAAGAATTGTATAAAGAGTTGAAAGCCTTGATCAAATCAGACTCTGGAGTTCATTTCACTGCAAGAACAGAGGCTCTGATAATCAGACTCTAATCAAATTAATATTCACGCTCAAAGCACATACTGCTGCATACTCTGATGAAGACTCTGATCAAGATTGAGACTCTGATATATCAAGTTTTGATCATATACCAAAGCTCTGATCATCTCAAACTTTTAGCTCTGATCATCTCAAGTATTTGATTCCCTTTAAGCTTGTTACAAGTTCTGAAGTGCAGATTATGAAGACTTCATCCTGAAGGAAGCTTGTTGAAGAAGCTGTAAACATGATTCGATGTGGTGTTACTTCCAAAGTAACCAACGGCTATTTTGTCCAATGAAGAGACGTGGTGCTAATCCCAAAGCTTTTACAACCATACTTTTCCTGCAAAAAGCATGTCTCTGCCCATACCTTTTGGTGATGAAAATTCTTATATTCCAATATAATACTGAGCTACATATTATTCAAAGCACTTGGTAAAAGCTATAAAAGGAGAACTTCTACAACATTTAGAAGTTTCTCAATCAAAAAGAAATATTTGATACACACGCTTAAAGCATCAAAGTGAATTTCTCTCAAAGCTCTTATTCATTTGTTCTTTCATAAAACTGTATAGTTTTATTTGTACTTAATCTTAAGTGTAAATATCACAGTTGTGATACAGCTTATTAGAAGCATTTAAACACTTGTTTAGTTTACATTAATTTGTAAGAAGTTCCTTGAGAAGACCAAGGTGTGGTAAGTAGTTCTTGAGAAGACTAAGAAAGTTGTTCTTAGTGCTTGCTATTGTAATCAGTTGATTAATAGTAGATTAAGTCCTTGTGGAGAAAGGCAAATCATCTTTGATAAGGTGGACTGGAGTAGTTGAGTTCAACGAACCAGGATAAAAATCGTGAGTTGTTTTTATTGCCATATTATTTAAAACTCTTATTCAACCCCCCCCCCCCCTTTCTAAGTGTTTTTCTCACCTTCAGTTGGCATCAGAGCTCTGGTTCTGTTTATACTATCACTTAACCGTGACCAGAAAAGATCCAATGGGAAAAACTCTTAATATTCTTGGTTGATATACATTATGGCTGCTGAAACTTCAACATCCAGCAACAACAAATATGAAGAAAGAGTCAGCATAAAACCTCTCATGTTTGATGGAGAGAAATTTGACTATTGGAAAGATAGACTAGAAAGTTTCTTTCTAGGATTTGATGCTGATCTTTAGGACTTAGTTATTGATGGATATGTTCATCCCACTAATGGGAATGGCAAGAAAATTGACAGAAAATCAATGACTGAGGCGCAAAAGAAGGAATTCAGAAATCACCACAAGGCTAGAGCTATCTTGCTAAATGCTATATCTCATACTGATTATGAGAAAATAACCAACAGAGAAACTGCCTTTGATATATTTGAATCCCTGAAGATGACTCATGAAGGGAACTCTCAAGTTAAAGTAACCAAGGCTCTGGCGCTGATCCAGAAGTATGAAGCTTTCAAAATGGAAGAATTTGAATCTATTGAAGCCATGTTTTCCAGATTCCAGATTCTCACTGCTGGCTTAAAGATTCTGGACAAGGGTTACTCTACAGCAGATCATGTCAAGAAAATAATCAGAAGCTTGCCAATCAGATGGAGACCCATGGTCACTGCTCTGAAGCTGGCAAAGGATCTGAACAAGATTACGCTGGAGGAACTAATCAGTTCTCAGAGGAGTCATGAGATTGAACTAGAGGAAGATAAGCCTCTAAAGAAAGGTAAGTCAATTGCTTTAAAATCTAATAAATCTGTTAAAGCATTGCAGGTAATAGAAGAAAGCTCTGAAGAGTCTTCTTCTAAAGATGAAGAAGAACTATACTTGCTGTCCAGAAGAATCAACAAACTCTGGAAGAATAAGCAAAGGAAGTTCAAGAACTTCAGGAAACCAGATCAACACAAAGAATCTTCTAGACACAGAAGATCTAGAGAACCCTCTGGATACAGAAGATCTAGAGAATCCTCTGGACATAGACGATCTGGAAAAAGAGAGGTTGTTTTCTATGAATGCAAAGAACCTGGGCACTACAAGAGTGGATGCCCAAAGCTTCAGAAGGAGAAGCCAAAGAGAAAGTCAGATCACAAAAAGAAAGTTCTGATGGCTACCTGGGATGACTCAGATGCATCTGATTCGTCATCAGATTCAGAAGAAGAATGTGCTAATGTAGCATTCATGGCTGACATAGAAGACAGTGCTGAATCATCTGGATCAGAATCAGAATCTGATTCTGAGGAGGTATTTGTTGAACTTTCTAGACAAGAACTTGTTGAAAGTCTATCTGATATTCTTGAAAACTATAGCAAAGTTAAAATCAAATACAAAAAGCTTCTAAAGCATGTTGAATTTGAGAGTAACAAGTTTGAATCAGAAATAGCTCAGCTAAAAGTTGGAAATCTTCAATTGAAAAATAATTTAAAATCTGCTCAACTAAACTCTGATCCAAAGTCTGAACCATGCTCTAAAAATATTTTACAAGAGTATGACTATAGCTTCAGGAAGTTTCTAACTAAAAGCCTAGATAGAAGCAAGATGGCTTCAATGATCTATGGTATTAGCAGAAACTATAGAAAAGGTGTTAGATATAATTCTTTTTCTTATGAGGATTCAAATCCAAAACATGTAGATAAACTGGATATCAAGTATCCTCCTTTATATTCTCAGTTTACACTTGGTCATTTAAATGATATTAAACACACAAGTTCTAATCAGAACAAACCTGTGTTTAATAAATCTAAAGTTAATCAGAACAAGTCTTATGTTAAAAGACAGAAGTTCAGAAAAAGCTTTAAGGCAACTAACCAAAAAGGACCCAAGAAAGTCTGGGTACCTAAGGATAAGATAATCTATGTTGCAGACATCCTTAGCAGCAAAGTCAAGACTCCAGTCATGGTACCTGGACTCTGGATGCTCACGACATATGACGAGAAAAAGGTCTATGTTCCAAAGTCTAGAGGTTAGATCTGGAGGAGACGTCAAGTTTGGAGGGAATCAGAAGGGCAAGATAATTGGCTCTGGAACCATTGGCAATGGTAAACTTCCTTCCATAACTAATGTCTTGCTTGTTGAAGGATTAGCTCATAATCTATTGTCCATAAGTCAATTAAGTGAAAATGGTTATGACATAATCTTTAATCAAAAGTGTTACAAAGCTGTTAGTCAAAAGGATGGCTCAATCCTCTTTAATGGTAAAAGGAAAAACAACATTTATAAAATCAGTCTTTCAGAACTTAAGGTTCAGAATGTTAAATGCCTTATGTCTGTTAATGATGAGCAATGGGTCTAGCACAGAAGATTGGGTCATATTAATATGAGACGTATATCTCAGATTAATAAACTTAATCTGGTTAGAGGACTTCCTAATTTGAAGTTCAACTCATATGCTCTTTGTGAAGAATGTCAGAAAGGAAATTTTTCAAAATCTTCTTTCAAATCCAAAAATGTTATTTCAACTTCAAAACCATTAGAGTTACTTCACATTGATCTGTTTGGACCAGTGAAAACTGCATCCATCAGAGGCAAGAAGTATGGATTGGTCATTGTTGATGACTACAGTCGTTGAACATGGGTAAAATTCCTAAAGCACAAGGATGAGTCACATTTTGTGTTCTTTGACTTCTGCAAACAAGTCCAAACTGAAAAAGATTTCAAAATTGTTAAAGTCAGAAGTGATCATGGTGGTGAATATGAAAACAAACATTTTGAAAATTATTTTAATGAAAATGGCATTGCTCATGATTTCTCCTGTTTGTCGCTACTGCTAAAATCGGCGCCGGCTATGATAGAAGAGTCGCCACCGTGCATTATTTATCCCAACAGAGGGAAAGGAAACGCTCAGAGTAAACCTAACGCAAAACGGGAAAGGAATGGTCATCGCAAACAAATCCTGGATTCGGGAGTCGATTACGCAAGGGGAAGGTATTAGCGCCCCTCACGTCCGTCGTACTCGACGGGATCCACGCTTGTTTTCTAGTACGGATTGTTATTCTATCTACTCTAGAGGTCTGGGTTAAAAAAGAAAAGAAAATGACTCAGCAAAGTATCGCACTTTATGCCTACGTATTCCCGTCTAAAACGAGAAATCAGAGTCAACGTAGTTCGCCTACCTACGGGAAAGGAGGGGAAGGTTTCTCGCTAGGATACGGCATCCTATGCCTACGTACTTTCATACAGCATGAAAGATCAGAGCAAACGTAGTTCGGGCTACGAAAGACACAAGTTTGTTTGACTGTTTTTTATTACCTTCAAAAAGGGTTTTTTCCTGATTAAGAGTCCAAGCGGAAAAAAATGACACTTTGATGTTTGTTTTGAATCTTTTATGAAAGAAATGTTTTTTAGTTTGTTTGCAATCTCTGACGCACTAGAGACTATGATTTGAGAGTGACTACGTCGCGTGTCACCCAAAGGGTACCACACTAAGCAGCCAGACTACTAGAAAGAAACTCTCCAGCAACCCTTTCTCAGATAGATTAAGGCTCGTAACGTACGACATCGATTAACCTTATTAATATGTTTTTGAGTTGTTTTGAGATAAGAAGAGAAGGAAGCTCTAAAAACCTAGGGTTGAAAAGGGAATAAAAACTAACCTGATGTTGTCATGCGCGGATAAGAATCCTAATGTCTGTCATAATTCCCTCTTGCACAGAGGAAATCAGAGATCCTAGGGGATAAACAGAAAAGAAAGCAAGCAAATACAGTAAAATGCATGCAATGCAGCAATACAAGCGAGGCAAGGGAGTCCCACTCAACCTCGAACCTGGGAAAACAACAGGAAAAGTGAATCAACATTCACCTCAAACCTAGGGGGCAAGCTACACAAGCCAACAAACAATACAGAAAACAAAACCCAAAGGAGGCAGCCCAAGCAGCAGCACCAAACTCCTACAGCAGCTCTGACAGCAAAGTTGACAGTAACATAACTCCATCTTCAAGCAGACCTTATGAAAGGCATCTTCAACATCTTAGATCTTCATCCCCAAGCTCTAGCAAGCTCCACCAAGAAAGATTGGTTATTGAGATCAATTTATAATGAATGGGAACCAGTGAAAACCAAAGGAAATCACTAGAAACCATCATATGCAAAGAAGGGTATCCTCAAAAGTTCTACTCTTTAAGGCATGCCACTCATCCCTCCAAGGGAGAGATGGGGCTTACTTAAGAGGACTTTGAATCATAGGATAGGATGGAAGCAAACAAAACATTCCATGTTTGAGGCAAGAAATGAACTAAGTCTAAAAAGCTCTTCCTAAACCCCTAATTTTCCTAAGCTCCTGACAAGCACTCCAACAGATGAGAGAATCTTCACATCCAAGCTCTTTAAGCTCTCCAAAGCATCTTCAATTGGTCTTCATGATAACCCAAGAACAAGAGCAACTCCACCCTAGTCTAAGGGGAACTATTGAATTAAACTAGCCAAATTAGTTCATCAGAAACACCTAGAAGTTAGTCTTAAAACTAATTCTACTTAAAATACCAAAAGTGATTATAAAATCCTACAAAAATTAATAAGGATTCCTAAACCTGTTATGAACCTCTCATACAAAAACCAGGGGATTAACCATTTATTTGGACCTAAAACTATGCCCTAAACCTAAAGGTATCAACTTAAAACCCTAATTCTAAACCCTCTAATGTCCAATGCTCAAACTAGCCTAAAATTCTCTCACAAAAATATGAGAAAATTAATATGGTTACATGCATATCTAAGCTATCTAGCCCAAATATAATCAGCTCAAAGTTCATCACCAATTAAAAGAACAAAATTCAGCAAAGCAGATGGACAAACATGCAAATAAAAGAAATTACACAAAAATAAGAAAAATAAAATAAAATTGAAAAATGCCTGAAAATGAGGTTTATTAATTTCAGAAAATCACAAATAAATCCAAGATCATTGAGGTATTTTTAAAATATTTTTTGGATCAATATTGGATTTATTATGGATTTTAGAAATCAAATCGAATAAAAGAAAATACTAAAATGATTAAAAGAAAATAAAAAGCTGGATTAAATCAGGTGCGTAGGATGAGAAGACTGGTAATCAAATCCAAAAGCTGAGGGCGTGTCCACGTGAGGCACAAGTGGCATCCAGTCAGCTGCCACATCAATAAATGGAACACAGCGTTTTGGATGAAGAGGGAGTTCTTCAGTTTGAATCTGGACTGTGAGATGCGCATACAAAGTCTCTTTTCAGATTTGATCCAAAGGCCAAGAAGTCATCTTCTCCAAAATTCAGGTGACCTGAGACTGTTCTCAGGCGGTGGTCCACGATGGAAAACACCGTCTTCTCCGGTGAGGTTCCAAACTCAGGTGGCCAAACGAAACAAAGTTTATATCAATCTTGACCAGAAAATCACCAGGATCACGAATATCACATCCATTTCATCCAACTCTCAATGAAAATTAAAACGCGAAGCAATCTTCAGAAGGTGTCACAATTTCAAACATCACCATTTGCAAAATTGAATCCATAGAAATGATCACCATCCTTCAGTGATCATCATGAGCTATCTATCTTGATTTGAAACCTTAAGATCGTGCATAACCGTCTCCAAACAGAAAGTGATCATCAAACCTAATTGTCACTAATCAACTCCAAACCAATCCAGAAACGTTCCCTAATCATCCTAGGTCCTAACCACATGCAAGATTCTACTTAATTCAGCCTAGATCATGAGGAAATTTGGAAGTTACAAACCTGTAAAAAGCTCACTAACAGAAGCACTTGGAGCACGATTCAATCGCCAAGATGATCCAGACACCTTCAAGGATGCAAGGGGAAGCTTTTCCAACCTTCAATTTGGCTTGATTGTGCCTTGAATTCCAAAACCGATTCTGGCTTGGAGCTTGGAAAATCCACTTGCAATCTTCACTCTCTCCACGAATTCTACACCAAATCTAATATGAACTCATTCTAGAACTTAAATATGAAGTGTTTATGGGCTTTTGCAATCCAATTCAGGCCCAATTTAGTTGATCCAAAATTCTGTCATGGCCATGAAATTCCAATGCTACAGTCACGATTCTGAGCTCTCAGCTTGCTCTAGAAGGTTCCTTCCAACTGCAAATGGCCTTGTGAATGTGTTTGGATAGCTAGCACAGTCTGAATTGTCCTGGTTTTTGTTTTGGGATTGTGACTTGTAAATGAAGAAACCGTTTTACAAAGCAAGTCATGTAATTGAACCTCAACTCAAAATTGTGACATTGCCAATGTGTTTGAAATGCAATTTCTGGTCAAAATGACTACTCACATGACATGTTTATGACCTATAATTCAAAAAATGATTTTTCCCTCTTTTGAATCATTTGAAAAATCCTTCTTTTTAGGCCATTTTGAAGCACTTTGTGAAATAATCCACTTCAAACCACCATGAATCCTTATCTGACCTAAAAATATCATTTTAAGCACATCTCATGTTGGACAATGTTTCATTTGAGGAGTGGAAGATGGAGATTTGGACCTATGTTGAAAAAGGACCTATAATTCAACTTTCCCAAAATACCCCTGGATTGCCAAGATCATAACTTGAGTTCCACAAATCTTATTGAAGACTTCTAGTAATCAAATTAAATATAAGATCAAGACCTACAACTCTTATGTTGGCCAAGAATCCATTTGAAAACTCCTTGAGGGGAAAAAGTTTCTTGGAAGTCAAGTGACTTTCACAGATAAATTTCAGTGTCCTCTGGTGACTTGTAATTTGCACAGACCATAACTTGAGTTCTATAAATCCCCTGGAGGACTTCTAGTACTCAAATTAAAGGTATTGAGAAGCTCTACAAGTTTCATGTTGGCCAAAGATCCATTTGAAACTTGTATTTTGACTTATGTGGCTTGGAAGTCCAGTGCTATACAGGGGATTTTACCCTAGGAACCCTGTCTCAAACACCTCCAACCACTTTTGATTCTTTTGAACTTGGTCTTGGCTCATCCACACACATGCTTCAACATATAAATCATGACTTCAATGACCTAGATCTAGGTCTTGATGCCCTTTCTTTGCTCTCCTTGACCTAGGGTTACCCAGATGAAACCCTACTTGTACACACCTCAACCATGGCTCTTGAACTTGATACAATGACTTGTCTCAGCTTCAATAGGGCCCTCTAGGAATTCCATGATATCCATACACACCTCAAGTTCACATTCCATGCTACTCATCTCACTGATGATTCTCAACATTCCTCAAGACAGGAGCAAAACCCACATGTAGGCACTCAAACTTCTCAAGACTTCAAATCCTTTCTTGATGGCCTGGATGACTTCTCATCTTGGATAACACACCTTGCTAGGCTCTTCTCTTGATAGACACCCTGATCCCTTGTTGGATGCATGCTATGCTATGATAGGCAAATGATTAAGCTATGTGCATGATGTAACTATGCAAATGAAGTGCAATGAAACATAAATCAGGTAAGAAAAGGTTAAGCAAATTTTGGGGTGCAACACTGTCCTAGAACTCCACAACAGAATGGATTTGTAGAGAGGAAAAATAGAACATTGCAAGAGATGGCCAGAACCATGATCAATGAGACTAACATGGCAAAACATTTTTGGACAGAAGCAATTAACACAGCATGTTACATTCAGAACAGAGTGTCAGTTAGACCTCTTCTGGAAAAGACTCCTTATGAATTGTGGAGGAATAGAAAGCCAAACATTTCTTATTTCCATCCTTTTGGATGTATATGTTTTATGCTGAACACTAAAGAGAATCTTAACAAGTTTGATTCTAAAGCACAAAAGTGTTTCATGCTTGGATATTCTGAACGCTCTAGAGGCTACAGAGTATACAATACTGAGACACAGATTGTGGAGGAATCTATACATGTTAGATTTGATGATAAGCTTGGCAATCAAAAGCCAAAGCATCTTGAAAACTCTGCAGATGGAGAAGTTATTCTCACAGAATCTGAGAAACCAGAGGTAGAGAAAGCTCAAGAAGAAGCTACGCCAGATGCAACTCCATTGGCTGCTCAGATGAATAACATGAATATTTCTGAAGAACCAACAATTAAAGGATCATCCAGAATCAAAGCTTCTCACCCAGAAGAAATTATTATTGGAAAGAAAGATGACTCTATAAGAACAAGGTCGTTTATCAGATCATCTGGAATATCACTTTTTGGGTTGGTGTCTATTATTGAACCAACATCTGTGGATGAGGATCTGAATGATAATGATTGGATACTTGCAATGCAAGATGAGCTGAATCAATTTACAAGAAAGGATGTCTGGGATCTGGTTCCAAGACCAAAAGGTTTCAACATTATTGGAACAAAGTGGGTATTCAGAAATAAACTAAATGAGCAAGGAGAAGTTGTTAGGAACAAAGCAAGGCTAGTAGCTCAAGGATACAGTCAACAAGAAGGAATTGATTACACTAAAACGTATGCTCCAGTGGCAAGGTTAGAATCTATACGCCTTCTTATTTCATTTGTTGCACAACATGATAACACTCTATATCAGATGGATGTTAAGAGTGCCTTCTTAAATGGTATTATAGAAGAAGAAGTTTATGTCGATCAACCTCCTGGTTTTGAAAGTGATAAATTTCCAGATCATGTTTTCAAACTCAAAAAATCTCTTTATGGTTTGAAACAAGCTCCCAGAGCTTAGTATGAAAGATTAAGTAATTTTCTTCTGGAAAAGAACTTTATCAGAGGCAAAGTGGACACAACTCTTTTCTGTAAAACATTTAAGAAAGATTTACTAATTTGTCAAATTTATGTGGATGATATTATTTTTGGATCTACCAATATTATGCTAGGAAAGGAGTTTGCTTTGTCTATGCAGGCTGAATTTGAAATGAGCATGATGGGAGAACTTAAATTCTTTGTGGGAATCCAAGTAAATCAGACTCCAGAATGCACATATATTCACCAGACTAAATATGTCAAAGAGCTTATGAAGAAGTTCAATCTGAATGAAAGCAAATTGGCAAAGACTCCAATGCATCCTACAAGCACACTTGGTAAGGAAGAGGTAAGTAAGAAAGTTGATCAAAAACTTTACAGAGGTATGATTGGATCTCTCTTATATTTGAATGCTTATAGACCTGATATTTTATTCAGTGTCTGTCTGTGTGCTAGATTCCAATCAGATCCTAGAGAATCTCACTTAACAGCTGTTAAGAGGATTCTAAGGTATCTGAAAGGTACTACTAACGTGGGTCTGTGTTACAGAAGATCTGATGACTATAAATTAGTTGGATTCTGTGATGCTAACTATGCTGGAGACAGAGTAGAACATAAAAGTACTTCTGGAAGCTGTAAGTTTCTTGGAAGTCATCTGATCTCATGGTTAGGCAAGAAGCAACCCACAATTGCACTTTCAACAACAGAGGCAGAATATATTGCTGCTGCTAGTTGTAGCACCCAGATGCTCTGGATGAAAAGTCAGCTGGAAGATTATCATATTTTTGAGAGTAACATTTCTATCTTCTGTGATAATACTTCTTCTATATGCTTATCTAAAAACCCTATTTTACACTTTAAAGCTAAGCATATAGAGATTAAACATCATTTCATCAGAGATTATGTTCAGAAAGGAATTATTAATTTAAACTTTGTGGATACAGATCATCAGTGGGCTGATATCTTTACAAAACCCCTTGCTGAAGATAGATTTAAATTTATTCAGAAAAATATAAGTATGGACTTCTGTCCAGAATAAAATATTCATCAGATGAAATTTTTACTCGGATGATAAATGTCTAAACTCTGAAGTATTTCTTCATTTCAATTCTGTGTTTATTTATTTGTGTGTAAATCTGAACTAACAAGGCTCAGAGGATCTGAACGTTGCCTAACGTTTCATTTCTCAAGAAGTTTCAGAGGCACATGCAAGAAAACACGTGTATCTCAGAATCTGGAAAGATAGAGTGCACCATACTGAATTGACGTTTGAGGTATTTCTTTGAAAATATAAAATCTCTTGATTTTCCCCCCATCTGTCAGAATCATAAATGCTTGAAATGATTTTATTCTTTGCATTAATTGCTTGATATGATTATTTTCACTTCATTAATTTCTTAGTGTACGTGTGAGATTCTGTGTGACCTTTGCTTGCCCAAAATTGTTCTATATATATTCTCACAACACTTCACATTTCACACTTTACACTATCTATCACATTTTTCTCATATGCATTTCTGTCTTCTTCATTGCTTCCATCTCTTTTCAAAACCCAAATCCTCACGTAAACCTAGACGTATCTCAAGAACATCAATGGCATCATCATCTTCAACATCTGCTAAGATGCAATCCTCTACTGCTGCTGTGTCATCTCCAAATGTTGTTGTGTACAAGGAACCAGTGAGAACTCTTCTCACTCCAACGAAGGATCTTGAGGTTCTGTGTGAAAACTTTGTGGATTTTGCTTCCATTGAAGAAAATGGTTTTGATCTCACACCAACCATTAAAACTCAAAACTGGGCAAAGTACTTTGACAGGTTGATGAGTCCTGTTTATCCAGCATTGGTGAAAGAGTTATGGATACACACCCAAGTTTGCCCTAAGTTCATTCACTCTTCTGTTCTTGGAAAGGAGATTGTTATTACTGAGAAGTTAATCAGACAGCTGATTGAGTACAAAGAAACTGATGGAATCACAAGTATGGCAACTGCTCGTGTGGACTTGGCTGATGTTTTTCAAGAGGTTTGTGTTTCTGGGGAACCATCCAACAAATTCAGAGATCTGAAGCCTGTTTACAGAATCTGGGCGAAGATTTTCATGAGTTCTATTTTTCATAGAAAATCTTCAAACTCTCCAGATTATGTCAACACATAACAACTGTACTTCATGTTCTGTATGAGTCAAGGCAAGAAGGTGGATCTGCCTTATCTTCTGTTTAGTCATCTTCTGAATCACATAAAGGAAACAAGAGAAGAAGTAAGAGCTAAGGCTGGAAAGATCAGAAATTGGATCCCTATGGGAAGGCTGATATCAGACATTCTAACAGAGAATCGTCTTGTAAAGCATCTGACTGATGTTGGGTTGACAGATGATCTGTCCTACATTATAGGAGCTGTCATTAATGGGAATACTCTGAAAAGGATGAAGGTCATCTCAAAGCTTGCTGGCAAACCTAAGAAGATTGACTCTGAAGAAGTCAGCAGAAGGAGGATTCCTATAGCAGACTTTCCTATGTTCAGTGCAGATGAACCTAGGGAAGTCATTCTGTCATTCATTGCTGAATGTTTGAGAGATGGTATTCCTCTGCCTGCCAACATAGTACAGAAGGAAGGAGAAGTATTTCCAAATCTTCTGCGAGAAAGGCGCAAGAAGAGGAAAGCTGAGGAAGGATCTGTTGCACGGCCTAAGAGGAAAGCCTCTGATGCTGCTGACAAGCCTGAGAAGGACAAGAAGCTGAAGGAAAATCCTCCAGAAGCTAGCTTGGAGTAAATAAGAGAAACGATCAAACAAGTATTAACATCTGATCCACAACCATCTGTCCATTCACCCATACATTCACCTCCACCATCTCCTCCTCAACCATCTGGACCTCATACATCTGAACCCATTTCATCTCCTCATACACATTCTCAACCATCTTCTGTTTAACAACCATTTGAACCCCCTCAACAAAAATCATCTGAACAACAACCCCCTCAACAAACATCATCTGAACCACAATAACAAATACAATCTGAACCACAACAACAAAAATAATCTGAACCACCCTCTTCTACTCAACCACCAGAAGAACCAACCATCCCAAATCCTAAACCCTCTATCCCACAACCACCTGAAGACATTATGGATGTGCAACCCATTGCAACCATGTATGTCTTATCTTCCATTTCATGTCATTCAACTGAATCATCCGATTCTGATGAATCTGAAGTTCCCTCACCAACTTGTTTACAAATTCCTGACCCTTATAAACCACTACCATCTGACCTACCTGCTTCTGAACAACACCTTCATCACCTTGCTCTTCGCTCCAAATTTAACTTCACAGACTTTCTACCATCTTCATCTGATGTTGTTACATCCAAACCATCTGATGTTGATACCTCAACAGTCACTACACCTCATCTCACCATACCACAACCATCTGAACAACAACCTTCTGAACAACCACCATCTGATCCAACACCTCCTGAACAAACTCAAACAAGCCCTGGACCTTCACAAAAAGTCACCTAGAAGACTTTCTGTCCCCTAAACCCGGATCAGATGTTTATGCCTTGTTTAAGAATTTCAAGAAGGAAATGCGTATGGGGATTGCTTCTGTAGAAAAAGAGTCTGTCTAGTATGGATCCTGCTGAATCTGATGCTTCTTGGAACAGATTCATCTCAAAGTTCAACATTGCTGCCTCTAATCTCAGAGCGGTTTGCGCTGATGATACAAAGCAAAGTTTGTTGAAATGGTCAGACAGACTCTGCTGAGCATTCTCACAACACCAGTGTTACTTCTGGAAGATGCTCCTACTGAAGATACTGCTCCAATGATAGAAGATACTCATGCATCTAACATGGAGATTGATCATCCTAAAGTAATTGCATCTGCTTCTGCACCCTCTGCATCTGAGATGAAGACTGAGACTCCAGATGTTGTCCAAGAAGTTAAGGAAATCAGATCATGGATGGTAAAACAAGAGCAGACTACTGAGGAGATCAAAACTTGGATGGCTAAGCAAGAAGAGTCTGCTGCAAAGATTACTGATCTTCTGACCCTGATTGCCTCTCGCCAGCCCTAGTTTTCTTTTCCATGTTTTTTGCATTTTTGTTTGCACTTGTTTTCTGTTGTTTTGTTTTCAATCATCTATTGTCTGAACATCTTATTTTGAATGAATCTGGTTGTTCTGTTTTTCATTTATGTGTTGTTTTACTTTTCTTCTGTTATCTTTTCTGTCTTTTAAATTCTTTTTGATTATGACAAAAAGAGGGAGAAAAAGAATCTGATTGTTCAATCCATAAGCAATACTAAAATAAAATTCAGACATAGTATTAACTAACATTGAATTTTAAGTCCTTCAGATTTTATTGTTTCATCTGACAAAAATTCTTTGAAGTTATCCTGAGAATTACCCAACCAGGCTTTGATCCTTGAATCAAATTTGACTCTGATTCTGGAAGTTAAACCAGACTCTTTATTTGAAAGAATTCATCAGGCTCTGATTCTGGAAAGCATCCAAGCTCTAATTCTTTATTTTGACAATGATTCCTACCAGGTTCTAAAATATACTCAAGCAAAAAGGGAAGTGTTCTCTTCTATTAGAGTATTTATTTCAGGGGGAGATTCTTCATCTCAGGGGGAGTTATATATTTTATTCTCTGTATTGAACAAAATTTGCTACGTTTTGTCATCATCAAAAAAGGGGAGATTGTTAGAACACAGATTGGTGTTTCTTATATCTCTATGTTTTGATGATAACTCTTATGGAATTTTGTATTAAGAAAATATATACTCTAAAATTTGTTCAAGTATTATTGTTTCAGGTATTAAATTGAATACTCTTAAAGAAGCAAAATACATAAGTACAAGCAACTACGCAAGGCTCTGAAGCATCAGATGCAAGACAATCAGAAGACTCTGAAGCGCTGCCAGAAGAATCTGAAGCAGAAGCTGCAGAATGATCTAAAGCGTTTATGAAAGAATTGTATAAAGAGTTGAAAGCCTTGATCAAATCAGACTCTGGAGTTCATTTCACTGCAAGAACAGAGGCTCTGATAATCAAACTCTAATCAAATTAATATTCACGCTCAAAGCATATACTGCTGCATACTCTGATGAAGACTCTGATCAAGATTGAGACTCTGCTATATCAAGTTCTGATCATCTACCAAAGCTCTGATCATCTCAAACTTTTAGCTATGATCATCTCAAGTATTTGATTCCCTTTAAGCTTGTTACAAGTTCTGAAGTGCAGATTATGAAGACTTCATCCTGAAGGAAGCTTGTTGAAGAAGCTGTAAACTTGATTGGACGTGGTGCTACTTCCAAACTAACCAACGGCTATTTTGTCCAATGAAGAGACGTGGTGCTAATCCCAAAGCTTCTACAACCATACTTTTCCTGCAAAAAGCATGTCTCTGCCCATACCTTTTGGTGATGAAAAATCTTATATTCCAATATAATACTGAGCTGCACATTATTCAAAGCACTTGGTAAAAGCTATAAAAGGAGAACTTCTACAACATTTAGAAGTTGCTCAATCAAAAAGAAATATTTGATACACACGTTTAAAGCATCAAAGTGAATTTCTCTCAAAGCTCTTATTTGTTTGTTCTTTCATAAAACTGTATAGTTTTATTTATACTTAATCTTAAGTGTAAATATCACAGTTGTGATACAGCTTATTAAAAGCGTTTAAACACTTGTTTAGTTTACATTAATTTGTAAGAAGTTCCTTGAGAAGACCAAGGTGTGGTTAGTAGTTCTTGAGAAGACTAAGACAGTTGTTCTTAGTGCTTGCTATTGTAATCATTTGATTAATAGTGGATTAAGTCCTTGTGGAGAAAGGCAAATCATCTTTGATAAGGTGGACTGGAGTAGTTGAGTTCAACGAACCAGGATAAAAATCTTGAGTTGTTTTTATTGCCATATTATTTAAAACTCTTATTCAACCCCCCCCCCCCCCCCCCCCTCCCCTTCTAAGTGTTTTTCTCACCTTCACTCTGTGCTCTTGAATTTCTTCTTCACCTTATAGTATTCCAGAAAGAAACAAGTTGATTGACTGGAGTAATGTTTTCGGGCTCTTGCCTTGGTAAGAAGTTGAATGGTCATGAAAAGGTTTTCAAGATAGTTATGTTATTTCCTTTCTTGTTGAAACCTATCCGAATATGTTGAGATCCTTTTGGACTCTGGCTTTGGAAGGAAACAAAATGGTTGTAAAAGATAACTTCTTTCCATGTTGAAATTTTAACCAAATCGTGTGGATTATGTTTGATTTATGAATTAATGAAAAGTCCTTCTTTTGCTAATATTTGCACATTTCTCTGCTTCTTTCAGGAAAACCACTTAAGTGCAGATGCTGCCTGTCTGATACCGTCAATTGGGTTGTCGTAGCCAAAAGCTTCTGTGCACTCAAGCCAATATAACTTGTGGCAGGTTTAGCATTCGGCTCCATCCGGTAAAACAGGTGGTACTCGAATTTGGTTACAAGTATCTCCTATTTCCTTTCATTTGCCAACATTATTGCTTATCATTGTTCTTAGTTCTTGCCAAATCGTCACCGGAATTGTAACGATACTGGTTTTTTATAATTATTATGTTTAATCATATTTGGATTTATGATGGGCACTCTCAATTCTTTATGTGTGACTATCGTCGCTGATACTGCTAATATGTCTCTTTTTTCATGTGATGATGTAGCAGGCCCAAAGCACTAAAGTAGAGTAACCATAAATTTCAGACATGCGGGTAGAGATCAAGTGCAGTATGTTGTAAATGATCATGCAGTGGATGGCAAAGTGACCCAACTCAGTTGCTATTATGTAATGAATTAAGGAATTTGTCTTGTAAACCAAATCGAACGGCTTTGAATTTGTATGTTATAAAATCATTTGAACTTGTATGTTGTAAAATCAACAATTCTTGGTTATTGTATTTGAAGTTAATTATTTGTAAACATGCGATAGGCATTTACAGTGAACTATGTTGCAATCTCAAAAATGGATACTTGCTTGTCCTCAAACTTTGACTTGTAAATTTCCAAAACACACACTTTAAACCAAAGTTGTATGCACGTTTGATGTACTAGAATTTGGGGGGTTAACACTTCAGGGAATCTAAATGAATTCTCTTTCTATATGAGCTCAAAATTTGTTCTTTGATGCAAACCAATTGAACTCAAAACATTAAGAATCGAACTTTAATGCCATAGGGATTCTATAATACATCTGGGATGTGTATATGCGAGTTCACACTTCAAAATGAGAGTCTTATAATAATGACAATTTAAGCGACACAGAACTCTAGCCGTGAACTCGAATTTCTTAATTTTATTAATGACGTGTACTTGAATTATAATATAACCAGAACTTGAATCATGTTCCTTCCAACATTTGGATGATTTCTTAAAGGCTTGAACCTTATGAACCATAAGTCTCATATTAAAACTTGAAATAGAAAACCTCTTAAGTTCAAGGCACAACCCCTCTTGTATGTAGATATGAAACCTCCTTGCAAATTAAATCGCTTAGTCTTGATTCCCAGTCTTCATCCTAAATCGTCGTTTCGAACCAACATGATCCAGATTTCTTCCACTTGACAAATAAATGATCCAAACTCCAAGATTAAAACTAAATCTTTTTGAACTCCTGTGAAGATAATGATACAACTTGATGCAAATTGCCATGAAAACCGCAACTGAAACGCGAACGACAATTCTCCAAACCAAAGGACAGAGAGCCCTAAACCTCCTTAAAACACAAAGGCTTCTAACACGCTCTTGGTAACACGATTGCCAGAAAGCCTTAGGATCTTTGAATCGAAAACCTGCTTAAAATTAGTTGTACCTACGCCAACTGGTTAGTCATACATTATAAAAGGTAAAATATAAACAAGCACAAAAATAAGCAGAAGTAGGTGAAATCTTATGGTCAAAAATTAGGGTGTGACACCTAGGCATAACCAACCCCCGATCCCCGATCTCTTAGCGTTGTTACATCGCGCAAAAAGGTTTTTCTTTCTTTAACATTTCCTTTGGATAAATTAAAGTCCGGTTATGAATTTTAAGAATTAAGATTCAAGTTAAACAATAGCTTGGTATCACGATTCTCACCGTAACACATCACAAAGGCTTGAACATGATAAACATACAAGTTATGAATCATGTTAAGGCATGTTGTTAAAGTTAAGGCATGTTATTAAAGTTAAGGCATTTATGAACACATGGCTAAAGGTAGGCAAGCATAAGGAATTGTATACATACAAAGGTTCAACAGGTGAAAATAATAGTAAAGCATATCATGCATCATGGCAAGGAAATTAAACCAAAGTTCATGGTATAAGCACACAAAATTTCAAAGGCACATAAACATGTGCACATGTATTAAAGTGTGTCAAACTCAAACCAAAACCAAGAGGTACATGTTGGAAATATCAAACAAGGTTCATACATGGTGTATAACATTCATATGAGTCATGGTGATCAAGAAAAATCAAAGAATCAACCAAATAAATGCATTTGAAACCCTA
Source organism: Lathyrus sativus (assembly GCA_963859935.3). Classification (NCBI taxonomy): domain Eukaryota; kingdom Viridiplantae; phylum Streptophyta; class Magnoliopsida; order Fabales; family Fabaceae; genus Lathyrus; species Lathyrus sativus. The sequence goes on from OZ012736.1 coordinate 385,319,785, forward strand.
AAGCAAACCTAAAAAGGTGCCTACTTTGGACAAGCATAAGTGATCGAAAAATTAATCAATTGTGGAATTTCTTCACACCATCTAAAATAAGCACAATTATGAACACATATCAAAAACGAGTGGCTAAAAAATTATTAGGGAGCACAAGGTTATGACCTTTCAAAGTTGTGAAGAAAAACATAAAAACCGGTTTAAAAAATATTAGAAATGGCCTTGTGAAAGTTTGAACCCATGACAACAGGATTGTAACTCAAAATTATGCCAATTGAGCCATTTACACGCGCATGATATAATATGGAAGCATGTACATATATTTGAAAATTACGTCAAAAACATATAAAGAAATAAAATGTACAAAATAACCAAAAAGGTGGTTAGCCAGACTTAAATCCATGACATGATAAAAGCAAATAGTGGGAGCAAGGGCTGATCATAAATAAATATTATCAAGTTATGGTTTGGTTGAAATCAAAATGCTAGTTTCATGAAAATGTGGAGTTCCAAGATGAGGTATAATAGTTGTAGGGTGGTTGAAAGCTTTTAGAGGTCTTGCTTCTATAGAAAAAACCATCACAAGGCTCCACACAAATTGGTTTATGATAAAAGCAACTTTACAAGAATGGCATTATGATCTTTTTGCAAAACATGCTACAAAATGGTAAGATTAGTTGGATAATGCATCAATTCAATGTGTAATGCACACAAAACTTGTGTAATATTTTATCATGGAAGTATTTGCAAGTTACAAGACTTGAAATTAAGGGATTTGGAAATTTGAAGTGGTTTTGCTCCAAGAATTCATCATGAAGATGACTTGAAACTCAAGTTTGAAACCCAAACTTCCCATTTTCGAAACCCTCAGCTCGTGCATTGGGAAAAAAATGTACTTATACTTTTTGGAAAGCCCCAGACATGCTCTACAACTTTCATGCTTTAAGTTTTCTTGAATCAAAATGGATCATGATGAAAACTGGCTCACAAGTTGGTTATTTTTTGAAGGCATATTCTATCTCAAAAATTCTAAGTGTTGGAACACAAATTTGAAAGAAACGCAAACTCCATGGCCTTACAACTTGAAATTTAAGCATTTTTTGGAGATTCCTCCACAACGACAAAATTATAGTATGGAATGAGCTCTTCAAATTTATATTTGGAGCAAGGAAAATGGATATTTAGATTGGAAGTTATGGCATTAGCTTGTTGGGTAAAAATCATAGTCTTCCATAACTTAGAAAAGATTTCAATATCTCCATGGTTATCCTTTTTGCAAGTAACCTCCAATTTCTTGATTTCTCATTGATTGATCATGATCCAAACCACATGTTATCATAATTCTTTACTTGAGGAAGCCATGGTTGGCCAAAATTCTCAAAAGTCAAACCTTGATTTGGAGGAACATTTGACTTTTTATCAGATGAATCTTCATTTCTTAATCTCCAATGAAATCAATCCCTTGGGCTACTTGAACACTTTAAATGGACTCTAAGAGTGTATTTGAATGTCTTGAATCATGTCCCAAGGATTGATATCATGTCTTGATCAAAAGTAAAAGATGCAGTTGACTTTGATTGACAAAACCCTAATTCTTGGTCAGATGAAATTGAATCTTGAAGAACTTGCAATGAAGCCACATTTCACTTGATTATTAATGGAGGGAGGTCCCTTGAGTGTATGAGATCTTGTTTGGCTGATGATCAATCCGAGAACAAACCCAAGGTCATGGACCCTAGGTGAAACTTTATCATGATGGGACATAGCCCTTCCATGATAAAATTTCAACAGGGTCTCCCTTAAGGAGCCTTCATTTAAATGAAGTCTCGTATTCAGGTTCTAGAAGAGATCCCTAGAGTCATGGGTCAAATTCAAAGTTTCATCATGAAGATGGGCTAGCCAACTCATGACAAACTCTTTGAAATGATCTACTCTAGGCGGAGCCGTCGTTAAAGACCTCATGGGATAAGAATCCATAGTGCCCAAAACATGACGAACCCCTTACTTAAACTTATGTTTCTTCTTCGTCAAACTTGGGTATAGAGCTTTCCCTCAAACAGAAATGAAAAAAACCCACGAATGTTAAGATGAAGATATGAAAAAAAAATAAAGAAATAAAATAAATAAATAAAGCATTGACAAAGAATAAAAATAAAACAAATAAACAAACAAATCAAACAACCCTATAATTAAAGAGTAGGCTTGACTCTCTTTAGGGAAAGTATCCCCGATAGATTCGTCAGTTGTCGCATCTCAAAAAATACAACCTCGTGAAGCGCATCACACGCTCACGGACAGGCTAACAGATTCGTCACCGTTCTTTATTTATTCCTAAAGAAAGGGGAAATGAAGATAATACCCAGGGGAATGAAAAGTCATAATATGGTCATCACAACCAAATTAGGGTTCGGGAGTCGGTTATGCGAGGGGAGTGTATTAGCACCCCTCACATCCGTTGTATCCAACAGGAACCTCCTATAGTTCTAAGGGTTGATTGTTTGTTATGGGAATATTTGTTTTATTTTATCTTATTTATGAAAATATATTACAAGAAGAGAAATTAAGTATAAAAGAAAAGAGAGAAAATAATTTTTTTTTATTATTAAGCTCGCCAAGGTTTCAAAACCTCGTGTCTACGTATTCTCATAATGCAGTGAGAAAATCAGAGCTACATGGTTCGTTCAAAAGGTTTATGTATTGGTTGCTTTTAGATAATAGTGTTAGATCACGTTTTAGCAGTTAAACTTATGTCGTTATGCTTGCACGATGGAGGCTTAGGCGTCGTTTGTATTCACGTTAAACATATCAGACTATTATTTTATGAAAAGGTTTTGAATTGGGTGTGCAAGGGAACAAAAGAGATTTGGATGGGTTAGGTTGATATTATATGTCTTGATTTTTGAGTAACCAATCGATGTGGAGGAGCGACAACCAATCAATCACTCGGAGAAAAAATGGGTGTGCATCCCCTCATCTATTTTTATTTGTGAAAATATTAATATAATTTGATTAAGAAAACAATTTAATTATATACAAAGTTTTGAATTAAGTGAGAAAGGAAGTATTTTTTATATTTTTTGGTTTTTTGTTTAATTTTTGTGATAAATTAAAGAGATATTTTTGTGTTTTTCGACGTTAAGTGAGAAAGAAAGTATTTTTTTATATTTTTTGGTTTTCTGTTTTATTTTTGTGATAAATTAAATATCCTACTAAAAAGACAAATATATATATATATATATATATATATATATATATATATATATATATATATATATATATATATATATATATATATATATATATATATATATATATATATATATATATATATATATATATATATAATGTTAATAATCAAAATTAATTAATCTAAAAAACCTAATGAGAATCAAACTAAACTTAAATATAAGAAATTTGAGATTTTTGATATTTATTTAATAATATTCAACAATTACTTGAATTTATTAAATTACAAATAAATTAATTTAAAAAAGGAAATAAAAATTTAAAGAAAGTTAGAAATTTTCATCGAAATACATTTATATACAATGATTAAGAAATAAACAATAAATTAAATTAAATTAATTTGGTCCTAAACCTATGTAATTAATATGCAAAAATAATATAAAAACAATATGATATAATTCTAACAACCTTAACGGATGATGTGTATGTTTTTCTCATCTAAAACACAATATTTACACTCATGGTGAACATGTAACCAAATGTGTCGCTAGACTCATCTTTCAAAGCATGATAGGCTACTTAATTTTAAAAAACAAAAACAAAGTAAGGTGACAATGGACCCACATTTCACTTTAATTTTCTTTGATTCAAATAACAACAAATAATATGAATATAAGTGAGCATCTAAAAAAAAGAGAATAATGATCAGAATACTAAAAGTAATAAAATAACACATGGAGACAAAAACCACCACTTCCATTTAGCTGTAGGAAAAAGAACAAGAACAGAACTATATATATATATATATATATATATATATATATATATATATATATATATATATATATATATATATATATATATATATATATATATATATATATATATATATATATATACACGCGCAGAAAGAGAAAGAAAAGTAATGTGAAAGAGAAAAGAGAAATAAAATTCAACCTCAATCGCAAAGAGATCCACAACGCAGGTATCTGTTAGACCACAGCACAGATCTAGAAGGGGGTTGAATATATCACTTATTAAAAACAGAGTTGGCGTTTACCAATATTTGGTTTTTAAAAAAGTTTTAGGCGGAAGCGGCCGAGGAACTATATTCGTCTAAACAAACCATTACCGAAAAGACCGGATATATGTAAAGCCAATGGAATCTGATAAGGACGGGACTAAGAAACATTAATTTGAACACACATCAACTAGATTTTATTCACTATAAGGTTGGACTGTTTCCAATGCGGATAAAATATAACCCAATTGAAAAGACAACTCAAGTGTTTGTGTTTACACAATCAGTCGAACACTTGGCGTGCAAGGCACCACAAATGAATTTCAATTATCAAGTGAAGTGCTATAGTATTCAATTACAATCAAGGATTGTAATAAGGTTTCTAAAAATGGTTCAGCACTACACACATCAGAATTTTGATGAACTTAATTGTTTGCATACAAACTCATAAATTAAGCAATTAAAAAATAAAGAGAGAACACCAATTTGTTGAGGCAGTTCCCCCGTCGTCCTCGCTCGCGGTACGCCTGCCCTCAATTCTAGAAATAGAATTGAGATATGTATATATATAACCTGTTTGCAAATGTTTACAAGAGAAGCAATAGAATTCAAACAATCAAACTCAATTGTTGATGTAGAGCCTATTCCTTCTCTTCCGTTGATTCAAGCTGAATCAAGTCCTTCAAATGTGATGAGTAAACCTCTGATTACGGCACACCCTTTGAACAACCCACTAGTCTTCAAATCTTGCTCGACCGATTTCAAACACCAATGCTTCAAACCTAAATATTCCTGTCACAATCCTCCGGTTACCACTACTAAACCGACAAAACCTCCCGTTCTTCGATTACCTTCGCTCGGCTAAATCTTTGATGTACCGATTTGTGCAAAACTCCCCAAAATCCAAGATTCTTGGAGGACAAAACCCTAACGGTTTTATTCAAGAAAAACCCACTGATTTCTTAACCCAAACCTGATTATACCAATCCTATGTTTGGACGTTATCACCTCAATAATGCAGAATGCACAACAAAAATGATTATGTGTAGTTTTTGAGAAAATGCAAGAAAGAGGATGAAGATGATGAGAAAAAAACCAGTGTATATTTTCACTTTTCTTGTTATTTTTTAAGAAAAAGTCAACTCAATATATATGCAAGTGAAAAAGACAATTAACCAACTTAACAAACACTTTGACAGTTTCGTATAACAGAATTTTAGTGAAAAACGCGCGAGCGGTCGACCTATAGAAAGGGAAAGGTCGACCTGACCTCTCCCGATCTTCATATTATGCAGAAAACAGCACCTTACGTCGACCGGAATAGGCATGCGTCGATGCAAAGGATACAAATTCAGACAGACATAAAAGAACACAGTATGAGTTGACCAGAGGGTCGACGTGAGCACTCCTGAGAGTAGACCATGAAAAATGACTTCTGTATGAGTCGACCGGAACAGTCTTTGAGTCGACTCAAAGACTTAGAATATGCAAAAATCCATTTTTCCATGTATTTAGCTACATTTAAGATACTCCACCATATTGCAAGCTAGACCAATATGATCAAACCTATATGGAACACATATTGCACTTTTTCTATATGTACCTAAACATGTTTTTGACTAATGTTTGACGCAAGAGAGATAAGGTATGCATATGTGACATGATGATACCGTCCAAAGTACGTATTTCTACCTATGTAAGTTTTGACATCATTAAAACAAGTATAGCTATGTATGTGGAACTTTGGCTTCATATACTTCCCCTTTTTGATGATGGTAAAACAGTAGAAACTTGGTGTACAATCCACTGTATCGTCCTCCCCCTTACTCCAAGCATTTGTCTGTCCACGATCTGCATGTTCAATAAGTCTTATAAAAGTGATGTTTCTACTTGATATTCTTCTCCCCCTTTGAATACATAAAAAAGAAATAAGGTAAAGGCTAATGTATTGCATATCATATAAAGAGATAAGCAAATTCACGTAATTTGCAACAGGTTAGGCATCAACAAACATTCATATATAATGTAGTTAATGAAGGAATATAAGAAGATAAATAGAAAGACACTCAAAAGAACAAAATATTCGCTATTACATAACAACTATGAATCGTGTCTTCATAAAGCAAGCAAGTACAATAAGAAATCTACAATAGAAGTTAATAAACATAAGATGATATGAGATGCACAAGTGATGGCCTCATCCGCGAAAGGGATATTCTGGAGGTGGAGGTAGTTGCGCATCAGCCTGTTCCGTATATTGAAAAACAACTCGATTGAGAGTGTTGAAGTTGTTAGTGATAGCACTATGTTGTCCCACTGCAGTTTTAACAATGCCATCAATCCTACCCATCACAGCTGATGTAAAGGAGTTAAAAATTTTATGTGTGAGCTTGAAACTGATTCTGCAATTGCGAGAACCGCTCATCTTGGGCAGACATGAAGGTTCGTTGTTCAAGCTGCATGCTCCTCATCAGATCAAGGAGTTCATCATTGGTTTGTTGGGAATACAGAGGAGATGGAGGCACGTAACTCTAATCTGGAGTCTCTTGATTATCCCAATTCAACGCTTATGGCATGTAATTGTCACCCAATGTGTTGCCAGGCACCCCAGCCTTGGTTATCATCATGCACCAAGTGGGGTGATTAGTCTAGACAACCACTACCATTGTGGTCATTAGTTTCCATGTGTTGTCCACCTTCTTCTTATTCTTCTTCTTCTTCTTCTTCTTCTTCTTCTTCTTCTTCTTCTATGTGTTCATCACTCTCATCAGATTCTTCCAACCGAGAACTAGTGGCTTTAACAATGAATCGATAGCGACTATCTTTTGGAACCCAAATATACCCCATCATAGTCAGAGTATTTTGATAGAACTCTTGGTCAGTTTTCAGAGATGTATAGGGAATACCTGGAACAGTGATGTTTGCGTTATTGAGAACCGATTATATAAAGAAGCCATATGACAAATTGGTTCCTCTACCATAATCCTTCAGTGAGTAGATTTGACTCCCAATGTAATGAGGCCAGCTAATCTTGATCTTTTTCTTAAGAATGTAGACCAAGTGAACCTCATCTTTCTCCACCCGAGAGTAGCCACCTTTCTTAGGATGCAAGATATGTGAAACAATCCACTGCAAGATTCTATCAACAAGTTTCAATTTTCCAGTCATGATCGATTTTGGAAAAAGGTCACTGGCTACAATGTGGACATCATAGGGTTTCTTCAGCATGGAATTCAAGGCCTCCTTGAAGTCATAGCCAGCCACAGTACGACCATTTGTGGCCTTAATGATTGGTTCAGTAGACAAAGGCGACATATAAAACAGATTTTTCCATACTGAGTCATTAACACAGACCTTGTTATTACTAAGCTTGGTATTAAACTTAAAACCCTGAAATTTACCTTGAAGTTCAGTGTAGAATACTCTTACTAAATCTTCATTATATTTAACATCACATTCTAAGAAATTTTTGAAATTTTGCACATCCAAAAGGTCAATCACTTCTTGTATATGCATTCTCTCAACAGCTCTTCTATAGTAATCATGTTGCTTGACTATGAATCTCTTGCTAAAAAGTTTCTCATAAATTTCAGAGAACTCAGTAGGTAAGAGAGAGATAGCGGTTACCGGTAAGGTAGCTCTAGAAGGACCGGCTTGAGCGGATGGAGCTCGAGTAGTTCTTTTTCCAGTAGCTCTTCTTGTAGCCATTTTGATTAACTTTGTGGAGATGAAGAATTGTAGAAGCAGAGTTTTTCTTTTGAGACAGATAGGAGAAACTAACTTTACCCTTTTGATGGAGAAATTAGGTTTTTGAAGAGGACTTTAGGAAGAGGATAGGTAGAGAGATAGCTTTGAGTAGGTGCAATGAGTAATGCAAAGGCTAGCGATGATGTCGGTTGAATATATAACATGAGAACAAATGCATTAAATGAATAAGGAATTTAAATAGTTCATTAAACAAATTTTCGGCATCATCGTGTGACGCGTCGACCTATGCATGTTGTGTGTCAATGCATACCGTAATAACAAACTCAATGAGAAATTCTTAGGGCTTGAGTCGACCATAAGGTTGACCTAAGCAGACCTGCTTTATAAACATGAAAAATTGCAGTTTTGTGAGTCTACCAAAATCCTATGTAGGTTGACTCATACAATTGAAAATAGCATAAGTCATTAATTTGGTTCAAACAAGCATCCAAAAAGACATAAATAGACATCATACACATTTTTCAAACATGAAAATGGATGAAACATGTTAATCATGGGATAAACATCAACAACGCCACGTAGCTTGATACATTACTTTACACAAATGAGGTGAATGCGTGAGTTTGCAAATAAGGAAAGATAGTACCTTAACTCCAATTGATAGCTAATGCCCTCACATATGGCTCTATACTTCTTCATTTGTTAGATAAAAAGATGAACAAAGCGCGCGCGCACACACACGCACACGCACACACACACACAGATATATATATATATATATATATATATATATATATATATATATATATATATATATATATATATATATATATATATATATAAGCATGTGATCATGACTTCCTAAACACGACCCGAGATGTCGAGAACACCGAGTTCCCTACGGATGTGAAAGAAAGGCTATGTAGCGAGTGGTTTTGTAAAGATATCCGCAAGTTGATTCTTAGTATCAACATGCTCAAATACCATATCACCCTTCTCCATACGATCCCTAAGGAAATGATGGCGTATTTCGATATGCTTGGTGCGTGAATATAAAACGGGATTCTTGGTTAGGTTAATGGCACTAGTGGTATCACAAAAGATCAGAACGCGTTCAATTTTTAGATTAAAGTCAAGCAATTGTTGCTTAATCCATAAGACTTGAGTGCAACAACTACCGGCCGCAACATATTCCGCTTTAGCTGTTGACAAAGCAACGAAAACATGCTTTTTGCTATGCCAACTCACCAAAGAATTTGAAAACAGATGACACGTGTTACTTGTGCTTTTCCTATCCGATTTGCAACCAGCAAAGTCAGAATCAGAAAACCCAACCAAGAAGCAATCATTACCCTTAAAATACCAAATCCCATACTTTGGAGTACCAGAAAGGTATCTAAGTATGCGTTTTACAACTTTCAAATGAGATTCTTTGGGACATGATTGATACCTCGCACACATGCAAACACTAAACATTATGTCGGGTCGAGATGAGGTAAGATAGAGGAGAGATCCAATCATACCTATATACTTTTTCACCTCTACATCCTTACCATTTTTGTCTCGGTTGAGATTTGACACGTAGGCATCGGAGTGTCAATAGCCTTGGAGTTTGCCATGTCAAAATGCTTGAGAAGCTCAACAAAATATTTTGTCTAGCTCACAAATGTACCCTCTTTCAGTTGTTTAATTTGCAATCTGAGAAAATAGTTGAGCTCCCCCATCATGCTCATCTCGAACTCTCCTTGCATTAATTTAGAAAACTCCCTTACAAGATTCATGTTAGTTGATCCAAAAATAATATCATCAACATATATATGTACCAAGATTAAGTGTTTTCTTTGACGTTTAATGAAAAGGGTTGTGTCAACCTTTCCTCTTGAGTATCCTTGATCAAGAAGAAACTTTCTAAGATGGTTATACCAAGCCCTAGGTGCTTGTTTGAGTCCATACAAAGCTTGTTTTAACTTGTAGACATGATCAGGATACTCATGGGATTCAAACCCAAGAGGTTGGGCTACATAAACCTCTTCATTTATATATCCATTGATGAAAGCACTTTTTACATCCATCTAAAATAATTTGAATTCTTTCGCACAAGTGAAAGCAAGCAGAAGGCGTATAGCCTCAAGTCGAGCAACCGGCGCATAAGTTTCCTCATAGTCGATTCCTTCTTCTTGGTTATACCCCTGCTTGACCAATCGCACCTTATTGTGAGTTATAACTTTGTTTTCGTCTAGTTTATTCCTAAATACTCATCGGGTGCCAATTACTCGATGGTCTCGCGGAGGAGAGACAAGGTCCCAAACCTCATTTCTTTTAAATTGATTAAGTTCCTCTTGCATTGATAGGAACCAATGTTCATCGAGTAATGCCTCTTTTGGGTTTTTAGGCTCAACTTGAGAGACGAAAGCAAAGTGATAAGAAAAACTACTTAGCTTAGATCGAGTTGTCACTCCCTTTGAGATATCACCGAGAATGTTGTCGATGGGATGGTCTTTAGAAGACTTCCATGCTGGAGGAAGACCATAGGTGTTGGTCGAATGAACTTCCTCAATCCCCTCATGTTGGTGATCTTTTTCCTCTTCAACTTTGACTGGGTCAGGTTGATCAATTCCTTTCTCAGCATCTTTGAGTATGTCTTCAGAAGATACACCTACACCATGAAATAAAATACCTTTTCCAAAACTTTTCGGATAAGACTCATCAAATGTGACATGAACAGACTCCTCAACTGTAAGTAATCTCTTATTGTATATTCTATAAGTTTTACTTGACTGAGAGTATCCAAGAAAGATACCTTCATCTGCCTTGGAGTCAAATTTACCTAGACTCTCCTTTCCATTATTTAACACGAAACACTTACAACCAAAAACATGAAGGTGAGACACATTTGGCTTCTTCCCTTTTAAAAGCTCATACTGAGTCTTGTTAAGAATAGGATGAATGAGCACCCTATTCAGAACATAACAAGTCGTACTAATGGCATCGGCCCAAAAATATTTAGGAAGCCCACTTTCATTGATCATAGTTCTTCCTAACTCTTTTAAAACTCGATTTTTATGTTCCACGACCCTATTTTATTGAGGGGTACGTGGAGCAGAAAAATTATGATCAATCCCATGTCTACCACAATATTCTTCAAAAAGATGATTTTTAAACTCACCTCCATGATTACTTCTAATTGATATAATGTTTGTGTTTAACTTGTTTTGAGAAAGTTTATCAAAATTTTCAAAGGCGGAGAATGTATCATTCTTGCTAGCCAAGAAGATAGTCCAACAAAACCTAGAGAAATCATTGACTATAACAAAACCATAGTAGTTACCACCTAGACTCTTAATTTTAGATGGTCCAAAGAGGTCCATATGAATAAGTTCAAGTGGTCTCGTAGTTGACACAATGTTTTTAGATTTAAACGAGATCCTTGTTTGCTTCCCCATTTGACACACATCACATAAGTGATCCATTGTAAACTTGATTTTTGGTAAGCCAATAACTAGGTCCTTAGAAACTATCTTGTTTATCAAGTCAAAATTGACATGCGCCAAACGTCTATGTCACAACCATGAGTCCTGACTCTTAGTCACGAGACATTTGTTGCTACTCAATGATACTTCACTCAAATCCAGCATATAGACATTATTTACCCTCAAGTCATTAAACACATCCTTCTTTTTTATCATTATTTTGAATCATGCAACAATCTTTTGAAAAAGATACTCTATATCCCTTGTCATATAATTGACTAATGCTAATGAGATTGTATTTAAGGCTCTCTGCTAGCAATACATCAGAAATAGTAGTAGATGAGGGATTACCTACACTACCTTTTCCAAGTATTTCTCCTTTGTTTACAAATCCCTTCTTCTTTGCCACAAAGTCAATGAAGAGAGATATGTCTCCTGTCATATGCCTTGAGCATCCACTATCGAGAATCCATCTTCTCTCAGTAGGCTTAAGACTTTGTACCTATAAAAACAATCAATGAAAATAGGTACTCAATTGTTTATTGGGTCCTTGGTTGTGAGTGAAATCTTGGTTGCATTTAGGCAACCATTGGTAAACCCCTTTAGGAACTAAAAATCTCCTAAAGCGACATTTAGCAATGGTGTGACCCCTTTTGCAACAATACAAGCAAGTAAGGTTAACTTTTGTATCACTTTTGTATCACTTTTTGACCACATATGTATATTTTTGATAAGGATTAATCATATTTTTTCTAAAATGTGCTCTATCAATAGCAAAAGTGATTTTAGGTTCTAGAGCCTTGTCAAGTTTGGTCTTGAGAGTTCTAACCTCCTTTTGCCAAAATTAACAAGTATCACACTTAAAGTTTACCCATCTATTTCTTTCTTCCTCACAATCCACCTTTGTTCCTTCCACTATGGATGCCTTTAGAGCCTCAAATTTCCTTTCGGAATTTAGGATCTTTTGCTCCAAATGAGCAAAAATTTGTTTGTTTGAGGCCATTCATTTAAACACTTCCTTGGCTTCATGGTGTAAGGTATCAAAGGCAGTTTGTAATTTAGAATGAGATAATCTAGTAAAGTTTTCATATTTAGCATGTCATACCTTTTTTTTTCTTCTTCTTTTGATGAGCGGAGAGACAAAGGTTGACAGATTCTTCTTCGTCACTTGAACTATCATCCTCGGATGACTAGCTATCGCCTTCCCAAGCAATGTAAGCTCTTATAGGCTTAACTTGTTTCTTATATGACCGATTGCTTTCCTTTCCTTTGTCCTTTTTCATCAATGGACAATCCGGCTTGTAGTGTCCGAATTTTCCGCAATTGAAGCATGACCCTCTAACTCTACTCCCTTTATTTCCTTCATTCTTAGGAGACCTTGATTGTTTTCTGAAATTGACGAGATTCTTTTCGGAATGTTGGATACCATTTTTCTTTACATAGCGATTGTATTGCTTTACGAACAGCCCCATATCCTTATTTGTTTCGTCATCTTCGTTATCACTCGAGTGCAATCACTCAGCTCTTTTGCATAGGACTTTGAACAATAATCTTTTAGAGCTATAGACTTCTTTCCCGTAGCTTTTGTCTTCTCCTTCTTTTCCTTTTTCTCAAATTGCTCAAGACTAAGAAGCACTTGCTCATGTTCTTGGATCTTTCCAAAAAGAGTTGTAAGGTCCAAAGTCATAAGATCATTTGCTTCCTTTATGGCGGTGACCTTTGGTTGTCATTCCCTAGTAAGACATCTTAAGACTTTGTTAGTAGCAACATCATTAGAAATTGGTCTACCAAGTGAATTCAATCTATTGATTAAGTGAGAAAATCTCTTTTGCATGTCAGCAATGGTTTCCCCTTGCTCCATGTGAAAGAGATCAAACTCTTGAGTCAAAGTATTTATTCTAGCTAATTTGACATCATTTGTTCCCTCATGGGAAACTTGCAATGAATCACACATGGCTTTAGCAGTCATACAATGTGAAACTCTATAGTACTTATCAACTTCCAAGGAGGAGATCATAATATTTTTAGCCTTCTAATCATAATTGTACTTTTTCTCGTCTTCATCATTCCATTGTGCTTCAGGCTTAGGCAAAACCATGCTATTTTCATCGGTCATGGTTATTTCCATAGGACAATTCAATATAACATTCCATACCTTCCTGTCAATACAATTTATATGCACGTGCATACAATCTTTCCAGAAACTATAGTTTTCACTGTTGAAAACAGGTGCTTTATTGTAAGCCCCTTTTGGTTCGTTTGCCATTTTCTAAGAAGTTATATGCGGAGCATGGACTGAACTGGTGCTCCTAATACCACTTGTTAGACGACGATACAGATCTATAAGGGGGTTGAATAGATCACTTATTAAAAACAGAGTCGACGCTTACCAATATTTGGTTTTTTAAAAAGTTTTAAGCGGAAGCGGCCAAGGAACTATATTCGTCTAAATGAACCTTTACCGAAAAGACCGGATATACGCAAAGCCTATGGAATCCAATAAGGACGAGATTAAGAATCACTAATTTGAACACACGTAAACTAGATTTTATTCACTATAAGGTTGGACTATTTCCAATGCGGGTAAAATATAACCCAATTGAAAAGACAACACAAGTGTTTGTGTTCACACAATTAGTCAAACACTTGGTGTGCAAGGCACCATAAATGAATTTCAATATGTGAGTGAAGTGCTATAGTATTAAATTACAATCAAGGATTGTAATAAGGTTTCTAAAATTGGTTCAGCACTACACACATCAGAATTTTGATCAACTAAATTGTTTGCAAACAAACTCAGAAATTAAGCAATTGAAAAATAGAGAACACCAATTTGTTGAGGCAGTTCACCCGGCGTCCGCGCTCGGGGTATGTCTGCCCTCAATTCTAGAAATAGAATTGAGACTTGTATATATATATATATATATATATATATATATATATATATATATATATATATATATATATATATATATATATATATATATATATATATATATATATATATATATATATATATATATATATATATATATATATATATATATATATATATATATATATATATATATATATATATATATATATATATATATATATATATATATATATATATATATATATATATATATATATATATATATATATATATATATATATATATATATATATATATATATATATATATATATATATATATATATATATATATATATATATATATATATATATATATATATATATATATATATATATATATATATACACCTTGTTTGCAAATGTTTATAAGAGAAGTAATAGAATTTAAACAATTAAACCTAATTATTGATGCAGAGCCTATTCCTTATCTTCCCTTGATTCAAGCTGAAACAAGTCCTTCGAACGTGATGAATAAACCTCTGATTACGGCACATCCTTTGAACAACCCTCTGGTCTTCAAATCTTTCCCGGATGATTTCAAACACCAACGCTTCGAACCCAAATCTTCTTGCCACAATTCTCCGGTTACTGCTACTAAACCGATAGAACCTCCTGTTCTTCGATTATCTTCGCTCGACTGAATCTGTGATGGACCAATTTGTGCAAAAACCTCCAAAATCCAAGATTCTTGGAGGACAAAACCTTAACAGTCTTATTCAAGAAAAACCCACTGATTTCTCAATCCAAACCTGATTACACCAATCCTATGTTTGGACGTTATCACCTTAACAATGCAAAATGCACAACAAAAATGATTATGTGTAGTTGTTGAGAAAATGCAAGAAAGAGGATGAAGATGATGAGAACAAAATCAGTGTATATTTTCACTTTTCGTGTTATTTTTGAAGAAAAAGCCAACTCAATATATATGCAAGTGAAAAAGACAATTAACCAATTTAACAAACACTTTGACAGTTTCAGATAACAGAATTTTAGTGAAAAACGCGCGAGCGATCGACCTATAGAAAGGGAAAGGTCGACCTGAGCTCTCCCGATCTTCAGATTATGCAGAAAACAGCACCTTTCATCGACCGAAACAGGTCATGCGTCGACGCGAAGGATACAAATTTAGGCAAACAGAAAACAACACAGTATGAGTCAATCGGATGGTCGACGCGAGCACTCCTGAGAGTAGACTATAAAAAATGACTTTTGTATGAGTCAACCGGAACAGTCTTTGAGTCGACTCAAAGACTCAAAATATGCAAAAATGTATTTTTCCATGTATTTAGCTACTTTTAAGATACTCCGCCATATTGCAAGATAGACCAACATGATTAAACCTATATGGAACATATATTGTATTTTTTTATATGTACCTAAACATGTTTTTGACTAATGTTTGACGCAAGAGAGATAAGGTATGCATATGTGACACGATGATACCGTCCAAAGTACATTTTTTACCTATGTAAGTTTTGACATCATTAAAATAAGTAACGCTATGTATGAGGAACTTTGTCCTCAGTATCTACAAGAGATCGACAATGAGTTTGCTTGGCAGAACTCACGTGAGGGGAAAAAAAGGTGTGTTGCTTTTGTGGTAATGTTTTTTCTTTTCTTTTTATTGTAGAATTATATGGTTTAAATAGGTGAGAAATTAGGTCTAGGAATTAAGTTGATGATTCTGATTAGGAAGTTTCAGATTAGAGTTAGGGCTCAAGGTTTTATAATTAGAAATTCTAAAATATAACAGCAATTTGTGTAATAATCAATGATTTCCAATTGTTTTTGCCTTTTGATCCATTTTATAAGTTTGGATGAAATTTTGGTATTTGATTTGTCTTTGGTTCAGTCCCATAATGCAAAAAGAGAAAGAAATAATATCCGACTAAAATAACACGTAAAAAGAAAATATAATGAAGCAAATATGAATTTTGAGAAAAAAAATTAAAAATATAATAAAACAAAAGACTAAAAATATTTTTTATTTATTATTTATTAAGCTTTAAAAAGAAGGAAATAGTTCTTTTTTTTTGTAATTTTTGATTCTTTTTCTTTAATAAATTTAAGATTTAAAAAAGGAAAATAAAATAAAACTGGTAAAAACCTAATAATTTAAAAAAACAAAAATTGGATATAAAAACATAAAAATTTAAAAATTAACTTCTTTTGACCTTTTTGTGAATAACATTTGTTATCTTTATTTTATTTTATTTTTATGATGATGATGATAGTGGCAAATGGGATTAAGTTGAGTTATTGTGGGGAATTGAGGCCTTGATTCTTTTTTTTTTTTTTTTAGTTTAGGAATGTTGTAATGATTTGATTTGATTTTGATTTTGATGATTTGGAAAGAAGAAATACGTGTGTTGGATTTTGGGAATGTTAATGATCCTAATTATAATAAAAAAATAATGGCAATATATATTTTTGGCTTTTTCTTTAATAACTATGGTAATAATAACTTGGCGGTGGTAATAAAATAGATAAATAAATAAAAAATCTAATAATAACAACAATCAAGTTAATAACAACAAAGTTTTTTTTTGTTTTTTTATAATAATAATAATAATAATAATAATAATAATAATAATAATAATAATAATAATAATAATAATAATAATAATAATATAAACAACAACAACAACAACAACAACAACAATAATAATAATAATAATAATAATAATAATAATAATAATAATAATAATAATAATAATAATAATAATAATAATAATAATAATAATAATAATAATAATAATAATAATAATAATAATAATAAAAGAAAGAGAAGTATAAATAAAATATAAATAAAAATTAAATAAAACAAGAAAAATGAGAAAAATCTATATATTAGAGAAAAAACATAAAAGGTTCCAATAGGATTCAAACCTGGGACATCATGCTTAACAATTTCAATACATTATCAATTGAGTTATTTCATTTAAAGTAAAAAAGCTCCTTAAACTATACAAAGAAAATCAGTCAAAATTTGAGGTATGAAACAAGTATTTAAGATTGGTGTAGTTTGCTAATGTTGTATACATGTTTGTACGACATCTGAGCCTTCAGAATGCTACACTTTGGAGTATGTTATGCAGAAGATTTGTTAAAGATTTTATTGATATTAAGTTAACAATATGATTAGGTGATTTGTTTGACAGATGGATGAAGATTAATTCTTATTTAAATGAAGATTTGAATTTGAATTAAAATTGAAACAAATCATATCTTATTGGAGATATTCAAGGATTAAATCAAATATCCAACCGACACTACATTAATTCTGGACAAAATTAAAGATATTATCCAAGGAGAAAAGCTCAGGATTATTATACTATATAAGGAGCTCAAAACCTACATTGAAAGTCAAACAATACATTGAAGATTTAGTATGTTTGGGTTTATTTTTGAATCCTTGTTATTGTTGAACGTACACCTCTATGTTTCAGTAACTTGATATATAATGGTTGTCTAGAGTTGAGTGGTGGTATTCAACATACCCTAAGTTAAGGGTCCCCCCCCCCCCCCTCACACACACACACACACAAACACAATTAAAAATATCGCTTTCAACTAGGGACTCGACCCAAGCTGAGGGATTCGCCTCCCATTTAAAAGGGTCACGTCATGAAATATTAAGTCAGACCTTTACCAAAGGGCTCACCTTAGACCGTAGGACGGAACCTAAAAGAAGTCTTAAAACACTTCACCCTTTACAAGTCCTCTTGCTTGAGAGACTGTGCATTTTTATGTTTGTGAGGGTCTCGATAAGGGCGACACAAGGATTCCTGTCTTATGAGGTGTCACATGGGCATTACCTTTGCATAATATGGTGGCTCATCCTCATAATAAAACACATGCACATTGTCATTACCCTCCACTAGTTGTGTCGACCGAGTCATACCACGACTTCATAAAAAATAGGTAGTCAATAACCTTCCCCAGTCATTGGGGAACAATTATCATCTCTTAGAGTTTACTAAACCTCAAGCCCAACGAGCCACTATAAATACCTCTCCCTTTGTAGGAGAGAGGGACAAATTATAACCTAATTAGCATTACACATAATACAAAGTCTTTCACCTCATGTGACCTAGCCTCTGCTACCACCATAAACACCTCCATATTAAACCTGTGCCACCGTGGACAAACTCTAACCAGCCTAACTGTTATAAACCTACTAAGACCTATAAGTATCCCCTACCCTTGTAAGAATACCACACACACCTGTATTTTTTTTACCAATACAACTATGAATCTAAGATATAAATTTTGTCACACACCATGAATTAATCAAATTATTTTACTTTAACTTGGCTTACAATTAAGAAAAGCGTACAAACCTGCTCTATAAGCTATTTATTAGCATATTATTTATGAAATTATGTATGTTTGTCATCATCAAAAAGAAAAAGATTGTTGAATAAAATATGATTTTAGTAATAATATCCAATTTTGATGGTAACAATTTAATTAAGAACAGTTAATTATGGATGGCAAAATGGATCCGATTCGCCAGACCTGTTTGTTTTACCTGCAGTTTTTTGTGGGCCGAGCCAAGATTTTAGGTCCTTTACTCTTCTTGCCCCATCCCGCGTTGCTTTTTGGTGGAATTTTAGGGACGCTGGCATTAATAGGGAGAGCATGGTTTTTGTTACTTTTAAGTTTTATGGGTGCAAGGCATGTTAGGCACGACCCGCCCTACCCTGTTTTTTTGCAAGGCGAGACAAGGTTTCTGACCCGTAACCTCTTTTATGTATGTAGTGTCCCTCTTTTTGCAGGCTTTTGTGTGGTGAGTCTAAACTGGTCAGACATGCTCGTTTGTCATTTCTACAACTAATACTCTAATGTATTTTTTTTCATTCCTACAATTAATACTCCAATGTAATTTTTTCATATGTGGACTAATTTTCAATAATCTATAGAAAATAAAGTCATGATGATCAGTAGAATAAATGATCATATGTACTAGAGTCAATAAATATGACTACCTAGACCTTAAGTTTAACTAATCATCTGTGCTCATATAAAGAAAATAATTATCTTTACCATAGTCAACAGGTTTAACTACCCAAACCTTAAGTCTAAATGATCATCTGCGACCATATATAAATAATAATAACTTATATCATAGTCAAGAAGCTTAACCACCTAGACCTTAAGTCTAAATGATCATTTGCGCCCATATAAAGAAAATAATTATATATACCACAGTCAAGAAATTTGACCATCTAGACTTTAAATTTAAATGATCTTCTACGCCCATATAAAAAATTATAATTATTATACCATAAACAACAAGATTGATCAAATGATCATTTGTACTCAACTAAAAGAAATGATCATTTACCCCAAATAATAGAGAATGGTCACATGTGTCCAGATTGACCATTTATATCGGAATAACATTATCATATATATCTAAAAGCTAAAATGACGTGCCCAATAAATTTAATCAGATTTAGTCATATGTATTCAATAGATTTTTATTAGAAAGCTAAAACGACTTATAATCTTTTAAGGATGATGGTGATGCCTCTGAGTTAATCATGTATGCTATAGGAAATAAGTCTAATATTGAGATATTTTGTGAGCCTAAAGTTGTAGGAAAGGATACCTTTATGGATATGTTTAGAGAAAGGGGAACGGGAATCAAATGTGATGAAAATGTTGACAGGTTGGTTGAAGAAAGTGATGATTCTAGTGGTGAATATGTTAGAGGAGTTCACTTTGATGATAGTGAAGAGGAGAGGATGAAAGGGTTTGATGAATTCCTTGATGAAGTGTCTGAAGATGGAGTTAGAGTAGAACAAAAATATGGATCTTATGCATATGAAAAGGGAACTGCTCATGTTGACAAGAAGATGTTTATAACTGAAGAGATGGGTAAGAAACATGTCATTGAGGATGCCTGCATGACTGATGAGTTAGACAGTGGTGGTGATGATGACAATTATAATGAAAGGCCTTGTGTAATCAGGTTTAATCAAGAAGAATCTTTAAGCAAGGATTTTATTTTCAAGGTGGGAATGGAGTTTTCTTCTTTAAGGAAGTTCAAAGATGTCATCTTGGAGCATAATGTTTTGAATGGTAGGGATGTTAAGTTTGAAAAAAATGATGCTAACAGATGTAGGGTAGTTTGTAAGGATAAGAAAAAATGTGATTATACAGTATTGTGTAGTAGAGTTTTAACATCCACCACATTTAGGATTAAGACTATGTTTGCAAAGCACAAATGTGGAAGACAGTTCTTCAACAAAAGTGCCAAAGCATAATGGGTGGCCAAGGTAATTGTTAATGGATTGAAGAATAACTCTAGGATGAGGTTTAGTGGGGTAGTAGAAGATGTCAGACAAAGGTATGCAACATAAATTCCAGGTTGCAGATCATTTAAGGCAAGATAGATTGCAAGACACATTGTTGAAGAAGATTCTAGCAAGAAATTTAGTCTTTTATGGTCCTATGCTACTGAGTTAAGAAGGGATTCAGCTGGGAACACTTTCAAGATCAACACCAGTGTTCCTAGTCCTAGCTTAAAACTAAGATTTGAGAGGTGCTATATGTATTTTGATGGGACCAATAATCCCTTGAAAAAGGCATACAAGCCATTCATTGGTCTAGATGGGTGCCATTTGAAACACAAATATGGTGGGATTTTATTCATTGATGTTGGGAGAGACCCAAATGATCAATATTTACCAATTTCCTTTGCTATTGTTGAGACTGAATCAAAGGATTCATGGAGTTGGTTTCTAAAATTGCTTATTGAAGACATAGGAGATGGCAGATGGTGTTTCATCTCTGACCAACAAAAGGTAAGTTGTACTTTCATCAATATTTGCCATATGATAATTTTCAATCAATTGAATATACTAATGCAAATAATTATTTCTTGGTTTAGGGTCCTGTTCAGGTTTTTGAATAGGAGTATCCTGCCTATAAACACGGGTTATGTTTAAGGCACTTGTATGCTAACTTCAAAAAAAAGTTTGGAGGAGGAACCTTGTTTAGATACCTTATGATGGCTGCAGCAAAAGCAACTTATTTTGAGGCACATGAGGCTAGGATGCTCATGCTCAAGGAGGTCAGCTTGGAGGCTTATGAGTGGTTAGAATTAATTCCCAAAATAAAATGGTGTAAGCATGATTTACCCTTTTTCTCAAAGTGTGATGTCTTGATGAACAATCTAAGTGAATATTTCAATGCAACCATTTTGTTACAAAGAGACAAACTAATCATTACAATATTTAAGTGGATTACGAATTACCTAATGGGGAGGTTTGCCACACTTAGAGAAAAGGTAGATAGTTATAAAGGACAAATAATGACAAAACCATTAAGGAGGATAGATAGAGAGTGAAAAAGGTCTAGTTGGACAACAACCTATGCTGGTAGGTTAACCTTTCAAGTCACACATGTTTTGTTCACTGATTGTTTTGTAGTGGATTTAGAGAAACAATCATGTTCATGCAACTTTTGAGATCTTGTTGGGATTCCTTGTAGACATGGTGTGGCTGCTATACATAGGAAAATGGATGACTCTGTGAAATATGTGCATAAGTGTTATCACAAAAGCACTTATGAAAAATGTTATAGTGAAGTTATCACCCCTTTGAATGGCCAAAAACATCAGATGAAACCATATTGCCCCCTATGTTTAAATGTGGCCCAGGTAGGCCCAAGAAACTTAGAAGGAGATAGCCAGGTGAAGTGAACCAGACAAAGTGGCAAAGAACCAATACAAGACAAAGTGTCAAAGAACCAATACAAGCCATATGTGCAAGGCTTGTTTTGAACTAGGTCACAACAAAAGAACCTGCAAGAAGAACAAGCAGATTGTGGTTGTTCCTTCTGGTAATACCATCTAGGCCACTCAAGACTTGCCCACCCAGCTCAGTCAAGAATTGCCAAACCAAGTCACTTAAGACTTACCTACACAAGCAAGTCAGACTAGTAAGGTCAATTTAACACACAAAAAAAGGTATTGTTTAACTTAAATCTGACATTTACTGATTGTTTATCTAGGTATTTTATGCAATGATATCAATGTGAATTATTTGTTTGTTTTATGCAGAGGAGGCCTAAGGGATCAACCACAAATTGCACATCTAAGGGAGGAACAAAGAACACAAAGGTGAATGAGGGAATAGTCAGTGATGCATTTGTTAATGTAGAACAAGTTTTCAACAAAGAAGCTGCTGTCATGGATGAGAAATCAAGTGTCAAGAAGAGAGAGTCAATTGTCAAGGTGGCAAAGTCAACTATCAAATAGGGGAAATCATGTGTCAAGGAGGCAACGTCAATTGTCAAACAGGCACAGTCAAATGTCAAAGAGGCAATGTCAACTGTAAAGGAGGGAAACTCAAGTGCCAAGGAAGAAAAGTCATGTGTCAAGGAGATAAATTCAACTGCCAAGGAGGAAAAGTCATGTGCCAATGAGGGAAAGTCATGTGCCAATTAAGGAATGGATTATGTCAATGAAGAAAAGTCAAGTAAGGCTAATGAAGGAAAGGTTAATACTGATCTAACTGATGATATGGCAATTGATCCAACTGCCACTGAACCATGTGAGCCAACTGATCCAACTAATCCAACTGATGAAATGGTAACTAAACCATGTGAGCCAACTGACAATGCTACACGTGCTTTATTGGATGAAACTTTGGTTGCATTATTAGGAGGTGACGAGGTTTTGGATATTCAACCTTTAAGGGTTGATAAATCACCTCTCAAGACAACTGCACCAAAGCAAAGTAATGTCAAGGTTTTTTTTGGTAAGCAACCCAAAGTGTGCAAGAATAAGCCTTTCAAACCACCTAGTATTAGAACAAATCTTTCAAGGCCAAATTCAAGTGAACCACCTAAGTTTAAGGCCAAGAGCAGGTACAAGACACGGACCAATGTTGCAGCATAAAAAAGGCATTATGAAAGATTGAGGACCTTGAAAATAAACAACATTTCTGGCCCTAGGGAGAAAACAATGACCCTTTGGATCTAACTGAAGAAGACAACACCAATGGCAAAGGCCAAACTCGATGAAGCATTAGTTTTTGGCAGATGGATTTGTTTAGGAACAAATATTTTGATGTAATGTACTTCTTTGCTCAATGTGATGTACTGATGTAGCCTTTTGAGAAAATCATGTTCTTTTGATGTAATGTAATATTGTACTGATGTACCCTTATGAACATGTTATGACATGTTAAGTTAATGAATTTTGTTGTACTCTCAATGTGAATTTTGTTGATCAGTTTCTCAATGTGAATTTTGTTGATCAGTTTCTCAATGTGAATACTGTTGATCAGTTTCTCAATGTGAATACTGTTCTACTCTCAATTTTAAGTTAATGAACCTGTAATATTGTACTGATGTACTCTCAATGTGAATTCTGTTGATTAGTTTCTCCTACTCATGTTTCTTGGCTGATAAGTCCATATGGTTTCAATTTTATACAATCAATTTTAAGGCCATCTAATAGGTCAATTTTATACACTCAATTTTAGACATACAAAACAATTTTAATTAGCTGAAACAATGTCCAATTTATACACTCATATTATGTCCAATTTATAGGTCAAGTTGTGTCAAAACTATGTTCTACAATTAAAGCTACATATTCAACATACCCATTGAACGATACTAAATGAATTACAAATAGAACATATCAATTTGTATTTCAAACAAAACCAATTCATGTTACATTTCACAACATACCACTTATACAAGATTAACAGTTACACAAACATTACAGATGATTACACCTAATCAAGAATTACACCTAATTAATAAATACAAATTGACCAAAACTGAAACTACAACACATAATGTCCTCAGTTTCCTCCAAAATACCTTTGCCTTAATCTTCATCTTCAAACTCTTGTTCTTCTTCATGGATGATTTGTAGAGCTCCTTTGGAGTTTCTAAAGCTTGCATTTCCATCACATTACTATCGTTCTTCCTCCATTCTGAATCTGCGCATTCCTCATCATCCTTGACTTTTGTAATTTCATCATCCCAAATAAATAAATTGCAAGTTCCCTTGTTTTTTCAATACAGACACCTCTAAAACAGTCGACCTTTGTTCTTTCCGTTCTTACACATGTATGAAATAATAACACCATTGTATCCACACCTTTTCACTCCACAGACTCATCAAATAGTAAGAAACTCCTTTGCTTAACCTAGATGAAGATGACATTTTTCTGAGATGGGTGAGAAAAAAAGAAGAAGCAGAATGATAGGAATAAATAAGAGGAAGATGGAGACGGTGAATAAAGGGATTAGGGTTCACACTTTATTCCTCTACTATTTATGATAACAAAACAATTATTCCAACTCAATCAGACGTGGCCATGACAAGGATCTCAGTGACTTGTCACATCACCCTCCGTTAGAGGAAATTAACGGGAGAGACCATTTTTCATGACGTAAATCTTTATGGGGACCATTATTTGAAGAAAGTTTTTTGAAGGACTATAATTAAAAATTATTATATTTATAGGGACCTCTTACATATTTAACCCATTATTATAACCATTATGTCAATGTACAACAACTTGTTAAATGGGTTTGATTCACATCCTAAAACTTAGTAAGTTT
This sequence comes from Lathyrus sativus, assembly GCA_963859935.3. Lineage (NCBI taxonomy): Eukaryota > Viridiplantae > Streptophyta > Magnoliopsida > Fabales > Fabaceae > Lathyrus > Lathyrus sativus. The sequence goes on from OZ012736.1 coordinate 385,344,682, forward strand.
TATCAAAGATTAATGTTGCCCTCACACATTTATATATTTAAATGTCTCGAAATTTGATATCATCTATACCTATATATCTATACCTATATATAAAGGCAAAACATGATTATGGTGTAACCTTTTTTCTTTTCAAATATACCATTTTCAGTCTTTATTTTAAATTTTAACTTCTCATTCTAATAAAGGGTAGTTATGTGATAATTTATTAACTTTTACACCATTATCTATTACTACTATTTTATAAATAATAAATAATAAAATTAAAATTAAATAAAAATAATACGATTTATATTTTACGCGCATAGGCATTATAAAAAGCGGACGGACTAGCGTCAAGTAAATTTGAATTTCATACTTAAATTAGCTTAAATAATGAGGATGCTCTCATATGTTTATACATTCAGGCTAGAAATCTAAGTATCGTGGGGGTCCGAACAAAGTACAAACAACTTTCAATATCATATTATAGAACACTGCATTCTAATGCCCGATTAAAAGAATATACAGCTAAGATCAAGGGGTTTCCGTAATCTTTTAGCTAAGCACTACTCACTGCAAACCTATCGAAGGTAAAAAAAAAAAAAAATGAAATGTATACATACAAAACTGAATGTCAGGAATACAATTTTGGCCTTTAGACGTGAAGCATGAACATGCACTTACTAACTCCAACTTGTATTCAAGTCTAGGTCATAAGAACTCTATATACCATACCAAATAACAACTCTCCCAAATTTAAAGTTATAAGATAGAGACAAATGATTCTTAGTTTCATGAAACTCAAGAAATAAGCAAGTGATAAAAACAATATTTGTAAGTAGTTCAGGCACACCAAAAAGAAACTGATTAACCTTAGTCAGACAGCTTTGAAAGTAAAAGTTATGTAAGGAAAATATTAAAACTGCCAATTTTTAACTCTATGGAAATGCTATTATCAGAGAAGAAATTCATTGTAAGATAGATAATAAACTGCCGCACTCCAACCGGTCACAACTAAAATTTTTTGACGTGAGGAAGATCCACCATGTTCTTATGTAGAAACATTTTTTTTCAGTAAGGTTTCTTTGCCGAAGCGACAAACTTCAGATTTCTAAGAATCTATTGCTACATAAAAAAGGTTTGATATAGTATGTATTTCACCGATATAATGATAAATCATGGATGAACCCTACCTAATTACAAGAATGAATGTGACCGCGAAGAACTCTTTGAGCCAACCAAAAGAAACCTCAAAAACGTGAGTCATCAAACACCCATGGTTCATGCAGAAACAGCTCCCGGCCGTTCATTTGGACGGTTCCAGCAGCAATATCCTCTGCCCGCTTCCTGGAGGCTTCAGCTTTTCTGGCTGATGCAGCTGCGTCCTGCAGAAAGCAATCCAGATACTAGCATTTTAGAAAAAGGATTAAATTGGTGATTCCCTGCAATAGAGCAAAAAGTTTCACAAACAATTATCTTAAAAGTGCTTCAACCTATTCAACCAAGTAACCTCTTCATCATTTTGAGCAAAACGTTGCTTTCTTTAAAGCACCACACATTGTTAAAAGTGGTCTTTAACGGTATTGCCCATGGCAGATGGTGGCGGTCCATGGCGGAGAACCAAAACCCCGCCATACCGGCCACTTTATGGCGCCATCATATGCATATTATAGCAGAAAAAACCCGCAATATCGGCCGATATTTACCATTGTGGCGAGCCCAAAAACCATCTTTGATATTTGCCATAGTGCCGCCATGGTTGATATTCGATAACACTGGTCTTTAATGGACAAGGTTTTCCTAAGACTAGAGTCTCATCTTTTTGAGCTATGTTATGTTTTGTTTGATTTTCTTGTGACCCTTTTTACCAAAACGACAATGGATATGATTTCTTTATTGTATGTAATTAAGGAGAAGTCGAGTTTTGGACGGTTTTAAGACTGATCATAGATCTAGGTAATCCCGGTTTAGATGTTATCAAGGCTGTTTTTTAGACTTCAAAACACTGATCATACAAGATTATAGAGCACCATGGCCCAATAAAGAAACCTGAACTTTAATTTCTAAGCTGCAACGTAACCTGAGTCCTAAGTGTAACTTATTTTAGAATTTAGATTGGGGAAAACTCAACTCTTCAAAAGACTTATATAATCCAATAACGAGAGATGCTTGAACACATGGAGTGGGACTCAATAACGATGGCCCAATTGATTTATAGTCAAAAGTGTTTAGATTGATGATAAAAATTGCCCTATAAAAGATGAAAATCTTCTTTCCCTAATTCTGAACCTAATAACAATCATAATTTTAAATATTTATAAAATAAAATAAAAAATCATAACAAGAATTCAATAAAATTATCATAAAAAAACACAAAATTGCAATTACTAGAAAATTGTACTGTTAATCTAAAAGCCATCAATCGAAGACGCAATGAAGAAAAAAAAAACCTAATTAAGAAAAGGGGAAAGAAGGAAAGAAGAGACCTTGTGTCGCTTCCATGAGAGGAACTGGTCTTGTGTGAGAGGAGTTGTTTGAGAAGCTCTTGGCGTCTCTTTTTCGTGATTTTCCTTCGCTTCAGTTTCTGCTCCCATCGTGTTCTTCCCACTGAATAACGATTATGAAGGAAGGATGTCGATGGTTTAATAACGTTAAAACTAAATTTGTTTAATTTTTCTTAATTTCTTGATTATTTTTTGAAAAAAATATTTAAAATATTATAAAAAATAGTTTTACAATCATTTAGTATTTTTTTTTTAATATTAGAGAAATTAAAAACTTAATTAATCTCTTAATCTTTTAATTTAATGACAAAATACTCTTTTTCGTTTTTTTAACTTTAATTCGAGATTCAGTTTGATCCCTTAACTTTAACTCGGGGTTCAGTTTGGTCCCTTAACTTTAAAAAGTGTCGAGTTAGTCTCATTAACTCTTAAAATGGTGTCAATTTAGTCCTCACCGTCAGTTGTCCCCAAACGTCCGTTTATTTTGTATATATGGAAGATGACCTGGCAATTGTGTCCATCATGTTGCTTCCTTCTCCTTCCTCCTTCTGTTCACATTGTGCGATTGTGATTTCTCAATCCCAATCCCAATCCCAAATCCCTAAATTAATCTAGGGTTTTTTTATTTGGCAAGCATGAAATTCGACTGTTCCTCCTCCATGTTGAAATCGGAAAGTCGAGATTCAGATGTTTGTAGTAGGTCACGATGGAAGCCCATATGCCATTGTGGAGACATGGTTGTTCTTCAAAGGGCAACTACTGTTAAGAATATGGGAAAACTTTTTTGGGGTTGTCCAAATTATAAGGTATGCAAACTGGTTTTGTTCTCTGTTGATGTTCTATTTTTGTTTAAGTTATGTTTCTTTTTCTGTTTCTGTCCAAATTATAAGTGATATTTCTGTTTATGTTTAAATTCATTATTCATCATCCTCTAAACAATGAAACTTACAAGGAGGTATGTAAGCTAATTATGGTTTCTTTGGTTGGTTTTATGAGGAGATGGGTGATGAGAATGAGCAATTTTGGATGCATAGGCTGGATGTCGTAACTAAGGGACTTGCTGAAGGAAAAAAGGACATTGAAAAAGTGACAATGGAGAATGAAGAATTAGGGAAAAACTGATGAAACGTGAAAGTGAAATGAAGAATATGATGAAGTGGAAAAAGATTTTGAATTTGATGTTTGTGATGATTATCATTGTATTAGTTGTTAGAAGTAGTTAGTGTATTAAGGTTTGTTTGGAAGTAGTATGTTATGGTTTGTTTGTAAGAATTTAGTTAAGTTTTGGTTGTAAGAATTAGGTTTAACTTCAGTTAAAGTTTGTATCAGTTTTGGATTGTATCACTTCAACATGAATGTAATAGTTGGATTCTAATATATGGATTTTAATCCTGTATCAGTTTAGTTAATTTCATTTTTTGTAGTTCAACATGAATGTATTAGTTTTCGTTTTGGATTGTATTAGTTTCACATGAATATAACAATTAAAGATAATGTTAACTTGGTATGCATTGATAAATATCATGTTAAAGTGTTTTTAATTTGGTCTGTCAAAGCATAACCAACAATTAAAGATTATGTTAATTTGGTCTATCAATGATATATTTGGTATGTTATGTTTTTTATGTTTACTTGGTCTGTTATAGACCTGTCAAAGTTGGTCTATTAATTTTGTCTGCATTTTTACACCACATTAGACATGATCATAGTAATATAAAGTTCATGACAGGTCCATTTCATAATACATAAAGTTCATGACAGGTTCTGCTTTTAGGTTCATTTCATAATACCTATAAGTTGATTATGCTTTTAACATAAAGTTCATGACAACATGATACATAAACAACAACAACAACAGCAAGATACATAAACTTGTAATACATTCCACAAAATAGGTTATGCTTTTAACACAACTGATACACATGTTCCACAACAACACCAGAATACATAAACTTGTAATACATTCCCCACATGTTCCACAAAATAGGTTATGCTTTTAACACAATTGATACACATGTTCCACAACTAGAGTTTCTTCTTTGGCGTGGTCCTCTTTGTTGGAGTAGACCTCCTTGTTACTGGGCCAACAACATTCTTGGCAGCACTCAACCTAGTTGTAGGCCCAGGTGGCACAAAAGGTCTTGTTGGCTTCCTTACAGACAGCTTTTGTGTCTTGCCCTTAGCAGGTCCATATGTCTTCTGAGCAGCCTTTCCCTTAGAAGTCTGAGATGCTTGGCTAGATTGTTGAGTAGAAGTTCTCTTAGCAATGTGTGTTGCTTTGTTCTGAGAGGGTTGACTTGGTTGTTGAGTAGGCTGAGTTGTTGAAGTAGAAGTGTATCGGCTTGGTTGTTGAGCAGTCTGAGTTGGAGTATGAGAGGGTTGGGTTGATTGTTGAGTAGTCTGAGTTGTTGTGTCCTTACATGTAGACTTGTAATGTCCTGCTTTCTGACACCTACTACACTTCACCAGAAAACCTGTTCTTCTCAATTTGCAAGCAGACCCATCAATTTCACCTTGTTCTAGGTTCTTCGTCTTTTTAGGTCTACCAGGCATCATCCTGAACTTGGGTGGTTGTACATCTGGATATGGTGTCTTAACCCACAAGTTTGCTCCATTAACAGGGTAGATCACATGCTTATAAATTGTCTTGTACCTTGAAACCCTATAATAATCTGGAATGTAAGTATCAATTTTGAAATTCCTACTCTTCATAGCAGAATGAGCATGAACACATGGGAGTCCTGTGAGTTCCCATCTTCTACATGAACATATCTGATCTTTCAGGTTCACAACAAACTTGTCAGCTTGATTTTCTAGGTGCCTTACTTCAAATATATGTTCATCATACATCCTAAATGATTAAACAAACAAAATATATTAGTGTCGTACCTCGAAAAATACGATCCTCGCGATGGACGCGGAAAAAATGTTCGAACAGAGTCGCCACCGAACTTTATTCATTCCAAGGCAGGAATAGGAAAATATCGATAAAACCTTTAAGGAGTTAAGAACATGGTCATCACAACCAATATTCTAGGTTCGGGAGTCGGTTATGCAAAGGGAAGGTATTAGCACCCTCTACGTCCGTTGTACTCAACGGGAACCTCTTGATTCGATTTGTGAGAGAAATTAGATACGCTTGTTTGTTTATCTTCTAAGGAATTGCTTGCTAGAGGGGAATGGGTGGTTTTAAGATAGGATGCTCGCCAAGGATTGGGGCCCTTGTGCCTATGTACTCCCTTGTGCAATGGGAAAGTCAGAGCATCGTAGTTCGTGGGACTACGGGAAAAAGAGGGAAATGTGCTCGCCAAGATCATCGCAATCTTGTGCCAACGTATCTTACATTCAAAAGAGAATGAAGAATCAGAGCGTCCGTAGTTTGTACAACTACAGGAATAGGTCTCAATCGCACTGGGGCGAGAGAAAAGGTTTTGAATAACAGGTTGGTCTCGATTGCACTGGGGGAAGAGAAAGGGGAAGTTAGTTGTTAGTGTGCTCGTCAAGGATAGAGATCCTCATGCCTACGTATCCTTATTAGGAAATAAGGAATCAGAGCAGCCGTAGTTCGGCCAACTACGGTAAAAGGTTTGAAGATGGTACGGATGACGATTACTCGAAGCTTAAGAAAGACTTCTCGGACCCAAGTAATCGGGAAAGCGAGTCAAAGACTTGACTATCTCTCATTTTCATCGTGAAAAGATGGTTGTATTTGAATGGAACGAGTGTTTAGGTCGCATTCTAACTACTAAACATTAGCTTGTCTTCTCACTAGGGAAGGGTGAAGCACGAGTTCATATGCACAGAAGAATGGACTAAACAATGTTCTTGGTAAAAGGTGTGCTTGAGTCGAACGAGAGTTTAGGTCGTATTCTAACTGCTAAATGTTGGCTTGTCTGCTCACTAGGGGAGGCTGAAGCAATAGTTCATATGTGCGGAAGAAAGGACTAAACAATGTTCTTTGCAAAAGAGTTGTTTGAATGTAGGTTGCACGGGGGCGAAGAAAAGAATTTGATGTGTTAAGTATTTTGGTTCGGAAAAGAGGATAGATTTGAATAATTTTTAGGGTTTTGGTCGCACGGGGACGAGACAACGAAGTTAGTTAGTTGTTTAGCTAGAGGATGACGATTACTTGAAGCTTAAGAAAGACTTCTCGGATCCAAGTAATCGGAAGAGTGAACCAAAGACTTGGAACTCTCTTTTTTTCATCCTCAAATATGAAGGAATTGAGTACGGTTCAAATACATTGATCGGATGACGATTACTTGAAGCTTAAAAAAGACTTCTCGGACCCAAGTAATCGGGAGAGTGAACCAAAGACTTGGAGCTCTCTCTTTTTCATCTGTGTGAAAGGATTGGATATGTTTCGAGTGAGTGGATCGGATGACGATTACTCGAGGCTTAAGAAAGACTTCTCGGACCCAAGTAATCGGGAGAGTGAGCCAAAGACTTGGAGCTCTCTTTTTTTCATCCTAAAGAGTGGTTGTGTTTGGAAGGCTTTGAACGATGGGATGTGATTAAAGTATTTTAACGGATGAGGATTATTTGAAGCTTAAGAAAGACTTCTCGGACCTTAAGTAATCGGAAGAGTGAACCAAAGACTTGGAGCTCTCTCCTTTTCTCATCTAATATTATGAAATATGTTTGATATAATTAGAGTGAATTAATCGGGTGATGATTACTCGATGCTTAAGAAAGACTTCTCGGACCCAAGTAATCGGGAAAGCGAGTCAAAGACTTGGAACTCTCTCTTTTTCATCTAAGTGTTTAGGAAAATAGATTTGAATTTGTTTATCATTTTTAGAAGACAATTGTTCGAGCTTAAGAAAGACTTCTCGGACCCAAACAATTGGGAGAGTGAACCAAAGACTTGGATATCTCTCTTTTTCATCTATTATCGAAATTGTATTTAAGTATTTATTAAGTGTTTTGATTTGTTTAGAAGAAAATGCTTGATGTGAATCAAGGTTTGAATTTAGAGTTTTTAACGTGTATACTAGCAAAGTGGGCTAGTCTTCTAAATGACTAACTAGAAATAATTGATCGAATAGGTCTCACTATAAGGAAGCCCAGGAGTAAGCTTTAAATGTTGTGTATTGTGACAAAAGGTTTATGGCGATGCTTAGAAAGAAATCGACTTACAAAGGTAGAAAATGGCTCGATTAATCAAGAATTATTTTTGAAAATGGTTTTAAAGCATAAAAGACGTAATTAAGGAAAAAGTGATAAAAGTTATTACATTTTGGGGATTGGGATACATTTGTTCAAATGGGATAGAATAACATAAAAACGAACATGCCAAATAAAAAGAAAAGAGAATGTACTCACTGGGAGGGGGCCAAGGGTAAGTCGTTGCACCAGAAGCCAACCAAAACCAAAAGCAAACCAATTTAGTTCTAACGCGCCTAAAGTGACCTTTGAAAGTTAAATTTAAACTTCCAAACACGCAACGCAATCAAATCGAGTCCTCAAGTAATTAGATGGTTTATTTTGATGATTAAAAGAGGACCAAATCAAGTAACACCCAATTACCTAATTAACTAAACCAATAATATATTAATCAATTAATTAATATCTTATATTAAACAAATATATACATAAAAATAAGTTAAAAGAAATGGGAAGGTTAGTTTGCACTGTAATGAGAAGACAGAAAGAGTCTAGCACTTAACCCTTAAAACTTCTTGAAAAGAGTCTAATTCTCTAAAACAAATGTGAGTAAAAGAAGACCAGAAGGCTCATATTGTCCCCTTCACATTCGCTGCTCAGCACACAACAACTTTATTTCTCTTGTACATGCACAAAGAAGAGCAAACCAACATCATATACACATATGTTCAGTAGAATACTAAAATAATGACAATAATAGCAATTGATATTAAACATAGATAATGCTGAATTTAATTAAAACTCATGAATGAACAAGATAAATTGTGAAAATATTTGATGTTCTTAGTTACGAAAACGTTGTGGCCACTGGAAGGGCTTCTTTGGACCAAAAGCAGAACCGACATTTGCAGCGCTGAATTGTGGATCTCAAACTCTTTCAACTGCAGCAGCTACCCACCATTTTTTCTTGAACGGTTCAAAGCAACAACAGCAGAACCAACACGCGAGATCAAACCGAAACCAATAACAGAATAAAAAAAGGCACTATTAACACCAAACATATCGAAACTGAGTCTGTTAAGTTGTTACCAAAAACATAATGTTGTTGTTGTGGAATCTCACATGTGCAGAACTGTAGGCTCGCATTGTTACCGTTCATTACCGTATCTAGTATCCAGTTGGACTTGCTGGTGTCGAGCTACCAAGTTGCAGCAGTATCTTCATGTCATTACAGGACACTAAACCATATCAATATAAGCTACCACACATTGCATCAAGAATTCCGCCGGCGAATCATTATTGTTGGAGCAGAGATGATCATGGCTCTACACATTATGGTTGCACATCTGTCGTTCCATTTCATGCTTCGAAAATCAGCTGCTACAAACCCTTTAAACCCAACGGCACAGTCGCGACGATTTTATGAGGCAATTAAAAACAGAGGCGTCGTTGTTAGGATTGTGTTGAGTTGTTGTTGCTTCATGCTTTGATGCGTGATGTCGTCATTACAGTTATCGCCGCTGAAGATACGAAAGGCCTGGAAAAAATGAATACAAATAGCATATGTTTTGTATGAGAGTTATTGTGGATGATTTGTTGGACTGATTTGTTGTCGACGCAGGTCCAGAGCTTCTGTTGGCGGAGTTGTCGCGTTTAGTGGTCGCGAGCTGGAATGTTGTGGTTGAATTTGTAATGTCGTTGTTCCAAGGTTTATGCTACCGAATCCGACGATTCATCCTCGGTGAAACCATTTTGTAGCTCTCATCATTATATCCTTCGTCAATCCCTGTCGTCCTGCTGCTTAATGGTGGCTTCGCCAACTTCAACAGCCTTCATTATCATTCACGTAATCGAAATCGGCAATGTCGCAGCCTGTACAGAAATCAACAGCAAACCAGTAAAACAAAATCATCGAATATGAAACCAACAAGGAGAGAAGTGAACGGAAGGCATGATTTCAGCCGTTGTCGACCTCGACATTTAACACATGGGGTTGCGTCGCTGAGCCATTCTGTGCGAGCTGCTGATGTTGTTGCTGTAGATTCAAAACACGGGAGTTCGTTGTGACGTTGAGTTTACAAGATGCAGAAACAAGAAACTATTCTCTCTTGTAGCTTTTGAACACGGAACGCTTCTACGAGATTGGTACCATTGCTTGCCTCACTTACAGTTGATTCAAACACCGTAATCGGGTATTACAACAATGATGAGTGTCCCTGGAGTTTTATCGTGAGCTACATCATTGTGGTTTTCGCCTTAAACCCACTATGTTTGAGAGTCACCTTGTAATGGGTTATGAAGTGGTGAACCGCGGATATCAATGGACGCAGAAGCTCGTCGTGAAGACATTTCATGATGGTGACGGAGAGAATCAGAGGGATATGTCGCACCTCGAAAAATCACGTAGACATTTCGGAGAAACGACCCTCGCGCGAAAGGCGCATAAATTGCGGTTCGACAGAGTCGCCATCGAACTTTATTTATCCCGAATAAACGGGAGAGGAAAATATCGAGAAAACCTCTTAAAAACGAAAGGATAGGAACAGGGTTGTCGCAACCAAGTTCCAGGTTCGGGAGTCGGTTACGTGAGGGGAAGGTATTAGCATCCCTCACGTCCGTCGTACTCGACGGGAACCTCTTAAGGTAAACGTGGGGAGTGTTGTTTAGGTTTACTTGTTTTCTTCTCGTTATCAAAGGAGAATTGGTAGGGTAAAAGGTTAAAGACACAAAGGAGAGACGGGTGGTTAGAGGATAGGGTGCTCGCCAAGGATTGGGGCCCTTGTGCCTACGTATGCTCATTCGGTCGAGAATGAGAAATCAGAGCGTCGTAGTTCGACTACGGGAAAGGATGGGGGAAACGGAAGATAGATGTCTTTCGGGAATTAACTGAATAAGTTGAAGATAAAGAGTTGGATGTCTTGAAATCGAAAGAATGAACTAATAACAACTCAAGGGCGCACCTCGAGAGTTACTCATTCGAATATTCAAAGAACGTTAGATTATGAGAATATCCCTCTTTCGTAAGTTTTAAAAATGTTTGTAAAAAGATTGAACCGAAAAATGGCATGCGAGGCCAAAGGAAGTTGGTTTGGAAACGGCTCGACGACGTGTCGAGGATTTGATTAAAAATGAAACCGACTTGACGACGTGTCAAGGGTTAAGATTGTGAGAAACGATATTAGTCCCTGAGGGTGCCCCTAATATCGAAACCACAAGGAATTGTGAAGTGTGTGCAAAATGTCGATAGTTGCGAATGCGTACGAGCATTCGACTTAGGAGAACGTTGGAAAATGTTTGAAAAAGCCTAAATATTGAATGAATCATAACTCAAAGGCATGCCTCGAGAATTATTCACTCGAAACTTCAAGGAATGCTAGATCCCAAGAACCTCCTTCTTTCGGAATTTGAATTGAGAAAATAATTTGAATTGAATCGAGGGTATGAAAATAATTTGTAAATGTGTGAGAAGAATACAAAATTGATTTTGAAAAATAATTTAAGAGAAATGCTAATTATTTGATAAATAAGACGTCGGCCTCACAACCAAATAATCGGAGTATTATCGAGATGCTAGATCTCGATAACACCATTTTTATTTGAAAACGTTTGGATGAACAAAGGAAATATCACACGGAATGCTAGATTCTTATGATATTTCTTTGCTAGAAATAGAGTATTTTAAGAAATGAGAAGTCGAATAATACACTATTTAAGGTGTACACCTCAATAATGATTGTCCAAAAATTCAAGAAGTGCTAGACTTCAAGGATTTAGTTTCTCATGATTTAATTTAAGAAATTATTTTAGTAGTTAAAAATAAATTTAAATAAAGATTAGAAAAAAAAACTATTAATTTTGAAAATAAATTTGAAAAGAAAATATTTTAGTAAAATGAGTTTAAATAAAAACTAGGAGAATATTAGTTTTTTTTTTAAAAAATGAGTTTGAAAATATATATTAAATATACTATGTTTAATATTATGAATAAACCATGTGTAAAAAATAAAATACAAAATAAATATAAAAAATAAAAAAAATAAAAGAATATGACAGAGGGGTGATGAGGGAAACAGGGGGTGCATCCAAAAAAATAATTAATTGGGCTTGACCCAAAATCAGCAAAAACTAACAGAGGGGGGGGGGGGACGAAGAAAACGGGAGGTGTATCCAGAAGGCATGATGGGCCAAAGGCCCACTAACCACCAGGAAGAGTCCACAATCTCATTCCCTTCTTTCTCATTTCGGTTTGTTCAGAAACCCTAGACCTCTCTCTCACGAAAACATTCCGCCGCCGCCAACACTAAGCATCGTTTCTTCATCTACCTTTTTCTCTTATTTTTTTTTATCCTTCTTCTCCTGTTAAGAAAACAAAGCCAAATATTAAAGATTTGCGTTGAACAAAGCTTCGTTCATGGTGGACTGATATTGAGAAGGTAAAGATCCATAAATTTTGTTGAAGTTCTTGAGACGGTTAACGAAGATCGACGATGACGATAAGAACTCGGGATGTAGCCGTGAAGAAGCTCGGTTCGAGATCTGGAAAAGAATCACGAGGAGATTCTATGGTGTTTGCGACGGATCAGAGGTTTGTATGTTCGGGTTAGATACGAGTTTGGGAGATTTGAAGTTGACGGAAGTGCTTCAACTCGTCGATTATGGTAGATCTGAAGATGTTGATGTTTTCCGGTAGTGATCTGGAAAGATAAAGATGAGTTTGTAATGACGGTTTGATGAGTTGATGACATTCTAAAAAATGATGATGATTCGAAGGTTGGTGACAAAAATCCGAGCTCAAATCTGGATCTGGTGTATGTTTATGGTTCGATTCAAGGATTGAAGGTTTAGATCCATTAGTGAATATGGAGATTCGATGGTATTGGAAATTTTATGCAGGTGTGATGAATGATGAACATCGGATAAAGGTTGATGAAGATGGAAGCAAAAAGTCTAAAAAAATGTTACATGAACAATGATGAACATCTGGAAAACGGTATGAAGATGAATGAGTTTATAAGGAATCTGGAGAAACATGGTTTGAATGTTTTTTTTTCTGGAAAAATATTATGAACACAATGCATTTTCCGATGGGCGCATGAATTTTTCGGTGAGGTTTTCCGGCAAGATTGGACCTATTTGATTTTTCCGGTGATGTGGAGTTGGAGTTTGCATGGGATGGTGAGGTGGCCGTTAGGGTTTAGGGTTAGGTTTAGGGTTGGGGCCAGAATTAGGGTTAGGTGGCGGCTGTAGGGTAAAGGTATCAGTCTTGGGAAAACGTGTCTGCATTCAATGAAGGGAGAGGAAAGGCTTTATAGCCTGCTGACAAGTGGCAAGGATGACACAAATGGGCTTGCATGATGACTAATGGATCAGAATGTTATTAAAATCTGTTTAATTAAAACTGATGGATTATAAATTGAATGAAACCAGTATAAACATCACATTAACACTTAAAAAATAAAGCCTAATTAATATTAACTAACTAATGAGATTGAAAAAACCTAATTAAACTAAATTAAATCTGAATAAATAAATGATGATAATCAATTACTAATAATCTAATAAAGTAATAAATAAATGAAAAACTGATGACTTAAAATTAATTTCAAAAGAAAACTAATAAAGTCAATATTAATCTAAATAAATAAATAATAGTAATAAAAAAAAAGATAATTAACTACTAGTAATCTAATTAATAATAAATAAATAAATAAAAGCTCTAATAACTATACAAAAGAAGTCTATTAAAAAGCCAAAAAACATAATGTACTATTTTTTTTTTAAAAAAGACAAATAATATCCTACTCTAATTAAGATAAATATTAAATAAAAGAAATTTGATCCTAAATGTTAAAAAAAAAACAAAAAATAGAGTATCTAAAAAAATAAAAAAAAAACTATTCAAATAAATAAATCTACACCTAATAAATAAAATGTCAAAATAAAAAGAAACAAAAGGTAAGCATTTTATAAGAAAAAGTAGAAAAAAATGGAAATGGAAGCAAAATGACCAAAATGCCCCTCAGGCCACGTGTCACGTTTTAATTGGTCAAGAAGATAAAGTTTGGAAAACGCCCAATTTCGAGTGGACACGTGTCTAAACGGCATGTAACGATAAAATGCGAAAATATTTACGAAAAAGAGGGTAGGACAAATTTAGGGTATGACAGATACCCCTATCTGATTGGCTTAAAACTAGGGAAATGAACTGCTACAACGTTCGATTTCCTGAGGTAGAAGCCGATTAGATATAAAGGAGACCCTGAATTTGTCCGAAAGAAAAGAGATGCTAGAGAATTAAAATGCTGGAAAAAGTAAACCAATTTGAGTAAACTGTAAATAATAGGCAACCAATCGTCATCATCAAAAGGATGATGGAATGAAACACACACGGCTACCACCACCAAAAGGATGGTAGAGCAAAGCACAAAAGCACAATCTGACATCAATTCAAGTGACAGACCCCCCACCAAAAGGATGACAGAGCGAAACTCACACCGGCCACTACCACCAAAAGGATGATAGGGCAAACACTATCGCACAATCTGTCACCAATCCAAGTGACAGACCCCCCACCAAAAGGATAACGGAGCGAAACTCACACCGACCACTACCACTAAAAGGATGATAGGGCGAACACTATCGCACAATCTGTCACCAATCCAAGTGACAGACCCCTCACCAAAAGGATGACGGAGCGAAACTCACACCGGCCACTACCACCAAAAGGATGATAGGGCGAACACTATCACACAATCTGTCACCAATCCAAGTGACAGACCCCTCACCAAAAGGATGACGGAGCGAAACATAAACAATATCGCACAATCTATCATTAATAACTACGATAGACCCCCCACCAAAAGGATGACGGAGCGAAAATACAAATAAACGATCGCTCAATCTATCATTAATGACTATGATAGACCCCTCACCAAAAGGATGACAGAGCGAAACATAAACAAACTATCGCATAATCTATCATTAATGACTATGACAGACCCCTCACCAAAAGGATTGCGGAGCGAAACACAAACAATATCGCACAATCTATCATTAATGACTATGACAGACCCCTCACCAAAAGGATGACGGAGCGAAACATAAACAAACTATCGCACAATCTATCATTAATGACTATGACAGACCCCTCACCAAAAGGATGACGGAGCGAAACACAAACAATATCGCACAATCTATCATTAATGACTATGACAGACCCCTCACCAAAAGGATGACGGAGCGAAACATAAACAAACTATCGCACAATCTATCATTAATGACTATGACAGACCCCTCACCAAACGGATGACGAAGCGAAACACAAACAATATCGCACAATCTATCATTAATGACTATGATAGACCCCCCACCAAAAGGATGATGGAGCGAAATAACATAAAAAATGATATCGCACAATCTATCATTAATGACTATGATAGACCCCCCACCAAAAGGATGACGGAGCGAAACAAACATAAAAACGATATCGTACAATCTATCATTAATGACTATGATAGACCCCCCACCAAAAGGATGACGGAACGAAACAAACATAAAAACGATATCGCACAATCTATCATTAATGACTATGATAGACCCCCCACCAAAAGGATGACGGAGCAAAACTCACACCGGCCATTACCACCAAAAGGATGATAGGGCAAACATTATCAAAACATCGCACAATGTATCATTAATGACTATGATAGACCCCCCACCAAAAGGATGACGGAGCGAAACACAAACTAACTATCGCACAGTCTATCATTAATGATTATGATAGACCCCCCACCAAAAGGATGACGGAGCGAAACTCACATCGGCCACTACCACCAAAAGGATGATAGGGCAAACACTAATTAAAGGCTACCAACACCAAAAGGATGCAGGCTAGGTTGAACCAACAAAGTTCGACTATCACCAAAAGGATGATAGCAAGGCAATTGACAACGGTCACGCTTGTTGGGTACAACTCATTGGGGAACCCCTAAGAGGAAGATTGGATTGAAATGAGTCAACGGGGTATGCCCACCGTCTTTATTGAAGATCATAGTTTTGCTGAAAGGATTTCATGGTTACGCCCATGAATTCTGAAGAGGATGCCCCTGACTGGGCTGAGTTTGTCTTGATGTCTTGTTTTGGTCAACAAAAGGTTGAACCACTTCGTGAGGAACACTCACGGTTTTGCCGAAGATGCCCCTGACTGGGCTGAATCTTACACTTAAGGTCTTTGGATTTGCCCAACAAAAGGTTGAACAAACTTCGTGGGGAACGCCCACGTTCTTGAATGGTATGCCCCTGACTGGGCTGAATGTTGATTTGAAGATCTGATCAACCACAAGGTTGCAATACGTCATGGGAGACGCCCACGGTCTTTGAAAAATGCCCCTGACTGGGTTGACTCTTGCTTTGAATATTTTTTGAAATTTTGTGGGAGAAACCCACAATCGCAGAAGATTTCCCCTGACTGGGCCGATGATTGCTTTGGAGCTCTTGAAAATTGTGGGACAAACCCACAATCTTGCAAAAATGCCCCTGATTGGGCTGATGATTGCTTTGAAGATGTTGAAATTCATGGGAGGAACCTATAGTCTTGCGGAGAATGCCCCTGACTGGGCTGATAACGGCCTTGAAAATCTTCGAGATTTATCCTGGACCTTGACTTGCATATATGAATGTTGGATGATAATGATGTTCCATAACGAATGGAAATGTAAATGCAAATGCTGACGCACGGAGATGCCAGTGTTGGGGAAGTATGATATGATTGGAGTATGCCTATGATGTAAGATGCTTATGAGGTCGAATGCAATGGGTATGATGCAGATGATGCAGACGAGTAATGGGAAATGCAAGTGGAGACGCCAGCGTGGTGGACATTGAGTGGTTGCCAATGCGAATTGGACTTCGGGCGGTGGGAGGGATTGACTTCCTTGACACGCAGTTTGCTGAAGACGCCATGATTGGAGCAGAAAATGTCCTTGATGCCCCAAGTCTGGGATATTTGGTGACTGTGAATTTGCTTCAGAGAGAGTTGCAACTCTGCTTGATGGTCAGGACGACCTGGTCTTGCCCCAATTGGAACGTGTCAATGGCCTGCCCCTGCTCGAGCTGTTGAGAAATTTGCCCCAGCCTGTGGATTTTGAGGTAGTCTTGTTTCGTGACAGCCACTGAAAGTCAAGTTCCTCCTTGATTGCCTTTTGTTGAAATGTCCTTGAATACCTAGCACTGTCTTGCAATTAAAATTTCACAAATGGTAATATTAATGCAAAGTTTGATGCCAGATTTGAAAAAAGTATCATTTTATTGAAGTGTCGTGGTAGTGAGACGAATGGATCATTAGCCCAAACGTTGTGTTGTTTGATTGGTGCAGACGATATTGCAAGGATAACAACACCAATGCTGATGATTAACAATCGTGTGAGGAGTCAGGTTACGCAACCTTGCGACAATATGCTTTCAGAATAAACCTCGTCTCAATTAGGTCTTTCGAGGGTTGTAACGTGGTCTGGTTCACGGTTGTGAAACAAAGGATGTTAGGCTCAAAGTATGATTTGTACCCACCCCTTCTTCTTAATGATCTCCATTCCTACGCTCAGTTAATTCTACACTCGTCTGGACGGTGTAAGCTTGAAGGTTCAAGGTTTGCTCGACGTGGCAGTCACTTTATTTTGATGGGTGCCAGTGCCCCTTTGATCTGGGTGGTCACTGAATCTTATTTTGTTTTTGTTGAGGGTTTCGGGGTCCTCTTTTGCTTTTGTTTTTGATCCCTAACTTTTGCATGGATTGACTTTGCTTGTCAGATCCATCGGGATTGTCCTGATTTTGCCTAAGTCCCCTCTAAGGTGTTTGACTTAGCAGACTTATGATTTTTTTTGATTTAGTTGGAGGATTGTGACTGTCATGGGTCATTGATGAACGACCGTCTTCTGGATTTTACCTTGTTGATTCGAGTGCGAAGTTGGATTAACTGAACACTACCCTGCCCCAGGTTGAGTGTAAAAGGTTTGAATATCCAAAGGAAACTGTTACTTCTAGGCTCGAAGTGGTTTACTAGGGATTAACTCCTTATATCTCCAGCGTTTGGGGAATTGAAGCAATGCCTGTACATCATTGACGAGATTCTGTCTGAAAGCATACAGTTTGCAATTATGGGTATCTCGTTTTCATCATCCTCCCTCAAATCATGTTAAACAACAATGAATAGAGTGAAGTGAAAAAATGTGTCGGTGATAAGTGAAAATGAGTGAAAACGACATAACTAATTCAAAACACACATAAACAATACATTAATGAAAACCAAATACGAATGGCAATTGTTCAAAGCATACAGTACTTAAACAAACAAAGACAAAACATAAGGAAAATGAAATACGAAATGGCATCATGACTGCCTTCTTTGGGATGAACTTGACTTGACTGGATTTAATGTTGGCACTAGCTGGCGGATGGCATCGGATCGTTGATGATATTCAAAGATTTTCCATTGAAGTTGATAGCATCTCTGTCGATCATGTCTTGAATTATGTGCTTGAAAGCTCTGCAGTCCTCAATGGTATGACCTGGAGCGCCCTTATGGAACTCACAATGAGCATTTACATCCTAATCGGCAGGAATGACGGTTGGAGGAGCCAAATCTCTCGGAACAACGGCTTTCTTCTCCATCAACTGAGCAAAGATTTTAGCATATGTCATTGGTAGACGATCAAAGACTCTATCTGGCCTCCATGTTCTCTGCTGACGCTATGGGCGAGTACCTTGTCGTTGCTGAGTAGCTTGCATTTGCTGCTGCTGAGGAGGATATTGGTATCCTTGCTGATTGTAGGCTTGTTGCTGAGGAGCCCGTTGCTGTGGCATCTGAGCTTGCACTGCTTGAACAGCTAGCCCATAAGGCATTAGAGCATATTGCGCAGCAGCAACATACAGATACTGGTAGTAAGGAACCTGATAAGGCATAGAAGCGGGAGCTTGTTGAGAAGCTTGCCCTTTCTGCAAAGAGATAACATTTGTCTCGCCCTCTTTCTTCTTGTATCCGTTGAAAGGCTTCTTGGCATTAGCCTGGCTGTTAGGACCTCCTGGGATCTTTCCACTCTTCAGCCCTTCTTCAATTCTCTCATCGACGATCACCAAGTCAGAGAATCCAGCGGAGACACTACCGATCAGCTTTTCGTAGTATTGGCCTTGTAAAGTACCCATGAAGATGTCAATCAGTTCACGGTCAACAAGAGGTGGATGCACCCTTGCGGCTAGCTCTCTCCATCGTTGCGCGTACTCCTTGAAGGATTCACTATCTTTCTGAGTCATACTCTAAAGCTGAGTACGATTTGGAGTGAGATCTGTGTTGTATTTGTACTGTTTGACAAATGCATCAGCTAGCTCGGCCCAAGTGCGCACACTGTTACGTTCCAACTGCATATACCATTCGAGTGATGCCCCAGACAAACTGTCTTGGAAGCAATGAATCATGAGCTTTTCATCTCTGGCATAGGCGGCCATCTTGCGACAGTACATCTTCAGATGAATATTTGGGCAACTAAGACCTTTGTACTTCGAAAATTCGGGCACCTTGAACTTGGGAGGAATGACAACATCAGGCACCAAGCACAATTCCAAAGCACTGAAAGAATTTGAGTTATGCCCCTCCATGGCTCGGAGTTTCTCGGCTAGATCTCGGCACATCTTCATGGCTTCTGAATCCTGAGCGGCAACAGGACTGGAAATGGGGATAGCCGCACGATAGTTTTGAACATCGTCATAATGATCCATCAGAGTATCTTCAGTATGGGGAGCTGGGATCTGCACGACAGTAGGCTGAGCCTGCGGGATAGCTCCAACAGTAACTCCAGGCACTGGGATTGGCTGAGAAGTGTTTCCTTCGGCTGCGTTATTGAAGTTCAACGGCATCCCATGAGGATTTGGAATTGGAACCAAAGGGATGGCAGTAGACCCCTGTCCTTGACCATTGTTGTTGACGACAACAGCGGCTTCACGCTGTTCTTCCTCTCTTTTGGCCGCGAGGATGGCTTCGAGGATCTGGTCGATCTTTCCTTTCATAGAATCCAACTCTTCCCTGAAGGCAGCTTCCTCCTGTTGAATCTGCTCCATCATTCGTCTGGTATTGGCTCTAGTTGCGTATTGGTGTCGAGGAATCAGCTTGATTTACTGGAGAGGAAGGAACGAAGACATAAGATTCTGTTGAAGGACTGGAAATGCAAAATGCACAACATATGAAATGCAATGCAAATGATATGCAAGATGCAATGCAAGGTACAAGATCCAGGATCACAGGATCATAGTTCAAACAGCTCCTGAAGCTGGTAACTGTAATAGATAAGTAACCATAATTCCTGCTCAAAGAAAATTGACAGGTACGACCTATGCGGGAAGATCTAAACATTCTACCCATAAACCCACTTACGGGATGGTTTCTACGTTTGGTTCCCAGGATCACAGACACTAGTCGTATTAGCGTCACGCAACAGGCTGGCTGTATTACGACGATAATGACGATAAGGTCTCTCCTGAGCGGGGTCCTCATGCTAGGCGCACAAGGAGCGAGTCCTTGGGGACTAACACTACACGACCACCAATATCAGAACTGGTGCTAATAAAAGGTTCCCAGAATCGCGGACCCTTCATTAATCAAGTCGTGCAACAGGCTAACTGTGTTACAACAAGATCTACGAATAGGCCTCCTCTGGAGGAGCTTTCATGCTAGGCCCACAAGGAGCAAGTCCTCGGAGACTAACACTACTCGACTACCAATTCTAAACTATGTGTTCTCTCTGCTTTTACCAAAGCTCGGGCGTAGAGCTTTACTCATGATGTCATCCCAAGAACCAACAGGCAAACAAGATAACAAGCATAAAATATACAAGCGAGAACAAATACATAAACGAGAAGAAAAAACAAATAAAAATAAACACTCCTCACAAACCAAAAGATAGGCTCGACTCTCTCTTTGCATGGAGCAGTCCCCAGCAGAGTCGCCAGCTGTCGCACCTTGAAAAATCACGGAGACATTTCGGAGAAACGACCCTCGCGTGAAAGGGGCGGAAATTGCGGTTCGACAGAGTCGCCACTGAACTTTATTTATCCCGAATAAACGGGAGAGGAAAATATCGAGAAAACCTCTTAAAAACGAAAGGATAGGAACAGGGATGTCGCAACCAAGTTCCAGGTTTGGGAGTCGGTTACGTGAGGGGAAGGTATTAGCACCCCTCACGTCCGTCGTACTCGACGGGAACCTCTTAAGGTAAACGTGGGGAGTGTTGTTTAGGTTTACTTGTTTTCTTCTCATTATCAAAGGCGAATTGGTAGGATAAAAGGTTAAAGACACAAAGGAGAGACAGGTGGTTAGAGGATAAGGTGCTCGCCAAGGATTGGGGCCCTTGTGCCTACGTATGCTCATTTGGACGAGAATGAGAAATCAGAGCGTCGTAGTTCGACTACGGGAAAGGATGGGGGAAACGGAAGATAGATAGAAGTGTGGAATAGAGGAGAAGATGGGAAATGTGCTCGCCAAGATCATCGCAATCTTGTGCCTACGTATCTTACATTCGGACAAGAATGAAGAATCAGAGCAGTCGTAGTTTGTGGTAACAACCACGAAAAGATGAGGTTGAATAGATTGGAAGTTTGAGAAAGAGACGAAAGAGTGACTGATAAGCAACCCAGGAGTGCGCCTCAAGAGCTTGTCACTCAAGAATTCAAGGAATGCGAGATTCCAAGAACTCAGTTCTTTCGGGAATTAACTGAATAAGTTGAAGATAAAGAGTTGGATGTCTTAAAATCGAAAGAATGAACTAATAACAACTCAAGGGCACACCTCGAGAGTTACTCATTCGTATATTCAAAGAACGCTAGATTCTGAGAATATCCCTCTTTTGTAAGTTTTAAAAATGTTTGTAAAAAGATTGAAGCGAAAAAGGCATGCGAGGCCAAAGGAAGTTGGTTTGGAAACGGCTCGACGACGTGTCGAGGATTTGATTAAAAATGAAACCGACTTGACGATGTGTCAAGGGTTAAGATTGTGAGAAACGATATTAGTCCCTGAGGGTGCCCCTAATATCGAAACCACAAGGAATTGTGAAGTGTGTGCAAAATGTCGATGGTTGTGAATGCGCACGAGCATTCGACTTAGGAGAACGTTGGAAAATGTTTGAAAAAGCCTAAAGATTGAATGAATCATAACTCAAAGGCATGCCTCGAGAATTATTCACTCGAAAATTCAACGAATGCTAGATCCCAAGAACCTTCTTCTTTCGGAATTTGAATTGAGAAAAAATTTGAGAAAATAATTTGAATTGAATCGAGGGTATGAAAATAATTTGTAAATGTGTGAGAAGAATACGAAATTGATTTTGAAAAATAATTTAAGAGAAATGATAATTATTTGATAAATAAGACGTCAGCCTCACAACCAAATAATCGGAGTATTATCGAGATGCTAGATCTCGATAACACCATTTTTATTTGAAAACGTTTGGATGAACAAAGGAAATATCACACGGAATGCTAGATTCTTATGATATTTCTTTGCTAGAAATAGGGTATTTTAAGAAATGAGAAGTCGAATAATATACTATTTAAGGTGTACACCTCAATAATGATTGTCCAAAAATTCAAGAAGTGCTAGACTTCAAGGATTTAGTTTCTCATGATTTAATTTAAGAAATTATTTTAGTAGTTAAAAATAAATTTAAATAAAGATTATAAAAAAAACTATTAATTTTGAAAATAAATTTGAAAAGAAAATATTTTAGTAAAATGAGTTTAAATAAAAACTAGGAGAATATTAGTTTTTTTTAAAAAAAATGAGTTTGAAAATATATATTAAATATACTATGTTTAATATTATGAATAAACCATGTGTAAAAAATAAAATACAAAATAAATATAAAAAATAATAAAAAAAAAATAAAAGAATATGACAGAGGGGTGATGAGGGAAACAGGGGGTGCATCCAAAAAAATAATTAATTGGGCTTGACCCAAAATCAGCAAAAACTAACAGGGGGGGACGAAGAAAACAGGAGGTGTATCCAGAAGGCATGATGGGCCAAAGGCCCACTAACCACCAGGAAGAGTCCACAATCTCATTCCCTTCTTTCTCATTTCGGTTTGTTCAGAAACCCTAGACCTCTCTCTCTCACGAAAACATTCTGTCGCCGCCAACACTAAGCATCGTTTCTTCATCTACCTTTTTCTCTTCTGTTTTTTATCCTTCTTCTCCTGTTAAGAAAACAAAGCCAAATATTAAAGATTTGCGTTGAACAAAGCTTCGTTCATGGCAGACTGATATTGAGAAGGTAAAGATCCATAAATTTTGTTGAAGTTCTTGAGACGGTTAACGAAGATCGACGATGACGATAAGAACTCGGGATGTAGCCGTGAAGAAGCTTGGTTCGAGATCTGGAAAAGAATCACGAGGAGATTCGATGGTGTTTGCAACGGATCGGAGGTTTGTATGTTCGGGTTAGATACGAGTTTGGGAGATTTGAAGTTGACGAAAGTGCTTCAACTCGTCGATTATGGTAGATCTGAAGATGTTGATGTTTTCCGGTAGTGATCTGGAAAGATAAAGATGAGTTTGTAATGACGGTTTGATGAGTTGATGACATTCTAAAAAATGATGATGATTCGAAGGTTGGTGACAAAAATCTGAGCTCAAATCTGGATCTGGTGTATGTTTATGGTTCGATTCAAGGTTTGAAGGTTTAGATCCATTAGTGAATATGGAGATTCGCTGGTATTGGAAATTTTATGCAGGTGTGATGAATGATGAACATCGAATAAAGGTTGATGAAGATGGAAGCAAAAAGTCTAAAAAAATGTTACATGAACAATGATGAACATCTGGAAAACGGTATGAAGATGGATGAGTTTATGAGGAATCTGGAGAAACATGGTTTGAATGTTTTTTTTTCTGGAAAAATATTATGAACACAATGCATTTTCCGATGGGCGCATGAATTTTTCGGTGAGGTTTTCCGGCAAGATTGGACCTATTTGATTTTTACGGTGATGTGGAGTTGGAGTTTGCATGGGATGGTGAGGTGGCCGTTAGGGTTTAGGGTTAGGTTTAGGATTGGGTCCAGAATTAGGGTTAGGTGGCGGCTGTAGGGTAAAGGTATCAGTCTTGGGAAAACGTGTCTGCATTCAATGAAGGGAGAGGAAAGGCTTTATAGCCTGCTGACAAGTGGCAAGGATGACACAAATGGGCCTGCATGATGACTAATGGACCAGAATGTTATTAAAATCTGTTTAATTAAAACTGATGGATTATAAATTGAATGATACCAGTATAAACATCACATTAACACTTAAAAAATAAAGCCTAATTAATATTAACTAACTAATGAGATTGAAAAAACCTAATTAAACTAAATTAAATCTGAATAAATAAATGATGATAATCAATTACTAATAATCTAATAAAGTAATAAATAAATGAAAAAATGATGACTTAAAATTAATTTCAAAAGAAAACTAATAAAGTCAATATTAATCTAAATAAATAAATAATAGTAATAAAAAAAAGAAAAGATAATTAACTACTAGTAATCTAATTAATAATAAATAAATAAATAAAAGCTCTAATAACTATACAAAAGAAGTCTATTAAAAAGCCAAAAAACATAATGTACTATTTTTTTTTAAAAAAAGACAAATAATATCCTACTCTAATTAAGATAAATATTAAATAAAAGAAATTTAATTCTAAATGTTAAAAAAAAACAAAAAATAGAGTATCTAAAAAAACAAAAAAAAACTATTCAAATAAATAAATCTACACCTAATAAATAAAATGTCAAAATAAAAAGAAACAAAAGGTAAGCATTTTATAAGAAAAAGTAGAAAAAAATGGAAATGGAAGCAAAATGACCAAAATGCCCCTCAGGCCACGTGTCACGTTTTAATTGGTCAAGAAGATAAAGTTTGGAAAACGCCCAATTTCGAGTGGACACGTGTCTAAACGGCATGTAATGATAAAATGCAAAAATATTTACGAAAAAGAGGGTAGGACAAATTTAGGGTATGACAGGATGATGTCAACGAAGGTGTTTGCTGGAGAAGATAAGGAAATGGAGGGTTTGCGGTGGCTGATTGCTTTCGTGAAGGAGGTGAGGAAATAGAGGGATGTGTTTTGAAGATGGCGGAACTTTTGAAGAAGAAAAGGGTCTGTGGGTTTCAGCGAAGGTTTGAGAGTGGTGATATTGTTGGTTTGGAAACTGGGTTTTCCGGTGGCGGCGTGTTTTTAAGAAGAAGAAGGGAAGAGGGAGTCGGCTGGAAGAAAAGAGGGAGGAGATGGTGAAGAGAAAGAAGAAGGGGTGTCAGCTGGTGATTGCGGTGAGAGGGAGAAGTAGGGCCGGCGGATTTGGGGATTTGATTTTTAGGGTTTTTCAAATTCTCCAATTTGGGGCGGCTAGGTTTGTGATGGAGCGAAATAACATAAAAAACGATATCGCACAATCTATCATTAATGACTATCATATACCCCCCACCAAAAGGATGACGGAGCGAAACAAACATAAAAACGATATCGCACAATCTATCATTAATGACTATGATAGACCCCCCACCAAAAGGATGACGGAGCGAAACAAACATAAAAACGATATCGCACAATCTATCATTAATGACTATGATAGACCCCCCACTAAAAGGATGACGGAGCAAAACTCACACCGGCCATTACCACCAAAAGGATGATAGGGCAAACATTATCAAAACATCGCACAATCTATCATTAATGACTATGATAGACCCCCCACCAAAAGGATGACGGAGCGAAACACAAACTAACTATCATACAATCTATCATTAATGATTATGATAGACCCCCCACCAAAAGGATGACGGAGCGAAACAAACATAAAAACGCTATCGCACAATCTATCATTAATGACTATGATAGACCCCCCACCAAAAGGATGACGGAGCGAAATAACATAAAAAACGATATCGCACAATCTATCATTAATGACTATGATAGACCCCCCACTAAAAGGATGACGGAGCGAAACAAACATAAAAACGATATCGCACAATCTATCATTAATGACTATGATAGACCCCCCACCAAAAGGATGACAGAGCGAAACAAACACCGGCCACTACCACCAAAAGGATGATAGGACAAACACTATCGCACAATCTGTCACCAATCCAAGTGACAGACCCCCCACCAAAAGGATGACGGAGCGAAACTCACATCGGCCACTACCACCAAAAGGATGATAGGGCAAACACTAATTAAAGGCTACCAACACCAAAAGGATGCAGGCTAGGTTGAACCGACAAAGTTCGACTATCACCAAAAGGATGATAGCAAGGCAATTGACAACGGTCACGCTTGCTGGGTACAACTCATTGGGGAACCCCTAAGAGGAAGATTGGATTAAAATGAGTCAACGGGGTATGCCCACCGTCTTTATTGAAGATCATAGTTTTGCTGAAAGGATTTCATGGTTACGCCCATGAATTCTGAAGAGGATGCCCCTGACTGGGCTGAGTTTGTCTTGATGTCTTGTTTTGGTCAACAAAAGGTTGAACCACTTCGTGAGGAACGCTCACGGTTTTGCCGAAGATGCCCCTGACTGGGCTGAATCTTACACTTAAGGTCTTTGGATTTGCCCAACAAAAGGTTGAACAAACTTCGTGGGGAACGCCCACGTTCTTGAATGGTATGCCCCTGACTGGGCTGAATGTTGATTTGAAGATCTGATCAACCACAAGGTTGCAATACGTCATGGGAGAAGCCCACGGTCTTTGAAAAATGCCCCTGACTGGGTTGACTCTTGCTTTGAATATTTTTTGAAATTTTGTGGGAGAAACCCACAATCGCAGAAGATTTCCCCTGACTGGGCCGATGATTGCTTTGGAGCTCTTGAAAATTGTGGGACAAACCCACAATCTTGCAAAAATGCCCCTGATTGGGCTGATGATTGCTTTGAAGATGTTGAAATTCATGGGAGGAACCTATAGTCTTGCGGAGAATGCCCCTGACTGGGCTGATAACGGCCTTGAAAATCTTCAAGATTGATCATGGACCTTGACTTGCATATATGAATGTTGGATGATAATGATGTTCCATAACGAATGGAAATGTAAATGCAAATGCTGACGCGCGGAGATGCCAGTGTTGGGGAAGTATGATATGATTGGAGTATGCCTATGATGTAAGATGCTTATGAGGTCGAATGCAATGGGTATGATGCAGATGATGCAGACGAGTAATGGGAAATGCAAGTGGAGACGCCAGCGTGGTGGACATTGAGTGGTAGCCAATGCGAATTGGACTTCGGGCGGTGGGAGGGATTGACTTCCTTGACACGCAGTTTGCTGAAGACGCCATGATTGGAGCAGAAAATGTCCTTGATGCCCCAAGTCTAGGATATTTGGTGACTGTGAATTTGCTTCAGAGAGAGTTGCAACTCTGCTTGATGGTCAGGACGACCTGGTCTTGCCCCAATTGGAACGTGTCAATGGCCTGCCCCTGCTCGAGCTGTTGAGAAATTTGCCCCAGCCTGTGGATTTCGAGGTAGTCTTGTTTCGTGACAGCCACTGAAAGTCAAGTTCCTCCTTGATTGCCTTTTGTTGAAATGTCCTTGAATACCTAGCACTGTCTTGCAATTAAAATTTCACAAATGGTAATATTAATGCAAAGTTTGATGCCAGATTTGAAAAAAGTATCATTTTATTGAAGTGTCGTGGTAGTGAGACGAATGGATCATTAGCCCAAACGTTGTGTTGTTTGATTGGTGCAGACGATATTGCAAGGATAACAACACCAATGCTGATGATTAACAATCGTGTGAGGAGTCAGGTTACGCAACCTTGCGACAATATGCTTTCAGAATAAACCTCGTCTCAATTAGGTCTTTCGAGGGTTGTAACGTGGTCTGGTTCACGGTTGTGAAACAAAGGATGTTAGGCTCAAAGTATGATTTGTACCCACCCCTTCTTCTTAATGATCTCCATTCCTACGCTCAGTTAATTCTACACTCGTCTGGACGGTGTAAGCTTGAAGGTTCAAGGTTTGCTCGACGTGGCAGTCACTTTATTTTGATGGGTGCCAGTGCCCCTTTGATCTGGGTGGTCACTGAATCTTATTTTGTTTTTGTTGAGGGTTTCGGGGTCCTCTTTTGCTTTTGTTTTTGATC
Source organism: Lathyrus sativus (assembly GCA_963859935.3). Taxonomy (NCBI): domain Eukaryota; kingdom Viridiplantae; phylum Streptophyta; class Magnoliopsida; order Fabales; family Fabaceae; genus Lathyrus; species Lathyrus sativus. The sequence continues at coordinate 385,372,438 of OZ012736.1, forward strand.
CCTAACTTTTGCATGGATTGACTTTGCTTGTCAGATCCATCGGGATTGTCCTGATTTTGCCTAAGTCCCCTCTGAGGTGTTTGACTTAGCAGACTTATGATTTTTTTTGATTTAGTTGGAGGATTGTGACTGTCATGGGTCATTGATGAACGACCGTCTTCTGGATTTTACCTTGTTGATTCGAGTGCGAAGTTGGATTAACTGAACACTACCCTGCCCCAGGTTGAGTGTAAAAGGTTTGAATATCCAAAGGAAACTGTTACTTCTAGGCTCGAAGTGGTTTACTAGGGATTAACTCCTTATATCTCCAGCGTTTGGGGAATTGAAGCAATGCCTGTACATCATTGACGAGATTCTGTCTGAAAGCATACAGTTTGCAATTATGGGTATCTCGTTTTCATCATCCTCCCTCAAATCATGTTAAACAACAGTGAATAGAGTGAAGTGAAAAAATGTGTCGGTGATAAGTGAAAATGAGTGAAAACGACATAACTAATTCAAAACACACATAAACAATACATTAATGAAAACCAAATACGAATGGAAATTGTTCAAAGCATACAGTACTTAAACAAACAAAGACAAAACATAAGGAAAATGAAATACGAAATGGCATCATGACTGCCTTCTTTGGGATGAACTTGACTTGACTGGATTTAATGTTGGCACTAGCTGGCGGATGGCATCGGATCGTTGATGATATTCAAAGATTTTCCATTGAAGTTGATAGCATCTCTGTCGATCATGTCTTGAATTATGTGCTTGAAAGCTCTGCAGTCCTCAATGGTATGACCTGGAGCGCCCTTATGGAACTCACAATGAGCATTTGCATCCTAATCGGCAGGAATGACGGTTGGAGGAGCCAAATCTCTCGGAACAACGGCTTTCTTCTCCATCAACTGAGCAAAGATTTTAGCATATGTCATTGGTAGACGATCAAAGACTCTATCTGGCCTCCATGTTCTCTGCTGACGCTATGGGCGAGTACCTTGTCGTTGCTGAGTAGCTTGCATTTGCTGCTGCTGAGGAGGATATTGGTATCCTTGCTGATTGTAGGCTTGTTGCTGAGGAGCCCGTTGCTGTGGCATCTGAGCTTGCACTGCTTGAACAGCTAGCCCATAAGGCATTAGAGCATATTGCGCAGCAGCAACATACAGATACTGGTAGTAAGGAACCTGATAAGGCATAGAAGCGGGAGCTTGTTGAGAAGCTTGCCCTTTCTGCAAAGAGATAACATTTGTCTCGCCCTCTTTCTTCTTGTATCCGTTGAAAGGCTTCTTGGCATTAGCCTGGCTGTTAGGACCTCCTGGGATATTTCCACTCTTCAGCCCTTCTTCAATTCTCTCATCGACGATCACCAAGTCAGAGAATCCAGCGGAGACACTACCGATCAGCTTTTCGTAGTATTGGCCTTGTAAAGTACCCATGAAGATGTCAATCAGTTCACGGTCAACAAGAGGTGGATGCACCCTTGCGGCTAGCTCTCTCCATCGTTGCGCGTACTCCTTGAAGGATTCACTATCTTTCTGAGTCATACTCTAAAGCTGAGTACGATTTGGAGTGAGATCTGTGTTGTATTTGTACTGTTTGACAAATGCATCGGCTAGCTCGGCCCAAGTGCGCACACTGTTACGTTCCAACTGCATATACCATTCGAGTGATGCCCCAGACAAACTGTCTTGGAAGCAATGAATCATGAGCTTTTCATCTCTGGCATAGGCGGCCATCTTGCGACAGTACATCTTCAGATGAATATTTGGGCAACTAAGACCTTTGTACTTCGAAAATTCGGGCACCTTGAACTTGGGAGGAATGACAACATCAGGCACCAAGCACAATTCCAAAGCACTGAAAGAATTTGAGTTATGCCCCTCCATGGCTCGGAGTTTCTCGGCTAGATCTCGGCACATCTTCATGGCTTCTGAATCTTGAGCGGCAACAGGACTGGAAATGGGGATAGCCGCACGATAGTTTTGAACATCGTCATAATGATCCATCAGAGTATCTTCAGTATGGGGAGCTGGGATCTGCACGACAGTAGGCTGAGCCTGCGGGATAGCTCCAACAGTAACTCCAGGCACTGGGATTGGCTGAGAAGTGTTTCCTTCGGCTGCGTTATTGAAGTTCAACGGCATCCCATGAGGATTTGGAATTGGAACCAAAGGGATGGCAGTAGACCCCTGTCCTTGACCATTGTTGTTGACGACAACAGCGGCTTCACGCTGTTCTTCCTCTCTTTTGGCCGCGAGGATGGCTTCGAGGATCTGGTCGATCTTTCCTTTCATAGAATCCAACTCTTCCCTGAAGGCAGCTTCCTCCTGTTGAATCTGCTCCATCATTCGTCTGGTATTGGCTCTAGTTGCGTATTGGTGTCGAGGAATCAGCTTGATTTACTGGAGAGGAAGGAACGAAGACATAAGATTCTGTTGAAGGACTGGAAATGCAAAATGCACAACATATGAAATGCAATGCAAATGATATGCAAGATGCAATGCAAGGTACAAGATCCAGGATCACAGGATCATAGTTCAAACAGCTCCTGAAGCTGGTAACTGTAATAGATAAGTAACCATAATTCCTGCTCAAAGAAAATTGACAGGTACGACCTATGCGGGAAGATCTAAACATTCTACCCATAAACCCACTTACGGGATGGTTTCTACGTTTGGTTCCCAGGATCACGGACACTAGTCGTATTAGCGTCACGCAACAGGCTGGCTGTATTACGACGATAATGACGATAAGGTCTCTCCTGAGCGGGGTCCTCATGCTAGGCGCACAAGGAGCGAGTCCTTGGGGACTAACACTACACGATCACCAATATCAGAACTGGTGCTAATAAAAGGTTCCCAGAATCGCGGACCCTTCATTAATCAAGTCGTGCAACAGGCTAACTGTGTTACAACAAGATCTACGAATAGGCCTCCTCTGGAGGAGCTTTCATGCTAGGCCCACAAGGAGCAAGTCCTCGGAGACTAACACTACTCGACTACCAATTCTAAACTATGTGTTCTCTCTGCTTTTACCAAAGCTCGGGCGTAGAGCTTTACTCATGATGTCATCCCAAGAACCAACAGGCAAACAAGATAACAAGCATAAAATATACAAGCGAGAACAAATACATAAACGAGAAGAAAAAACAAATAAAAATAAACACTCCTCACAAACCAAAAGATAGGCTCGACTCTCTCTTTGCATGGAGCAGTCCCCAGCAGAGTCGCCAGCTGTCGCACCTTGAAAAATCACGGAGACATTTCGGAGAAACGACCCTCGCGCGAAAGGGGCGGAAATTGCGGTTCGACAGAGTCGCCACTGAACTTTATTTATCCCGAATAAACGGGAGAGGAAAATATCGAGAAAACCTCTTAAAAACGAAAGGATAGGAACAGGGATGTCGCAACCAAGTTCAAGGTTTGGGAGTCGGTTACGTGAGGGGAAGGTATTAGCACCCCTCACGTCCGTCGTACTCGACGGGAACCTCTTAACAGGGGGGGGGGGGGACGAAGAAAACAGGAGGTGTATCCAGAAGGCATGATGGGCCAAAGGCCCACTAACCACCAGGAAGAGTCCACAATCTCATTCCCTTCTTTCTCATTTCGGTTTGTTCAGAAACCCTAGACCTCTCTCTCTCACGGAAACATTCCGCCGCCGCCAACACTAAGCATCGTTTCTTCATCTACCTTTTTCTCTTCTTTTTTTTTATCCTTCTTCTCCTGTTAAGAAAACAAAGCCAAATATTAAAGATTTGTGTTGAACAAAGCTTCGTTCATGGCGGACTGATATTGAGAAGGTAAAGATCCATAAATTTTGTTGAAGTTCTTGAGACGGTTAACGAAGATCGACGATGACGATAAGAACTCGGGATGTAGCCCTGAAGAAGCTTGGTTCGAGATCTGGAAAAGAATCACGAGGAGATTCGATGGTGTTTGCAACGGATCGGAGGTTTGTATGTTTGGGTTAGATACGAGTTTGGGAGATTTGAAGTTGACGAAAGTGCTTCAACTCGTCGATTATGGTAGATCTGAAGATGTTGATGTTTTCCGGTAGTGATCTGGAAAGATAAAGATGAGTTTGTAATGACGGTTTGATGAGTTGATGACATTCTAAAAAATGATGATGATTCGAAGGTTGGTGACAAAAATCTGAGCTCAAATCTGGATCTGGTGTATGTTTATGGTTCAATTCAAGGTTTGAAGGTTTAGATCCATTAGTGAATATGGAGATTCGCTGGTATTGGAAATTTTATGCAGGTGTGATGAATGATGAACATCGAATAAAGGTTGATCAAGATGGAAGCAAAAAGTCTAAAAAAATGTTACATGAACAATGATGAACATCTGGAAAACGGTATGAAGATGGATGAGTTTATGAGGAATCTGGAGAAACATGGTTTGAATGTTTTTTTTTTCTGGAAAAATATTATGAACACAATGCATTTTCCGATGGGCGCATGAATTTTTCGGTGAGGTTTTCCGGCAAGATTGGACCTATTTGATTTTTCCGGTGATGTGGAGTTGGAGTTTGCATGGGATGGTGAGGTGGCCGTTAGGGTTTAGGATTAGGTTTAGGATTGGGGCCAGAATTAGGGTTAGGTGGCGGCTGTAGGGTAAAGGTATCAGTCTTGGGAAAACGTGTCTGCATTCAATGAAGGGAGAGGAAAGGCTTTATAGCCTGCTGACAAGTGGCAAGGATGACACAAATGGGCCTGCATGATGACTAATGGACCAGAATGTTATTAAAATTTGTTTAATTAAAACTGATGGATTATAAATTGAATGATACCAGTATAAACATCACATTAACACTTAAAAAATAAAGCCTAATTAATATTAACTAACTAATGAGATTGAAAAAACCTAATTAAACTAAATTAAATCTGAATAAATAAATGATGATAATCAATTACTAATAATCTAATAAAGTAATAAATAAATGAAAAACTGATGACTTAAAATTAATTTCAAAAGAAAACTAATAAAGTCAATATTAATCTAAATAAATAAATAATAGTAATAAAAAAAAGAAAAGATAATTAACTACTAGTAATCTAATTAATAATAAATAAATAAATAAAAGCTCTAATAACTATACAAAAGAAGTCTATTAAAAAGCCAAAAAACATAATGTACTATTTTTTTTAAAAAAAAGACAAATAATATCCTACTCTAATTAAGATAAATATTAAATAAAAGAAATTTAATTCTAAATGTTAAAAAAAAACAAAAAATAGAGTATCTAAAAAAACAAAAAAAAACTATTCAAATAAATAAATCTACACCTAATAAATAAAATGTCAAAATAAAAAGAAACAAAAGGTAAGCATTTTATAAGAAAAAGTAGAAAAAAATGGAAATGGAAGAAAAATGACCAAAATGCCCCTCAGGCCACGTGTCACGTTTTAATTGGTCAAGAAGATAAAGTTTGGAAAACGCCCAATTTCGAGTGGACACGTGTCTAAACGGCATGTAATGATAAAATGCGAAAATATTTACGAAAAAGAGGGTAGGACAAATTTAGGGTATGACAGGATGGTGTCAACGAAGGTGTTTGCTGGAGAAGATAAGGAAATGGAGGGTTTGCGGTGGCTGATTGCTTTCGTGAAGGAGGTGAGGAAATAGAGGGATGTGTTTTGAAGATGGCGGAACTTTTGAAGAAGAAAAGGGTCTGTGGGTTTCAGCGAAGGTTTGAGAGTGGTGATATTGTTGGTTTGGAAACTGGGTTTTCCGGTGGCGGCGTGTTTTTAAGAAGAAGAAGGGAAGAGGGAGTCGGCTGGAAGAAAAGAGGGAGGAGATGGTGAAGAGAAAGAAGAAGGGGTGTCAGCTGGTGATTGCGGTGAGAGGGAGAAGTGGGGCCGGCGGATTTGGGGATTTGATTTTTAGGGTTTTTCAAATTCTCCAATTTGGGGCGGCAAGGTTTGTGATGGGAAGATGAGCAGTCGACTCACCCTCTTATACCAATTCCCCCAACCCTAATTGCAATTCTTCCGTGTCTCTCTTCTAACAATTTTTGATTTTTTCTTTTAATTAATGTTTAATTAACTAACTAATAATCTAACTAATTAACTAAATTTATTCCAATTTTAATTCTAACCTAATTTCTAAAACTAAATTCTAAATTTTAATCATAATTACAATTCTAACTTAAATTCTAAATTAATTTCTAATTACATTTTTAATTAAATTCTAATTTTAAAACTAATCTAATTTAATTCTCTTACTTAAATTCTATATTCTAATTCTATTTCTAGATTAATTAATAAATCTATTCTAATTTAAAATTCTAATTAAAAAATCTAATCTAATTAAAATTCTATCCTAAATCTATTAATTAATCCTAAAAATTTTAATTCTATTAATAATAAAAATTCTAATTAAGTTCTAATTCTATCATAATCTAAACTAAATAATTAATTAATATTAAAATTATACTATATTAACATTATCTTAAAATAAAACTACAAAAGAAAATAGTGATAAATAATTAAAAAAGAAAGCCACGTGTCACGAATTCATTGGGCAAAAAGGTGAAAAAGGTTATTTTTGCTAAAAAATACGTTACGCTGTACAAGCGAGGTAAATCAAAAATTAAGTCGGGCGAATGAAAATTTTGAAAAAGATAGGACAAATTTGGGGTATGACAGATGCCCCCATCTAATTGCCTTAAACCTGAGAGAATGAACTACTGCATGGCGTTCATTTTAGGGTGGAAGTCAATTAGATACAAGAAGACCCCGAAATTCGTTCGACAAGCAAGTAAAATGCAAAAAGATAAGATATACCAGCACGAGATGGCTGGATGCAAAAGATGAATGAGATAACCTGATATTCTCTGGGTGGTCGAAGCAGTCCCTTATCCATTAAGGTTCTTGGCGATACCAAAGCAGTATCTCGGAACACTAAACGAGATTTCTTCGGGTGGTCGAAGCGGTCCCTTATCCGTTAAGGTTCTTTGCGATATCGAAGCAGTATCTCAGATGATAAATTTGCTGGGGAATAGTTTACCTAAATTCCTATCAGAGGAAATTTGTTGTCCAAACTCTACAGGGGGAAAGCCTTCAAGAAACTTTTTAAGATAACCTCTGCTTGGGGAGCCATAAGAGCAACAACTGTTGGGGATGATCATTATCAACTGCATGGTTGAAGACTGACTTGTTGGGGAATAAAATTTCATGAGCACATGCGTGATATTAACTCTTTTCAGAAGAATACTGCCGACTTCGATAGAGGACTGACCAAGATGCTTGCGAACTGATCATGGATCCTGCTGTGCTGCTATGCTATGCTGCTGGGGACAGAAATGCTATGCGTTATGATGCACAAACATGAAACTAAAATACAACTACTAAGAAATGTAAGATGCATATGCTAATGATATGCAATGCGCATGAAAATGCAACTGGGTAAACGAATTTGGTAAGACTTTATTTATGGTTTCCCGTGAGGGATTATTTGAACAGGTGAAGCAAGGCGAAAAGATTTATGGGGCATATACTGGCATATCAACTCGAGGGTTGAGAGAAACAAAACTAATATCGACTCGGGGGTCGAGGATAAATCAAAACAACAAGTCAACTCAGGGATTCAAGAAAGGAAAATATCAACTCGGGGGTCGAGAAAAAAGACATATCAACTCGGGGGTTGAAGAAAAGTAAATATAGACTCGGGGGTCGAAAAAATAAAGACATATCAACTCAGGGGTTGAAGAAAGGTAAATATCGACTCGTGGGTCGAAAAAATAAAGACATATCAACTCGGGGGTTGAGAACAAAAAAACCAATGACTCAGGGGTCTAGATTTGTAATAAGATGTCAACTCGGGGGTTGAAGGAGGAAATGATTATGCTATGTATGTGTATGATACATGTTAATTATATGATGCATATGCGAATGCAAGTAGGCAATTGGTTTATAAAGGTGACAACAAGGGTGGACTTTTGGTAGTTGCCAATATGAATTGAACTTTAGGAGAGGTGCTAAGCAGGGTTGGACTTTGAGGAGATGCCAAGCGGGGTTGGACTTTTAATGGTTGCCAATACGAATTGGAATTTAGGAGATGCCAAACGGGGTTGGACTTTTAGTGGTTGCCAAGCAGGGTTGGACTTTTAGGAGATGCCAAGCGGAGTTGGACTTTTAATCGTTATGATGCCAGCAAGGTAGACTTTTATGTAGTTGCCAATAAAAGATTGGACTTTTGGGTTTTGAGGGATGCCAACAAAAGTGGACTTTATTTGGTGAAAGGATTTGACTTCCTGACACTCGGTATCAGACAATGCTATGGTCAAAAGATAGATGTGGATGTTCTTGATGCCCCAAGTTACATCCTTTGCAGAAGTCGTGCACTTATCCCTGCAAGAACCTCACTTCTAGCTGACGTGCCATAATGGCTTGCAAATTATAAACATAGCGAAGTAACCAAAGCATGGTGAATATGCGAGCGTAGCGACTTAACCAATGCACGTTGATCGTGCTTTTACTCTGCCCCATGGCTTTTAACTCTTGTTGACCTCATCAATCGTTAGCGTCTGGAACAATCTGCTTGACCAACTTTGAAAGCAAGGAAGAAAACTGCTCCTGTTCAACTAGTCTGCCCTTGTCTGCAGCGTATTTGGATGATTTTTCCTTGAAAATTTTATACCATGACATAGTTTGAGATGTTTTGTCCCAGTATCTAGATCTCTGCAGTGGTCTGCCCCTGTTTGAACCTCGGAAGGACTTGCCCCAGATTCACGATCAATCCTCTTTGATTACCCTTGGAACTTTCTAGTATGTCAAGTACTGATTTGCAGTTAAATTTATTCATTCAAAAATGGTAATTTTAACGCGGCATTCATGCAAGTTTTTGAAAAAGATCATTTATTATAATGATGTGAAAGTGTGTGACGAATGGACTGTTAGTCCAAACGCACTGCTGATTTAGCTGGTGTGTGAAAGATATAGCAAGAATATGACACCAATACAGAAGATTAGCAAATATGTAGGAGTCAGTTTACGTAACCTTATTGTAGTATGCTTTCAAGATAAACCTCGCCTCAATTAGGTCTTTTGAGGGTTGTAACGTGGTCTGGTTCACGGTTATAGAAACAAAGGATATAACAAAATTTAATTTTACCCACCCCTTCTTCGTGATAAACTCTAGTTTTACATTCAGTTAATTCTACACATGCACTTAGAGCTTGACGGTGTAAGCTTGATGATTCAAGGTATGCTTGAAGTGGCAGTCACCCTTATTTTGTTTTTGATGGATGTCAGTGACCTTTTTGGTTCTTGATATGGTGGCCACTGATCTTTTTTTTTTTGTTGAGGGTTTGAGGACCTCTTTCATTTTTATTTTGATCCCTAACTTTTTCATGGACTAATTTTGCTCTTCGAGTCCATCGGGATTACCTTGATTTTTGCCTAAGTCTCCTTTTGAGGTGTTCGACTTAGTCATTGGTCTTTGACGAACAACCGTCATGTCTTGGATTTTATCTCGTGATTCGAGTGCGTAATCGGGTTAACTGAACACTGCCCTACCCCAGGTTAAACGTAAGGGTTTAAAAGTCCATAGGAAATTCCTACTTCTAGGCTCGAAGTGGTAAACTAGGGACTAACTCCTTATCTCTCCAATGTTTGGGGATTGAAACAATGTCTGTACATTATCGGCGAGATTTTGTCCAAAAGTATACTATAAGAAATTATGGGTATTTAGTTTTCGGCATCCTCCATCCAATCCTTGCTAAACAGCCATGTGATAAAGGAAGTGAAAGAATTTCTTTGTGATTTTGGCAATAAACGAGAAATTATGAGTGAATACGAATGGATTTGATAGGAAAAAAATGCATAATCATCACATTAACAATACCATTAATAAAAGAAAATGTCTAAAAGCAAGTAGCACTATAACAAAAAAGAAACTACAAATGCATAAAAATGGTAAGATCTAAAAATTGCCAGCATTGAGGAACTGGGCTTTTCTCTCTTGATCAGCTTCTAGACTAGCTTTCTTGTTCATCGAGACCAGTATGGTAACCTTCTTCACATCTAGTATATGCAGCTTCTTCCATGTCATGGACTGATGGACCTGCCTGATCATATGAAGGACTGATGTAGATATGAAGACCTTGAGGCGTAAATGAGATGAGCTTGGAATCAATCAGATCTTGAACCTTGTTCTTGAACTGTTTGCAACATTCGGTTGAATGCCCCATGGCACCAGCATGGTAGCCGCATCCTACATTGGTGTCAAAGCCTGATGGGTATGGAGGAACCACAGGATCCAAGCCCTTCGGCACTATTAGTCCACTACTGATTAAACGTGGTAGCACGTGATTGTATGGCATTGGTAACAGATCAAAGTGTCTTTTTGGTCTTTGGTTATAGTAACATCGCCGTTGTGGAGCATGCTGCTATGTAATCTGCTGTTGATAAAAGGGACCTTTATTGACAGGAGAATATTGAGCATGTGGAGAGACCGGAGTCACACAGGTAGACCCATAGGATTGCTGGCTTTTAACAGTTGAGATGCTTGGGTACGGAGGATAAGGTACCTGTTGCACCCTAAAATTTGCTCAACTTTATTCACTTGGTTTATGTTTCAATATCATTAGCATTTGCATATAGAGTCATGTACATAGCCTAACCATCTGCATAGCATAAGCATAGCAAGTCATGCAACAGGGGACCAAGCATTATTCTACCCTTTAGAAGCCTATCAAGAGGTTATTATCCTGATTCAACCTCATTCAAGTCATCAAGAAAGAATTTGAAAGCAGAGAGTTCAGCAGATCAAGCCTTGAGTCCATCTCCTAGCTGAAGGTATCTGAGGGTCAACAAGGGGGTTGTGAGCTGTGAATTGAAGGCATGGAGAGTATACAGAAATCATGAGAGACTTAGAAGGTCATTTGAAGAAGGAGACAAGTCATTGATGTGAGCACAAGAGCTACAGTTGAAGGCAGTCAACTAGGGTTTCATCTGGGTCAACCCTAGGTCAACCCCAAGTCAATTGACTGATTTAAAGGGCATTCAAGTCTATTGGAGAGATGTGGGGTTCATCATTTGACATATAAAGAAGGATATGGAGATATGCCAAGAAGAATTCAAGAGAAATCAAGGAGAAGAGGAGTTTCTAAATTAGGGTTTCTGTGTAAAATCCCCTAATTTAGGTCAAATTTCCAAGCAAGATAAGTCAAAATGCTAGCTTCAAATGGATCCTTGGCCAACATGGAACTTGTAGAGGATCTCAAGACCTTTAATTTGAGTGGTGGAAGACATCAAGGAGATTTATAGAACTCAAGTTATGGTCCTTGCAAGTTACAGGTCATCTGAGGTATCTGAAATTTTGTCTGTGAAAGTGGCTTGACTTCCAAGCTAGTTTTACCCCTCAAGGATTTTTTCAAATGAATTTCTGGTCAACATAGGAATTGTTCCTCATTGTCTTAGCTTTCTAGAATGGTGTGGTATGCCTTCATATGATGTGTGGAACTCAACTTATGATCTTGGCAAGCAAAGGGTATTTTGGTCATTTGTCAGTTATAGGCCATTTTTAAGCAAAGGCCATATCTCCTATTTCCAAGCCTCAAATGGAAAAACTCAAAACATGAAAGTTGTTCAAAATGTGATTTTAAGTCAAGAAAGAAGGCCATGTAAGTTTGGAAATGCTTGTAACTCATGCTTGTAGAAATAACCTAAAAAAGGCATAAATGTAATACATGAAATGTCCATTTTTGGGAATTTTATACTACATGATCAAAATGGGGCAAGTGACATATCATTTTGACTAGAAAACATATTTTGTGATCATTGGCATTATTAGATTTTGGATTTGAGGTCATAATTTGGGACTTGCCATGGATTGCTTATAATTCAAGTTACACATCCAACTCACATAAGGGATTAACACACAAGCTTGCAAGGCTTTTCAACATGTTCAAAATACCATTTGGGGAGATTTTCAATTGATAATCATGAGCTGTAACAAGGAGAACTTGGACTGAACTATGCATAGCATGAAATGAAAAAGTCATGACATGAGAAACTCAATTTCTCATAAGAAGATTCCAGTTGGTTCTAGATGATTCTAACATCATCTATATATGGATTGGAGTGTGCTCAGATGCAGGGGTTAGAGAGAATTGCTGCAGAAAGAGAGATTGAAATCCAAGTTCTTCCATAGCAAGTCATTCTACAATTCTTCATTTCTTCTCCATTCTGTTCAATTTCTTGATCTGGTTCAGTTCTATCATCTTCATTGAGGGTGTGGCAATCAAAATCAGAGGGAATTCAAGGCCAAATCGTGTTCTGTATCTTGAGTTTGGCAGCTTGCAGCTTCAGATCCATTTCCAAGATTCAGAGCTTTTCAACCTTCCTTTTTGCATACAGAAGCTAGAAGATGGATCACTGAATGATTCTGGAGGAATTCAGGCATTGATTTGAAGAATTCTACCATCTGTGCATCTCATTTCACCAGGTTTGTAAATTTCTTCGTGCACCTTAATTTAAGTAGAATTGATTAGAATTAGTAGGTTAGAATGGTTAGAAATCATTAGGGGAAGCTTTCTGGAAAGTTAGAGATGATTTAGTGATGATTTTGTTAGAAGCACCATTTCTGTGTGGACCAAGAACTCCCTCGATATTGAATGATGATCTTAGTTCTTTAGGGGAAAATGATCTAGGTGAAGAGAGGAACATGCTTGTGTCATCAATTTTGAAGATAGTGAGAATCAGTTCTTGATCTTTTCTTGGAGGTAGCTATCGGATTTAGGGTTAGAGGAGATTTCAGTTAGTTGTGACACCATGGTTGGATTCCTGGTAAGTTTTGGAGCGGATTTGGTTTTTATATGTTGACGTTTCATGGAGAATCGAGGGAGTTAGGGTATGAAGCAGTTGGGGTGTTCATCCATGGAGTTCCCTCCAAGCCCTGAACCAAGGAGGAAGACGATCTTATCACCCTCAGATCATCTTTTGACCAGTTGACTGACTTTGGATCCAACGATTGAGATTTAAACTTCGTTTGTGAGGGAAAGCTGAGCTAGGACCAAACGCTGCGTTTCACTAATTGGGGGGTTGGGCTCAGAGCGCTATCCACACCCCCCATGTTATCAAGCCCAATCCCTTGAACGCGCTTTTCTGCTTTTCTCACCCCCTCCATTTTATTTCATTCTATTTTCTTTTTATTTTCTTTAATTTTTTTTATGCATCTTCTAAAATTCATAATAAATAGATAAAAAATCATTTTTAATTCCTTCTTTTTACATTATTTTCTTTAGGATGTCTAGAAAATTCTAAAAAAATAAAAATTGCATTTTATTTTTATTTGATATTTTTCCCATATTTTCTAAATAAATGACATTTTAAATAGTTTCATTTCATGCATGATTTTATTAATTTTTGTTCTATTAGATACTTTCATATTTTTTGTTCATTCTTTTTAGGTTGTTTAGATGAGATATTGAACTTGTAGATTCAATTTAGTTCCCATTTTTAGAAATTAAATTTAGGTGCTTAGTGTAGGTTTGAACAAACATGAACAAATTAGGGTTTTTAGGTGATGACTTAGGAAGTTTGATTCTTTCCCTTAGGACTTAGGGTTTAACTAGATTAGTTATGGGACTATAGGGGCTATGGGTAGTTATTAGATCCCTTAGAGAAAAGTCAGGACTCCCCTACTGCTATTAATACTCTGTGTATGTCTGATTGACTGGTGTGGTGTGCCCTCTGGGATTATTGATTTGTCTGTGTGGGTATTGGGATTGTCTGGGGATTGGGAGAGCTGAAGACTTGAGGAGATGAAGACCATTGGAGATCCAGAGATTGAAGATCAATTGCCAGAGTTGAAGAGAAGATTCTTGTTAGCAGATGCTGAGGAGACTAGGGTTTAGGAGCTAGGCAGAGCTCAAGATTAGACAGTTTGTTTCTCAAACATGGATTGCCTTGTCTGCATCCATTCTTCTCTGTGATACAGAGTCTCTCTAAGACACTCACCCCCTTCCTTTCGAAGGCTTGGTGATAGTGTCTAAGAGATAGAACTCTTGAGAGAAAATGTCTTTTGTGTTAGAAGCAGTCTGTTCACCACCTTTGGTAGTCAACTGATTGCTTAACACCCAATCCACTCTTGTGACTGATCCCTCATCCTGGAGGTTTGAGCTTGAAGAAAAGCCATTGCAGATAGAAGACTGAGGATCAAAGCCCTTATCTGAAGGCCATGAAGATGGAGATTGATGCTTGTTGAAGCCTGTAACTGATTGGAGATTACTTGGAGCCAGATGTGGATTCAGAGCTGCTGATGCTGTTTCTTTTGCTGTTGTATTTTATTGCTGATGTATTGATTGGTTTTCTGGACTGTATTGTTTGCTGTCTACCCTGCTGGGTTGAAAGTGAAGTATGTTCACTTTTGCCTATTGTTTTCTAGGTTCGAGGTTGAGTGGGACTCCCTTGCCTCGCTTGTATTGCTGCATCCATGCATTTTACCGCTTTACTGTATATATCTGGTATTGTTTCTGTTTCTGCCTATCCCTTAGGATCTCTGTTTCCCTCTGTGCAAGAGAGGAGCATGATAGACACTAGGTCTTAACCCATGCATGATAACATTAGGTTAGTTTGTTTCCCTTCGCAACCGTAGGTTAGAGTTCTGTCTCTTTCTTTCTCAAAACAAACAGAAAAACACATAAAGATTTCAAACACAATAAAAGACACTTCTTCCGTAAAAGAATGTGAACTCATCAAAGCGTCATTTTTGTCCGCTGGGACTGTTGATCAGAAAACCTTTTTCAGAAGGAATAAAATCAACCAAGACAAGCTTGTGTCGTACGTGGCCCGAACTACGTTTGCTCTGATCTTCCATGCTGTGTGGAAGTACGTAGGCATAGGATGCGATATCCTAGCGAGCAACCTTCCCCTCCTTTCCCGTAGGTAGGCGAACTACGTTGACTCTGATTTCTCGTTCCATACGGGAATACGTAGGCATAAAGTGCGATACTTTGCCGAGTCATTTTATTTTCATTCTCTTTTCTTTTTAACCCCTGACCTTTAGAGTAGATAGAATAACAATCCATACCCGAAAACAAGCGTGGATCCCGTCGAGTACGACGGACGTGAGGGGTGCTAATACCTTCCCCTTGCGTAACCGACTCCCGAATCCAGGTTTTGGTTGCGACGACCATACCTTTCCCGTGTTGTGCGAGGTTTACTCTGAGCGTTTCCTTTCCCTCCCGTGGGATAAATAACGCACGGTGGCGACTCTTCTGTTCAGCCGGCGCCGATTTTTGCAGTAGCGACAGCTGGCGACTCTGCTGGGGATCCAACGTCCCCTGGCTGCTAAGGACTGCGATGGTTCTTATGCATTTGGGATCCAACGTCCCTTGAGAGAGTCAATCCTAACGCTTGTTTTCCCGTCGAGGATTTTGTATGGAGTTATTTTATAGTTCTAACCTTCTATTTTTCAGCTTTATATATTGATTATTATTGCTGTATCCGGGGTGTGATCGGGTGTTCTGATATTGAGAGATAAGCCGGACCTGGGCTTGAGTGCACCTAGAATTAGAGTAGAAATTAGTGGGTGCCCGCTTGCTTTGCTTGCTTTGGTGTCCCATGAAATCTACACTCAGACGAGGTTCCTCTGGTTGGCCTCCTGCCCCTTCCTTTGGTTGGCGTGGGTTGCTGGTTAGTTGGATTGTCGACTCTAGGGACCGATCATTTGGAAGTTGGCTAAGTGAGGCCTCTTCAGGAATTGATGATGCCACTCCTTCTGGGAATCGTATCATCAACCCTGAAAGTCTGTGACGCCGACGACCGCATAGGATGCCGTACCTTGTGCCAGTTATAGGGCCACCCACCTGTGAGGGGATTCAGGGTTATGCAGGTAACTAGACCTTCAGACCACCGGTTTGTTGATCAGGATCTTGGATATTTATGGAGGGTTCTAAGGTCTGTCAGAGACCAGTTGGTGTGTTCCGAGGTCTGTCAGAGACTATTTGGAGATGTGTTCTGAGGTCTGTCAGAGACCAGTGGGGGATATGATCTGAGGTCTGCCAGAGACCATTCAGGTTATGATTATGGGGTCTATCAGAGACCAATATTGGAGCTTTGTTTGAGGTATATCTGAGACCAGGGCTTGAGGACTTCTGGATGGTCTATCTGAGACCTTTCTTGATTGGGTTCAGGCTATTCAGCTACAGCTTTGGTCCCTGTTGCATGTTACTTGCATTGCATTACTGCATATCCATTACCATTTGCATTTCACTAACGTGTGTCTGTGCTGCAGGTGCATTTGCATTTCCCTAGTTCTAGTGCCCAGACTTCTGAGTGTTTGATCATGACTAGCTTGAGGAGGACAGTTGCTTACAAATTGCCTACTCCTGATATTGTTCCTTTACTGGGGTTGATCTCTCTTGCTGATGAGGGTGTTCGTAGGAGCTTCCGGATGAGCTATGGTAGATTACTGAGATTGGTGTGCAAACCTACAGAGGTAGAGTTAGATGGGCTATATGCTTTGATGCAATTCTACGATCCTGCTCTGAGATGCTTTACGTTCTCTGACTTTATTATGGGACCCACTCTGGAGGAATACGCTGAGTATATTGAGCTGCCCGTGCAGAACCAGGTTCCATTCATTCATTATGACGCCAAGCCCAAGCCGGAGGATTTGGCAAAAGCCTTGCATATTGATGCTTCTGAACTTGTGACTACTGTCTCCCGTGGAGTTCCAGGCTTCTCACTCCAATTCTTAGTTGGTAAAGCCCAAGAGTATGCCAAGAGCGGGTGCTGGGTTGCTTTCAATGCTGTGTTGGCCTTGTGCATTTATGGCATAGTCTTGTTTCCCAATATACCGGATTTTGTGGACTTCGACGCCTTCTACTTGTTTGCCGTTGGTAATCCTGTACCTACCTTACTCGGAGATCTCTACCACTCACTGCATTACAAGAATGAGAAGGGAAGAGGGAAGAATGTTCATCTGTGTGTACCCTTGCTGAGCATGTGGTTTGAAAGTCACCTTCCTAAGAGAAGATCTGCTGCAGAGACTACAGTCCCCGTTGGATGACCAGAGCGCCTGATGAGGCTATCGTCGGAAGATATGGAGTGGTTTGATCGAGACCTGTTGGGATCTGAGCTCATCTTCAGTTGTTCTGGGTACCCTAATGTGCCGTTGATAGGAAGAAAGGGGTGTATCAATTACAACCCCTCTCTATTCATTCGCCAGTTCGGATATGCACTGAAGAATCCACCTCAGGGGGAAGAAGTACAGGAATCTCTGTACTTCACAGGTGATGTGAAGGGGGAGTTATTAGCCAAGTTGCAACACGCCTGGACACGTATTAACCGCAAGGGGAAACCACTGTTAGGTAAGAACGATTGCCAGGCCTATGCACCTTACAGGGTTTGGATTCAGGAAAGAGCTAGTCAGTTGAGGATGCCATTTCCAGATGCACCAGTCCTTGATCCTATTCCGGTAGCAGAGCCAACTACTGTTTCTAGGGAAGTCTATGAGCAAGTTGTGAAAGAAAAAGAAGCCTTGATGAAGATCAATGAAAGGTTAGAGCAAGAGCTAGCTCAAGTACGCAGCGAGAAAAACAAGGCCGTATATGCTTTCCAACAGCAGATCGAGCTGTTAAACAGGTTAGGCGCTGAGTTGACTGAGGAGAGGAAGAAGCGCGAACGTCTGGGACAAGAGTTCAGAAGCTCCCATGACATGTTGGAAGCCAAAAAGAAGGCGCTTGACGCAGCACACCGAGAAATCTCCTCTTGCAATAAGACTTGGAATGCTACACTCACCAACAATAAGAAGAGGGAAGATAAGCTGAAGCTGCAAATTTCCGACCTCGAGGAGAAGCTGAAGTCTAGCATCAAGAAGTGTGAGGAGGAAGTAATGACCCGGTACAGTGTCCAGCATGCACTGAACAAGGCAATCAAATCCAGAGATGAAGCGGTATCTCAGAAACGAAAGCTAGAGGATTGCTTCGGAGAGGCAACATGGGAAGAAACTGCTGAAGACGTACGCCGTGTCCTTAAGAGGAGAAACCAGCTTGTTGAAGGGCTGCTTGATCGACCAAGCCATCCGGAGACCAAGAAGTTGATAGAAGAGTACCAGACTTTTGGGAGGATTTGATCATTTCATGTAGTAACTTGTATGCTTTATTTGCATAGTGCTGACCATCACCAGGATTGTTGGTTGAGGTCATGCCTTCTTTGTACTCTCAGTGATTTTGTACCCTGGGCTTATTGATTTTCCCTGCAATATATGAGGCTTTCTACGATTCAGCTCCGATATTCCTATTGTCAATACTATCACTGCACCAGCACCTTCACACTAGAACTGGGGGAATGAACTTCCCTAATGCACAGACACATTGCATTGCATTCATATTGCATTACAGGTAATCTTTGAATAGTGTCTTATTTCCTACTTTTAACAGGTACTTAACAGGATTGCAGATCAACATCCGCACCGCTATTCTACCCGCTCCAATTGTCGAAAAATCATGGACCAAATGCAGAACGAGATGCAAGATGTGCGCGAGAAGCTCGCTCTCTTCATGCAGACCATGGAAGCTATAGCAAAAGGGCAGGAGAATTTGCAGGCCATGGTCCAGCCTCTGTTGGCCCGAAACGCTGGTCATGGTAATGAAGATCATCAGTCTGTACGGGTCGATACTGTTCATGGAGACGGTACTCCCACGCCAGTGGCTCCGCCTGTAATCAATACACCTGCTGCTAATGTCAACAACGCTACCACTGCTGTAAATGGTAACGTCGGAGTTGGGAATGAGACTGCTGTCCATAATGTTGGGCTGGGTGATGCCAATTTGGGAGATAATATGGGAGGCAACGGCTTCGTCAATGCTGGATTCGGGTTCAACGATCAGGGATTCGATAACACTGGGAAGTATGGCTTTAATGCTCAAGGCTTTGGGCAAGACGGTTATGGCGCGACCAATCAGGGTTACGGAGGCTTTGGAAACGGAAACGGTACTGGATTTATGGCTTTTGGTCCTACTGGAGGTGTTCAAGGGTACGGCAACAGGGGCCGAGGTCCGGGGATGAATCAGATAAGAGCTGGACGTAATAATGGATATGATGGGTATGGGGCTGGAAATGGTATGTGGCAAGAAGATCAGCAGGAGGACGCCTTCTCCGGAGGAGGTTTTGAAGGACCGATGGATGATTCCCAGAAGATCAGAATGCTGGAAGAGCAGATGAGGGGAGTCTTAAACCAAAGTGCTGTGGGATTGGACATGGCGACAATGGGCTTGGTACCCGGTTTAAGGGTGCCGATTAAATTCAAAGCTCCGGCGTTTGACAAGTATAAAGGAGATACGTGTCCAAAAGTGCATGTACGAGCTTATTACAGAAAGATGTCTGCATACTCAACCGATGAAAGAATGCTGATGCATTTCTTTCAGGATAGTCTGTCGGGCCCTTCCCTAGAGTGGTACATGGGGTTGGAGCCAACTGATATCAAGACATGGAAGCAATTAGCAGAGGCGTTCGTAGCTCATTACAAGTATAACAGCGACTTGGCACCCAATCGGGTCCAGTTGGCCGGGCTGTCGCAAAAGAAGGGGGAGAGTTTTAAAGAGTACGCGCAAAGGTGGCGCGATATGGCTGCCAGGGTCCGTCCTCCGGTGGAAGATAAGGAAATGAATGACATGTTTGTCGGCACATTCACAGGTCTGTTTCATGATATGCTGTTTCACACGTCTCTGGCCAGTTTTTCAGACTTAATTCTGATGGGGGAAAAGATTGAACGTAACATTAAGCAAGGAAAGTTCCAAGTCGAGGAATCAACTGCATCTGGCAGTAATAGGAAAGCTTATGGTGGGCGCCGTCAGGGCGAGGCAAGCGCAGTATTTGGAGGCCGAGGCCGGGGCCGAGGCAGGGGACGAGGTCAATATCGTCAGCCGCAGCAGGTGGCGAGTGTTACTATTCCCTATCAGCAACAACCACTCCAGCAACAACAACCGGTTCAGCAGCAACCAATGCAACAGCAGCAGCAGCCTCAGCAAGGGGCACAACAAGCTCAGCGAAGATTCCAGGGTAGTAAACCAAGAAGAGTGTTTGAGAAGCCTCCCTCGACATATGCCGATTTGTTGCAGACATTGTTGGGATTGAATCTGGTAGAGAAAAGAACTCTGGCACCAATAACGGGAGCTCCCCCGTTTGGCTACGATGCAAGCAGACACTGTGAGTTTCATTCTGGAGCCCCGGGTCACGATATAGAAGGTTGCCATGCTTTTAAGCATGTTGTGCAGGACCTTTTGGACAACAAGACTATCAATTTCGGAACGGCAGGTCCGAATATAGTGCAGAAACCCATGCCTAATCATGGGGCCAACGCCGTTCTGACTGAGGAAGGTCTGAATCTTATTATGAATGTTGAAGATTTAAAGACGCCGCTGAGCGAGATAAAGAGCCGACTGTTACAAGGAGGTGTTTACCCAGGATGTAACGAGTATTGCTTAGACTGTTGGACCCTAGCTGGGGGGTGTGAGGATTTGAAGAAAGGCATTCAGGCTTTAATTGATGAGGGCATATTGCAGTTTGATCGAGCGGCAACTGATGAGCTTGCAGGGGCAGTAGTGGATAATCGGAGTGATGTGGCCACGGTAACGATTCCTCGGAAGACGATCACTATTGCAGCACCAGCTCAGCGACCACCGATCACCATAAATAAGGCCGGGCCAATCCCGTACGAGAACACGAAAGCAGTCCCATGGTCATACGGGTTGGAAGTATATTGTGACGGGATAAAAATTGATGTTAACAAGCAGCCAGCGGAGATTGTGGATAATGTTGTTGGTTCAGGAGGCATGACGAGGAGTGGCAGGATCTTTATATCTCCTGAAGTGGAGGCTGAAAGACTAGAGAAAGGAAAAGGGAAAGTGGTTGAAAACGTTCCGGTGCAAGCAAGTGAAAAAGAAGCAGCATCGAAGGATGTAGAAGAGTTCATGCGCTTGATTCGAAAAAGTGATTATAAGATTGTGGAGCATCTGCAGCAGACACCGTCCAAAATATCTATCCTATCATTGCTGTTGTGTTCGGAAGCTCACAGAAATGCTTTGCTGAAAGTCCTGGACACCTCTTTTGTACCCCAAGACGTCTCCGTAAATCAGCTAGAAGGAGTATTGGCACATGTGAATGCAGGCCACAGCTTGGGTTTTACCGATTTTGACTTAACTCCGAAAGGGAGAGATCATAATATGGCATTACACGTATCTGTTGAGTGTAGAGGATCAGTAATGTCGCACGTATTGGTTGACACTGGGTCATCTTTGAATGTGTTACCCAAGAAGGCGATGATGAAGCTGGATGTTAGAGGAATTTTGTGTACGCCCAGTGATTTGGTAGTCAGAGCGTTTGACGGCACGCGGAGAACAGTCTTTGGATCAATCACATTGCCTCTACAGGTGGGGCCGGAGGTGTTTGCAACTGAGTTTTATATCATGGATATACAGCCTGCATACAGCTGCTTGCTTGGAAGACCCTGGATTCATGGGGCGGGGGCAGTCACGTCTACCCTACATCAGAAGTTGAAATATATGGTCGGAGACAGTGTAGTCACCGTATGCGGAGAAGAAGACATCCTGGTCAGCCATCTATCTTCATTTAAGTATGTGGAAGTCGACGGAGAGATCCACGAAACACCATGCCAGGCATTCGAAGGTTTGCGCATCAAGGACAAAAGTCCCGGGCCGAGCAAGGTGCCAGAGATAGCTGTCTCATCGTATAAAGAGGCTCAAGCTCTGGTGGAAGCAGGAGAAGCCAAGGGCTGGGGCAAAGTGCTGGACATTCCTGTGAAGATGGACCGGTTCGGACTGGGGTACCAACCGTCGTCATCAACTCCTTCCGTGGGGGCCCCCCGTTTCAGAAAGCCAATCACCATCTCTGCCAGTGGAGTATGTCACGAAACTGTCAATGCTGCTTCGGAGTCTGACGAAGGAGACAGCGACTGTGATATGGATGCCTGGATTCAGCCAAGCACGCCAGGACAAGGACTGTGCAACTGGTCTATTCAGGAGTTTGTTCCTGTGACTTTAAACAGTAATGCTTTGCTTTATTAATTGTTGAATAATCTGATGTCTTGCCCGGGGCATCAGGATTTGCTTAGGGCTGTGTTGTTATGAACATTGCGTGTTAATCGTTAAATAAACGGCGTTTTTCATGTGCAAGTACTGTAATCCCTGTCTTTCTTGTTTTATATATATATATATATATATATATATATATATATATATATATATATATATTTTTTTTCAATAAAATGGCAATGTGGTTGTTCGCTTTATACGCATTTTGAAGCACTTAACCGTTCCTTTTGCAGGATAACATTTTCAGATGACATCCTTGAACCACCTATGACTCGTCCCGACTTCGAGCACCCGGTATTCCAGGCCGAAGAAGAGGTTGTCGAAGATAGCGACGTTCCTGAAGAACTGTCTTGGTTAGTGAAGCAAGAGGAAAGAGCCATTCTGCCTCACGACGAGGTCATCGAAATTATCAACTTCGGGTCGGAAGGGGTTGAGAAAAATATTCGTATTGGAGCCGCACTGCAGGGTGATATCAAGCGAAGACTGGTTGAAATGCTCCGAGAGTATAATGATGTCTTCGCTTGGTCATATGAAGATATGCCGGGGCTCGATACAGACATGGTTGTGCATCGCCTGCCACTGAAAGAAGATTGCCCGCCGGTCAAACAAAAGCTTCGCAGAACTCGACCAGATATGGCAATGAAGATCAAAGAGGAAGTTCAAAAACAGTGGGACGCTGGTTTCCTGGCTGTGACAAAATATCCTTCATGGGTTGCCAACATCGTACCAGTGCCAAAGAAAGATGGCAAGGTTCGAATGTGCGTGGATTATCGAGATTTGAATAAAGCAAGCCCAAAAGACGACTTTCCACTTCCTCACATTGACGTGTTAGTTGATAATACTGCTCAATACTCCGTATTCTCCTTCATGGATGGCTTTTCAGGCTATAATCAAATTAAAATGGCGCCAGAGGATATGGAGAAAACCACTTTCATAACGCCTTGGGGAACATTTTGCTACAAAGTGATGCCCTTCGGTTTGAAAAATGCTGGGGCAACATATCAGCGTGCGATGACGACTCTTTTCCATGACATGATGCATAAAGAGATCGAAGTTTATGTTGACGATATGATTGCCAAATCCCAGACGGAGGAAGAGCATCTGGTGAATCTGCTGAAGTTATTTAAAAGGCTTAGGAAGTTCAGGCTGAGGCTGAATCCTAACAAATGCACCTTCGGGGTGAGATCGGGTAAGCTCCTGGGGTTTATCGTAAGCGAAAGAGGAATAGAGGTCGATCCTGCTAAAATAAAAGCAATTCAAGAAATGCCGACGCCTAAAACAGAGAAAGAGGTGCGCGGGTTTTTAGGGAGATTGAACTACATTGCCCGGTTCATATCTCACCTAACGGCCACGTGTGAACCATTATTCAAGCTGTTGAAGAAAGATCAAGCTGTAACGTGGAACGAAAATTGTCAAAAGGCGTTCGATAAAATAAAGCAGTATTTGCAGGAGCCTCCGATTTTAATACCCCCAGTGGCAGGTAGACCCTTGATAATGTATTTGACGGTTCTTGAGGGAAGCATGGGTTGTGTTCTCGGTCAACACGACGAGACGGGGAGGAAAGAGCATGCGATCTATTACCTGAGTAAGAAGTTTACAGATTGTGAATCTCGATACTCAATGCTTGAGAAAACTTGTTGCGCGCTAGCCTGGGCCGCCAAGCGTTTGAGGCAGTACATGCTGAATCATACAACCATGCTCATCTCGAAGATGGATCCTATCAAATATGTGTTTGAAAAGCAGGCGTTGTCAGGTAGAATTGCCCATTGGCAGATGGTCTTGACTGAATATGATATTCAATACGTCTCGCAGAAGGCTATAAAGGGGAGTGTGCTGTCTGAGTATCTGGCGGAGCAGCCTATTGAAGAGTACCAATCGATGAGGTTTGATTTTCCTGACGAGGATATCATGTACCTAAAGATGAAAGATTGTGAAGAGCCGTTGCCAGACGAGGGACCAGAGTTGGGGTCCAAATGGAAGATGATATTTGACGGAGCCGTGAATGCGTACGGTAGCGGAATAGGGGCAATCATCACCACGCCACACGGGTCGCACATCCCATTTACTGCCCGATTGACCTTTGCCGTTACCAACAATGAGGCCGAATACGAAGCTTGTATAATGGGGCTTGAGGAAGCCATTGATTTGCGAATCAAACATCTAGACGTATACGGAGACTCAGCTCTGGTAGTGAATCAGATAAAAGGGGAATGGGAGACACGGCAGCCTAACTTGATACATTACATGAATTATGCAAGGAGATTGTTGCCTTTCTTCGACAAGGTTGAATTGCATCATGTACCGCGGGCGGAAAATCAAATGGCTGACGCCCTCGCCACTTTGTCTTCCATGTACAAGGTCAACTTCTGGAACGAAGCTCCCCGAATTATTATCTCCCGGCTTGACAGGCCAGCTTATGTATTTGCTATTGATGAAGCATCTGACGACAAACCGTGGTATTTTGATATCCTTAATTTCCTGAAGAATAAAGAGTATCCGGCTGGGGCATCCAGTCAAGATCAGAAGACTCTCAGGAGATTAGCGGGTAATTTCTATTTGAACCCGGATGGCGTCTTATACAGAAGGAACCACGATTTGGTGCTGTTGCGTTGTGTAGACGAGAAAGAGGCAAAGCTTCTCATGGAGGAAATTCACGAAGGTACATTTGGCACGCATGCTGGTGGACATGCTATGACGAGAAAACTGCTGCGGGCAGGTTATTTTTGGCTGACTATGGAAACTGATTGTTTCAAGTTTGCGAGGAAGTGTCACAAGTGCCAAATATATGCTGACAAGATACACGTGCCTCCGAGTCCTCTAAATATGATGTCATCTCCATGGCCATTCTCTATGTGGGGAATCGATATGATTGGAAAGATCGAGCCGACGGCTTCTAACGGGCACCGGTTCATCCTAGTAGCAATCGATTATTTCACCAAGTGGGTGGAAGCGGCGTCTTACGCGAATGTAACGAAGCAAGTGGTGGCCAGATTCATCAAGAGGGATATCATTTGCCGATATGGGATCCCCGAGCGGATAATTACGGATAATGGTTCAAATCTGAACAACAAAATGATGAAGGAACTCTGTCAGAATTTCAAGATCGAACATCACAACTCCTCCCCTTACCGACCCAAGATGAATGGCGCCGTTGAGGCGGCCAATAAGAATATCAAGAAAATTGTTCAGAAAATGGTGGTGACCTATAAGGATTGGCATGAAATGCTACCTTTTGCTTTGCACGGTTATCGTACGACGGTACGCACATCAACCGGGGCAACCCCGTTCTCGTTAGTATACGGAATGGAAGCGGTGCTACCATTAGAGGTTGAGATCCCTTCTCTGAGAGTATTGCGAGACGTTCAGCTGGACGAGGCAGAATGGGTGAAAGACAGATTGAACCAGCTGAGCTTAATGGATGAGAAGAGGCTAGCTTCTCTAGCATACGGTCGTTTGTACCAGAGCCGAATGAAGAAAGCGTACGACAAGAAGATACATCCGCGAAGCTTTCAGACGGGCGACCTTGTGCTGAAAAGGATTCTCCCGCCGCAAGCAGATCACAGAGGCAAGTGGACCCCCAACTACGAAGGGCCATACGTTGTCAGGAAAGTATTTTCGGGAGGAGCGTTGTTGTTGTCCACCATGGACGGAGAAGACTTCACGTCGCCTGTGAATTCGGACGCAGTTAAAAAATACTTTGCTTAAAATAGACCCGCTGGACAGAAAAAGAGAGTCCAGGCAAAAATGGGGCATCCTGGCGAACCAAAAACAGAATGAAAGGTTCGGGCAAAAATTAGGGATAAAATTGAAAAAATGTACACCCGCGAAGTTGAAAACCTACACTGGGCGGCTTCGGCAAAAAAGGGTATCCCGGTGAACTGAAAACCCGTAAAGGGCGGTTCACGCAAAAGTTAGGGATTTGAAAAGCAAATGACTGCGGTCCGAATTTGATAATTGCAATAAGCATCAAGGCGGGAGAATACAGTTGAGGAGCCAGTTATCGGATACAATCTCTTCAGAAGTGGGGATACCGGGAAGGCATTAGGGTCGGGCGAGTCATGGGAGGATCAGTTCGTGGTGTTCGTCTGCGTCCCGTTGCCGACATGTGTACAAATTTAAGTTGTCAATATTTATGCTTCTTGTGCATACTTGTATACTTGTATATTTGCTTTGTGTAGCTTCCTCATTTCAGGAGTTACATCCCGTGTACAAAATCCCGCCCATTCAGGGGCCCGATCAATAAAACACGTTATTCAGTACTTGACACTGTTCTTTACTGTTTTGTGCATGATTAACGCCTAAGTTTGGTGAAACTAGCATGAGTATAACATCGCTGGCCCTTGCCAACAGTTGCTAAAGCTTTGAGTTAACTGAAAATAACGTCACTAACCTGAGTGGATTTGGTTGCATAGGCTTGTCTTGTCTTGTTTGTGTTGTTGCAGGTCTCATAACCGTACAAGGAAGATGATCAAAAGATTGCAATAACGAAAGACTCAGCCTTCACGCAGGTCATGCAGGTTCTTCCTGGAGAAGGATCGAACTCCCCAGCTAGTCGTAGCTTGTGCAAAAAAAAAAAGAGAAAGGATAGACGATTACAAGATCGTAAGGCTGTATTCAGATAGGTTCATCTTTCCCAGCAGGGTCATTCACTCTCCTCCAGCGGAGTCAGTGGATTCCCCCAAGAGAGTAGTCCCACCAGCGGAGTTCTCTCCTTTCAGCAAATGTTCTTTCCTCCCAGTGGAACTCGAAGATCAAGACTCTCCCCAGCAAAGTTGGTGGTGGGTCCTGTCATGTATTTTGTCCGGGACACCGTGTAATATCAGTTCACTCTCCAGCGGAAAGTCCGATCCTACTGTGCACATCTGCTATCCCCAAGCAAAGTTATGTTCCCCAGCAGGGGGTTATCTTCAACAGGGCGTTTGGTTTGAATTCCCCAATTTCCCAGCTGAGTCGACTTCACCCTTCCAGCATTAATTTTGTAGCATCTGGCTATCCCCGGCGGAATCGGCATTATCTTCAGCATTTATTTTGCTGAAGCAGTTTCTGTACTCTAGCAGTTCAGGTGGAGAGAACTCTTGCTCAAATGAACTACCAAATATTCAAGATCTCGGCGTGGGACATCCAATGATAATGTCAGTTTCGGCAGTATTCCCCACAGAGTTACCAGGATAAGTCTCTCCTTATTCCCAAGCAGAGTTAGTTGTCATCAAGGTTTCATGAACCAGAATTTCAGAAGTGGCCCCGGGCATCAGAACAGGCATCCGGTAGTTTGGTTTCCAGATATCCCCAGTAGAGTCCGCCTCAAAGTCGCTGTCACGTTGGTGCTGAAAAGTTTGTGGGTGGGGATCATTGGAGAATTAAGTCCTGACGTGGACAATTTACTCCTATATTGACGGGATTTCTTCAGAAGTGGGCGCCCTAACGTGGACAGGTTTATTTCCCCGGATTGGTGAAGTGTGTTAGTCCTAACGTGGGCAGATTCGGATTCTCGAAATTGGCGAAATGGGAAGTCATGACGTTGAAAAAAAAAAGTGATTGCTCTTTGTGTTGGTGTCCTGACGCGGACCAGTTACTCTCAGCAGTTATCTTTTTTCATGTTGGCAAAACCTGGGTCCCGACGTGGGCAGATCAGGCAAAGGCGTGAGTCCTGACATGGACAAGTCTTATTTCCTCAGCCGGTCGAAGGTGCCTGAGTCCTGACGTGGACAAATCAAGACGAAAGAGGGGTCCTGACGTGGACAAGTCTATTCCTTGCATGGAAAAAGAGGTTTCAATTCCTGACGTGGAAAGATGAAAGCTTATTCCTGACGTGGAAAGATGAGATTCCTTACGTGGAAAAGAATGGGTTTCCTTACGTGGAAAGATTGAGTCCTTACGCGGACACATAGGAGGAGGATTCCTTACGTGGAAAGAGCGGAGTCCTTACGTGGACAGGTTAAAGTTGAATTCCTTACGTGGAAAGATTGGAGTCCTGACGCGGACAGGTCGAGTTGTACTGGAGTCCTTACGTGGACAGATTGATTCGGTTCTCCTTACGTGGAAAAAGAAGATTGCATTCTGACGTGGAAAGATGAAGAGTTTAGTCCTGACGTGGACAGATGCAGAAGGGAGGATTCCTAACGTGGACAGGTGTTACTCCTAGCGTGGAAACGTTTATTCCTAACGTGGACGATTCAGTTTATGGAAATGCAGACGAATTATCCCCAGCGGAGTTGCCGAGATTTTTCTGGGTTAGCAGCAAGTGGAGTCCTAACGTGGACAGGTTTTAGTTGAGATTTCTTCGTATTGATGACAGACAGAGTCCTAACGTGGACAAGCAAGCAATCTGTTATGACAAAATCCTTTTCAGAACGATGAAGACAATCCCCAGCGCGGTCGCACGAGATCAGTGGGTTGCCGTAACAGTCATATTCAGCTGATGAATGTCGTTCCTCAAGCAGGAGCGCAATTTAGTTTTGCGGTTGGCAAATTTCTGGTTTCACTAGTATTCAACCGTCTCGTACCGCGAATGTCTGAAGGCTCCAGGCCCTTCACCCAATCGGGTCCAAGTCGCTTGAATAGGGGCAGCTGTTGCACCCTAAAATTTGCTCAACTTTATTCACTTGGTTTATGTTTCAATATCATTAGCATTTGCATATAGAGTCATGTACATAGCCTAACCATCTGCATAGCATAAGCATAGCAAGTCATGCAACAGGGGACCAAGCATTATTCTCCCCTTTAGAAGCCTATCAAGAGGTTATTATCCTGATTCAACCTCATTCAAGTCATCAAGAAAGAATTTGAAAGCAGAGAGTTCAGCAGATCAAGCCTTGAGTCCATCTCCTAGCT
This sequence comes from Lathyrus sativus, assembly GCA_963859935.3. Lineage (NCBI taxonomy): Eukaryota > Viridiplantae > Streptophyta > Magnoliopsida > Fabales > Fabaceae > Lathyrus > Lathyrus sativus. The sequence continues at coordinate 385,401,325 of OZ012736.1, forward strand.
GAAGGTATCTGAGGGTCAACAAGGGGGTTGTGAGCTGTGAATTGAAGGCATGGAGAGTATATAGAAATCATGAGAGACTTAGAAGGTCATTTGAAGAAGGAGACAAGTCATTGATGTGAGCACAAGAGCTACAGTTGAAGGCAGTCAACTAGGGTTTCATCTGGGTCAACCCTAGGTCAACCCCAGGTCAATTGACTGATTTAAAGGGCATTCAAGTCTATTGGAGAGATGTGGGGTTCATCATTTGACATATAAAGAAGGATATGGAGATATGCCAAGAAGAATTCAAGAGAAATCAAGGAGAAGAGGAGTTTCTAAATTAGGGTTTCTGTGTAAAATCCCCTAATTTAGGTCAAATTTCCAAGCAAGATAAGTCAAAATGCTAGCTTCAAATGGATCCTTGGCCAACATGGAACTTGTAGAGGATCTCAAGACCTTTAATTTGAGTGGTGGAAGACATCAAGGAGATTTATAGAACTCAAGTTATGGTCCTTGCAAGTTACAGGTCATCTGAGGTATCTGAAATTTTGTCTGTGAAAGTGGCTTGACTTCCAAGCTAGTTTTACCCCTCAAGGAGATTTCAAATGAATTTCTGGTCAACATAGGAATTGTTACTAATTGTCTTAGATTTCTAGAATGGTGTGGTATGCCTTCATATGATGTGTGGAACTCAACTTATGGTCTTGTCAAGCAAAGGGTATTTTGGTCATTTGTCAGTTATAGGCCATTTTTAAGCAAAGGCCATATCTCCTATTTCCAAGCCTCAAATGGAAAAACTCAAAACATGAAAGTTGTTCAAAATGTGATTTTAAGTCAAGAAAGAAGGCCATGTAAGTTTGGAAATTCTTGTAACTCATGCTTGTAGAAATAACCTAAAAAAGGCATAAATTTAATACATGAAATGTCCATTTTTGGGAATTTTATACTACATGATCAAAATGGGGCAAGTGACATATCATTTTGACTAGAAAACATATTTTGTGATCATTGGCATTATTAGATTTTGGATTTGAGGTCATAATTTGGGACTTGCCATGGATTGCTTATAATTCAAGTTACACATCCAACTCACATAAGGGATTAACACACAAGCTTGCAAGGATTTTCAACATGTTCAAAATACCATTTGGGGAGATTTTCAATTGATAATCATGAGCTGTAACAAGGAGAACTTGGACTGAACTATGCATAGCATGAAATGAAAAAGTCATGACATGAGAAACTCAATTTCTCATAAGAAGATTCCAGTTGGTTCTAGATGATTCTAACATCATCTATATATGGATTGGAGTGTGCTCAGATGCAGGGGTTAGAGAGAATTGCTGCAGAAAGAGAGATTGAAATCCAAGTTCTTCCATAGCAAGTCATTCTCCAATTCTTCATTTCTTCTCCATTCTGTTCAATTTCTTGATCTGGTTCAGTTCTATCATCTTCATTGAGGGTGTGGCAATCAAAATCAGAGGGAATTCAAGGCCAAATCGTGTTCTGTATCTTGAGTTTGGCAGCTTGCAGCTTCAGATCCATTTCCAAGATTCAGAGCTTTTCAACCTTCCTTTTTGCATACAGAAGCTAGAAGATGGATCACTGAATGATTCTGGAGGAATTCAGGCATTGATTTGAAGAATTCTACCATCTGTGCATCTCATTTCACCAGGTTTGTAAATTTCTTCGTGCACCTTAATTTAAGTAGAATTGATTAGAATTAGTAGGTTAGAATGGTTAGAAATCATTAGGGGAAGCTTTCTGGAAAGTTAGAGATGATTTAGTGATGATTTTGTTAGAAGCACCATTTCTGTGTGGACCAAGAACTCCCTCGATATTGAATGATGATCTTAGTTCTTTAGGGGAAAATGATCTAGGTGAAGAGAGGAACATGCTTGTGTCATCAATTTTGAAGATAGTGAGAATCAGTTCTTGATCTTTTCTTGGAGGTAGCTATCGGATTTAGGGTTAGAGGAGATTTCAGTTAGTTGTGACACCATGGTTGGATTCCTGGTAAGTTTTGGAGCGGATTTGGTTTTTATATGTTGACGTTTCATGGAGAATCGAGGGAGTTAGGGTATGAAGTAGTTGGGGTGTTCATCCATGGAGTTCCCTCCAAGCCCTGAACCAAGGAGGAAGACGATCTTATCACCCTCAGATCATCTTTTGACCAGTTGACTGACTTTGGATCCAACGATTGAGATTTAAACTTCGTTTGTGAGGGAAAGCTGAGCTAGGACCAAACGCTGCGTTTCACTAATTGGGGGGTTGGGCTCAGAGCGCTATCCACACCCCCCATGTTATCAAGCCCAATCCCTTGAACGCGCTTTTCTGCTTTTCTCACCCCCTCCATTTTATTTCATTCTATTTTCTTTTTATTTTCTTTAATTTTTTTTATGCATCTTCTAAAATTCATAATAAATAGATAAAAAATCATTTTTAATTCCTTCTTTTTACATTATTTTCTTTAGGATGTCTAGAAAATTCTAAAAAATAAAAATTGCATTTTATTTTTATTTGATATTTTTCCCATATTTTCTAAATAAATGACATTTTAAATAGTTTCATTTCATGCATGATTTTATTAATTTTTGTTCTATTAGATACTTTCATATTTTTTGTTCATTCTTTTTAGGTTGTTTAGATGAGATATTGAACTTGTAGATTCAATTTAGTTCCCATTTTTAGAAATTAAATTTAGGTGCTTAGTGTAGGTTTGAACAAACATGAACAAATTAGGGTTTTTAGGTGATGACTTAGGAAGTTTGATTCTTTCCCTTAGGACTTAGGGTTTAACTAGATTAGTTATGGGACTATAGGGGCTATGGGTAGTTATTAGATCCCTTAGAGAAAAGTCAGGACTCCCCTACTGCTATTAATACTCTGTGTATGTCTGATTGACTGGTGTGGTGTGCCCTCTGGGATTATTGATTTGTCTGTGTGGGTATTGGGATTGTCTGGGGATTGGGAGAGCTGAAGACTTGAGGAGATGAAGACCATTGGAGATCCAGAGATTGAAGATCAATTGCCAGAGTTGAAGAGAAGATTCTTGTTAGCAGATGCTGAGGAGACTAGGGTTTAGGAGCTAGGCAGAGCTCAAGATTAGACAGTTTGTTTCTCAAACATGGATTGCCTTGTCTGCATCCATTCTTCTCTGTGATACAGAGTCTCTCTAAGACACTCACCCCCTTCCTTTCGAAGGCTTGGTGATAGTGTCTAAGAGATAGAACTCTTGAGAGAAAATGTCTTTTGTGTTAGAAGCAGTCTGTTCACCACCTTTGGTAGTCAACTGATTGCTTAACACCCAATCCACTCTTGTGACTGATCCCTCATCCTGGAGGTTTGAGCTTGAAGAAAAGCCATTGCAGATAGAAGACTGAGGATCAAAGCCCTTATCTGAAGGCCATGAAGATGGAGATTGATGCTTGTTGAAGCCTGTAACTGATTGGAGATTACTTGGAGCCAGATGTGGATTCAGAGCTGCTGATGCTGTTTCTTTTGCTGTTGTATTTTATTGCTGATGTATTGATTGGTTTTCTGGACTGTATTGTTTGCTGTCTACCCTGCTGGGTTGAAAGTGAAGTATGTTCACTTTTGCCTATTGTTTTCTAGGTTCGAGGTTGAGTGGGACTCCCTTGCCTCGCTTGTATTGCTGCATCCATGCATTTTACCGCTTTACTGTATATATCTGGTATTGTTTCTGTTTCTGCCTATCCCTTAGGATCTCTGTTTCCCTCTGTGCAAGAGAGGAGCATGATAGACACTAGGTCTTAACCCATGCATGATAACATTAGGTTAGTTTGTTTCCCTTCGCAACCGTAGGTTAGAGTTCTGTCTCTTTCTTTCTCAAAACAAACAGAAAAACACATAAAGATTTCAAACACAATAAAAGACACTTCTTCCGTAAAAGAATGTGAACTCATCAAAGCGTCATTTTTGTCCGCTGGGACTGTTGATCAGAAAACCTTTTTCAGAAGGAATAAAATCAACCAAGACAAGCTTGTGTCGTACGTGGCCCGAACTACGTTTGCTCTGATCTTCCATGCTGTGTGGAAGTACGTAGGCATAGGATGCGATATCCTAGCGAGCAACCTTCCCCTCCTTTCCCGTAGGTAGGCGAACTACGTTGACTCTGATTTCTCGTTCCAGACGGGAATACGTAGGCATAAAGTGCGATACTTTGCCGAGTCATTTTATTTTCATTCTCTTTTCTTTTTAACCCCTGACCTTTAGAGTAGATAGAATAACAATCCATACCCGAAAACAAGCGTGGATCCCGTCGAGTACGACGGACGTGAGGGGTGCTAATACCTTCCCCTTGCGTAACCGACTCCCGAATCCAGGTTTTGGTTGCGACGACCATACCTTTCCCGTGTTGTGCGAGGTTTACTCTGAGCGTTTCCTTTCCCTCCCGTGGGATAAATAACGCACGGTGGCGACTCTTCTGTTCAGCCGGCGCCGATTTTCGCAGTAGCGACAGTACCGAGGATGGAACTTGTGGAGTGTCCCAGATTGTATTAATCTCATCCTCTTCTTCCTCTTGGGAGCTAAAAACTAATTCATTTTCACTAGCTAGGATGTTTGAGGCGTCGTGAATATGTCCATTCTTGAGATGGCTCTCGATGCGTTCTCCTACTGAAACCAAGTCAGAGAAGTTGGATGTCCCATTGCCCATCATATTTTCCAAGTATGGGTTTTGCAACGAATCTATGAACATATCAACCAATTCTCTGTCCAAGAGCGATGGTTGAACGCGAGCAGATACCTCTCTCCATCTCTGAGCATACCCTCTGAAGGACTCATTTTCCTCTTGAGATAATCCTTGCAATTGTATGCGGTTGGGAGCCACATCAAGATTGTATTGGTATTGTTTCACAAAGGCGTTGGCTAAGTCCGACCACGACTGGATATGGCTACTCTCTAGCTGCATGTACCAACTCAAAGATGCCCCACTCAAACTGTCTTGTAAATAGTGAATCATAAGTTTGTCATTTTGAGCATAGGAGGTCATCTTTCTGCAAAATGTTACCAAATGTTGGTTTGGACAACTATCTCCTTTGTATGTCTCAAAATTTGGCATCTTGAACTTTGGAGGTATTACAAGTCCGGGTACCAAACACAGGTCCAATGCATTCAGCTCAGAAGTATCACGCCCCATCATAGCTTCAATTTTCTCTTCCAACACGCGACATCTTTCAGCAAACTCAACATCTTGAGGTCGTTCAGCATTCCCTACCAGGCTTGTCCCTTAGGAATTCGGCGTAGTGAATGAAAAGCTATGGTATTCAACAACATCATGAAATGAGGTATGTTCATCTTGAATAGTGTGACGCTCTTGTATAACCTGGTCTTCAACAGGAATCCGCACATGCTAAGGTGTGGCGTTCTCAGTGACTATAGGCCATTGAGATTTGTCCTCTCTCCTTGCCAAAGATAACATAGCTTCCACAAGTTGGTCCAACTGGTTCTTCATCAAATTAACATTTGCTTTTGACGTGAACTGGTTCTGTTCTTTCGAGTTCATGATTCTTCCAGAAGCTGCTTCAAGTCCAATACGGATGTCGGGAAATCAACTGCGGATTATGGACAAAGGATGGATAAATTTTCTGGATGAGAGAATGATTATGCAATGCAAATGCAATGATATGCGAATGCAATGCAATGCTTAGGATCACAAGCTCAATCACATTCTGAGGTCAGATAGAATAATGGGTAAATAACAGATATCTTCGATTATCGGAACCCCATAGGTAGGCTCTAAATGGGTAGGTGCCTAGAGTCATGGATCTTTTCAAAGATATTATTACCATGACAAAGATTCATCTAATAATAATACCCTTGAAGGATCTCTTCTAGGTGAAGTTTTCGCATCGTCCCACGAGAAAGGCTCCTCGCGAGTGTCTACTACACAACCATCGAGTCCAAGGTTTCTTAAAGGGACCTCAGAGTCATAGATCGAGGTTGAAAATATCATTGTCAGAATAACGATACGTTCAAGGGATCTCATCTGATTGGGGCGTTCGCAACAACCCAAAAAGGAGTGATCCTCATGAGTTAACACTAACAACCACCATGGGAAAAGGGTAAAAGGTCCTTAGAGTTATAGATTCAGGCTCAAAAACATTATTGTCATGGCAAAGACTCACCATAACAATAACATCCTTAAGGGAATCAACTCTAAGCGGGGCTTTCGTTTCCTCCCAACGAGAAAGACTCCTTGAGGGATTCCACTACACAACCATCATTCTAATCCTATGTTTTTCTCAAACTCGGGTGTAGGGCCATCTCACAAGGTTCCAACAATCGGAGAACCCCAACAGTGTCACAAGAAACCATAATAGGATATATAAAAGCAAACAAGCAATTAAATAATAAGAGAAAATAAATACACAAACGGATCTAACTCTCACGAATCGAGTCAAGTTAGGCTTGAGTCTCTCTAGCATAGGGTTATTGAAGTCCCCAGCAGAGTCGCCATCTGTCATACCTCAAAAAATACGATCCTCGCGATGGACGTGGAAAAAATGTTCGAACAGAGTCGCCACCGAACTTTATTCATTCCAAGGCAGGAATAGTAAAATATCAATAAAACCTTTAAGGAGATAAGAACATGGTCATCGCAACCAATATTCTAGGTTCGAAAGTTGGTTACGCAAAGGGAAGGTATTAGCATCCTCTACGTCCGTTGTACTCAACGAGAACCTCTTGATTCGATTCGTGAGAGAAATTAGATATGCTTGTTTGTTTATCTTCTAAGGAATTGCTTGCTAGAGGGGAATGAGTGGTTTTAAGATAGGGTGCTCGCCAAGGATTGGGGCCCTTGTGCCTACGCACTCCCTTTTGCAATGGGAAAGTCAGAGCATCGTAGTTCGTGGGACTACGGGAAAAAGAGAGAAATGTGCTTGCCAAGATCATCGCAATCTTGTGCCTACGTATCTTTTACATTCAAAAGAGAATGAAGAATCAGAGTGTCCGTAGTTCGGACAACTATGGGAACAGGTCTCAATCACACTAGGGCGAGAGAAAAGGTTTTGAATAACAGGTTGGTCTCGATTCCACTAGGGGAAGAGAAAGGGGAAGTTAGTTGTTAGTGTGCTCGTCAAGGATAGAGATTACTCGAAGCTTTGAATAACAGGTTGGTATCGATTGCACTAAGGAATCAGAGCAGTCATAGTTCGGCCAATTTGAAGATGGTACAGATGACGATTACTCGAAGCTTAAGAAAGACTTCTCGGACCCAAGTAATCGGGAAAGCGAGTCAAAGACTTGACTATCTCTCGTTTTCATCTTGAAAAGAAGGTTGTATTTGAATGGAACAAGTGTTTAGGTTGCATTCTAACTGCTAAGCGTAGGCTTGTCTGCTCACTAGGGGAGGATGAAGCACGAGTTCATATGCGCGGAAGAATGGACTAAACAATGTTCTTGGTAAAAGGTGTATTTGAGTCGAATGAGAGTTTAGGTCGCATTCTAACTGCTAAGCATTGGCTTGTCTGCTCGCTAGGGGAGGCTAAAGCACTAGTTCATATACGTGGAAGAAAGGACTAAACAATGTTCTTTGCAATAAAGTTGTTTGAATTGTAGGTCGCACGGGGGCGAGGAAAAGAATTTGATGTGCTAAGTATTTTGGTCAGAAATAGAGGATAGATTTGAATAGGTTTTAGGGTTTTGGTTGCACGGGGGTGAGACAACAAGGTTGGTTAGTTGTTTAGCTAGAGGATGACGATTATTTGAAGCTTAAGAAATACTTCTCGAACCCAAGTAATTGGGAGAGTGAACCAAAGATTTGGAACTCTCTCTTTTTCATCCTCAAATATGAAAGAATTGAGTACGGTTCGAATAAGTTGATCGGATTACGATTACTTGAAGCTTAAGAAAGACTTTTCGAACTCAAGTAATCGGGAGAGTGAACCAAAGACTTGGAGCTCTCTCTTTTTCATCTAAGTGTGAAAGGATTGGATATGGTTCAAGTGAGTGGATCAGATGACAATTACTCGAAGCTTAAGAAAGACTTCTCGAACCCAAGTAATCGGGAGAGTGAACCAAAGACTTGGAGCTCTCTTTTTTTCATCCTAAAGAGTGGTTGTGTTTAGAAGGCTTTGAACGATGGGATGTGATTAAATTATTTTAACAGATGAGGATTATTCGAAGCTTAAGAAAGACTTCTCGGACCTTAAGTAATCAGAAGAGTGAACCAATGACTTGGAGCTCTCTCCTTTTCTCATCTAATATTATGAAAGATGTTTGATATAATTAGAGTGAATTAATCGGGTGATGATTACTCGAAGCTTAAGAAAGACCTCTCGGACCCAAGTAATCAGGAGAGTGAACCAAAGACTTGGAACTCTCTCTTTTTCATCTAAGTGTTTAGGAAAATAGATTTGAATTCGTTTATCGTTTTTAGAAGACAATTGTTCGAGCTTAAGAAAGACTTCTCGGACCCAAACAATTGGGAGAGTGAACCAAAGACTTGGTTCTTTCTCTTTTTCATCTTTTATCGAAATTGTATTTAAGTATTTATTAAGTGTTTTGATTTGTTTAGAAGAAAATGCTTGATGTGAATCAAGGTTTGAATTTATATTTTTTAATGTGTATACTAGCAAAATGGGCTAGTCTTCTAAATGACCAATTAGAAATAATTGATCGAATAGGTCTCACTGTATGGAAGCCTAGGAGTAAGCTTTAAATGTTGTGTATTGTGACAAAAGGTTGATGGCGATGCTTAGAAAGAAATCAGCTTACAAAGGTAGAAAATGGCTCGACTAATCGAGAATTATTTTTGAAAATGGTTTTAAAGCATAAAAGACGTAATTAAGGCAAAAGTGATAAAAGTTATTACATTTTGGGGATTGGGATACATTTGTTCAAATGGGATAGAATAACATAAAAACGAACATGCCAAATGAAAAGAAAAGAGAATGTACTCACTGGGAGGGGGCCAAGGGTAAGCCGCTGCACCGGAGGCCAACCAAAATCGAAAGCGAACAAATTTAGTTCGGACGCGCCTAAAGTGACCTTTGAAAGTTAAATTTAAACTTCCAAACACACAACACAATCAAATCGAGTCCTCAAGTAATTAGATGGTTGATTTTGACGATTAAAAGAGGACCAAATCAAGTAACACCCAATTACCTAATTAACTAAACCAATAATCAATTAATTAATATCTTATATTAAACAAATATATACATAAAAAGAAGTTAAAAGAAATGGGAAGGTTAGCTTGTGCTGTAATGAGAAGACAGAAAGAGTCTAGCACTTGACCCTTAAAACTTCTTGAAAAGAGTCTAATTCTCTAAAAAAAAATGCAAGTAAAATAATACCAGAAGGCTCATACTGTCCCCTTCACATTCGCTGCTCAGCACACAACAACTTTATTTCTCTTGTACATGCATAAAGAAGAGCAAACGAACATCATATACACATATGCTCAGTAGAATACTAAAATAATGACAATAATAGCAATTGATATTAAACATAGATAATGCTGAATTTAACTAAAACTCATAAATGAACAAGATAAATTGTGAAAACATTTGATGTTCTTAGTTGCAAAAAAGTTGTGGCCACTGGAAGGGCTTCTTTGGACCAAAAGCAGAACCGACATGTGCCACGCTGAATTGTGGATCTCAAACTCTTTCAATTGCAGCAACTACCCACCGTTTTTTCTTGCGCAGTTCAAAACAACAATAGTAGAACCATCATGCGAGATCAAACTGAAACCAATAGCAGAAGAAAAAAAAGCACTATTAACACCAAACATATCGAAACTGAGTTTGATAAGTTGTTTCCAAAAAAATAATGTTGTTGCTGCGGAATCTCACATGCGCAGAACTGTAGGCTCGCATTGTTACCGTCCATTACCGTTGTTGGTATCAAGCTGGACTTGCTGGTGCGAGCTACAAAGTTGCAACAGTATTTTCATGTCATTACAGGACACTAAACCATATCAGTATAAGCTACCGCACATTGCATTAAGAATTCCGCCGGCGAATCATTGTGGTTGGAGTAGAGATGATCATGGCTCTACACATTATGGTTGCACATCTGCCGTTCCATTTCATGCTTCGAAAACGATCTGCTACAAACCCTTTAAATCCAACGACAGAGTCACGACGGTTTTGTGAGGCAAGTAAAAACAGAGGCGTCATTGTTAGGATTGTGTTGAGTTGTTGTTGCTTTATGATCCGATGCGTGATGTCGTCATTACGGTTATCGTCGCTGAAGATACGACAGGCCTGAAAAAAATGAAGACAGAGAGCATATGTTTTGTATGAGAGTTATTGCAGATGATTTGTTATCGACGCAGGTCCAGAGCTTCTGTTGGCGGAGTTGTCGCATTTAGTGGTCGAGAGGTGGGATGTTGTGGCTGAACTTGTAATGTCGTTGTTGTAGAGTTTATGCTGCTGAATCCGACGATTCATCCTCGGCGAAAACATTCTGTAGCTCTCATCATTGGATCCCTCGTCAATCCCTACCATCCTATTGCTTAATGGTGGCTTCGGCAGCTTCAACAGCCTTCATTATCATTCACGTAATCGAAACCGGCGACGTCGCAACCTGTACAGAAATCAATAGCAAACTAGTAAAAGAAAATCATCGAATACGAAACCAACAAGGAGAAAAGTGAACGGAAGGCGTGATTTCATCCGCCGTCGACCTCGACATTTAACACATGGGGTTGCGTCACCGAGCCATTCTGTGCGAGCTGCTGATGTTGTTGTTGTAGATTCAAAACACGGGAGTTCGTTGTGACGTTGAGTTTACAAGATGCCGAAACTGCAGAAACAGGAAACCATTATCTCTTGTAGCTTTCGAACACGCCACGCTTCTATGAGATTTGTACCATTGCTTGCCGCACTTACAGTTGATTCAAACACTGTAACCAGGTATTACAACAGTGATCATTATCGTTGGAGTTTTATCGTGAGCTACATCGTTGTGGTTTTCGCCTTAAACCCACTATGTTTGAGAGTCACCTTGTAATGGGTTATGAAGTGGTGAATCGCGGATGTCAATGGACGCGGAAGCTCGTCGTGAAGACATTTCATGATGGTGATGGAGAGAATCAGATGGATGGTGTCAATGAAGGTGTTTATCGGAGAAGATAAGGAAGTGGAGGGTTTGCGGTGGTTGATTGCTTTTCGTGAAGGAGGTGAGGAAATATGGGGATGTGTTTTGAAGATGGCAGAACTTTTGAATAAGAAAAGGGTTTGTGGGTTTCAGCGAAGGTTTGAGAGTGGTGATATTGTTTGTTTGGAAATTGGGTTTTCCGGTGGCGGCGGGTTTTTGAGAAGAAGAAGGGAAGAGGGAGGCGACTGGAAGAAAAGAGGGAGGAGATGGTGAAGAGAAAGAAGAAGGGGTGTCAGCTGGTGATTGCGGTGAGAGGGAGAAGTAGGGCCGGCGGATTTGGGGATTTGATTTTTAGTTTTTTCAGATTCTCCAATTTGGGGCAGCTAGGTTTGTGACAGGAAGATGAACAGTCGACTCACCCTCTTATACCAATTCCCCCAACCCTAATTGCAATTCTTTCGTGTCTCTCTTCTAACAATTTTTGATTTTTCCTTTTAATTAATGTTTAATTAACTAACTAATAATCTAACTAATTAACTAAGCTTATTCCAATTTTAATTCTAACCTAATTTCTAAAACTAAATTCTAAAATTTAATCCTAATTACAATTCTAACTTAAATTCTAAATTAATTTCTAATTATATTTTTAATTAAATTATAATTCTAAAACTAATCTAATTTAATTCTCTAACTTAAATTCTATATTCTAATTCTATTTCTAGATTAATTAATAAATCTATTCTAATTTAAAATTTTAATTAAAAAATCTAATCTAATCTAATTAAAATTCTATCCTAAATTTATTAACTAATCCTAAAAATTTTAATTCTATTAATAATAAAAATTCTAATTAAGTTCTAATTCTATCATAATCTAAACTAAATAATTAATTAATATTAAAATTATACTATATTAACATTATCTTAAAATAAAACTATAAAACAAAATAATGATAAATAATTAAAAAAGAAAGCCACGTGTCGCGAATTCATAGGGCAAAAAGGTGAAAGGTTATTTTTGCTGGAAAAAATACGTTACGCTGTACGAGCGAGGAAAATAAAAAATTAAGTCGGGCGAATGAAAATTTTGAAAAAGGTAGGACAAATTTGGGGTGTGACAATTAGTCACATATATGTCATAGACATCCTAAAGAATTAATGTATGCTGATATTACATACCTTACTAGCTAGTTGTTGGTGTATGTGCTTGTGACATCAAGTTTCTTTCTAATATTGGGCAAAATATCATTCTCATCCAAAGTACAAAATCTCATTCTGTTATTTGCCCATCTCTCCACAATGTATGTTCTAATGTCTTCTAACATAGTGATAAGAGGTTTTGCCCTTGCTTTAAGAATGACACTATTAAAGGACACAGACATGTTGTTGAGAACAACATCACATTTGTTTTCAGTCCTAAAGTAAGATCTACTCCAAAACTTTGGTGGGGTCTTCATCATATGTTTAAATGCTTCTTCATTGATGGCCCTCATTCCCTTCATCTCTCTTTCTCATGCCTGTGGGTATGTGTCGCTACTGTGAAAATCGGCGCTGGCTGAACAGAAGAGTCGCCACCGTGCGTTATTTATCCCAACAGAGGGAAAGGAAACGCTCGAAGTAAACCTACCGCGAGGACGGGAAAGGAATGGTCATCGCAACTAAATCCTGGATTCGGGAGTCGGTTACGCAAGGGGAAGGTATTAGCACCCCTCACGTCCTTCGTACTCGACGGGATCCACGCTTGTTTTCTAGTACGGATTGTTATTCTATCTACTCTAGGTCTGGGGTTAAAATAAAATGACTCGGCAAAGTATCGCACTTTATGCCTACGTATTCCCGTCTGGAACGAGAAATCAGAGTCAACGTAGTTCGCCTACCTACTGGAAAGGAGGGGAAGGTTGCTCGCTAGGATATCGCATCCTATGCCTACGTACTTTCATACAACATGAAAGATCAGAGCAAACGTAGTTCGGGCCACGTACGACACAAGTCTGTCTTGATTGTTTTTATCCTTCTGAAAAAGGTTTTCTCCTGATTATGGGTCCAAGCGGACAAAAATGACACTTTGATTGGTTTTCAGTCTTTTTACGCAAGAAGTGTTTTTTAGTGTGTTTGCAATCTCTGACGCACTAGAGACTATGACTTGAGAGTGACTACGTCGTATGTCACCCTAAGGGTAACACACTAAGCAACCAGATTACTGAAGAGTGACCCTTCAGCAACCTTTTCTCAAATAGCTTAAGGCTCGTAACGTACGACATCGATTAACCTTATTACTGCGTTTTTGAATGGTTCTGAGATAAGAAGAGAAAGAAGCTCTAAAAAGCCTATGGTTGAAAAGGGGAATCAAAACTACCCTAATGTTGTCATGCATAGATTACAACCTAATGTCTATCATATTTCTCTCTTGCGCAGAGAGAAACAGAGATCCTAGGGGATGAACGGCAAAAGAAGCAGATACGTACAGTAAAGCAGTAAAATGCATGAGATGCAGCAAGAAACAATAGGCAAAGTGAAACAGCTTCACTTCAAACCTAAGGGAATGATTAACAATACAACAAAGAAAATAAAACGCCAAAACTGGCCCTGACAGCTCAACAGCTCCTACAGCAGCAGTCCTAACAGCACCAGCTCTGGCAGCTATAGTTGATACACAGCAAAAGGTTAGCAATAACAACTTGAGGCAAGATCCTATCTTCTCCTTCCAATGATATCCAGGCTCTAACTAAGCTCTTACAACAATCTTCAGCTTCAACAAGCACTGAGTTCCAACCAGTAAAACCTTAGCCTTCAACAGATATCTAGCTTTGACAGGTACCAGCTTCCTCTTCATGAATGCTCTTATTCCCTCAAGATTAATAAACTTTCAATATTCAATAGACACCAACTTCAACAAGCTCTCAGCTTAAGCAAGCTCAAACCCTAACCATTAACCAGCTTCAACAAGCTCCTGACTCCAACTTCAACAAGCAGCAAAACCCTAGCTTCAACAAGAGACCAGCTTCAGCAAGCTCAAACTTATACCTCAATAAGCTTCAACTTTCTCTTTACCAAGCTTCTACAAGCATCTCCAAAGGAGAATCATTCAACAAGATCAGGTTATAATGTTAAGAAACTCAATGACAACCCAAGGAAATCACTAAGATTTTAACATTGCAAATGAAAGGTATCCTCAAAGTTCTACTCACTTGGGCATACCACTCATCCCTCCTAAGGAGATATGGAGCTTCCCAAGGAGGACTTTATGTCATTGGATAGGATAGAGGCAAACAATGCACTCTATGTTTGACAGAAGAATTTGCCTATTCTAAGCTCTTCTTATTTTATCCTATTTCTCCTAAGTCTTCAATCAGCATCTTCAGTCCAAGCAATCCTCATGCATCACCCTTGATCTATGTATTCAATCTCCTCCATGGATTCTTCATGCTTCCACAAGCCCAAAACAAGCCCACACCCCAAAATAAAAGCCCAGAAACCCAAGCAGACAAGCATAAACCCCAAGTGGGAACACCAATCAAACACTCTATTTACAAAATACACTAAAAATAGCAAAATAGCATTTAAAATTCCAAGATTTATTCTAAGGGTATTTCGATATCTACCCTACATACCCCTATATTCCCCACACTCTAACTCAAGCTAGAAAACCCAAAATAAAATGTTAGAATGCACCTATGTTGAATTGAAACCCTAAAATTATCACCCTAAGGCTCTTTAATCAAAACTAATCAAAATTAATTCACAAAAATATGAAATAAATCCAGGGGGAACTTAAGGTCCTAATCTAACTACCAAAAAAAGAAAAGGATCAAAATATGAATTTAAAGGACCAAACAAAATTCACAAAGTGATATATACAAACAAAATGAAAATAAAATGCAATTAAATGTGAAAATCACCAAAAATAGAAAAAATGCCTAAATGGTATTTTTCTTTTTATTATAATTTTCTTCACACAATTATTGAAATGTAGAAAAAATCCCCACATTAAAATGATTATTTTTTCTATTTTATATGAATTTTCAAAGAATCAAAAATAATATGATGAAAATAATGGAAATATGAAGAAAAAGAAAAAAACGTGTGGCAAATAGTAACCCAAATCAGTTCAAATTCAAAGTTGGGCCAGGATGGGGGTGTGAATAGCACACTGAGGCTTAAGCCCAAGACCAAGCGTTTAATGAAACGCTGCGTTTTACTCAGAATTCTCTCTTCAGACTTTCTTGTGCAATCGTGGCCTTCCATTCATCATCTGAGTCAATGGTCCAAGTCTAATCCAATGGTCCATGAGTTATCTTCTTCATCAGCTCAGGCGAACATAAAATATTACCAGACGGTAGTTCACGGTGGAAACCACCGTCTTCTCCGGTGAACACCTCCACACAGATCATCATCAATTGCCAATAAAACCCTATTCCAACTCCAAATTCCATCCTGAATCCGAATCTACCACTAGAATCCTCTAATTCTCACTCAAAATCCAAACACGAAGCGATTCTCACAAGAGGCACCAATCTTGATCCTCATGATTCTTGAAATTGAATGCACTAAACTAAACCTCAACTATCAGGGATCATTCTCCAATGTTCAAACACGATTAACACCTCAAGAAATAAGAGAAAATAGGCTCAACAGAAAGTATCCATCATCATCAATCAACTCAATTCTCTAATCTTTTGACCTAGAAATCATCTACTAGTTGCAAGCATCCTAACCACAAGTTAATTTCTATCTAGAACTACATGGATCGAGCACAATGAAGGAAGTTACAAACCTGGTTTCAGAAGATCACCACGAGCTATTCTTGATCAATTCAACCTCCACAATGATCCAAACACCTTCAATGAAGTTAGGAGAAGCTATTCCATACTTCAATTGGGCTTGAAACTCCTTGCAACCTTGAAACCGATTCTGAGTTCTTCACCTCCAAAATTCAGTTACAAAACCGTTACTCAGCCTCCAATCTCCAACCTCTTTCATCTGAATTCATTCTAAACCATCTATAGAACACATTGATGGGCTTTTGATCCATTCTAAAGGCCCAAATCAGGAGTTCCATTTTTCTGTCATGAAAGTGAAAAATCCAATGGTACAGTCGCGTTTCACTTGTTTCAGTCAGCTTCCAAAGGTGCTAATCAACCATATGCATCATTGTGAATAGGTTTTGATAGGTAGTTTGGCTTGAATCAGCTTGTGTTGGATTTTGGTTGTGTAACTTGGATTTCAAGTAAGAGGGTTACAAAGCAAGTCCATGATTCTGACCTCTAATCAAAAAAGTGTTAATGTCATTGTCTCTAAAACATCTTTTCCAATTGAAATGAGTATTTGGATGATGCATTTTGGACTCATAACTTGAAAATTACATTTTCCCTCCATGAATCCATTTAAAATTCTTCCATATTCAAACCATTTTTGGGCATTTTGTGATACAAGACATTCTAGCTCACCCTGACTTCTTATATAGCCTAAAAATTCCATTTGGAACACATCTCATGTTGGGCAAAATTCCATTTGAAGAGTGGAAGATGAAGATATTGACCTATGTTGAAAAGTGACTTATAATTCAACTTTCCCAAAATACCCCTGAGTTTCCAAGACCATAACTTGAGTTATACAACTCCTCTTGAGGACTTCTAGTACTCAAATTAAAGCTAATATCAAGACCTACAACTCTTATGTTGGACAAGAATCCATTTGAAAACTCCTTGATGGGAAAAAGTTGCTTGGAAGTCAGGTGACTTTCACAGATGAATTTCAATGTCCTCTGATGACCCCTAACTTGCAAGAACCATAACTTGAGTTCTACAAATCTTCTTGAAGACTTCTAGTACTCAAGTTAAAGGTATTGAGACGCTTTAAAAGTTTCATGTTGACCAAGAATTCATTTGAAGCTTTCATTTTGACTTGTCTGGCCTGGAAGTTAAGCCTAAATTAGGGTTTTTTACACTGAAACCCTAATTTAGTACCTCCTGTTCTTCTTGATTCCTTTTGATTTCTCCTTGGCACAACACCACACTTGTGTACACATATCAATCCATGAATCCCATATCCTTCAACTAAGCCTTGATGCTCTTCAATCACTCATTTAACCTAGGGTTGACCCAGATGAAACCCTAATTGACTGCATTCCACTGCAACTCTTGTAATCAAACCAATGACTTGCTTCATCTTCAAACTGACCCTCTAGGCCCTCCATGATGATAGCACACATTCCATACCCTCAGTTCATAGCTCATATCTCATTGATGACCCTCAAACACACCCCAGATAGGAGAGAGATCCACTGCTTGACCTTCTAACTTCTCAAAACTTCAATTCCTTTCCTGGTGACTTGAATAGGCTTAGGCTTGAATAAAACCCCTTTGGATGTGCCTCTTTAGAGAATAATGACACTTAATCCCTTGTTGGATGACTTTCTTATGCTATGCTATGCAAATGATTGAACTATGTACACTATCTACTGTGCAAATGACAATGCAACTGAAACATAAATCAAGTAAAATAAGTTGGTCAAATTTTAGGGTGCAACAGCTGCCCCTATTCAAGCGGCTTGGACCCGACTGGGTGAAGGGCGGATGGCCTTCAAACATTCTAGGTACGAGATGGTTGAATACCAATGAAACCCGGAAATTTGCCAATTTTGTCGAATATAAGAACGTGATTCTATCTTGTCATGGGACACATACTATGTTCCCTACGGGGAAATCATCCGTCTAGATACAGGAAAGTTCATCTTTCTATCTCTCACGGGACATATGCGCTGGTCGAGTAACACTTCATCCGCCTATTCAATACGGGAATACACTTCTGTCTACATTATAGAAAAATCTTCATCCGCCTATCCAATACGGGAATACACTTCTGCCTACATCACAGGAAATCTTCCTCATCCGCCTATCCAATACGGGAACGCACTTCTGCCTACAACACAGGAAAATCTTCATCCGCCTATCCAATACGGGAATACGCTTCTGCCTACAACTCAAGAAAATCTTCATCCGCTTATCCAATACGGGAATACGCTTCTGCCTACAACACAGGAAAATCTTCATCCGCCTATCCAATACGGGAACATACTTCTGCCTACAACACAGGAAAATCTTCATCCGCCTATCCAATACGGGAATATACTTCTGCATACAGCACAGGAAAATCTTCATCCGCCTATCCAATACGGGAATACGCTTCTGCCTACAACACAGGAAAATCTTCATCCGCCTGTCCAATACGGGAAAATACTTCTGCCTACAACACAGGAAAATCTTCATCCGCCTATCCAATATGGGAATATACTTCTGCCTACAACACAGGAAAATCTTCATCCGCCTATCCAATACGGGAATACGCTTCTGCCTATTCGCTGCAGTAACTAACTCCGCTGGGGATATTCCGAAAACAACTGTCAAACACTAGTCTTGATAACAAGTGGCTACTTCTGAACTTTGATTTTATGAAAATCTGAAACACTGCCTCAACAACAAATCTTGAAGAAAACATTCCGCTGGCCGGATACAATACCGCCTCAATTGGCAACTCTGTGGGGAAAATAAGAAGCTAAATTATGTCATCACACGTCTCCCGGTGAGACCTCGATTGTCTGGTAACATCTGAGCTTTTGGAACTCCATACTCCTATTGAGAACCACACCTTCGATTTCCACTGGGAGGAAAGAAAACACTGGTTGAAAAGAGAGAACTCCGCTGGGGACGAAACGACTCTCTTGGGGAATATCAACTGACTCTGTTGGTGAGAATGAATGACCCTACTGGGAAGAGTAGACTGTCTGAGTACAGCTCACAAGTTTGGAAATATTAGTCTTCTGAGGCTAAACAACTCTGCTCGGGATAGGGAATCCTTTTGGGGGACACCACACTGTCTGAATACAGCCTACAATCTTGGAATCATCAATTTTGTTGAAGACAAATGACCCTGCTGGGAAAAGTAAACCATCTGGCTATAGTTCACGACACTTGGGACTATCACTGTGCGAAGGATAGACATCTTGTGGCGAGCATTAACCTTGACCTGCCGGATAATATCCTTTGGATAAGCTGCGGCTAGCTGGGAGAATCGGTCCTTCTTCAGTAAAGAACATCGTCATCTCAGCTTCAGGGAATGAAGCGCGACCCGCCTGGGGATTCCCTTCACACGGTGATCAAGTCTTTTCGTCACGAGCCTCCGGTTAGGACTGCAATCTTCGACCGTCCACTTCATATGGGCAAGAAACCTGCAACACCACGAACGAGACAAGACAAGTCTATACAACCAAATCTATTCAAGGTAGCGTCAGTGACATCATTTTCAATCAATTCGAAGTTTTAGCAATTATTGGCAAGGGCCAGCAATGTTATGCAACTGCTAGTTTTATCAAAACATTGGCGTTTCTCACATATAAAATAGTAAAGAACAAGCATCAATTACTAAATAACATGTTTTATTAATTGGGCCCCTGAATGGGCAGAGTTTTATACACTGGATGTAACTCCTGAAAAGAGGAAGTTACGCATAACAAATATACAAGTATGCACAGGAAGCATAAATACAATGACAAATCAAATTTGCACATATGTCGGCAACGTGATGCAGACAAACGTCATGAGCTGATCCTCCTATGACTCGCCTGACTCTGGCACTTTCCCGGTATCCAAACTTCTGAAGAGATTGTATCTGATAATCGAACCCCCCCCCCCCCCCCCCCAAGTATTCTCCCAACCAAGTTGCAGCATCAAATTCGGACCGCAGTCATTTGCTTTTTTAAATCCCTAACTTTTGCGTGAACCGCCCAACGTAGGTTTTCAACTTCGCAGGTGTACATTTTTTTCAATTTTTATCCCTAATTTTTTGCCCGAACCTTTTTATTCTGTTTTTGGTTCGCCAGGATGCCCCATTTTTGCCTGGACTCTCCTTTTTTGTCCAGCGGGTCAATTTCAAGCAAAGTATTTTTTAACTGCGTCCGAATTCACAAGCGACGTAAAGTCTTCATCGTCCATGGTGGACAACAACAATGCTCCTCTTGAGAAGACTTTTCTGACAACGTATGGCCCTTCGTAGTTAGGGGTCCACTTGCCCCTGTGATCTGCCTGCGGCGGGAGAATCCTTTTCAACACAAGGTCGCCCGTCTGAAAGCTCCGAGGATGTATCTTTTTATCATACGCTTTCTTCATTCGGCTCTGGTACAAACGATCGTATGCTAGAGAAGCTAGCCTCTTTTCATCCATTAAACTCAACTGGTTCAACCTGTCTTTCACCCATTCTGCCTCGTCAAGTTGGACATCTTGTAATACCCTCAGGGAAGGAATCTCAACTTCCAGTGGTAACACCGTTTCCATTCCATATACCAACGAGAACGGGGTTGCCCCGGTTGATGCGTGTACCATCGTACGATAACCGTGCAAAGCGAAAGGTAGCATCTCGTGCCAGTCCTTATAGGTCACCACCATCTTCTGAACAATCTTCTTTATGTTCTTGTTGGCCGCTTCAACAGCGCCATTCATCTTGGGTCGGTACGGAGAAGAGTTGTGATGTTCGATCTTGAAACTCTGGCACAGCTCCTTCATCATCTTGTTATTTAAGTTCGAACCATTGTCGGTAATAATCCGCTTAGGGATTCCATATCTGCAAATGATATCTCGTTTGATAAACCTGGCTACCACCTGCTTGGTCACATTTGCATATGATACCGCTTCCACCCATTTAGTAAAATAATCAATTGCTACCAAAATGAACCGGTGTCCGTTAGATGCCGTCGGCTTGATCTTTCCAATCATATCAATTCCCCACATCGAGAATGGCCGCGGTGACGACATCCCGTTCAGAGGACTCGGAGGCACATGGATCTTATCTGCATAAATCTGGCATTTATGACACCTCTTCGCAAACTTGAAACAATCAGTTTCCATAGTTAGCCAGTAATAACCTGCCCGCAGCAGCTTTCTCGTCATAGCATGCCCGCCAGCATGTGTACCAAACGTACCCTCGTGTATTTCCTCCATGAGCAACTTCGCCTCTTTCTCATCTACACAACGTAGCAACACCAAGTCATGATTCCGTCTGTATAGGACACCGTCCGGATTCAGATAGAAATTACCAGCCAATCTCCTGAGGGTCTTCTGATTGCGGCTGGATGCCCCAGCCGGATACTCCTTGTTCTTCAGGAAATTCTGGATGTCAAAATACCAGGGTTTATCATCGGATGCTTCGTCAATGGCAAATACGAAGGCGGGTCTGTCAAGCCGAGAGATAACAATTCTGGGAGCCTCATTCCAGAAGTTGACTTTATACATGGAAGACAATGTGGCCAGGGCGTCAGCCATCTGATTTTCTGCTCGCGGCACATGATGCAATTTAACCTTGTCAAAGAACGGCAACAATCTCCTTGCATAATTCATGTACGGTATTAAATTGGGCTGACGTGTCTCCCATTCTCCTTTTATTTGATTTACCACTAGAGCTGAGTCTCCGTATACATCCAGATTTTTGATTCGCAAATCAATGGCTTCTTCAAGCCCCATGATACAAGCTTCGTATTCTGCTTCATTATTGGTAACCGGAAAGGTCAATCGAGCAGTAAATGGGATGTGAGACCCATGTGGAGTGGTGATGATTGCCCCTATTCCGCTACCATAGGAGTTCACAGCTCCGTCAAATATCAACTGCCACTTGGAATCCGTCTCTGGCCCTTCATCCGGCAATGGTTCTTCCCAATCTTTCATCTTCAGGTACATGATATCCTCGTCAGGAAAATCAAACCTCATCGATTGGTAGTCCTCAATAGGCTGCTCAGCCAGATACTCTGATAACACGCTCCCCTTTATAGCCTTCTGTGAGACATACTGGATGTCATATTCGGTCAAAACCATCTGCCAACGGGCAATTCTTCCAGATAGTGCCTGCTTTTCAAATACATAATTGATAGGATCCATCTTCGAGATGAACATGGTTGTATGATTTAGCATGTACTGCCTCAAACGCTTGGCGGCCCAGGCTAGCGCACAACAAGTTTTTTCGAGCATTGAGTATCGAGATTCACAGTCAGTAAACTTCTTACTCAGGTAGTATATCGCATGCTCTTTACGCCCTGTCTCGTCATGTTGACCGAGAACACAACCCATACTCCCCTCAAGAACCGTCAAATACATAATCAAGGGTCTCCCTGCCACTGGAGGTATCAAAATATGAGGCTCCTGCAAAAACTGTTTTATTTTATCGAACGCCTTTTGACAATTTTCATTCCATGTTACAGCCTGGTCTTTTTTTCAACAGCTTGAATAACGTCTCGCACGTAGCTGTTAGGTGAGATATGAACCGAGCGATGTAGTTCAACCTCCCTAAAAACCCGCGCACCACTTTTTCTGTTTTAGGCGTCGGCATTTCTTGTATTGCTTTTATTTTCGCAGGATCAACCTCTATTCCTTTTTCGCTCATGATAAACCCCAGCAGTTTACCCGATCTCACCCCGAAGGTGCATTTGTTAGGGTTCAGTCTCAGCCTGAACTTCCTAAGCCTCTTGAATAACTTCAGCAGATTCACCAAGTGTTCTTCCTCCGTCTGGGATTTGGCAATCATATCATCAACATAAACCTCAATCTCTTTATGCATCATGTCATGAAAGAGAGTCGTCATTGCACGCTAATACGTTGCCCCATCATTCTTCAATCCGAAGGGCATCACTTTGTAGCAAAATGTTCCCCAAGGCGTAATGAAGGTAGTCTTCTCCATGTCTTCTGGCGCCATTTTGATCTGATTATAGCCCGAGAAGCCGTCCATGAAGGAGAATACGGAGAATTGAGCGGTGTTATCAACCAGCACATCGATGTGAGGAAGTGGAAAATCATCTTTCGGGCTCGCTCTGTTCAAATCATGGTAATCTACGCACATTCTCACTTTACCGTCTTTCTTTGGCACTGGCACAATATTAGCGACCCATGAGGGATATTTTGTAACAGCTAGGAACCCAGCATCCCACTGCTTTTGAACCTCCTCCTTAATCTTCACAGCCATGTCCGATCTAGTTCTGCGGAGCTTCTGCTTAACCGGCAGGCATTCTTCTTTTAGCGGCAGACGGTGCACAACCATATCCGTATCCAGCCCAGGCATGTCCTCATATGACCAAGCAAAAATATCACTGTACTCTTTGAGCATTTCAACCAATCTTTGCTTGACGTCGCTCTGCAGCGCGGCCCCTATACAAATGTTTCTTTCAACCCCTTCCGACCCCAGATTGACGATCTCGATGACCTCCTCATGAGGCAGAATGATTCTTTCTTCTTGTTTTACCAACCAAGACAACTCTTCTAGAACGTTGCCATCTTCAACAATCTCTTCTTTGGTCCGAAATACCGGGTGCTCAAAGTCGAAGTGAGTCATAGGCAGTTCATAGATGTCATCTGAAATAGTAATCCTGCAAAGGAAATGGTTAAATGCTTCAAAATACATACAAAGCGAATAACCACGTTGCCATTTTATTGTGAAAAATAAAAACAGGAAAAACAGAGATCACAACATTTGTACATGAAAAACGCCCTTTTATTTAACAATTAACCAGTGCAATGTACATAACAGAACGACCCTAAGCAAAATCACGATGCCCCGGGTAGGACACCAGATTATTCAACAATTAAGAAAACAAAGTATTACTGTTTAGTGGTCACAGGAACAGTCTCCTGAATAGACCAGTTGCAAAGCCCTTGTTCTGGCACGCTCGGCTGAATCCAGGCGTCCATGTCGCAGTCGCTGTCTCCTTCTTCAGAATCTGAAACAACGTTGATGGTCTCATGATATACTCCACTAGCCGTAATCGTTATTGGTCCTTTGAAACGGGGTGCCCCTACAGTAGGCGTTGATGATGACGATTGATATCCCAACCCAAATTTGTCCATTTTCACGGGAATATCCAGAACTTTACCCCAACCCTTAGTCTCGCCAGTCTTTACTAGAGCCTGAGCATCCTTGTATGATGATACTGCCACCTCTGATGCTTTACTCGGCCCTGGAACTTTGTCTTTGATGCGCAACCCTTCAAAGGCTTGACAGGGTGTCTCATGAATCTCGCCGTCGACTTCCACGTACTTGAATGACGACAAATGGCTGACCAATATATCCTTCTCTCCACAAACTGTGACCACGCTGTCCCCTACCATGTACTTCAGCTTTTGGTGCAAGGTAGATGTGACTGCCCCAGCACCGTGGATCCATGGTCGTCCGAGAAGACAACTATATGCGGGCTGGATGTCCATAATGTAAAATTCAGTTTCAAAAATCTCCGGCCCCACCTGCAGAGGCAAAGTTATGGATCCAAAGACTGACCTCCGTGTACCATCGAATGCCCTGACCACCAAGTCGCTAGGCGTACAAATGATCCCCCTGATGTCTAATTTCATCATTGCTTTCTTTGGGAGCACATTCAAGGAAGACCCGGTATCTACTAGCACGTGGGACATGACTGTGCCCCTGCATTCAACTGAGACGTGCAACCCCATGTTATGCTCTCTTCCCCTCGGGGTCAAATCAAAATCCGTAAATCCCAAACTATGGCCTGCATTCACGTGCGCCATCACCCCCTCCAACTGATTCACAGAAACATCTTGGGGTACAAACGACGTGTCCAGGATTTTCAATAACGCATTCCTATGGGCTTCGGAACATAATAACAGCGACATTATGGATATCTTCGACGGCGTCTGTTGAAGGTGCTCAACAATCTTATAGTCACTCTTACGGATGAGACGCATAAACTCTTCTACATCTTTCCGTGCCGTTTCTTTTTCATTTTCATTCCTCTGCACAGGAACATCCTCATTCACTTTTCCTTTACCTTTTGCCAATCGTTCAGCCTCTACCTCAGGCGATATAAAAATTCTCCCGCTCCTCGTCATCCCTCCAGTTCCGACGACATTGTCCACAACCCCAGCTGGCTGTTTACTGATATCAAGTTTCTCCCCATCACAATATGCTTCTAGCCCATAAGTCCATGGTACTGCCTTAGTGCTCTCATAAGGGATTGGCCCTGCCTTTGTGATAGTGATTGTCGGTCGCCTGGCTGGCGCCGTTATAGTTATCGTTTTCCGTGGAATTGTCACCGTAGCAACATCACTTTGCTCATCATCTAATGCTTCTGCAGGTTTCTCAACTGCCGCTCTGTCGAATTGCAACGTGCCTTCATCTATCAAGGTCTGAATACCCTTCTTCAATTCAGCACAACCCACATCTTGGGTCCAACATTCTAGACAAAACTCATCGCAGCCCGGATACACACCTCCTTTCAATAACCTGCTCTTTATTTCACACAGCGGCGTTTTCAGTTCATCAACATTCATGATTAGATTCAAACCCTCCTCAGTCAAAATAGCATTTGCCCCATGGTTGGGCATTGGCTGTTGTACTATATTCGGACCCGCTGGTTCAAAATTTATGGCCTTGTTATCCAACAGATCTTGCACCACATGCTTGAACGCGTGGCAAGTCTCTATGTCATGGCCAGGAGTCCCGGAGTGGAATTCGCAGTGTTTATTCGTATCAAAGCCAAACAGAGGAGTGCCCGTCATTGGCGCCATAGTCCTCTTTTCCACCAAGTTCAAACCCAGTAATGTTTGGAGTAACTCCGCATACGTATAAGGAGGTACGTCAAATACCCTTTTCGGCCTCGTGTTAGGAAACCTCCTTTGTCCCTGATTTGGCCTCTGCTGCTACTGTTGTTGCTGCTGCTGTGGTGGTACCTGCTGTAATGGTATTGGTTGTTGAGGAAATGGAATTGTGACGCTTGCCACCTGTTGCAGATGATTGTACTGATTCCGTCCTCTGCCCCGGCCTCGGCCTCGGCCCCCGAATACTGCACTTGTGTCACCCTGACGGCGACCACCAAAAGCTTTTCTGTTACTTCCAACTGAAGTGGATTCCCCAGCTTGGAATCTCCCCATTTTGATATTACTTTCAACTTTCTCGCCCACCAAGATTAGATCCGAGAAACTGCCCAAGGAAGCAGGAAACAACTTATCATAAAACATACCGGTGAACGTTCCTATGAACATATCATTCATCTCCTTCTCAACCAAAGGAGGATGAACCCTCGCAGCCATGTCACGCCATCTCTGCGCATATTCTTTGAAACTCTCATCTTTCTTCTGTGACAACCCCTGTAACTGGACCCGGTTTGGTGCCAAGTCACTGTTGTACTTATAATGAGTCACAAGCGCTTCAGCCAGTTGCTTCCATGTCTTTATCCGAGTAGGCTCCAACCCCATGTACCATTCAAGGGAAGGACCGGACAAGCTGTCTTGAAAGAAATGCATCAGCATTCTTTCGTCATTCGAGTAAGCAGACATCCGTCTGTAGTATGACCGCACATGCACCTTCGGACAAGTATCTCCCTTGTATTTGTCAAATGTAGGAGCTTTAAACTTCAGCGGTACCCTCAGACCAGGCACCAGTCCCATCGTGGTCATATCCAAACCAGAAGCACTCTGATTCACAACACCTTTCATCTGCTCCTCGAGCATCTTGATTCGCTGAGCGTTGTCTACAGGACCTTCAAAACCTCTACCAGAGAAAGCATCTTCTTGTTGGTCTTCCATCCAATTACCATTCTCATTTCTGTATCCATCATACCCATTATTGCGACCAAATCTAGTCTAATTCATCACAGGGCCCCGTCCCCTGTTACCATACCCTTGAGTGACCCCAGTAGGTCCAAAAGCCATCATTCCAGCACCATTTTCGTTACCGAATCCACCATAGCCCTGATTGGCATTACCAAATCCATCATGTCCGAAACCCGGAGCGTTGAAGCCAAACTTCCCATCCTGGTTAGCATAATCAAACCCCTGGTCGTTATAGCCAAATTCGTTGTTACCGAAGCCGTTACCTCCATTGTTATCACCGCCCAGATGGGCGTCTCCGAATCCAACATTGTTAATGACAGTCTCATTACCAATTCCGGTATTACCATTCCCGGTGCCAGCGACATTTTTCACATTCACAGCAGGTATATTCACCACAGGTGGAGCTACTGGTGTAGGAGTACCATCCCCATGAATGGTGTCAACACGTACAGAATTGTGGTCTTCGTTCCCATGCCCAGCATTTCTTACCAGCAATGGCTGCACCAAAGTCTGCAAGTTTTCCTGCCCTTTCACAATTGTCTCCATCGTCTGCATGAACAGCGCCAGCTTCTCGCGCATGTCCTGCATCTCGATCTACATCTGGTCCATAACTCTTTTGCAGTTGGTACGAGTAGAGTATCGGTGCGGGCGTTGACTTTCAATCCTGAAAGAACCTGAGAACATGCAGGACGTGAGATATAATTCCATAATTACCTGGTGAATGCGATATGAACGCAAATGCAATTATATAAATATGCCACAGGTTATATTCCCCCGATTCTAGTTCTGGAGAGAAAGCCATTATGGCAATGGAGTCCCTATCCAGCAAGCAATAAACCAGAAAATCCTCATATATAACAAATGCCCAGAGGCTGAGTACTGAATACAACCGAAGAGACCTCAGCCAACAAGTCTGGCGATGGCCCAAATATGAGTACAAATAACAAAGGTAAGGCAAAGATACATCAGGCCAAATGGCGTGCTCGGACGTCCTCCAATATCCTCATCGTCTCTGAGTGCCCTAGTCGGGAGATCAACTCCTGAATCAATAAAGCATGCCGCTCGGTAGTGGATCTCAGCTTCGCGGCATCGTCCCGGGAGGCTCCTTTGCTCGAACCCTCGTCAGATCTGTACCTCTTGGAACCGGCCTTCTCCTCGTAACCTCTCGACTTCTCGTCACTGTTACTTACTCTGAGATTAGCAGTACTTCTAAGGGATGTTACTTCAACAATCCTTGCTTCCTGGGCTTTAACCTGTGCCTCCAGCGTGGCAATCTGCATTTTCAGTTCATCTTCGCGCTCTTTCCGCTTGGTGAGTGTGGCCTCCCACAAAGCTTCCCACTTGCTGATACGAGCATAAGCCTTGCTTAGAAGTTCCTTCTTGGACGTAAGTACCTTGCTAACACCGTTCAAGGCTATCCCTACTTTTTCTTTCTTGTTGGTTGCTTCTGTCAGCTCTGATCCCAACCTGTTAATCAATTCGGTCTGTTCTTTCACCGTGAAGGTGGCTTCCTTCTTCTCTCGTCGTAACTGGAAGATCTCCTTCTCTAACTCCTCGTTAGCTTTCTTCAATTCCTCATTTACAGCCAACAACTTGCTATATTTCTCACTCTCTTCTGCAGGAGGTACCTCAATCAATGGAAGATACAGTGGTTCCACAGCAGGGTAAGGCATCAAAGAAGTACTAGCTCTCTCACAGACCCATGCCACGTAAGGATCATAAGCTCTGCTGTTGCTCTTATCGAGCAAAACCTTCCCCCTCCTATGGATGTTAGCCCATGCATGCCTTAACCTGATCAAAGCAGCCTCGTCTAAGGAGCCTGTGAGATACAGAGACTCCTGTATCTCAACCTCAATAGGAGCATCTCTCAAGGCATAACCAAACTGTCGTACCAATAGTGAAGGATTATAGTTGATACAGCCTTTCCGTCCAATCAGGGGAACATTCGGAAAGCCACTGCAACTATATATAATGTCAGTACCAAGCATACCCCGATCAAACCAAATGATATTCTCAGTAGATAGCCCCATCAACCAGGACGGCCAATCCAAAGTATCAACAGTATCAACAAACGGCCCAGTCTTCGGAAGGTGCCTCTGGAACCACCTGTACAGGAGAGGAAGACAACAAGATACGTTCTTGCCACGACGTTTCTCATTCTTGTAGTGAATAGAATGATAAACATCGCCCAAGAGAGTAGGAACGGGATTCTTCGAGGCGATAATCAAGAAGGCATCTGAGTCGACAAAGTCTGGCACATTAGGAAACAAGACAATCCCGTATATGCAGACAACCAGAATAGCACTAAAGGCAACCCAACACCCATTCTTCGCGCACTGTGTAGCCTTCTCGACTAGGATAGACAAGTGAAAACCATAAGCTCCATTCAGCTTGACCAAGCCTCTTGGAAACTCAGAAGCGTCCAAACTGACAATCTCTGTGAGTGTAGCTAACTCAGGCTCAGTATCAACGTGTACAAAGGGCATCTGGTCTAGCACGGGAATATCCAACATAACATAATACTCTTCCAAAGTGGGTGCAAGAATGTAGTCTGGAAACAAGAAACATCTCAGCTGCGGCTCATAAAACCGCATCAAAGTATACACCCCAGTAATCTCGAAAGCTGAAGGTGTGTACAACAAGCTAAGCAGTCTCCCATAGGATGCTCTGAACCCAGCCCTCACACTCTCATCTGTCAAAGCAACTAAACCCAGTAATGAACTGATGTCTGGTGAATGCAACCTGTAAGCAACCGTCTTCTTCAGGGACTCCATGCCTAGCTATAAGATATCCTAGAATCAAAGGGGAATAATCACCTGCAACATAAATACATGTTAATGAAATGCAATCATGAAAATGCACATGCATATGCAAACAAGGGATCAAGTGCCATGCTGATAGACTGGGCTGCTCCGTACTGAAGCCTTGAGAACCATTCAAACTTTATTTCAAACCAAACCAACCACTCCAAAGGATCCTGTAACCATATCTCCCTGATAGAGATAAACCAGGTATTCTGAGGTCAAAGGTTTCCTGCAAACAGACCCATCTACCCCTCACAGGTGTGTACTTAACTCGCAGACGAGGTACGACATCCTATGCGGGTTCAACGTCACAGACTTTCAAGAGTGATGATACGATACCCAGAAGGCGTGGCATCATCATCCCTTGAAGCGGCCTCACTTAGTTGAATCCCAATTGATAGGTTCCCAGAGTCGACAATCCTCGGGTCAGACAACTTGTCGAGCCCTAAGGGCCAGGCAAGAAGCATCAAAGAGAATCTCGTCCGAGTGAGATTTCGTGGCTAGCTGGTGCGAGCTAAGCAAGCAGGCTAACCACTACTCTCTCTCTAAATCTATAGGTGTACTCAAGCCCGGGTTCGGCTTATCTCTCGACAGATTACCCCTGGCCACAGCAGCAATGATAATATAAGGTTAGTAATAACATTGCGGAAGGTAAAGACAGAATAGTAATCCATACAACACCCCTGACGGGAAAACAAGCGCTAGGATTGACTCGCGTAGGGAACCGTTGGAATCCCCAGCAGAGTCGCCAGCTGTCGCTACTGCGAAAATCGGCGCCGGCTGAACAGAAGAGTCGCCACCGTGCGTTATTTATCCCAACAGAGGGAAAGGAAACGCTCGAAGTAAACCTACCGCGAGGACGGGAAAGGAATGGTCATCGCAACCAAATCCTGGATTCGGGAGTCGGTTACGCAAGGGGAAGGTATTAGCACCCCTCACGTCCATCGTACTCGACGGGATCCACGCTTGTTTTCTAGTACGGATTGTTATTCTATCTACTCTACAGGTATGGGGTTAAAATAAAATGACTCGGCAAAGTATCGCACTTTATGCCTACGTATTCCCGTCTGGAACGAGAAATCAGAGTCAACGTAGTTCGCCTACCTACTGGAAAGGAGGGGAAGGTTGCTCGCTAGGATATCGCATCCTATGCCTACGTACTTTCATACAGCATGAAAGATCAGAGCAAACGTAGTTCGGGCCACGTACGACACAAGTCTGTCTTGATTGTTTTTATCCTTCTGAAAAAGGCTTTCTCCTGATTATGGGTCCAAGCGGACAAAAATGACACTTTGATTGGTTTTCAGCCTTTTTACGCAAGAAGTGTTTTTTAGTGTGTTTGCAATCTCTGACGCACTAGAGACTATGACTTGAGAGTGACTACGTCGTATGTCACCCTAAGGGTAACACACTAAGCAACCAGATTACTGAAGAGTGACCCTTCAGCAACCTTTTCTCAAATAGCTTAAGGCTCGTAACGTACGACATCGATTAACCTTATTACTGCATTTTTGAATGGTTCTGAGATAAGAAGAGAAAGAAGCTCTAAAAAGCCTATGGTTGAAAAGGGGAATCAAAACTACCCTAATGTTGTCATGCATAGATTACAACCTAATGTCTATCATATTTCTCTCTTGCGCAGAGAGAAACAGAAATCCTAGGGGATGAACGGCAAAAGAAGCAGATACATACAATAAAGCAGTAAAATGCATGAGATGCAGCAAGAAACAATAGGCAAAGTGAAACAACTTCACTTCAAACCTAAGGGAATGATTAACAATACAACAAAGAAAATAAAACCCCAAAACTGGCCCTGACAGCTCAACAGCTCCTACAGTAGCAGTCCTAACAGCACCAGCTCTGGCAGCTACAGTTGATACACAGCAAAAGGTTAGCAATAACAACTTGAGGCAAGATCCTATCTTCTCCTTCCAATGATATCCAGGCTCTAACTAAGCTCTTACAATAATCTTCAGCTTCAACAAGCACTGAGTTCTAACCAGTAAAACCTTAACCTTCAACAGATATCTAGCTTTGACAGGTACCAGCTTCCTCTTCATGAATGCTCTTATTCCCTTAAGATTCATAAACTTTCAATCTTCAATAGACACCAACTTCAACAAGCTCTCAGCTTAAGCAATCTCAAACCCTAACCATTAACCAGCTTCAACAAGCTCCTGACTCCAACTTCAACAAGCAGCAAAACCCTAGCTTCAACAAGAGACCAACTTCAGCAAGCTCAAACTTATACCTCAATAAGCTTCAACTTTCTCTTTACCAAGCTTCTACAAGCATCTCCAAAGGAGAATCATTCAACAAGATCAGGTTATAATGTTAAGAAACTCAATGACAACCCAAGGAAATCACTAAGATTTTAACATTGCAAATGAAAGGTATCCTCAAAGTTCTACTCACTTGGGCATACCACTCATCCCTCCTAAGGAGAGATGGAGCTTACCAAGGAGGACTTTATGTCATTGGATAGGATAGAGGCAAACAATGCACCCTATGTTTGACAGAAGAATTTGCCTATTCTAAGCTCTTCTTATTTTATCCTATTTCTCCTAAGTCTTCAATCAGCATCTTCAGTCCAAGCAATCCTCATGCATCACCCTTGATCTTTGTATTCAATCTCCTCCATGGATTCTTCATGCTTCCACAAGCCCAAAACAAGCCCACACCCCAAAATAAAAGCCCAGAAACCCAAGCAGACAAGCATAAACCCCAAGTGGGAACACCAATCAAACACTCTATTTACAAAATACACTAAAAATAGCAAAATAGCATTTAAAATTACAATATTTATTCTAAGGGTATTTCTATATCTACCCTACATACCCCTATATGCCCCACACTCTAACTCAAGCTAGAAAACCCAAAATAAAATGTTAGAATGCACCTATATTGAATTGAAACCCTAAAATTATTACCCTAAGGCTCTTTAATCAAAACTAATCAAAATTAATTCACAAAAATATGAAATAAATCCAGGGGGAACTTAAGGTCATAATCTAACTACCACAAAAAGAAAGGGATCAAAATATGAATTTAAAGGACCAAACAAAATTCACAAAGTGATATATACAAACAAAATGAAAATAAAATGCAATTAAATGTAAAAATCACCAAAAATAGAAAAAATGCCTAAATGGTATTTTTCTTTTTATTATAATTTTCTTCACACAATTATTGAAATGTAGCAAAAATCCCCACATTAAAATGATTATTTTTCTATTTTATATGAATTTTCAAAGAATCAAAAATAATATGATGAAAATAATGGAAATATGAAGAAAAAGAAAAAAACGTGTGGCAAATAGTAACCCAAATCAGTTCAAATTCAAAGTTGGGCCAGGATGGGGGTGTGAATAGCATACTAAGGCTTAAGCCCAAAACCAAGCGTTTAATGAAACGCTGCGTTTTACTCAGAATTCTCTCTTCAGACTTTCTTGTGCAATCGTGGCCTTCCATTCATCATCTGAGTCAATGGTCCAAGTCTAATCCAATGGTCCACGAGTTATCTTCTTCATCAGCTCAGGCGAACATAAAATATTACCAGACGGTGGTTCACGGTGGAAACCACCGTCTTCTCCGGTGAACACCTCCACACAGATCATCATCAATTGCCAATAAAACCCTATTCCAACTCCAAATTCCATCCTGAATCCGAATCTACCACTAAAATCCTCTAATTCTCACTCAAAATCCAAACACGAAGAAATTCTCACAAGAGGCACCAATCTTGATCCTCATGATTCTTGAAATTGAATGCACTAAACTAAACCTCAACTATCAGGGATCATTCTCCAATGTTCAAACACGATTAACACCTCAAGAAATAAGAGAAAACAGGCTCAACAGAAAGTATCCATCATCATCAATCAACTTAATTCTCTAATCTTTTGACCTAGAAATCATCTACTAGTTGCAAGAATCCTAACCACAAGTTAATTTCTATCTAGAACTACATGGATCGAGCACAATGAAGGAAGTTACAAACCTGGTTTCAGAAGATCACCACGAGCTATTCTTGATCAATTCAACCTCCACAATGATCCAAACACCTTCAATGAAGTTAGGAGAAGCTATTCCACACTTCAATTGGGCTTGAAACTCCTTGCAACCTTGAAACCGATTCTGAGTTCTTCACCTCCAAAATTCAGTTACAAAACCGTTACTCAGCCTCCAATCTCCAACCTCTTTCATCTGAATTCATTCTAAACCATATATAGAACACATTGATGGGCTTTTGATCCATTCTAAAGGCCCAAATCAGGAGTTCCATTTTTCTGTCATGAAAGTGAAAAATCCAATGGTACAGTCGTGTTTCACTTGTTTCAGTCAGCTTCCAAAGGTGCTAATCAACCATATGCATCATTGTGAATAGGTTTTGATAGGTAGTTTGGCTTGAATCAGCTTGTGTTGGATTTTGGTTGTGTAACTTGGATTTCAAGTAAGAGGGTTACAAAGCAAGTCCATGATTCTGACCTCTAATCAAAAAAGTGTTAATGTCATTGTCTCTAAAACATCTTTTCCAATTGAAATGAGTATTTGGATGATGCATTTTGGACTCATAACTTGAAAATTACATTTTCCCTCCATGAATCCATTTAAAATTCTTCCATATTCAAACCATTTTTGGGCATTTTGTGATACAAGACATTCTAGCTCACCCTGACTTCTTATCTAGTCTAAAAATTCCATTTGGAACACATCTCATGTTGGGCAAAATTCCATTTGAAGAGTGGAAGATGAAGATATTGACCTATGTTGAAAAGTGACTTATAATTCAACTTTCCCAAAATACCCCTGAGTTTTCAAGACCATAACTTGAGTTCTACAACTCCTCTTGAGGACTTCTAGTACTCAAATTAAAGCTAAGATCAAGACCTACAACTCTTATGTTGGACAAGAATCCATTTGAAAACTCCTTGATGGGAAAAAGTCGCTTGGAAGTCAGGTGACTTTCACAGATGAATTTCAATGTCCTCTGATGACCCCTAACTTGCAAGAACCATAACTTGAGTTCTACAAATCTTCTTGAAGACTTCTAGTACTCAAGTTAAAGGTATTGAGACGCTTTAAAAGTTTCATGTTGACCAAGAATTCATTTGAAGCTTTCATTTTGACTTGTCTGGCCTGGAAGTTAAGCCTAAATTAGGGTTTTTTACACTGAAACCCTAATTTAGTACCTCCTGTTCTTCTTGATTCCTTTTGATTTCTCCTTGGCACAACACCACACTTGTGTACACATATCAATCCATGAATCCCATATCCTTCAACTAAGCCTTGATGCTCTTCAATCACTCATTTAACCTAGGGTTGACCTAGGGTTGACCCAGATGAAACCCTAATTGACTGCATTCCACTGCAACTCTTGTAATCAAACCAATGACTTGCTTCATCTTCAAACTGACCCTCTAGGCCCTCCATGATGATAGCACACATTCCATACCCTCAGTTCATAGCTCATATCTCATTGATGACCCTCAAACACACCCCAGATAGGAGAGAGATCCACTGCTTGACCTTCTAACTTCTCAAAACTTCAATTCCTTTCCTGGTGACTTGAATTGGCTTAAGCTTGAATAAAACCCCTTTGGATGTGCCTCTTTAGAGAATAATGACACTTAATCCCTTGTTGGATGACTTGCTTATGCTATGCTATGCAAATGATTGAACTATGTACACTATCTACTATGCAAATGACAATGCAACTGAAACATAAATCAAGTAAAATAAGTTGGTCAAATTTTAGGGTGCAACAGCTGCCCCTATTCAAGCGGCTTGGACCCGACTGGGTGAAGGGCGGACGACCTTCAAACATTCTAGGTACGAGATGGTTGAATACCAATGAAACCCGGAAATTTGCCAATTTTGTCGAATATAAGAACGTGATTCTATTTTGTCATGGGACACATACTATGTTCCATACGGGGAAATCATCCGTCTAGATACAGGAAAGTTCATCTTCCTATCTCTCACGGGACATATGCGCTGGTCGAGTAACACTTCATCCGCCTATTCAATACGGGAATACACTTCTGTCTACATTATAGAAAAATCTTCATCCGCCTATCCAATACGGGAATACACTTCTGCCTACATCACAGGAAATCTTCCTCATCCGCCTATCCAATACGGGAACACACTTCTGCCTACAACACAGGAAAATCTTCATCCGCCTATCCAATACGGGAATACGCTTCTGCCTACAACACAGGAAAATCTTCATCCGCCTATCCAATACGGGAATACGCTTCTGCCTACAACACAGGAAAATCTTCATCCGCCTATCCAATACGGGAACATACTTCTGCCTACAACACAGGAAAATCTTCATCCGCCTATCCAATACGGGAATATACTTCTGCATACAACACAGGAAAATCTTCATCCGCCTATCCAATACGGGAATACGCTTCTGCCTATAACACAGGAAAATCTTCATCCGCCTGTCCAATACGGGAACATACTTCTGCCTACAACACAGGAAAATCTTCATCCGCCTATCCAATACGGGAATATACTTCTGCCTACAACACAGGAAAATCTTCATCCGCCTATCCAATACGGGAATACGCTTCTGCCTATTCGCGACAGTAACTAACTCCGCTGGGGATATTCCGAAAACAACTGTCAAACACTAGTCTTGATAACAAGTGGCTACTTCTGAACTTTGATTTTATGAAAATCTGAAACACTGCCTCAGCAACAAATCTTGAAGAAAACATTCCGCTGGCCGAATACAATACCGCCTCAATTGGCAACTCTGTGGGGAAAATAAGAAACTAAACTATGTCATCACACGTCTCCCGGCAAGACCTCAATTGTCTGGTAACATCTGAGCTTTTGGAACTCCATACTCCTATTGAGAACCACACCTTCGATTTCCACTGGGAGGAAAGAAAACACTGGTTGAAAAGAGAGAACTCCACTGGGGACTGTCGCTACTGCGAAAATCGGCGCCGGCTGAACAGAAGAGTCGCCACCGTGCGTTATTTATCCCAACGGAGGGAAAGGAAACGCTCGAAGTAAACCTACCTCAAAGACGGGAAAGGAATGGTCATCGCAACCAAATCCTGGATTTGGGAGTCGGTTACGCAAGGGGAAGGTATTAGCACCCCTCACGTCCGTCGTACTCGACGGGATCCACGCTTGTTTTCTGTTATGGATTGTTATTCTATCTATTCTACAGGTCAAGGGTTAAAAAGAAAATAAAATGACTCGGAAAAGCATCGCACTTTATGCCTACGTATTCCCGTCTGGAACGAGAAATCAGAGTCAACGTAGTTCGCCTACCTACGGGAAAGGAGGGGAAGTTTGCTCGCTAGGATATCGCATCCTAAGCCTACGTACTTTCATACAGCATGAAAGATCAGAGAAAACGTAGTTCGGGCCACGTATGACACAAGTCTGTTTTGATTGCTTTTATCTCCTTCTGAAAAAGGGTTTTCCCGATTAGCAGTCCAAGCGGACAAAAATTGACGTTTTGATGAGTTCACATTCTTTTACGGAAGAAGCGTCTTTTATTGTGTTTGAAATATTTATAGTATTTTTCTGTTTGTTTTGAGAAAGAAGAGACAGAACTCTAACCTATGGTTAAAAAGGGGATCAAACTAACCTAATGTTATCATGCATGGGTTAAGACCTAATGTCTATCATGTTCCTCTCTTGCGCAGAGAGAAACAGAGATCCTAAGGGGATAAGCGGAAACAGAAGCAACTGATACAATAAAACAGTAAAATATGCATGAATGCAACAATACAAGCGAGGCAAGGGAGTCCCACTCAACCTCGAACCTAGAAAACAACAGGCAAAGTGAAATAATTTCACTTCAACCTAACAGGTTAATTAGCCAGCAATACAGTCAGAGAAACTCAAACAATACATCAAAGACTTATAGACAGCAAAAATAAACAGCAAGCAGCAACCCTGCACTGCAAGCTCCATCATCTTCTATCTTCAAGTCATCTTCAAAACATCTACAAGCTTCAAGCAAGCATCAGTCTGCATCTTCAAGCCTTCAAGCAAGGTCTCTATCTTCAATCTTTCAGGGCTTTTCTTCAAGTCCCACTCTCCAAGATGAGCAGCAGTTAACAAGATAAGTTGGATGTTAAGCAATCAGTTGCCTACCAAGGGTGGCCTACTGACTGTTAACATGATACAGGCAGTTTTCTCTCAAAAGTTCTATCTTTTAAATACATTCCCTAATCCTTCCAAAGGAAGGAGGTGAGTATTTAAAAGAGACTTTGAATCATAGAGAAAGAATGGAGGCAAACAAGACCTTCCATGTTTGTGAATCAAGTTTCTATTCTAGAGCTCTACCTAGCTCCTAAATCTTATAACCTTCAACAGCTGCAAGCAAGCTATACTCTTCATCAACTCTTGAAATTGATCTTCACTCCTTTAGTCTTCAATGGGCTTCATCAGCAAAGTCTTCAGCTCAAACCCAAACCCCAAGCAAGCCCAATAACCCACACAATCAAACAATAACCCTAGAAAGGGCACACCATACAATCAATCAAATACAAAATGTACTAATAGTACTAATATAATAGGGGAAAGTCTAACATTTTCTAAGGGATCTATCACTTACCCATAATACCCCTATAGCCCCATCTTCTAATTTGTCCTAAAAACCCAAAAAGAAATTGTTTTGGTACACCTATGTTATATTCAAAACCCTAATTGACTATCCTAAAAGTTTCTAACTAAACTACCTAAAATAAAGCCCTAGAAATTATGGTATAAAACCAGGGGACACCTAATATCCATATCTAGTTGTACTAAAAAGAATGGGGTGAAAATCCTAAAGGAAGCTCCTAAACTAAATTCAACAATTGGTAGCATCAACTAAAAGAATTTAAAAAGCAATTAATTGTAAAAATATGCAAAAAAATATGAAAATGAAGTAAAATGACAATTTTATGTTTTCGTATTTTTCTTGACAGAAAATAGAAAATGGAAAAAAAAGTCTCATTAAAAAATAATGATTTTTCATTTTTTTAATGAATTTTTAAAGATTAAAGAAATTTGGAGTGAAATTTAATATGAAAATGATGAGGGGGGTGCACAGAGTAATGAAATTCAGTTATTATTCACATCTGGGCCCAGCATGGGGGGTGGCAATAGCGAAGCGCCTGGGCCCAGTTTTAAACTCAGAAAACTAAATAAAATAAAAAGAAAATGGTTAGAGGCGCGGTGCAAATAGCATCAGATCACAGTTCAGTTCAATTGGGCCTCGCTTAGGGGGGGGGGGTGGAAAGCAAAATCAGGAAAGGCCCACGCCAGCGTTTTAATGAAACGCTGCGCTTTGAGCGCTCAGAACTCCCTCCAAATCTCATTTCAAATCCTGGCCGTGAGATCTTCCTCCAAGTCAACCAGTCAGCGAGCAATCAATGGTGTGGATTTCATCTTCAACCTTGGTCACTTAGGGTTCTCAGAATCCATGGAAACACATGCACATGCAGAGATCTTCTCCTCCATCGTTCTCCCTCGTCCCTCCACCAAATCACACGATCCAAGAACCAAACTTACTCTATTTCTTGCGTAGAACACAACCATGGTGTTGGTTTGTTTTAAATCACCCTCTATCATCCAAACCGAAAGGTAGAACATCAAGAACTCAACATTTCCTCAGGTTTCAATCATCACCAAACTCACCAATCTTTGTACAAAAACAATCCTCATGCCATACTGATCACAACTAGCTAATTATCTAAGATTATAACAGCCTAACCACTATGTTCTATGCTTCAACAGAATTTTCATGCATACATCAACCTCCATGAAATCTTGCCTAAAGCTCCATAAATGATCATCTAACCACCTAAACCATGTTTAACCTAACAATTCTATATCATGCTACCTAATTCGAGCCAAAATGTGAGAAACACTAACCTGTCAAGAAGTTGAAAACAGATGGTGATTCTCTCCAATTCACAACTTGCAATGCTCCAAAATCCCTCAATGGACTATATTCTTTCTTCTGTATGCAATAACTCGAGCTCAAACCACCTGGATCTTGGTAACCGATTCCAATTGCACTTGAAGGAGAGAAAATTGCATAGCACGATTCTTGCAGTTTCCTCTTCAGATCTTGCTTGTAATCTACTCAGGGATGATTATTGAATGGAATTGAATCACAAAATTGAATGAATGATGAAGAATTAAGAGGATTCGAAGGAATTTGCAAAAATGCAAAATGAATTGAAACTATGAGTTTTTGATCCAAATGAAGTTCAACACCTTTCTGGATCAGCTCTAGTGCTTATATAGATGATGATGGAAAGTTCTGGAAGATGCTAGATTAATCCCATGAGAAGTTTCATATATCATTGCATGAGAAAGTGAAAATGGCCAAGTTGAAAAATCAGCTCTGCATTTCCTTGTTACAGCCCCTCAAAATCTCTTGAATTTCTCTTTTCATGACAATTAGAAAGTGTGTGGA
This sequence comes from Lathyrus sativus, assembly GCA_963859935.3. Classification (NCBI taxonomy): domain Eukaryota; kingdom Viridiplantae; phylum Streptophyta; class Magnoliopsida; order Fabales; family Fabaceae; genus Lathyrus; species Lathyrus sativus. The sequence goes on from OZ012736.1 coordinate 385,441,229, forward strand.
TGCTTACTTGCCTTGCACCTTGGTCCTAGCTTGATTTGGCAAGTGTATCTTTTCATACAAGCAACTTATGATAACTCCAATTTCTTGACTTCAAACCAAAAAAATAATATTGACAATGATCTTAAAATGCAATTTACCTTCAAAATGGTTGGTCATATGCTTGGTTTTGCTTTTGTATCAAAAAATCACAATTTTGGTCATTTAAAAAGGTATTTTTTCCCTTTAATATTGGTCACTTTTGCAAATCTAAGTTCCATGCATTTCCAACTTGCCACAACCACTTTTCTAGAATCAAAATGTCATTTGGAGCAAGTTTGATGTTGAACATTTCTTCATTTGAAATTTGGAAATAGGAGTTTTGGGCATATGCTTGAAATGACCTGTAATTCCACTTTCCCAAAATACCCCTGGCTTGCCAAGATCATAAGTAGAGTCCTACAAATCAGATGAAGGCATACCATACCTTTATAGAAAGCTAATATCATGAGGAACAACTTTCATGTTGGCTATAAATCCATTTGAAAACTCCTTGAGGGGTAAAAGTTGCTTGGAAGTCAAGTAACTTTCATAGATAAATTTCAGTGTCCTCAGATGACCTGTAACTTGCAAGAACCATAACTTGAGTTCTATAAATCTCCTTGATGCCTTCCACCACTCAAATTAAAGGTATTGAGATACTCTAAAAGTTTCATGTTTGCCAAGGAACCATTTGAAACTTGCATTTTGAATTATCTTGCTTGGAAGTTTGACCTAAATTAGGGGATTTTACACAGAAACCCTAATTTAGAAACTTCTCTTCTTCTTGATTTCTTTTGATTTCTCCTTGGCACAACACCACATCCATATCCACATATCAAATGAGTCATCCCACATCTTTCAAACAGGCCTTGATGCCCTTCAATCAAGCATTTGACCTAGAGTTGACCCAGGGTTGACCCAGATGAAACCCTAGTTGACTGCACTTCAACTCTGGCTCTTGTAACCACACCACTGACTTGTCTCACTTTCAAAATGACCCTCTAGGTCTTCCATGATGTCAATTCATAGCTCACAACTTCTCTGATGACCCTCACATATCCTCAAGATAGGAGAGAAACCCACTGCTTGGTCCACTAACTTCTCAAGCTTCAATTTCTTTCTGCTGACTTGGATAGGCTTGAATTTGAATAAGAACCTCTTGATAGGCTCATAGAGATAAGAATGGAACTTGGTCCCTTGTTGGATGGCTTGCCCATGCTATGCTATGCAGATGAATTAATTATGTGCATGACCTAATATGCAAATGCTAAAGCTATGAGACATAAAATGAGGTGAAATAAGTTGAGCAAATTTTAGGGTGCAACAGGGACGAAACGACTCTCTTGGGGAATATCAACTGACTCCGTTGGTGAGAATGAATGACCCTACTGGGAAGAGTAGACTGTCTGAGTACAGCTCACAAGTTTGGAAATATTAGTCTTCTGAGGCTAAACAACTCTGCTCGGGATAGGGAATCCTTTTGGGGGACACCATACTGTCTGAATACAGCCTACAATCTTGGAATCATCAATTCTGTTGAAGACAAATGACCCTGCTGGGAAAAGTAAACCATCTGGCTATAGTTCACGACACTTGGGACTATCACTGTGCGAAGGATAGACATCTGGTCGCGACTTTCTATGTCTAATACAACTAACTGCAAGTGCACAGTCTATCGCGTAGTAATAAAAGATATCGATCCCACAGGGACTCGTAATCAAACTAGTGTTCTCGGGAGTTACTATGTTTAGCTAGGTAGAATATGTTTTAAGGGAATAAGGTTGTCACTAAAAGGGGAACTAAGATTACTGTTTGGATTTTTAATTAATTAAATCGATACGTAGTAATTATGTTCTTCAGGGACTTGATAAGTTACTGGTGTATGAAATAGTTTTCACAGTTCATTTAAGAAGAAAACAGAGATTTAAAGACTCTCGTCTCACAATGGTTATTGACGCTAATCATAATCCTAAGGGCCTAACGTACACTTTCGTGTTCCGTTCGGGGTTAAAATTACTTTTTGGAAATCTCTAAGTTCTAATTCGTTTTAAAGTGCTTTCGCTGTTATTAAAACAAATGCCTAGTGTTTACTATCTGACCTTACCGCAGCTTTCGCTTGTTGGTTCATATCTTAATTAATTTCCCACTTTCGTGGCAAAACTACTTTAAAATAAGTTCTCGCTTTCGCGACGAAGTTTATTTCGTAAATCAATTTTAAACACTTAGACCATAAGTTATTTTTGTGAAAAGAAAGTTTTCAAACAAGAGTTATCAAGTCCCATTCGAATTATTACTACATATCGATTACCTAAGTTTAGCTAGACATGGAATTTAGAAATGCAAAACATAAATAATAATAATAAATAATAAATTGCATTATGATAAAATAGAAGTTGATCAAAATGAAAACCTGTAAATAATGCCAATTGGCCTTTGGGCAGATCCTCCACAGATGTTGGCAGGATTCTGTCTTTAGTTCCAATTCGATCGTACAGTGCAGTAACAATTACAGAAGAGCGGAAATGGGAATGAGTAAAAATGGAAAGGGAAATAAAGGAAAGGGATACAAATAAAACTGGAGAAATGGATACAAATAATAACTGAAAGTAAATTTGCTGGAAAGTAAATTTGGCAGCACTTCGTGGTATGAATGCAGCTCCCTTTTTGAAGTCCCCTGCTTCCCTTTTTATAGAAGTGAAATTCCAACGGTTACCTCTAAGGATGATGGACCTTGAGGCAGATAATTTAGGGAGTAGTGGACCATTTAATGGGAATTGGAACTGCTCTTTTGACGTGTAATTTGAGTGGGGCATTTTTGCCTGCATGACGGTCGTCACAAGGTGTGACGGTCGTCACCCGTGTGACGGTCGTCATACATCTGTGACGGTCGTCACATCAGCAAAAACTGTCTGCTGCGCTTTTCATTGTGTTTTCACTCCTTTTTCGTCCATATTTCATCTGGGATTGCTTCTTTTCTTCATGTTGCCTTGTTTAGACGTGATCGTTGAATACCTGCAAAAACATCAGACAAATACACGGAAATAACCCGAAATCGGATCGAAAATGGTTAGACTTTAGTTGAAATATGCATGAAAATATCTATATGATTTTGTTTTATCAAACTCCCCTAAGCTTGAATCTTTGCTTGTCCTCAAGTAAAACGTGGAAAAGTCGGCAAGCACGAGGCTGCTTCTTCGTTCGCAGAGTTTGGAAAAACCGGGATTCTTGGTAGGAACAAGACGAGTATCACGACGACACTGGACTACAAGTCTCCGGAGGTCTCCCTTTTATGCAAATCGGTCTCAGTCATGCTACTGTATCGTGGTGTCAAGGCTCTCGTGGCAAGTTCACCCTGTTTGTTCTAGCGCAATCACATTAAGCCCGTTGTCCGCACACTCTCATGGCAAGTCGACCTGTTAGTGAATATGATCTCGTTTTGTTTTTGATCTTCTTCATTGATCATAATTTGGTGTCATTGATTTTTCAATGGGTTTTTCGTGCCGTTGGGCTAAATGCTCGGGTGAGGAGCACCTAACTTAGAAGGAAACGTATCTTATATTCTTGGGCTTTTTTAGCTCTCTTTTCATGATTTTTCATCTTTTTCGGAGATCATACACTTATTTGCATCGGTCGCTCGCTTAGAGGTGTTTTTAGGATGGTGCTGACTGCTAGTATAAACTACTTGGGGTTGAGCTTGCGTAGACACTTGAGACTTTGGTACACGTAGGCGGTGAAACCGAATCGCATAAACTAGAGATCTAAGGTGTCTGGACGATACTGGTTTTGTTAGAACTGTCGTTTCCTCGGAGTTTCAAAGCTCGGTTTGAACTCAGGCGCATTCTCGTGATGCTTTTGCTTTTGAGGAACAAATGAAAGTTTTTGTTTACGTTGAATAATGTGGGGATAGTTTGCGTAACGTGAAAAATATATAGACGCGCTTTATTTGCTAGAAATAGAAAGTGTAAAAATAGATATTACCAGAATTCAAAGTGCAGTGAAATGGAAATACAGGAAATAAGGGAATGTCAAAATACAGTGGAAATAAGGCTCCGCTCCCACACTATCTCGATCAGTGTCCTCACTGATTCTTGAAGCATGCGAGAGGGAGATACAACTGAAAATGAAAATACAAAGAACTGAAATATAGTAAACAATGAAGGAAAAAAATAAAAATCTAGTCCCGGGGCCTGTCACGTCCATGCTGGCGTCCTCTGGCTCTAGCAAGGGCGACTCTATCCTCATAGCTCATGGCTCCGGTGTGGTAGACCGTGTCTCGGAGTCCTTCGACCTGCAGGGTCAGATTCGCTAGACTCTCAGTGATTGTAGCTTGGCCGGTGTGAAGTTGTTGCATTTGAGTCCGGTGCCAAGCTTCGAACTGGTCAGCTCGCTGGTTCTGCTGCTGCAGCATCGTGAGTATCTATGCCTGCTGGTCTAGGGAGCGACGGAGGTCGTCTTCGGTGTAATCGGGCACGGGATGGTGACAGCGGCGGCGGGATGATGTACCTACTGGAGGAGGAGGCTGCGATGCCTCTGGCTGCTCGGACCTATCCAACTCAGCTTGGATTTCATCTTCGGAATCATGTGTGGGGTCCTGAGTAGGAACAGCGGCGGCAGGAGGGGCAGTGAGGTCGAACAACCAGTTGGTACGGTCCTCAGGATGGATGCGGGTGCGGGACGGGAGGATGATGCTTCTGACGGTCTTGCCATGCACAACCGGATGATATTTCCCGTCAGCTCGGGAGCGGATGAGATGGGAGGCCCTGCAGTGGTCGGTGTCAAGGAACACCGAGGGGATGGACTGGAGGTGCTGGAGGCGGTCGCCAAGGTTCAGCCCAAGTGCAATCGCCGTGACAATCCCGCCAAAGTAGAATGGCTTCGAGCCACGGTTGCAGTTGGCCTGAATGTGAGCCAGCAGGAACGGGGCAGCGTTGACCGGTTCATTGTTGAAGACGCAATGAAGAAAGAAGAGCTCCTTGGAGTTCACCTTGTGGTTGCTGTCTCTGGCGAAGATAATGTTACTCAATGCCCGGTGAAAGTATCTGATGGCGGGGTTATGGATGTGAGTGGCATGCAGGGAGTCCCAACCATCGGCATTGAGGCCGGTCAACTGATACCACAGCGCGAAGGCTTCGTGCTGGAACTGGTCAGTGAGGCGGCGATGAGCGTTGTCGCCGCGGGGTAACTGTAGGATGCTGGCGATTTGATTCTGATTCATTTGATAATTGACGCCAAACATTCGAAAACAAGCGGCACCTGTGTGCTGGTTGAGTTCGCCGCTGCTGGTGATGTACGAGAACGAACTCAGGAACTCAAGGGTGAGCTGTTCGTAGGTCGGCTGGGGGTTGGAGCAGAGGTTCCAGATGCCTGTTCGTTGAAGCATTCAGGTTACACCTTCGAGGAGTCCGAGCTCTGTAAGTGATGGAAGGTGCGGGTAGTGAGTTGGCTGAAGTGACCTCTGATGAAATGCAATGTATTGTGCTCGTTGTCTCTCGCCTAACTCGCCCTCAGGGAAGGAAATGTTGCTGATATCTGCGTTTCCGGCCATTGTTGAAGATGGAGAGATTTCGGAGGTTTTGGGATTTTTCGGAAGAGAGGGAAATGTGACAGAACGGTGGTTTGGAGGTTGGATTTGGAGTTGAGGTTTATAGTTCAGTTGGGGAGAACGAAAATCGTAGTGGGGTATGAGTTTTAGAAGTTTGAAAGTGATAATGGGGGGAGTGGAAGGGAACACGACCCCTGCTATATCAGATTGCAGTTCTGGGCTGCGCGACGGTCGTCACCCGTGTGACGCTCATCATGGGGTTGTGATGGTCGTCACAGCAGCAAAATCTGCAGAACGCAGAATTTTGCTCTGTGGGCATACTCGTGGTGATTTTAAAGCGTAGTATTGCTACGGTGATGTAATATAACAGCCAACAATCAATAAATAATGCGAAGACAGAATAATTTGAACAAAAACTAAAATTGAAATAACATAAAATGGAAACAATTGTATGTAGTACATAATGAAACGAACAATGCGAAAATTCCAAATGAGTAAATTAAACTAAACTAGACTAGACTAAACTGAAACTACTGCTACGAGCTAATAACTAATCTTTCCGTGCCTTCAACTCATCAAATTTTCGTGAATAGTAGTCGAGTTGGTCGCAGACTAGATCCATGAAGCCTACCAGGTCACTGTGCACGCTTGCGATATCAGCTTTTACATTCGTCAGAGCTTTATCAACGTCGTCCAATCTGAGTAACACGGTATCCATTTTGTCGGTTGTTTCCTCAGGGATAGGCTCAGGATAAGTATTGTAGTGTGGAGGAGTCATAGGGTCTACTTCATTTTCAGAGGCGGCGTCCTCAAAGTACATGTAATCGTGTGCCTCAGAAATGTGGTCACTGTCATACATATAGTTCTGGGGTGTTGACTGTGGTGAAGGAGGTCCCATAGGCTCATCCAATTCATAGAGCCAGTTATCCTTGTTGTGGATGCTTGTCATCAGATGATCAGGCAGTGTGAATAGCTGTACTAGTTTTTCGTTAATAAGGTACTCATACGGTCCAGGTCCCATAGTTCCTAAGATGCGCCTGTTAAAGCAGAATTGTATGTTCATGGGTCTGATGGTACCAAAACGAGTGTTGGCATTTAGATGGAATCTAAGGCCAAGCTCGTGGGCTATCATTGTTACTAGTCCTCCTATAAGAATAGGTGTCTGAGCTTCCAGCGTGAGGCGTTTGAAGGATCTCATCATGAAAGGCACTGCATTTACTGTCCGACCCTGAGAAGCACAGAACATGATGAATAACTCTTCCTTAGACACTGTGGTAATATTTTCTTCTTTTCCAAACAAGGTGTGAGCTAGTATCTTATGGAAGTATCTAAAGGCTGGGTTATGAATGTCATCATTGTACATTCTGTCTGGTTCAGAGTGATAGTCGCCTGTGATTCTACCCCAGAAGTGCTCGAGTTGCAAATCAATATCGTCATCTTCTGCACTGATGAACACATGCGGCCCGCTAGGGAATCCTAGGAGGTTAGCTAGTGACATCCGGCTATGAGTTTGGTCCATTCCAAACAATCTGAAGGTAATCAACTCTGAGCGGGTTCCAAAGCCATAGTTGGGTGTGTATCTGAAAGAGCTAAGGAATTCATAGGTAAGATCCTTGTAGGTAGCGAAACGTGTTTTCAGAGCAGTGTTCTCCCAACCCAGTTGATTGAACAGGTATTGAATGCTATCTGTGATCCCTAGTTTATCCATAGTAGCCTTGTCATAATACAGCGTTAAGGCGAATTCTCTTTCGGTCAGTGCTGCAAATCTTGCCTTTTGAGCGAGTCCTTTGAAGTGAACCTTTGTGAAATCGTACTCGGCCATATTCGCAGGTAATTCGGAGAAAACAGAAGAAATGTTTTGAAGACTTTAAAAATCCTGAAAAGTTTGAAACAAGAAATTGAAGTCAGGATTTTTAGAAACGAAAAGTGGTAGAAACAAAAGGCAAAAGAGAAAAAATAAAATAAGAATAAAAGTATGAAAATGAACGAAAGTAGAAAGTAGTAGTAATTTTAGGATTTTTGTTGGATTTTTCAAAGTAGAATTTTAAAGAAAAATGAAATGCAATAACGAGGGGAATTTGGGTTGCCTCCCAATAAGCACTGTTTTTAACGTCTAAAGCCTGACGATAGCTTGGTGAGAAGCTATTCTGGTGTTTGAGCCGGAAGCTCAAGCAATGTTATATTGCTAACTTGAGGACTGTTGTCGTTCTTATTGTAATGTTTTAGACGTTGCCCGTTTACGATAAACGGTGCATTCGTCTTATCGGTAATTTCAACAGCTCCACTGTGAAGTACTTTAGTCACTTCATAGGGTCCAGACCACCTAGATTTTAGTTTTCCTGGGAAGAGTTTTAATCGTGAATTAAAAAGCAATACGATGTCTCCCACACTGAATTGTTTCCTGATTGAACGTTTATCATGCCACTTTTTAGTTCGTTCTTTGTAGATACGGGCATTTTCGTAAGCGTCTAATCGAAGTTCTTCCAACTCGTGTAAGTTCAGGATTCGCTTTTCTCCTGCCTCGGTGTAGTTGAAGTTGAGTGTCTTAATGGCCCAGAAGGCCTTGTGCTCTAACTCTACAGGGAGATGGCAGGATTTACCGTAAACTAATTTATAGGGGGTAGTACCTATTGGTGTCTTAAATGCGGTCCTATAAGCCCATAAAGCTTCTTGTAGTTTCGATGACCAGTCTCTCCTTGAGGTAGCGACAGTCTTTTCCAAGATCTGTTTTATTTCTCTGTTCGAGACCTCTACTTGTCCGCTGGTTTGCGGATGATATGGTGTAGCTACTCGGTGCCTGACTCCATATCTAGAGAGAAGTTTATCGAATATTCGTGATATGAAGTGAGATCCTCCGTCACTAATGACGAGTCTGGATACACCGAATCTAGGAAAGATGGTGTTCTTGAAGAGTTTGATTACTACTCGTGCGTCATTTGTTGGAGCAGTTATGGCTTCTATCCATTTAGACACGTAATCGACAGCGACGAGTATGTAGTTATTTCCAAAAGAAGGTGGGAAAGGTCCCATGAAATCTATTCCCCAGACGTCGAAGATTTCTACCTCTAAGATTCCTTTCTGAGGCATTTCATCGCGTCGTGAGATGTTGCCAGTTCGTTGGCATCTATCGCACTTTTGCACAGCGATGTGAACGTCTTTCCAGAGATTAGGCCAGAATAGGCCAGCTTGGAGAATCTTAGCGCACGTCTTAGATGTACTAGCATGACCACCATATGGTGCTGAATGGCATTGGGAAATAATATTTTCTATTTCTTCCTCTGGGATACAGCGGCGATATATGTTGTCGGCCCCTCTCTTGAAGAGTAGAGGTTCGTCCCAATAATAGTGTTTCAGATCGTGGAAGAATTTCTTCTTTTGCTGATAAGTAAGATCTGGTGGAAGCACGCCCGCAGCGAGGTAATTAACGATGTCGGCATACCAAGGTAATGTGACTTGGGCATAGACGGCTTCTACGGCTTTTTCGAATTCTGGATCTTCCGAGATTGCATTGGGTGTGTCACTTTCTAATTTGGCTATCAGACGTTCGTACGGGAAATCGTCATTTATCGGTACTGGTTCGTGTCTGATGCCTTCTATTCGGGATAAGTGATCCGCAACAACGTTCTCGGTTCCTTTCTTATCTTTGATTTCTAAGTCAAACTCTTGTAATAATAGGATCCATCTCAATAGTCTTGGTTTGGCATCCTTTTTGCTTATTAGGTACCTTATGGCAGCGTGGTCTGTGTATATTATAATTTTTGCTCCTACTAAGTAAGAACGGAATTTGTCAAGCGCAAATATAAATGCTAGAAGTTCCTTTTCTATGGTAGCATAGTTCATTTGTGCAGGATCTAAGGTTCTACTGGCGTAGTAGATGGCATGGAGCTTCTTGTCCTTCCTTTGTCCTAGAACTGCGCCTACAGCGTAATCACTCGCGTCGCACATGATTTCAAACGGTAGTCTCCAATCGGGTGGTTGCATGATTGGTGCGGTGATAAGGGCTGATTTCAATGTTTCGAATGCTTTTAAACAGTCGCCGTCGAAGACGAACTCAGCATCCTTCATTAACAGGCCGGTCAAAGGTTTTGTGATTTTCGAGAAATCTTTTATAAATCTTCTATAGAAACCGGCATGTCCTAGAAAACTCCGTATTTCTCGTACGGATTTTGGAGGTTGGAGATCTTTTATAATCTCTATTTTAGCTTTGTCTACCTTAATCCCTCTATCTGATATGACGTGTCCTAGAACTATTCCTTGTCGGACCATAAAATGGCATTTCTCCCAATTTAGGACGAGGTTTACTTTTACGCAACGTTCTAGTACCATTTCTAAGTTTTGTAAGCATCCTTCGAAACTTTGTCCACATACCGAGAAATCGTCCATAAACACTTCCATAATGTCGTCTATGAAATCTGCGAAGATTGCCATCATGCATCTTTGGAAGGTTGCCGGAGCGTTACAGAGTCCGAACGGCATTCGGCGGTAAGCAAAAGTACCGTAAGGACAGGTGAATGTAGTCTTTTCTTGGTCATCAGGATGGATGGGAATTTGGAAGAATCCTGAGTAACCATCTAGATAGCAGAAATATGAATGTTTGGCTAATCTTTCCAACATTTGGTCTATGAAGGGTAGCGGGAAGTGATCTTTGCGCGTAGCCTTGTTAAGCTTCCTATAATCAATACACATCCTACTTCCAGTCACGACTCTTTTTGTTATTGATTCGCCTTTTTCGTTTTTAACTACTGTGACTCCTCCTTTCTTTGGTACGACATGAACTGGGCTAACCCATTCACTATCGGAGATCGGATAGATGATTCCTGCATCAAGTAATTTCTTTACTTCATCTCTGACTACCGTGCTCAGGATGGGGTTTAGTCTTCTCTGATGCTCTCGAGAGGTTTTAGAGTCTTCCTCTATTGTAATTCGATGCATACAGATCGAAGGGCTTATACCTTTTAGATCGCTTATGTTATAGCCTAACGTGGTGGGGTACTTCTTTAGGACTTCTAATAACTTTCCGGTTTCTGGTTGTCCTAAGTCGGCGTTGACTATCACTGGTCTTTTTAGTTCATCGTCTAGAAATTCATATCTGAGGTTTTTGGGTAGAGTTTTAAGTTCTAAAGATGGGTTCTTCGGACCTGGCATATGATTTGGTGTCAGTGCTAAGCTTTCGCTTAGGTTGTCGTCTTTATACGATTTACGCCAGTTGTCGTCTTCAGAAATGTCGGGTATTTGAATCTTTATTATTTCTGAATACGTGGTCTCCTCATTTTCAAGTTCTCTTATGCATTCGTCAATTTCGTCTACTAAATAGCAGGTATCGTCTATTGCTGGTGCTTGTAGGAACTTGGTGAGAATGAACTCTATCTTTTCTTCTCCTACTTCGAATGTTAGCCTTCCTTTCTTCACGTCTATAATCGCTCCAGCTGTAGCTAGGAATGGTCTTCCTAGGATAATTGGGGTTACAGTATCTTCCTTGATGTCCATGATTATGAAGTCGGTTGGAATGTAGAATTGTCCTATGCGTACTGGAACGTTTTCCAGTATTCCGACTGGGTATTTTACTGATCTGTCAACTAATTGTACGGACATTTTGGTCGGCCTGAGGTCTCCCATATTCAGCTTTTTGCATATAGATAAGGGCATAACACTGATACTGGCTCCTAAATCGCATAGAGCTTTATCTATTACGAACTTTCCTATGACGCAGGGTATGGAGAAACTACCTGGGTCTTTTAATTTAGGAGGCATGCGGTTCTGAATAATAGCGCTACACTCTGCAGTAAGTGTAACTGTTTCATTATCCTCGATTTTTCTCTTATTCGACAGGATCTCTTTGAGAAATTTGGCGTATGACGACATTTGAGTTATCGCTTCTGTAAAAGGAATAGTAATATTCAGCTGTTTAAGGAGCTCTACAAATTTCTTAAACTGTCCTGAAGTTTTAGAGTTTATTAGTCTTTGCGGATAAGGAATAGGTGGTTTATATGGCGCTGGAGGTGCTTGAGTTTTTTCACTTGCGGTATCCTCCTTCTCGTTGTCCTCCTTCTTCTCTAACTCAGATTCCTTTTCTGCTTGTTCAGTTGGTTTCTGTTGCATGGCTGAGTTTTCGGTCCTCGGATCGATCGGTTCGTCCAATTCTTTTCCACTTCTTAGTATCACAGCATTTGCTTGGCCTTTGGGATTCTGTTCGGGTTGTCCAGGAAATGTGCCAGCAGGTGCAGCAGCAGATGCTTGCTGTTGAGCCACTTGTGATATCTGAGTTTCTAACATTTTGTTGTGGGTGGCTAAAGCGTCTACTTTTCCTGTCAACTGTTTAATTTGCTCGCTAGTGTGTATGTTTTGATTCAGGAATTCTTTGTTCGTTTGAGCTTGAGTAGCTATGAACTTTTCCATCATCATTTCGAGGTTTGATTTCCTAGGTGCATTCTGAGCAGCTGGTTTTTGATATCCTTGCGGAGCAGTAGGCATTTGCAATGCATTTTCGCTTTTGTAAGAAAAGTTTGGATGATTTCGCCAACCTGGGTTGTATGTATTTGCGTAGGGATTTCCTTGAGCATAATTTACCTGGTCTGGCGGGATTCCGGCTAGCAATGGGCATTCGGGTGCATTATGAGTGGTGCTTCTGCATAACTCGCAATTTGGAGTTACTGCAGCGACAGTTGCAGTGGGGTTAACGGTCAGACTATCGATCTTTTGCGCTAGAGCATCTACTTTAGCATTGAACTTTTCAAGGCTGCTGATTTCGTACATCCCACCTTTCGCTGAGGTTTTCTCATTTGGAGTGCGTTCACCTCCCCATTGGCAATGGTTTTGTGACATGTTTTCTATCAATTGATAGGCTTCATCGTATGGCTTATCCATAAGTGCACCGCCCGCGGCAGCGTCTATGGTTAATCTAGTATTGTATAGAAGCCCATTATAGAAAGTATGGATTGTCACCCAGTCTTCTAGACCGTGGTGAGGACATGTTCTCATCATATCTTTGAATCGTTCCCATGCTTCGTAAAGAGATTCAGTATCTTTCTGTCGAAATCCGTTGATTTGAGCTCTAAGCATAGCAGTTTTGCTTGGTGGAAAATATCTCGCTAAGAAGACGTTCTTCAATTGCTCCCACGTCATAACGGAGTTGGATGGTAACGATTGTAACCATGTCCATGCTCTGTCTCTAAGAGAGAATGGGAAAAGACGAAGTCTTATTGCGTCTGGAGTTACTCCATTTACTTTCACTGTGTCTGCGTATTGTACAAACTTCGTTAGATGTTCGTTCGGATCCTCAGTTGCGTTTCCTGAGAATTGGTTTTGTTGTACAGCCGACAGCAATGATGGTTTCAGCTCAAAATCATTTCGGGTAATAGCTGGGGCAGCAATGCTACTTCTAGGCTCCATCTGGGATGGTGTAGCGTATGCCTTCAGCGGTTTGTTCGGAGGTCCTTCAGCCATCGTTGGTTCTTCTTCGGATTTGGGAATGGGAGTGAGAGGATCGGGAATGTTATGTTTGAGTTGGTACTCAATGATTCGGCTTCTTAGATGTAAGAAGCGCTCTAGTTCTGCGACTGAAGGTTTCAAGATGTCGCTTTGTGGGCGATCACTTGGCATACAATCGACAGCACTAGTAAAGGAAAAATGAAAATTGTTTACCTAGTCTATACGGCGTAACAGAAGGTTACACTATTGACTAAACGGGTCCCCGGCAACGGCGCCAAAAACATGGTCGCGATTTTCTATGTCTAATACAACTAACTGCAAGTGCACAGTCTATCGCGTAGTAATAAAAGATATCGATCCCACAGGGACTCGTAATCAAACTAGTGTTCTCGGGAGTTACTATGTTTAGCTAGGTAGAATATGTTTTAAGGGAATAAGTTTGTCACTAAAAGGGGAACTAAGATTACTGTTTGGATTTTTAATTAATTAAATCGATACGTAGTAATTATGTTCTTCAGGGACTTGATAAGTTACTGGTGTATGAAATAGTTTTCACAGTTCATTTAAGCAGAAAACAGAGATTTAAAGACTCTCGTCTCACAATGGTTATTGACGCTAATCATAATCCTAAGGGCCTAACGTACACTTTCGTGTTCCGTTCGGGGTTAAAATTACTTTTTGGAAATCTCTAAGTTCTAATTCGTTTTAAAGTGCTTTCGCTGTTATTAAAACAAATGCCTAGTGTTTACTATCTGACCTTACCGCAGCTTTCGCTTGTTGGTTCGTATCTTAATTAATTTCCCACTTTCGTGGCAAAACTACTTTAAAATAAGTTCTCGCTTTCGCGACGAAGTTTATTTCGTAAATCAATTTTAAACACTTAGATCATAAGTTATTTTTGTGAAAAGAAAGTTTTCAAACAAGAGTTATCAAGTCCCATTCGAATTATTACTACATATCGATTACCTAAGTTTAGCTAGACATGGAATTTAGAAAAGCAAAACATAAATAATAATAATAAATAATAAATTGCATTATGATAAAATAGAAGTCGATCAAAATGAAAACCTGTAAATAATGCCAATTGGCCTTTGGGCAGATCCTCCACAGATGTTGGCAGGATTCTGTCTTTAGTTCCAATTCGATCGTACAGTGCAGTAACAATTACAGAAGAGCGGAAATGGGAATGAGTAAAAATGGAAAGGGAAATAAAGGAAAGGGATACAAATAAAACTGGAGAAATGGATACAAATAATAACTGAAAGTAAATTTGCTGGAAAGTAAATTTGGCAACACTTCGTGGTATGAATGCAGCTCCCTTTTTGAAGTCCCCTGCTTCCCTTTTTATAGAAGTGGAATTCCAACGGTTACCTCTGAGGATGATGGACCTTGAGGCAGATAATTTAGGGAGTAGTGGACCATTTAATGGGAATTGGAACTGCTCTTTTGACGTGTAATCTGAGTGGGGCGTTTTTGCCTGCATGACGGTCGTCACAAGGTGTGACGGTCGTCACCCGTGTGACGGTCGTCATGCATCTGTGACGGTCGTCACATCAGCAAAAACTGTCTGTTGCGCTTTTCATTGTGTTTTCACTCCTTTTTCGTCCATATTTCATCTGGGATTGCTTCTTTTCTTCATGTTGCCTTGTTTAGACGTGATCGTTGAATACCTGCAAAAACATCAGACAAATACACGGAAATAACCCGAAATCGGATCGAAAACGGTTAGACTTTAGTTGAAATATGCATGAAAATATCTATATGATTTCGTGTTATCAACATCTTGTGGCGAGCATTAACCTTGACCTGCCGGATAATATCCTTTGGATAAGCTGCTGCTAGCTGGGAGAATCGGTCCTTCTTCAGTAAAGAACATCGTCATCTCAGCTTCAGGGAATGAAGCGCGACCCGCCTGGGGATTCCCTTCACACGGTGATCAAGTCTTTTCGTCACGAGCCTCCGGTTAGGACTGCAATCTTCGACCGTCCACTTCATATGGGCAAGAAACCTGCAACACCACGAACGAGACAAGACAAGTTTATACAACCAAATCTATTCAAGTTAGCGTCAGTGGCATCATTTTCAGTCAATTCGAAGTTTTAGCAATTATTGGCAAGGGCCAGCAATGTTATGCAACTGCTAGTTTTATCAAAACATTGGCGTTTCTCACATACAAAACAGTAAAGAACAAGCATCAATTACTGAATAACATGTTTTATTAATTGGGCCCCTGAATGGGCAGAGTTTTATACACTGGATGTAACTCCTGAAAAGAGGAAGTTACGCATAACATATATACAAGTATGCACAGGAAGCATAAATACAATGACAAATCAAATTTGCACATATGTCAGCAACGTGATGCAGACAAACATCATGTGCTGATCCTCCTATGACTCGCCTGACTCTGGCACTTTCCCGGTATCCAAACTTCTGAAGAGATTGTATCTGATAATCGAACCCCCCCAAGTATTCTCCCAACCAAGTTGCAGCATCAAATTCGGACCGCAGTCATTTGCTTTTTTAAATCCCTAACTTTTGCGTGAACCACCCTTTGCGGGTTTTCATTTCACCGGGATACCCTTTTTTGCCGAAGCCGCCCAGCGTAAGTTTTCAACTTCGCGGGTGTACATTTTTTCAATTTTTATCCCTAATTTTTTGCCCGAACCTTTTTATTCTGTATTTGGTTCGCCAGGATGCCCCATTTTTGCCTGGACTCTCCTTTTTTGTCCAGCGGGTCAATTTCAAGCAAAGTATTTTTTAACTGCGTCCGAATTCACAAGCGACGTAAAGTCTTCACCGTCCATGGTGGACAACAACAATGCTCCTCTTGAGAAGACTTTTCTGACAACGTATGGCCCTTCGTAGTTGGGGGTCCACTTGCCCCTGTGATCTGCCTGCGGCGGGAGAATCCTTTTCAACACAAGGTCGCCCGTCTGAAAGCTCCGAGGATGTATCTTTTTATCATATGCTTTCTTCATTCGGCTCTGGTACAAACGACCGTATGCTAGAGAAGCTAGCCTCTTTTCATCCATTAAACTCAACTGGTTCAACCTGTCTTTCACCCATTCTGCCTCGTCAAGTTGGACATCTTGTAATACCCTCAGGGAAGGAATCTCAACTTCCAGTGGTAACACCGCTTCCATTCCATATACCAACGAGAACGGGGTTGCCCCGGTTGATGTGCGTACCGTCGTACGATAACCGTGCAAAGCGAAAGGTAGCATCTCGTGCCAGTCCTTATAGGTCACCACCATCTTCTGAACAATCTTCTTTATGTTCTTGTTGGCCGCTTCAACAGCGCCATTCATCTTGGGTCGGTACGGAGAAGAGTTGTGATGTTCGATCTTGAAACTCTGACACAGCTCCTTCATCATCTTGTTATTTAAGTTCGAACCGTTGTCGGTAATAATCCGCTCAGGGATTCCATGTCTGCAAATGATATCTCGTTTGATAAACCTGGCTACCACCTGCTTGGTCACATTTGCATATGATACCGCTTCCACCCATTTAGTAAAATAATCAATTGCTACCAAAATGAACCGGTGTCCGTTAGATGTCGTCGGCTTGATCTTTCCAATCATATCAATTCCCCACATCGAGAATGGCCACGGTGACGATATCCCGTTCAGAGGACTCGGAGGCACATGGATCTTATCTGCATAAATCTGGCATTTATGACACCTCTTCGCAAACTTGAAACAATCAGTTTCCATAGTTAGCCAGTAATAACCTGCCCGCAGCAGCTTTCTCGTCATAGCATGCCCGCCAGCATGTGTACCAAACGTACCCTCGTGTATTTCCTCCATGAGCAACTTCGCCTCTTTCTCGTCTACACAACATAGCAACACCAAGTCATGATTCCGTCTGTATAGGACACCGTCCGGATTCAGATAGAAATTACCAGCCAATCTCCTAAGGGTCTTCTGATCGCGACTGGATGCCCCAGCCGGATACTCCTTGTTCTTCAGGAAATTCTGGATGTCAAAATACCAGGGTTTATCATCGGATGCTTCGTCAATGGCAAATACGAAGGCGGGTCTGTCAAGCCGAGAGATAACAATTCTGGGAGCCTCATTCCAGAAGTTGACTTTATACATGGAAGACAATGTGGTCAGGGCGTCAGCCATCTGATTTTCTGCTCGCGGCACATGATGCAATTTAACCTTGTCAAAGAACGACAACAATCTCCTTGCATAATTCATGTACGATATTAAATTGGGCTGACGTGTCTCCCATTCTCCTTTTATTTGATTTACCACTAGAGCTGAGTCTCCGTATACATCCAGATTTTTTATTCGCAAATCAATGGCTTCTTCAAGCCCCATGATACAAGCTTCGTATTCTGCTTCATTATTCGTAACCGGAAAGGTCAATCGAGCAGTAAATGGGATGTGCGACCCATGTGGAGTGGTGATGATTGCCCCTATTCCGCTACCATAGGAGTTCACAGCTCCGTCAAATATCAACTGCCACTTGGAATCCGTCTCTGGCCCTTCATCCGACAATGGTTCTTCCCAATCTTTCATCTTCAGGTACATGATATCCTCATCAGGAAAATCAAACCTCATCGATTGGTAGTCCTCAATAGGCTGCTCAGCCAGATACTCTGATAACACGCTCCCCTTTATAGCCTTCTGTGAGACATACTGGATGTCATATTCGGTCAAAACCATCTACCAACGGGCAATTCTTCCAGATAGTGCCTGCTTTTCAAATACGTATTTGATAGGATCCATCTTCGAGATGAGCATGGTTGTATGATTTAGCATGTACTGCCTCAAACGCTTGGCGGCCCAGGCTAGCGCACAACAAGTTTTTTCGAGCATTGGGTATCGAGATTCACAGTCAGTAAACTTCTTACTCAGGTAGTATATCGCATGCTCTTTATGCCCTGTCTCGTCATGTTGACCGAGAACACAACCCATACTCCCCTCAAGAACCGTCAAATACTTAATCAAGGGTCTCCCTGCCACTGGAGGTATCAAAATAGGAGGCTCCTGCAAATACTGTTTTATTTTATCGAACGCCTTTTGACAATTTTCATTCCATGTTACAGCCTGGTCTTTTTTCAACAGCTTGAATAATGGCTCGCACGTAGCTGTTAGGTGAGATATGAACCGAGCGATGTAGTTCAACCTCCCTAAAAACCCGTGCACCTCTTTTTCTGTTTTAGGCGTCGGCATTTCTTGTATTGCTTTTATTTTCGCAGGATCAACCTCTATTCCTTTTTTGCTCATGATAAATCCCAGCAGTTTACCCGATCTCACCCCGAAGGTGCATTTGTTTGGGTTCAGTCTCAGCCTGAACTTCCTAAGCCTCTTGAATAACTTCAGCAGATTCACCAAGTGTTCTTCCTCCGTCTGGGATTTGGCAATCATATCATCAACATAAACCTCGATCTCTTTATGCATCATGTCATGAAAGAGAGTCGTCATTGCACGCTGATACGTTGCCCCAGCATTCTTCAATCCGAAGGGCATCACTTTGTAGCTAAATGTTCCCCAAGGCGTAATGAAGGTAGTCTTCTCCATGTCTTCTGGCGCCATTTTAATCTGATTATAGCCCGAGAAGCCGTCCATGAAGGAGAATACGGAGAATTGAGCGGTGTTATCAACCAGCACATTGATGTGAGGAAGTGGAAAATCATCTTTCGGGCTCGCTCTGTTCAAATCACGGTAATCTACGCACATTCTCACTTTACCGTCTTTCTTTGGCACTGGCACAATATTAGCGACCCATGAGGGATATTTTGTAACAGCTAGGAACCCAGCATCCCACTGCTTTTGAACCTCCTCCTTAATCTTCACAGCCATGTCCGGTCTAGTTCTACGGAGCTTCTGCTTAACCGGCGGGCATTCTTCTTTAAGCGGCAGACGGTGCACAACCATATCCGTATCCAGCCCAGGCATGTCCTCATATGACCAAGCAAAAATATCACTGTACTCTTTGAGCATTTCAACCAATCTTCGCTTGACGTCGCTCTGCAGCGCGGCCCTTATACAGATGTTTCTTTCAACCCCTTCCGACCCCAGATTGACGATCTCGATGACCTCCTCATGAGGCAGAATGATTCTTTCTTCTTGTTTTACCAACCAAGACAACTCTTCTGGAACGTTGCCATCTTCAACAATCTCTTCTTTGGTCCGAAATACCGGGTGCTCAAAGTCGAAGTGAGTCATAGGCGGTTCATAGATGTCATCTGAAATAGTAATCCTGCAAAGGAAATGGTTAAATGCTTCAAAATACATACAAAGCGAATAACCACGTTGCCATTTTATTGTGAAAAATAAAAACAGGAAAAACAGAGATCACAACATTTGTACATGAAAAACGCCCTTTTATTTAACAATTAACCAATGCAATGTACATAACAGAACGGCCCTAAGCAAAATCACGATGCCCCGGGTAGGACACCGGATTGTTCAACAATTAAGAAAACAAAGTATTACTGTTTAGTGGTCACAGGAACAGTCTCCTGAATAGACCAGTTGCAAAGCCCTTGTCCTAGCACGCTCGGCTGAATCCAGGCGTCCATGTTGCAGTCGCTGTCTCCTTCTTCAGAATCTGAAACAACGTTGATGGTCTCATGATATACTCCACTAGCCGTAATTGTTATTGGTCCTTTGAAACGGGGTGCCCCTACAGTAGGCGTTGATGATAACGGTTGATATCCCAGTCCAAATCTGTCCATTTTCACAGGAATATCCAGAACTTTACCCCAACCCTTAGTCTCGCCAGTCTTTACTAGAGCCTGAGCATCCTTGTATGATGATACTGCCACCTCTGATGCTTTACTCGGCCCTGGAACTTTGTCTTTGATGCACAACCCTTCAAAGGCTTGACAGGGTGTCTCATGAATCTCGTCGTCGACTTCCACGTACTTGAATGACGACAAATGGCTGACCAATATATCCTCCTCTCCACAAACTGTGACCACGCTGTCCCCTACCATGTACTTCAGCTTTTGGTGCAAGGTAGATGTGACTGCCCCAGCACCGTGGATCCATGGTCGTCCGAGAAGACAGCTATATGCGGGCTGGATGTCCATAATGTAAAATTCAGTTTCAAAAATCTCCGGCCCCACCTGCAGAGACAAAGTTATGGATCCAAAGACTGACCTCCGTGTACCATCGAATGCCCTGACCACCAAGTCGCTAGGCGTACAAATGATCCCCCTGATGTCTAATTTCATCATTGCTTTCTTTGGGAGCACATTCAAGGAAGACCCGGTATCTACTAGCACGTGGGACATGACTGTGCCCCTGCATTCAACTGAGACGTGCAACACCATGTTATGCTCTCTTCCCCTCGGGGTCAAATCAAAATCCGTAAATCCCAAACTATGGCCTGCATTCACGTGCGCCATCACCCCCTCCAACTGATTCACAGAAACATCTTGGGGTACAAACGACGTGTCCAGGATTTTCAATAACGCATTCCTATGGGCTTCGGAACACAATAACATCGACATTATGGATATCTTCGACGGCGTCTGTTGAAGGTGCTCAACAATCTTATAGTCACTCTTACGGATGAGACGCATAAACTCTTCTACATCTTTCCGTGCCGTTTCTTTTTCATTTTCATTCCTCTGCATAGGAACATCCTCATTCACTTTTCCTTTACCTTTTGCCAATCGTTCAGCCTCTACCTCAAGCGATATAAAAATTCTCCCGCTCCTCGTCATCCCTCCAGTTCCGACGACATTGTCCACAACCCCAGCTGGCTGTTTACTGATATCAAGTTTCTCCCCATCACAATATGCTTCTAGCCCATAAGTCCATGGTACTGCCTTAGTGCTCTCATAAGGGATTGGCCCTGCCTTTGTGATAGTGATTGTCGGTCGCCTGGCTGGCACCGTTATAGTTATCGTTTTCCATGGAATTGTCACCGTAGCAATATCACTTTGCTCATCATCTAATGCTTCTGCAGGTTTCTCAACTGCCGCTCTGTCGAATTGCAACGTGCCTTCATCTATCAAGGTCTGAATACCCTTCTTCAATTCAGCACAACCCCCCATCTTGGGTCCAACATTCTAGACAAAACTCATCGCAGCCCGGATACACACCTCCTTTCAATAACCTGCTCTTTATTTCACACAGCGGCGTTTTCAGTTCATCAACATTCATGATTAGATTCAAACCCTCCTCAGTCAAAATAGCATTTGCCCCATGGTTGGGCATTGGCTGTTGTACTATATTCGGACCCGCTGGTCCAAAATTTATGGCCTTGTTATCCAACAGATCTTGCACCACATGCTTGAACGCGTGGCAAGTCTCTATGTCATGGCCAGGAGCCCCGGAGTGGAATTCGCAGTGTTTATTCGTATCAAAGCCAAACGGAGGAGTGCCTGTCATTGGCGCCATAGTCCTCTTTTCCACCAAGTTCAAACCCAGTAATGTTTGGAGTAACTCCGCATACGTATAAGGAGGTACGTCAAATACTCTTTTCGGCCTCGTGTTAGGAAACCTCCTTTGTCCCTGATTTGGCCTCTGCTGCTGCTGTTGTTGCTGCTGCTGTGGTGGTACCTGCTGTAGTGGTATTGGTTGTTGAGGAAATGGAATTGTGACGCTTGCCACCTGTTGCAGATGATTGTACTGATTCCGTCCTCTGCCCCGGCCTCGGCCTCGGCCCCTGAATACTGCACTTGTGTCACCCTGACGGCGACCACCAAAAGCTTTTCTGTTACTTCCAACTGAAGTGGATTCCCCAGCTCGGAATCTCCCCATTTTGATATTACTTTCAACTTTCTCGCCCACCAAGATTAGATCCGAGAAACTGCCCAAGGAAGCAGGAAACAGCTTATCATAAAACATACCGGTGAACGTTCCTATGAACATATCATTCATCTCCTTCTCAACCAAAGGAGGATGAACCCTCGCAGCCATGTCACGCCATCTCTGCGCATATTCTTTGAAACTCTCATCTTTCTTCTGTGACAACCCCTGTAACTGGACTCGGTTTGGTGCCAAGTCCCTGTTGTACTTATAATGAGTCACAAACGCTTCAGCCAGTTGCTTCCATGTCTTTATCCGAGTAGGCTCCAACCCCATGTACCATTCAAGGGAAGGACCGAACAAGCTGTCTTGAAAGAAATGCATCAGCATTCTTTCGTCATTCGAGTAAGCGGACATCCGTCTGTAGTATGACCGCACATGCACCTTCGGACAAGTATCTCCCTTGTATTTGTCAAATGTAGGAGCTTTAAACTTCAGCGGTACCCTCAGACCAGGCACCAGTCCCATCGTGGTCATATCCAAACCGGAAGCACTCTGATTCACAACACCTTTTATCTGCTCCTCGAGCATCTTGATTCGCTGAGCGTTGTCTACAGGACCTTCAAAACCTCTACCAGAGAAAGCATCCTCTTGTTGGTCTTCCATCCAATTACCATTCTCATTTCCGTATCCATCATACCCATTATTGCGACCAAATCTAGTCTAATTCATCACAGGGCCCCGTCCCCTGTTACCATACCCTTGAGTGACCCCAGTAGGTCCAAAAGCCATCATTCCAGCACCATTTCCGTTACCGAATCCACCATAGCCCTGATTGGCATTACCAAATCCATCATGTCCGAAACTTGGAGCGTTGAAGCCAAACTTCCCATCCTGGTTAGCATAATCAAACCCCTGATCGTTATAGCCAAATTCGTTGTTACCGAAGTCGTTACCTCCATTGTTATCACCGCCCAGATGGGCGTCTCCGAATCCAACGTTGTTAATGACAGTCTCATTACCAATTCCGGTATTACCATTCCCGGTGCCAGCGACATTGTTCACATTCACAGCAGGTATATTCACCACAGGTGGAGCTACTGGTGTAGGAGTACCATCCCCATGAATGGTGTCAACACGTACAGAATTGTGGTCTTCGTTCCCATGCCCAGCATTTCTTACCAGCAATGGCTGCACCAAAGTCTGCAAGTTTTCCTGCCCTTTCACAATTGTCTCCATCGTCTGCATGAACAGCGCCAGCTTCTCGCGCATGTCCTGCATCTCGCTCTACATCTGGTCCATAACTCTTTTGCAGTTGGTACGAGTAGAGTATTGGTGCGGGCGTTGACTTTCAATCCTGAAAGAACCTGAGAACATGCAGGACGTGAGATATAATTCCATAATTACCTGGTGAATGCGATATGAACGCAAATGCAATTATATAAATATGCCATAGGTTATATTCCCCCGATTCTAGTTCCGGAGAGAAAGCCATTATGGCAATGGAGTCCCTATCCAGCAAGCAATAAACCAGAAAATCCTCATATATAACAAATGCCCAGAGGCTGAGTACTGAATACAACCGAAGAGACCTCAGCCAACAAGTCTGGCGATGGCCCAAATATGAGTACAAATAACAAAGGTAAGGCAAAGATACATCAGGCCAAATGGCGTGCTCGGACGTCCTCCAATATCCTCATCGTCTCTGAGTGCCCTAGTCGGGAGATCAACTCCTGAATCAGTAAAGCATGCCGCTCGGTAGTGGATCTCAACTTCGCGGCATCGTCCCGGGAGGCTCCTTTGCTCGAACCCTCGTCAGATCTGTACCTCTTGGAACCGGCCTTCTCCTCGTAACCTCTCGACTTCTCGTCACTGTTACTTACTCTGAGATTAGCAGTACTTCTAAGGGATGTTACTTCAGCAATCCTTGCTTCCTGGGCTTTAACCTGTGCCTCCAGCGTGGCAATCTGCATTTTTAGTTCATCTTCGCGCTCTTTCCGCTTGGTGAGTGTGGCCTCCCACAAAGCTTCCCACTTGCTGATACGAGCATAAGCCTTGCTTAGAAGTTCCTTCTTGGACGTAAGTACCTTGCTAACACCGTTCAAGGCTATCCCTACTTTTTCTTTCTTGTTGGTTGCTTCTGTCAGCTCTGATCCCAACCTGTTAATCAATTCGGTCTGTTCTTTCACCGTGAAGGTGGCTTCCTTCTTCTCTCGTCGTAACTGGAAGATCTCCTTCTCTAACTCCTCGTTAGCTTTCTTCAATTCCTCATTTACAGCCAACAACTTGCTATATTTCTCACTCTCTTCTGCAGGAGGTACCTCAATCAATGGAAGATACAGTGGTTCCACAGCAGGGTAAGGCATCAAAGAAGTACTAGCTCTCTCACAGACCCATGCCACGTAAGGATCATAAGCTCTGCTGTTGCTCTTACCGAGCAAAACCTTCCCCCTCCTATGGATGTTAGCCCATGCATGCCTTAACCTGATCAAAGCAGCCTCGTCTAAGGAGCCTGTGAGATACAGAGACTCCTGTATCTCAACCTCAATAGAGCATCTCTCAAGGAATAACCAAACTGTCATACCAATAGTGAAGGATTATAGTTGATACAACCTTTCCGTCCAATCAGGGGAACATTCAGAAAGCCACTGCAACTATATATAATGTCAGTACCAAGCATACCCCGATCAAACCAAATGATATTCTCAGCAGATAGCCCCATCAACCGGGACGGCCAATCCAAAGTATCAACAGTATCAACAAACGACCCAGTCTTCGGAAGGTGCCTCTGGAACCACCTGTACAGGAGAGGAAGACAACAAGATACGTTCTTGCCACGACGTTTCTCATTCTTGTAGTGAATAGAATGATAAACATCGCCCAAGAGAGTAGGAATGGGATTCTTCGAGGCGATAATCAAGAAGGCATCCGAGTCGACAAAGTCTGGCACATTAGGAAACAAGACAATCCCGTATATGCAGACAGCCAGAATAGCACTAAAGGCAACCCAACACCCATTCTTCGCGCACTGTGTAGCCTTCTCGACTAGGACAGACAAGTGAAAACCATAAGCTCCATTCAGCTTGACCAAGCCTCCTGGAAACTCAGAAGCGTCCAAACTGACAATCTCTGTGAGTGTAGCTAACTCAGGCTCAGTATCAACGTGTACAAAGGGCATCTGGTCTAGCACGGGAATATCCAACATAACATAATACTCTTCCAAAGTGGGTGCAAGAATGTAGTCTGGAAACAAGAAACATCTCAGCTGCGGCTCATAAAACTGCATCAAAGTATACACCCCAGTAATCTTGAAAGCTGAAGGTGTGTACAACAAGCTAAGCAGTCTCCCATAGGATGCTCTGAACCCAGCCCTCACACTCTCATCTGTCAAAGCAACTAAACCCAGTAATGAACTGATGTCTGGTGAATGCAACCTGTAAGCAACCGTCTTCTTCAGGGACTCCATGCCTAGCTAGAAGATATCCTAGAATCAAAGGGGAATAATCACCTGCAACATAAATACATGTTAATGAAATGCAATCATGAAAATGCACATGCATATGCAAACAAGGGATCAAGTGCCATGCTGATAGACTGGGCTTCTCCGTACTGAAGCCTTGAGAACCATTCAAACTTTATTTCAAACCAAACCAACCACTCCAAAGGATCCTGTAACCACATCTCCCTGATAGAGATAAACCAGGTATTCTGAGGTCAAAGGTTTCCTGCAAACAGACCCACCTACCCCTCACAAGTGTGTACTTAACTCGCAGACGAGGTACGACATCCTATGCGGGTTCAACGTCACAGACTTTCAAGAGTGATGATACGATACCCAGAAGGCGTGGCATCATCATCCCTTGAAGCGGCCTCACTTAGTTGAATCCCAATTGATAGGTTCCCAGAGTCGACAATCCTCGGGTCAGACAACTTGTCGAGCCCTAAGGGCCAGGCAAGAAGCATCAAAGAGAATCTCGTCCGAGTGAGATTTCGTGGCTAGCTGGTGCGAGCTAAGCAAGCAGGCTAACCACTACTCTCTCTCTAAATCTATAGGTGTACTCAAGCCCGGGTTCGGCTTATCTCTCGACAGATTACCCCTGGCCACAACAGCAATGATAATATAAGGTTAGTAATAACATTGCGGAAGGTAAAGACAGAATAGTAAATCCATATAACACCCCTGACGGGAAAACAAGCGCTAGGATTGACTCGCGTAGGGAACCGTTGGAATCCCCAGCAGAGTCGCCAGCTGTCGCTACTGCAAAAATCGGCGCCGACTGAACAGAAGAGTCGCCACCGTGCGTTATTTATCCCAACAGAGGGAAAGGAAACGCTCGAAGTAAACCTACCGCGAGGACGGGAAAGGAATGGTCATCGCAACCAAATCCTGGATTCGGGAGTCGGTTACGCAAGGGGAAGGTATTAGCACCCCTCACGTCCATCGTACTCGACGGGATCCACGCTTACTTTCTAGTACGGATTGTTATTCTATCTACTCTACAGGTCTGGGGTTAAAATAAAATGACTCGGCAAAGTATCGCACTTTATGCCTACGTATTCCCGTCTGGAACGAGAAATCAGAGTCAACGTAGTTCGCCTACCTACTGGAAAGGAGGGGAAGGTTGCTCGCTAGGATATCGCATCCTATGCCTACGTACTTTCATACAGCATGAAAGATCAGAGCAAACGTAGTTTGGGCCACGTACGACACAAGTCTGTCTTGATTGTTTTTATCCTTCTGAAAAAGGTTTTCTCCTGATTATGGGTCCAAGCGGACAAAAATGACACTTTGATTGGTTTTCAGCCTTTTTACGCAAGAAGTGTTTTTTAGTGTGTTTGCAATCTCTGACGCACTAGAGACTATGACTTGAGAGTGACTACGTCGTATGTCACCCTAAGGGTAACACACTAAGCAACCAGATTACTGAAGAGTGACCCTTCAGCAACCTTTTCTCAAATAGCTTAAGGCTCGTAACGTACGACATCGATTAACCTTATTACTGCATTTTTGAATGGTTTTGAGATAAGAAGAGAAAGAAGCTCTAAAAATCCTATGGTTGAAAAGGGGAACCAAAACTACCCTAATGTTGTCATGCATAGATTACAACCTAATGTCTATCATATTTCTCTCTTGCGCAGAGAGAAACAGAGATCCTAGGGGATGAACGGCAAAAGAAGCAGATACGTACAATAAAACAGTAAAATGCATGAGATGCAGCAAGAAACAATAGGCAAAGTGAAACAGCTTCACTTCAAACCTAAGGGAATGATTAACAATACAACAAAGAAAATAAAACCCCAAAACTGGCCCTGACAGCTCAACAGCTTCTACAGCAGCAGTCCTAACAGCACCAGCTCTGGCAGCTACAGTTGATACACAGCAAAAGGTTAGCAATAACAACTTGAGGCAAGATCCTATCTTCTCCTTCCAATGATATCCAGGCTCTAACTAAGCTCTTACAATAATCTTCAGCTTCAACAAGCACTGAGTTCCAACCAGTAAAACCTTAGCCTTCAACAGATATCTAGCTTTGACAGGTACCAGCTTCCTCTTCATGAATGCTCTTATTCCCTCAAGATTCATAAACTTTCAATCTTCAATAGACACCAACTTCAACAAGCTCTCAGCTTAAGCAAGCTCAAACCCTAACCATTAACCAGCTTCAACAAGCTCCTGACTCCAACTTCAACAAGCAGCAAAACCCTAGCTTCAACAAGAGACCAGCTTCAGCAAGCTCAAACTTATACCTCAATAAGCTTCAACTTTCTCTTTACCAAGCTTCTACAAGCATCTCCAAAGGAGAATCATTCAACAAGATCAAGTTATAATGTTAAGAAACTCAATGACAACCCAAGGAAATCACTAAGATTTTAACATTGCAAATGAAAGGTATCCTCAAAGTTCTACTCACTTGGGCATACCACTCATCCCTCCTAAGGAGAGATGGAGCTTCCCAAGGAGGACTTTATGTCATTGGATAGGATAGAGGCAAACAATGCACCCTATGTTTGACAGAAGAATTTGCCTATTCTAAGCTCTTCTTATTTTATCCTATTTCTCCTAAGTCTTCAATCATCATCTTCAGTCCAAGCAATCCTCATGCATCACCCTTGATCTTTGTATTCAATCTCCTCCATGGATTCTTCATGCTTCCACAAGCCCAAAACAAGCCCACACCCCAAAATAAAAGCCCAGAAACCCAAGCAGACAAGCATAAACCCCAAGTGGGAACACCAATCAAACACTCTATTTACAAAATACACTAAAAATAGCAAAATAGAATTTAAAATTCCAAGATTTATTCTAAGGGTATTTCTATATCTACCCTACATACCCCTATATGCCCCACACTCTAACTCAATCTAGAAAACCCAAAATAAAATGTTAGAATGCACCTATGTTGAATTGAAACCCTAAAATTATCACCCTAAGGCTCTTTAATCAAAACTAATCAAAATTAATTCACAAAAATATGAAATAAATCCAGGGGGAACTTAAGGTCATAATCTAACTACCACAAAAAGAAAGGGATCAAAATATGAATTTAAAGGACCAAACAAAATTCACAAAGTGATATATACAAACAAAATGAAAATAAAATGCAATTAAATGTAAAAATCACCAAAAATAGAAAAAATGCCTAAATGGTATTTTTCTTTTTATTATAATTTTCTTCACACAATTATTGAAATGTAGCAAAAATCCCCACATTAAAATGATTATTTTTCTTTTTTATATGAATTTTCAAAGAATCAAAAATAATATGATGAAAATAATGGAAATATGAAGAAAAAGAAAAAAACGTGTGGCAAATAGTAACCCAAATCAGTTCAAATTCAAAGTTGGGCCAGGATGGGGGTGTGAATAGCACACTGAGGCTTAAGCCCAAAACCAAGCGTTTAATGAAACGCTGCGTTTTACTCAGAATTCTCTCTTCATACTTTCTTGTGCAATCGTGGCCTTCCATTCATCATCTGAGTCAATGGTCCAAGTCTAATCCAATGGTCCATGAGTTATCTTCTTCATCAGCTCAGGCGAACATAAAATATTACCAGACGGTGGTTCACGGTGGAAACCACCATCTTCTCCAGTGAACACCTCCACACAGATCATTATCAATTGCCAATAAAACCCTATTCCAACTCCAAAATCCATCCTGAATCCGAATCTACCAATAGAATCCTCTAATTCTCACTCAAAATCCAAACACGAAGAGATTCTCACAAGAGGCACCAATATTGATCCTCATGATTCTTGAAATTGAATGCACTAAACTAAACCTCAACTATCAGGGATCATTCTCCAATGTTCAAACACGATTAACACCTCAAGAAATAAGAGAAAACAGGCTCAACAGAAAGTATCCATCATCATCAATCAACTCAATTCTCTAATCTTTTGACCTAGAAATCATCTACTAGTTGCAAGCATCCTAACCACAAGTTAATTTCTATCTAGAACTACATGGATCAAGCACAATGAAGGAAGTTACAAACCTGGTTTCAGAAGATCACCACGAGCTATTCTTGACCAATTCAACCTCCACAATGATCCAAACACCTTCAATGAAGTTAGGAGAAGCTATTCCACACTTCAATTGGGCTTGAAACTCCTTGCAACCTTGAAACCGATTCTGAGTTCTTCACCTCCAAAATTCAGTTACAAAACCGTTACTCAGCCTCCAATCTCCAACCTCTTTCATCTGAATTCATTCTAAACCATCTATAGAACACATTGATGGGATTTTGATCCATTCTAAAGGCCCAAATCAGGAGATCCATTTTTCTGTCATGAAAGTGAAAAATCCAATGGTACAGTCGCGTTTCACTTGTTTCAGTCAGCTTCCAAAGGTGCTAATCAACCATATGCATCATTGTGAATAGGTTTTGATAGGTAGTTTGGCTTGAATCAGCTTGTGTTGGATTTTAGTTGTGTAACTTGGATTTCAAGTAAGAGGGTTACAAAGCAAGTCCATGATTCTGACCTCTAATCAAAAAAGTGTTAATGTCATTGTCTCTAAAACATCTTTTCCAATTGAAATGAGTATTTGGATGATGCATTTTGGACTCATAACTTGAAAATTACATTTTCCCTCCATGAATCCATTTAAAATTCTTCCATATTCAAACCATTTTTGGGCATTTTGTGATACAAGACATTCTAGCTCACCCTAACTTCTTATCTAGCCTAAAAATTCCATTTGGAACACATCTCATGTTGGGCAAAATTCCATTTGAAGAGTGGAAGATGAAGATATTGACCTATGTTGAAAAGTGACTTATAATTCAACTTTCCCAAAATACCCCTGAGTTGCCAAGACCATAACTTGAGTTTTACAACTCCTCTTGAGGACTTCTAGTACTCAAATTAAAGCTAAGATCAAGACCTACAACTCTTATGTTGGACAAGAATCCATTTGAAAACTCCTTGATGGGAAAAAGTTGCTTGGAAGTCAGGTGACTTTCACAGATGAATTTCAATGTCCTCTAATGACCCCTAACTTGCAAGAACCATAACTTGAGTTCTACAAATCTTCTTGAAGACTTCTAGTACTCAAATTAAAGGTATTGAGATGCTCTACAAGTTTCATGTTGACCAAGAATTCATTTAAAGCTTTAATTTTGACTTGTCTGGCCTGGAAGTTAAGCCTAAATTAGGGTTTTTTACACTGAAACCCTAATTTAGTACCTCCTGTTCTTCTTGATTCCTTTTGATTTCTCCTTGGCACAACACCACACTTGTGTACACATATCAATCCATGAATCCCATATCCTTAAACTAAGCCTTGATGCTCTTCAATCACTCATTTAACCTAGGGTTGACCTAGGGTTGACCCAAATGAAACCCTAATTGACTGCATTCCACTGCAACTCTTGTAATCAAACCAATGACTTGCTTCATCTTCAAACTGACCCTCTAGGCCCTCCATGATGATAGAACACATTCCATACCCTCAGTTCATATCTCATATCTCATTGATGACCCTCAAACACACCCCAAATAGGAGAGAGATCCACTGTTTGACCTTCTAACTTCTCAAAACTTCAATTCCTTTCCTGGTGACTTGAATAGGCTTAGGCTTGAATAAAACCCCTTTGGATGTGCCTCTTTAGAGAATAATGACACTTAATCCCTTGTTGGATGACTTGCTTATGCTATGCTATGCAAATGATTGAACTATGTACACTATCTACTATGCAAATGACAATGCAACTGAAACATAAATCAAGTAAAATAAGTTGGTCAAATTTTAGGGTGCAAAAGTATGTTGACTTGGCAGCTTTCCATATTATGTCCTTCAACATCTTTCCAGGAAACTTTTTCCTAAAATCGTTATAGAGGTGCCTAACACAAAACTTGTGCTCCACCCTTGGCAATTGCTCATCCATAGTAGGTAGCAGACCCTGCAATAACATACAATGTAGCATTACAATATAGCATAACATGAATAACATAACATAAACACATAAAACCATAAGAATAAATGAAAAACTTTCCTTTTGTTGGTCTGAGATGAAGGTGTAAGTCAGACATTCATCTTTGCCTCCAAGGTCATCAATTAACAGCTCTAAAAACCAAGTCCAACTATCCTTGTTTTCACTCTCCACAACTGCATATGCTATGGGAAGCATCTGATCATTAGGATCCCTCCCAATGGCAGCTAGAATCTGCCTTCCACACAACCCCTTAAGAAAACACCCATCTAGACCTATCATATGCTTGCACAACTTAAAATTTTCCTTACACGCAACATAACATATGTAAAGCCTTCTAAAATATGGTCTTTCATCCTCAACACCTTCTTGTACAGGCTCAATATTGAGCTTAACTATTGACCCTGGATTGGCTCTTAACAGTTCATGACAGTAGTCATAGACCCTTGTGTAATCTCCCAAAAAGGAACCATCAACATAGTCTCTAGCTGCAAATCTTGCTCTTATAGATTTGGTTTTGTTGACCCCAACATTCCACTTTTTTTGTGCCTTCTCCTTGATATCCTTTATACTCAACCTTGGATTGTTTTTCAAGCTATTCTGAATTATTTTACTCAACCACTTTGTACTCATCAGCTTCACATTATACTCTCTACTACAACTGTGTTTGTCAATTACTTTCCTGAGTTGCCAAGTGTCTTCATTTGACAACTTGCTACAATAAGCCTCCCACTCACAACCAACTTTATATCTAACCCTTACCCTAACTCTGTCATTTTTTACAAACCTTAGGTCTCTACCATTTTGCACAGCATAAGTTGTTATTGCTTCCCTAAAATCACCCTTTGAACTAAAGTACATTCCCACATCCCACTTGTAATCTGACATGTCTTTTGGCTGTCTGAAAATTGGATGTTTTTTCTTAGAACTCCACTGCTATCATCACTGTCACAACCATTTTGCATGTTCTCACTGTCATTGTCACTCCCTTTACCATTATTTTCTTGGACTTCTCCATTACCATCATTTTCATGACCAACTAGGGTATCAAGTTCATCCTCCTCAATCTCATCACACCCATCAGACTCATCCTCAAAAGCCACATTTGGTGTGATACCATAATTGTAGTCCTCATCTTCACTATCAGATGATAAACTTAAGTCATCATACACTGCAGCTTTACCTTTTTCAACTCCAACATTACCTTCTTCCCCTACAGGATTCCCTTTTTCAACTCCAAAATTACCTTCTTCCCCTGCAGGATTACCTTGTTCAACTCCAATAGTATGTTCATCCACTGCAGGATTCCCTTGATCAACTCCAACATTACCTTCCTCCAACCCAGCAGTGGCTTCATAAACTCTAACATCACCTTCCTCCAACCCAACAGTGGTTTGTTCAACTTCCACAACTTCATCATGCAATTGACTAAGTAATTCCTCTACCTCATCTGCAATTTCAGCAGGGTCCTCATCAACT
The DNA here is from genome assembly GCA_963859935.3 of Lathyrus sativus. Taxonomy (NCBI): domain Eukaryota; kingdom Viridiplantae; phylum Streptophyta; class Magnoliopsida; order Fabales; family Fabaceae; genus Lathyrus; species Lathyrus sativus. The sequence goes on from OZ012736.1 coordinate 385,473,851, forward strand.
TCATCAACAACAACATCACAGTAGTCAGGTTGAGACAAGGTGTATTCAATATAAATATCAACATTTTGGTGCAACCTATACAAATCTGCAATTTCTAAAGGACCATTGTCATCAACAAGTGGATTCATCCCAAATTGAGGGTCCTTGTAAAATATTGTTTCAAACTCCCTATAACCTAAGTCTTTCAATACACCAACTAGCTTAAAATAACTCCATTTGTCTACATCTACTCTCAAATCATCTACTACTCCATTCTCATATACACTACGACCTTCATCTGTGAACTCACCATTATGATGAATTTTGAGACTTATGTATTCATCCATGATACCTAATCATATCATCTAAATAATTAGAGTTTACACTAAAAAATTTACATAAACCCTAAATTTGAACCTCTAGCAGATATTGCCTATGAGATTCGTAAACCCTAAATCAGAGATAAATGAACTAACCTTTTGACTATGTCTCCTTGAATCGTCTTCAATCCTCCGCCCTCAATCCTTTGCGTCTTGAATCTTCGCGTCTGCAAACCTTGAATCGTCTTCAATGATTCAATGATTCATTGAGTCTCCAAGCGTTGTATCGTGTAATCTTCTAGGTAATGGAAATGTTGGATTGTTTTATCTTCCTTTAAGACATTTCATATCCACGTCAGCAACTCCACCTAGACAAACGTGACATTTTTTTAAAAGTTTGACTAACGGCAACAAACGGAAGGATAAATGTGACACCATTTTAAAAGTTAAAGGACCAACTTGACACTTTTTAATGTTAATGAACCAAACTGGACCCCGAGTTAAAGTTAAGGGACGAAAAGGGTTATTTTATCTAATTTAATTTAAAATTTCATGTTATTATTTGGTCTTTTAAATATAACTTTAATCGATTTAATTTATTTGTTAAATTTTAACTTTAATAAATAAGATGTGAAAATATTATTAAGTGTTCATTTTAATTTTATTATATTTTTAAATTTTAACAAATAAATCATTTAAACAAATTTTACACCTTAGAATTTTAGTAATCTATTGAAAGTAATTGTGAATCATCAATACTTAATATCATTTACACTTCTTCATCTTCTTTCCACGTATTCTTAATATCTTTCCTTCATCTCCATCATCATCTTTATTAACTTCATTCAAAATAAATCCAAAAAAATTTGAAAAAACATTAATTAAAAACAATAATTTTTCTTAACTGCACTCCTTGATTTGGATGCAATTTTTACAAGTCTGGTCATTGAGCTTTAGAATTCCTCTTATTAGCTTCTTATTGCAATGTTAAGTAAAGGATGTGCAAAATGGACGAATAAATGAATATAGATTGAATTTTCAATTGTTAACATCAATCAAAATAATTTATTAAACTCTTTTAAAAAAATTAAATAAAATCTATCAAATCTATCTATTAACAAATTTATAATTGATGAATATTCTGTTGAGTAGAACGGACGTGAGGGGTGCTCATATCTTTCTCTTGTGTAACAGACCCCCGAATTCAAAATTTAGTTGTAATGACTTTGTTTTTTTTTCCGTTTTTCAGGTTTTCTTCGATAGTTTCCTTTCTCTCTTTTTGAAATGAATAACGTTCGGTAGTAACTCTTCTATTTTTTTCCGGATATTTTTCGCAGTTGCGACGTTAAACCGTATGGTTAGTCCAAAAAAAATATATTAATAAAGTAACGTTATAATGTGAATTGATATATACATTAAATTACTTTTTATAAAATCTATTATCATATTATATAGTTACCAAAATCAATATTCTTCTAACGAAGCTTTGTCAAGTTTATTATAAAAAAGTAAATTTTCTATAAATAACTAGACTAGCAAGCAAGATATAATCTCCATGAGCCAATTTGACCAAATTAGATCTAATTAACCCAACCAAAAGTCACACATTTCTCAACCTTTCAACTACTCCCACAGTCAAATTACATCTAATTAACCCAACCAAAATTCACACATATTGAGCAACAAATCAGTGATCTCATATCAAACGAAATGATCAAATCATTAAAAGAGCTTGAAACTAAATAAAAGAAACAAAATTCATGTGAGGTCAACCTGATCAGTGTGCATCTCATTTTCATGGGTTGAAAATAATTGAGTTGAGTTATTTAGAACATCAATATCACTCAAAACAATGTGCCTGCTGAATACTAGCATCTCTTGCAAATTCTTGTGAATTTGTTAATTTATTTTTAAAATATCCGGCCTTGTGACCGACTAATGTAAGGGAATCAATCCCACCGTTAATCAGCATGGTTCATTTAAAGTTGAATCAAAGTTCTGTATAGACCGAGTCAGAAATTATTAGTACTTAGCAGGATTCGAACATGAGACTTTAAGAGGACCAGACTCCCCGAACTCAAGTTTTCATCTCGACCATTGAATGCGCACAATTGATGACAGTAAGAAATCCAAATTCCTATCATGATCTTTTAAACAATGAGAGAGTCCTTTCAATAACAACTTGCTGTATTAACCAAGAGGTTGATGAACCATGTATAAAATTTCTATTACATGCAAATTTATGTTAGAAATGAAATTTTGACAAAACACAAAAAGCCAAAAATTTTCTAGTCCAGGCATATATGCTCCTAATGGAATCATATTAAAGGAGTGTTACGTGTTCATACTATCTTATTAAGGTGGTACAACTTTTGACACAAACCAATGAATGTGGTATCATAGCCACCCCTCAAATAGCATACAACTTTTACTAGAATTTAAAGCTCTCTCTCTTTCATACACATAAAATTGATCCCAATGCAAATTGAATGGCGTTGGTGGAATGATTGTATTTATTAACTGATAAAGTTGTTGTTGTACATTAAGTACTAGTGCGATCACTGATCAGAGTTCACCCAAACACTTCAAGTATGAGAGAACAAAGGGTCCTTCATATTGAAGAAACTAGTCAAATTGAGAGATCTAGGTGGGTTCTGGATTCTCCTAACCCACCACCATTTTGGAAGAAGCTATTCTGTTTGATCAAAGAGACTCTTTTACCTCATGGAAATAAGCTATGGTTTTGTTCTAAGAAGAAGAGTTTTCAATCACATGCTTTGTATTTCTTGCAGAGTTTGTTTCCTATTCTTGTTTGGTTGAAAGATTACACTGCTTCTAAGTTTAAAGATGATCTTTTATCTGGTTTAACTCTTGCCAGCCTTTGCATACCTCAGGTAGGTTCTGACAAACATCACTTCTCGTCTTTTAGGACGTGCAAAACAGACTACCGCACAGGTCCCAAAAATTTTCATGGTTAAACCAGGTTGAGCCTCCGAAAACTTAAGACGGCCCTGCTGTCATGTACTCTTGCAGCCGTCATGAAGTATACTAGACACAAATTTAACGAGGCTCTATTTAGATACCGTTTAACCTAGGCCCTGTGCGGTAGTCTGTCTTGCTTGCACTCAAAGACGGCCTTAAAAGTATATTTTCAGACCCATGTGTGTTTTTTTTAGAAATAATGAATGAACAAAAGAAAAGGGGATTATTTCGAAAAATGCATGAGAAACATCAACATTTATATTCTTAAATTTTCATTTGAATGTTGCAGAGTATAGGATATGCAAGTTTGGCAAAAGTTGATCCTCAATATGGCCTATGTAAGTGTCTTACTTCTGTTATTGTGCATGTTTGGATTATGGATTATCTTTTGAAAGACTCAAAAGTGATTATGATGAGTTAAAATTTATTTATATTCAGATACAAGTATTGTTCCTCCTCTTATTTATGCTGTGATGGGAAGCTCAAGAGACATTGCAATTGGACCTGTTGCTGTAGTGTCTATGCTGTTATCTTCCTTGGTCACAAAAGTCATAGATCCTGTTGCTAATCCTCATGCCTATAGAGATTTTGTCTTCACTGTCACCTTCTTTACCGGAATTTTTCAAGCAGGATTCGGTATTTTCAGGTGATTTTTTTTCTCATTACCATGCAAATTTTCTTCCAAAATAAACCAAATAGCTTATTTATCCTTCAATGTTTACAGGTTGGGCTTTCTTGTGGATTTTCTTTCACATGCTGCACTAATTGGATTCATGGCCGGAGCAGCAGTCATTATCGGTCTTCAACAGCTCAAGGGTCTTCTGGGAATTACTCATTTCACTGCAAAAACTGATGCAGTATCAGTTTTGGTTTCTGTTTATAAGTCATTACATCAGCAAATTACTTCTTCTGAAGAAAAAGTGAGTTTGTATATGTTTTGGCTTTAAATATGTTTTGAATAATTGGATTTGTGTCCATCTTGTTGTTGATATTTGGTTCTATTTTGACAGTGGAGTCCTATGAATTTCGTTCTCGGGTGTTCGTTCTTGATTTTCCTTCTCGTTACTCGATTCATAGTAAGTAATGAAAATTTCAGTATTTAGATATCGTTACTTCGCTATGATATGTATTAAATGAAGGATATTGTTTCGTTTTAGGGAAGAAGAAACAAAAAACTTTTTTGGTTGCCTGCGATTGCTCCTCTTCTATCGGTTATACTATCGACTTTAATTGTGTATTTATCGAAAGCTGATAAACAAGGAGTTAATGTGATAAAACATGTCAAAGGAGGGTTGAATCAGAGTTCAGTTCATCAGTTACAATTCCATGGTCAAAATGTCGGGCAAGCGGCCAAAATTGGATTAGTCTGCGCAGTTATCGCGCTAACCGTAAGCTAATAGTAGTCCCTTATCTAATTTTTTTGAAGTTATTATTTCTAATTTATAATTTGTATTCCATATGAACTTCTGATTCAGGAAGCGATGGCTGTTGGTCGATCTTTCGCTTCGATTAAGGGATACCAACTCCATGGGAACAGAGAAATGCTATCAATGGGAATCATGAACGTTGCAGGATCTTTAACTTCATGCTATGTCGCAACCGGTACTGTCATTTGTTAATCATTAACATAGATAATTTTGAGGGCATTTTGAGGTTTTGCTTAAGGTTCTTTTGTTACATTTTCTTGCTGCAGGTTCTTTTTCAAGGACAGCGGTTAATTTCAGCGCAGGATGTCAAACAGCGGTATCGAATATTGTGATGGCAGTTACTGTGATTTTGTTCCTGCAATTATTTGCAAGGCTCTTATACTACACACCTATGGCTATCCTGGCTTCTATCATCCTTTCTGCGCTTCCTGGACTAATTGACTTAAACGAGGCTAGCTATATCTGGAAGGTTGACAAGTTAGACTTTCTTGCTTGTATTGGCGCTTTCTTTGGCGTCTTGTTCGCATCCGTAGAGATCGGTCTTCTTGTAGCCGTAAGTCATAGACCACTTCCAAACTCTGATGCTTTAAAGGACTAACAATGTTATACGCGTCTCATATCGGAGATCTTCTTCTGAGGTCATGTCATGGTTTTTTTTATTGCTTACTTGTCTTCCAAGTAAAGTCAACAGCTGAGAGATGCGTATTGTATACGTTTTAGGATTCATGATTCCAACGTTTCAAATGTTTTTTTATGGATACGCAGGTGACAATATCGTTTGCAAAGATACTAATACAATCGATTCGACCGGGAGTAGAAATTCTAGGACGAGTTCCAAGAACGGAAGCCTTCTGTGATGTTACTCAATATCCAATGGCCATAAGCACACCAGGCATCGTAGTGATTCGCATAAGTTCCGGCTCACTCTGCTTCGCGAATGCGAATTTTGTCAAAGAAAGGCAAGCGTTTATCAAATGATCTTGAAACGGGATTTAGTAATATCCCTTAATAACAGCCATGTATGAAACTTTTTTCGCTTGTTCCAGAATACTCAAGTGGGTCGTGGAAGAAGACGAGATTCAAGAAACCGCTAAAGGAAATGTTCGAGCCATAATTATGGACATGACTAGTGAGCTTCGTTACATTAATTTTTTCAGAATTCAGAATTGTAACTTAACATTTTTAACATCGATATGACTCAAATGATCGTCTTGATTTCTGCTTAATAGACCTGATGAACGTTGATACTTCCGGAATTCTAGCACTTGAGGAATTGCATAAGAGGTTGCTTTCCCGCGGCGTAGAAGTGAGACTACCATGAATTTTCATTCCTTGTGGCTAATATAAGAACGAGTTAACCATCATTGTCGCATTTTTTAAATTTGGTTGTAAAAACATTTCTCTAACACATGTGTTATATGATTTTTGCAGTTAGCTATGGTGAATCCAAGGTGGCTGGTAATTCACAAGCTGAAGCTTGCTCACTTTGTGGACAAAATTGGGAAACAATGGGTTTTTCTGACGGTTGGAGAGGCCGTCGACGCGTGTCTGTCTTCTAAAATTGCTACTGCTTAATGTTGTTTGTGTCTGTTACAACCTTTTATTACATAAATTTGTATGTTGCTCTAAAGGGATTTTACTGACTACCTTATTATAATGTATCAGTTTTGGAGAGTGATGTTTATATGAGTATATGGTTACTTACATATCATTCTAATGATAGTTAATGTATAACTCAAGTTTAAGTTTTGATATTAAAACACAATGGATAATGCTATTGAGTATTGGTGCAACAAAACAATTTTTTTGGTATAGGACACAACAAATAACTTGCAGTTAATAAAACTTATATAAAGTTTATTTTCACCTATATTTGCTTAAAGCTAATCACCTCAAACATTATGGTTTTGGTTAGAGGTGACAATTGAATTCATTAAATAAAAAATCATTCAAATTTGTTCAAAAAAAAATTCATCTAATCTTATTCATTACCCATAAAATTAGTTAATGGATTGGACTTCATCCATCTATTAGAATCATGGATTAATCTAATCCATTAACTAAATTTTTTAATCTATTGGATCATTTTTATAGTAAAAAATATTTTATTATTTCAAAAAATATATATATAAAAAAATAATTAAAAAACACATAATTCTCTCTCTCTCTCTCTCTCTCTCTCTCTCTCTCTCTCTCTCTCTCTCTCTCTCTCTCTCTCTCTCTCTCTCTCTCTCTCTCTCTCTCTCTCTCTCTCTCTCTCTCTCTCTCTCTCTCTCTCTCTCTCTCTCTCTCTCTCTCTCTCTCTCTCTTATTTTCTTATAAAAAATATCATAATTTTATAAAAAAATCTTTCTATTTTATTTTCTGAATTACTTTAAGGTAAGAATGATGACAATCAACTTGTAACAACAAGTGTTTGAATGATAAGCTTTAAGGTAAGAATGATGACAATCAAAGCATCAATGCTAAAGAGTTCAAATGAGGTAACAATCCAAAAAAGGCAGTAGCTACATGATGTTATGTTCAACATGCTCAAATGATTAGGAAAAGGTCACAAACATATCAAACACACACCAAAACAACAAGTATACTTGCTACAAACTTAATCACACAAAGACAAGTGTAAAGAACGATTCAATCATGTAAGTTAAACTCAAAAGCCAAATGGGCAGTAGCATAAACATCTCATAAGGCTCATATTCAATAATAGGAATTCAATAGAAACACAAACATGAACCTCATCAAGGCATGAACAAAACCATATGAAAGAAAGAAGTCAAAACATCATGAAATAACTCAAACAAAACAAGACATGCATAGATAATCAAATGGGCAAGCAAGAACATTTTGGAATCATGAAGTCAGAATCTAAAAATGCTTTTCAAACCATACATACACATATATTCATCAAGACAAACACTCAAAGAATCATACCTAAAAACTAGGTCAAAGTAAACACCAAGACATACTCCAAATGAACCCTAAGTTGATGCACCAACCAAAAATAGAAAAATGGTCAAATAAAATTCAACTCAAAGCTTTAAGTCATGTTCAAACATTCAAGAATACATGTGCAAAAACTCACAACAAGATTAGTACAAAAACTCCATTAAAAGTCACTAACAAGCTCATAGGTGTAAGAAGAATCGAGTCCTTTAGAATCAAACCAAAAGTTAATCAAACAACAACTTTTATGGCCACCAAAAATACTCAAGATACCCTCAATCATATGTAATAACATGTCAAAAAATCAGATGAAAAAGACACTCAAATGAAAAACCATAATTCAAGGGTAGTATGGTAAAGATGTCTAACCAAATGATTTAAATAAAATAATAAAATAAATAATAAAAATAAATAAAAATTACAAAAACTTAGTTAAGACAAAAAGGATTCTAAAAGTATTTTTTATATGATTTTAAAATATTTGGGGGATCAAAAATAAAAAATAAAATGAAAATGACAAACATGAGAAAAAAGTGAAATAAGGAAGATAGGTGGGGGTGCACTAGTAGGAAACTGAAACAAGTGAAATCAATTTATCATGCTTGGGCTTCTAAAAAGTGGGGGTATGGATAGCATTGCGTTAGACCCATGTTTGCAAAAAAAAGACCAAATAATAAAAAACAAAAAGAAGCCATGATGGACTCACTTAAATGACATGGCATGACATGGCGCACACGTGGATGGTCAAGGGAAGGAAAGGAAGAACAACCACATAGGACACTGGAGCCCTAGTGTAACACCCATTTTAATTATTTAGTCTTTTTGGTGTTATTTTATTTTGGTGTGTCCTTATGTGGGGGTGTGGCTGAGAGTGTTGGTGGGTACCCTTAAGTTATGGGGATTATTTAATAACTATGGAGTTTATTATTAATATAATATGATTAATGGTGGTGATAATTTAATAATTAATAGTAATATTATTATTATTATTATTATTATTGTTATTATTATTATTATTATTATTATTATTATTATTATTATTATTGGAATAAGTAAAATAAGGAATTAGAGATATAAGAAGGTTTTTGGGTAGAAGAGCGTTAGAACACGATAAACAGTTTTAGAGCAAGGTTAATGAGGAAGAACAAAGAGGAAGAGGAAGAAGGCTAAGGCTGTCAGATTCTTGGGCATTCTTCATCAATCGAAGCAATTAATCGAGGTAAGGGGGAGAAACTGATTGGGATTGGTACTTTACATGAATTGGGTAGAGGGGACTCCTTAACCCCATAGGGATTTGATGAACAAGATGAGTATATTGTTATGTTTATGATTGTTGCTGCTATTGATGAATTTGTGCATCTATTGTTGTGATTTTGGTGAGTTTCTGCATAACGTAGCAGAGTTGTGGTTTTGGTGGGGTTCTGTGTAACTTCTGTAGTTTTGGTAATGACCATGAGTTTTGGTTCTGGAGAGAAAATTTGAGGAGCAATTGATTAGAGTTGTGTATAATAGTTATAGTAATAATAGGTAGAAGATGGATGAAGAATGATAGGCTTGGAATTAGTCAAAGTGACATTTTGGACAGTGAGGGTTTTGACTATCGCAGACGCTCGCTAGCAGGTTCTCTAGGCGAGCAAGTAGCGAGTATTCGCTAGGAGAGCTAGGTAGCGAACACTTCCAGTAACCACTGTCTGCCTTCGCTAGGGGGTTCGCTAGGCGAGCAGCTAGCGAGCGTTCGCCAGGGCTTCGCTAAGCAAATAAGCCAGCGAGCATGACAACAAATTGTGATTTTTGTACTGTGTGGTTTGTTCTGTCGTTTTGTAGGACCCCTGTTGGTCGTGATGAGTATAGATATGGTGTTTAGGGGTGAAGAGTGTATACCTGATGTTAAAGAGTTGAAATTATGTAGTATTGACTTTAATTTGATTAACATGATTAATTAGTGTTATATATCTATATGATGTATGGTGATGTGATCAGGAGGATCGTGTGCACTTAGTATGCTTGAATTTATTGGTTGTGTATGGTAATGTGATCAGTAGGATCGTGTGCACGTAGCGTGCTTGAGTTATTTGTTGTGTATTTGGTGTCGTGCATATCATGATGTTTTGGTGGGATAGAATCGTTGCTCAGGAGGAGTGTATGCGATCATCTGTACTCCTTTATGGAGAATGGTGGGGATAGATCATTGCCAAGGAGAGGTGTATGTGATCTATCTGAGGTTCGATTGAATGAACCAATGAGTCGGTACCACATGCATGGTGTTGAGTTGCATATTTGCATTGTTGTATGTCGTGCTGATGATTGGACAATAGGTCGTGATTGATGTTGGTGGGGTGATGATTTGTATATTTACTGCCTTTTATTCATGTATCTTATTACCGATAATTTTGATCATGATTTCTCACCCCTTTGTTGTTGTTGTGTGGTCTATGCTTCTTCGGACGTACAGATAATCCAGGTACTTAGCTAGCTTGGATAGTGCTGTGCGAGTCGAGTCTTAGGATGCTCTGACACGTAGCACGGGACTTGGGTGTTTTATTTGTTTTATGTTAATTTTGTTTCATTCATGTGACGTATCATTGTGGTGAACCTTGTTAATGAATATTTTTGTGTATTTTGGCGGATGGCCGTGAATGATGGATAATAATAATTTTCCGCTGCTTTATTTTGAAAATCATATAATGAAGAGTTATGTTGAACTATTTGATGTGATATCCCACTTTTGGGGGAAAACTCTTATGTTATTTTGAAATAATTGTATTTCATTTGAGTTTTGGAAAGTGGGGTGTTACAATTGGTATCAGAGCAGGTCGGTTCGTCCGACCAGTGTAGTAGTTGAGTCTGTCCTTAGGATAGAGATTGTATACCTTTTAACCTGGTGTTGTTATTGTTAAGCAGTATGGCAGGAAGGAATGATGCTGCTTTGGCTGCTGCTATGCAAGCGATGGCGCATGTGGTTGCTAATCAGAACCAAGCTGCGGGTTCACAATTTCGAGATTTGGCACAGTTTTGGAGTAACAAGCCACTGACGTTTGAAGGAGGAATTTTGGACCCTGAAGCTGCACAGAAGTGGCTGAAGGCAATTGAGAAAATTTTCAGAACGATGGGTTGTAGTGATGAGCAAAAAGTGAAGTTTGGTACTCAGATGCTGGAAGGTGAAGTTGAGGCTTGGTGGGACAACAGTCGCTAAAGATTGGAGACTGATGGAACTGCAATTACTTGGGATGTGGTTCGAACTGGTTTTCTGGAAAAGTATTTTCCGGAAGATATATGAAGTGCTAAGGAGATATAGTTTCTGGAGCTGAAGTAGGGTAATCTGACTGTAGCAGAGTATGTTGCTAAGTTTGAAGAACTGGTGCAGTACTGCCCTCATTACAATACTGAGGCGACAATGACTTCCAAGTGTTTGAAGTTTGAAAATGGGCTGCGTCCGAAAGTCAAGCTGGGGATCGCTTGTCAGAAGACCAGGAATTATCCGGAGCTGGTAAGCAGAAGTAGGATTTATGATAATGATAATCGGGTCAGGATTGCACATTATAAGGCTGTGAATGACCGTAAAGGTAAGCAGAGATTTGGTGGTACTCCTTACAGTGTTCCTGCTGATAAGGGAAAACATAAGGCTGCTGCTGGTAAGAAGCCCAGAGAAGGAAAAGCATCTGCTGATTTGAAATGTTTCCGGTGCGGTGGCGCGGGTCATTATGCTAATGAGTGTCCTAATGAGGTGAAGAAGTGTTTCAAGTGTGGTAAGCCAGGCCATGTGATAGCGGATTCCAGGGCGACTATGCCTACCTGTTATAACTGTGGTGAGAAAGGTCATATCAGTACGCATTGCGAGAAGCCAAAGAAGTCTCAGGCGTCTCAGGCTAGCGGTAAAGTATTTGATGTGGTAGGATCTCAATCTGCCAGTGAAGGCGTCCCATCAAAGGTACTTGTTTTATCAATAATATTCCTTTGACTGCTATGATTGACATGGGTGCAACCCACTCGTTCATTTATGTTGAGTGTGTGAAGAGAGTAGGATTGGTGCCGTCTACTCTTGAGCGACGGATGATTATTGAAACTCCCTCTATTGGTTCAGTGACTAATTCTTTGGTGTGTTTGAAGTGTCCACTGACTATTTTCTATAGAGACTTTGGGGTAGATCTGATTTGTCAGCCTCTTGGTAATTTGGATGTTATTTTGGGTATGAACTGGTTGGAGTTCAACCGAGTCTACATCGATTGTTTTCGGATGGTTTTGTTGTTTCTTACTCCAAAAGAGGAAGCATTGGCGGATTCCTTGTCTAATAAGTAATTGAGGACCTTGTTGGAGAATGAAGCGAAAATGTTTGCTTTATTTGCATCCTTATCTGGTGACAGCAAAGCGTCAATGAAAGATTTGGCGGTGGTGAATGAATTTCCCGAAGTGTTCCCTGATGATATTACAGAATCACCTCCGACAAGAGAAGTTGAATTTAGCATTGATCTTGTTCCTGGTACGAGACCTATATCTATGGCGCCGTACAAGATATCGGCAGTGGAATTGACTGAATTGAAATCTCAGATTGGAGAATTGTTGGATAGAAAGTTTATCAGACCGAGTGTGTCGCCGTGGGGAGCTCCAGTGCTGTTGGTAAAGAAGAAGGATGGTAGTATGCGTTTGTGCATCGATTACCGTCAGTTGAATAAAGTGTCCGTTAAGAATAAATATCCTCTTACAAGGATTGATGATTTGATGGACCAATTGGTGGGAGCTTGTGTGTTCAGCAAAATTGACTTGAGGTCGGGTTACCATCAGATTAGAGTGAAAGAAGGTGATATTTAGAAGACGGCATTTAGAACCAGATATGGACATTACGAATATGTTGTAATGCCTTTTCGAGTGACTAATGCGCCAGGAGTATTTATGGAGTATATGAACCGAATCTTCCATTCTTATTTGGATAAGTTTATTGTTGTGTTTATTGAAGATATACTGATTTATTCTAAGTTTGATGAAGAGCATGCAGGACATTTGAGAATTGCTTTGCAGGTGTTGAAATATAATAAGTTGTTTGCTAAACTATCGAAGTGTGAGTTCTGGTTGAAGACAATGAGTTTCTTGGGGCATGTAATATCCAGTGATGGTGTAGCGGTGGACCCATCGAAGATAGCGACAGAGATTAGAAGCTTTTTGGGTTTGGCAAGATATTACCGAAGGTTTATTGAGGCGTTTTCTAATTTGGCGTTGCCATTGACTCAGCTGACGAGAAAGGATCAAGTTTTTGTGTGGGATGCTGCTTGTGAAGAAAGCTTTGAAGATTTGAAGAAGAAGTTGACTACGACACCGGTGTTAGTGTTGCCAACTCCGAGTGAACCTTTTGTGGTGTACTGTGATGCGTCTAAGATGGGATTAGGCGGAGTTCTTATGCAGAATGGTAAGGTGGTGGCATATGCTTCGCGGAAGTTGAGGGTGCATGAAAGGAATTACCCTACTCATGACCTTGAATTGGCTGCGATAGTTTTCGTGTTAAAGATCTGGAGGCACTATTTGTATGGTTCGAGATTTGAGGTGTTCAGTGACCATAAAATTTTGAAGTATCTATTCGATCCGAAAGAGCTAAATATGAGACAGAGAAGATGGTTGGAATTCTTAAAGGATTACGATTTTAGCTTGAGTTATTATCCAGGAAAGGCGAATGTAGTAGCCGATGCTTTGAGCAGAAAAACGATTCATATGTCGGCTTTGATGGTGAAGGAAATGGAACTAATTGAGCAGTTCAGAGATTTGAGCATGGTTTGTGAGACAACGGCAAATGGTGTGATGTTGGGCAAGTTGCAAGTGAACAACGATTTCTTGGATATGATTAGAGAAAACCAAAAGCTAGATGTGAAGTTAGTGGATTTGATGCCTGGAGTAGGAAGTGACTCCGATAGTGATTTTGAGTTGGATAGTATAGGTGTGTTGAGATTCAGAGGCAGGATTTGTGTGCCAGATAATGATGAACTGAAAAAGTCAATTCTGAGTGAAGGACATCGTAGTAGTTTGAGTATCCATCCCGGAGCTACGAAGATGTACCACGATTTAAAGAAGTTATTTTGGTGGTCCGGTATGAAAAGGGATATAGCTCAATTTGTTTACGCCTGTTTGATATGTCAGAAGTCGAAAGTGGAACATCAGAGACCTTCTGGATTTATGCAACCGTTGGAAGTTTCGGTTTGGAAATGGGATTGTATAACCATGGATTTTGTTACGGGTTTGTCGAATACGGCGAGAGGATTTGATGCTATTTGGGTAATTGTGGATCGACTTACGAAGTCTGCATATTTTGTACTAATTAATATCAGTTTTCTATTGGTGAAGCTGACAGAGATTTATATTCGGGTAATTGTGAAGCTACATGGTGTTCCGTCGAGTATCGTGTCAGATAGAGATCTGAAGTTTACTTCAGAATTTTGGAGGAGTTTACAGGAAGCTTTGGGTACTAAGTTGAAGCTGAGTTCAGCTTACCATCCGCAAACCGATGGTCAGTCAGAGAGGACTATTCAGTTGCTGGAGGATTTGCTAAGAGCTTGTATGTTGGAAAAGGGTGGTGCATGGGATACTCATTTACGGTTGATCGAGTTCACGTACAACAACAGTTACCATTCTAGTATCGGGATGGCACCGTTTGAAGCTTTATATGGTAGAAGATGCAGAACTCCTCTGTGTTGGTATGAAATAGGTGAGAATGTGGTATTGGGACCATAAATTGTGTAGCAAACTACTGAAACCATTCAGATGATTCGTGAGAGAATGAAAGCGTCTCAGAGTAGGCAGAAAAGTTATCATGATAACCGAAGAAAAGAACTGGAATTCAGTGAAGGTGATCACGCGTTCCTAAGAGTTAACCCAGTGACTGGTGTGGGTCGTGCGTTGAAGTCCAAGAAGCTGGATCCTAAGTTTATTGGACCGTATCAGATTTTGCAGAGAGGTGGTGTTGTAGCTTATAGGGTGGCGTTGCTGCCTGAACTGTCGAATTTGCATGACGTGTTTCACGTGTCGCAACTTTGAAAGTATGTCTCGGATCCATCTCATGTGATTCAGAGAGATGAAATTCAAGTCTGGGTGAATCTTACCGTTGAGATGATGACATTGAGGATCGAAGATCGTATGATGAAACAACTCCAAGGGAAGGAGATATCTTTGGTGAAAGTGGTTTGGGGAGGTGCTGCAGGAGGCAGTGTGACCTGAGAATTGGAAAGCAGGATGCGGGAAGCGTATCCGGAATTGTTTCCATCAGGTAATTTTCGAGGACGAAAATAATTAAAGTGGGGGAGAGTTGTAACACCCATTTTAATTATTTAGTCTTTTTGGTGTTATTCTACTTTTGGTGTGTCCTTATGTGGGGGTGTGCCTGAGCGCGTTGGTGGGTGTCCTTAATTTATAGGGATTATTTAATAAGCTATAGAGTTTAATATTAAGATAATGTAATTAACAATGATGATAATGTAATAATAATAATAATAATAATTATTATTATTATTATTATTTGTATTATTAGTGGATGGAATAAGTGAAATAAGGATTTAGAAATATAAGAAAAGTTTTGGGGTAAAGAGGAGTTAGAATTTCACGATAAAACCAGTGGAGAGAAAAGAGTAAGGAAAAGAGGAAGGAGGAAGAGAAGCAAGGCTAGGGCTACCCATTCTTCAGAGCTGTTCAACAATCTGAGCAATTGATCAAGATAAGGGGGGAGAAACTGATTGGGATTGGTATATTACATGAATTGGGTAGAGGGGATTCCTTAACCCCGTAGGGAATTGTTGAATATGATTGGTATGTTGATGATTGTTGCTGCCATGGATGAATTTGTGCATATGTTGTTATGAAATTGGTGTAACTCTGTGATTCCATCCATACATGTGATTATGTAGGGATTTATTGGGTGTTTTTGTGTAGTTTACCATTTTAGGTCAGAAATGGTTTATTCGGTAGAATTGATGTTTTATTGGGTAAAATCCGGATTAAGTCGTGTAGTTTAGTCGGGGGATGTTGGGCTAAGGCTACAGGAACTGGTTTGGTGAAAATCAGGTGATCTATGAGCTTCTGATTATTTTGGGACAGTGAGGGTTTTGAGTATCGCAGACGCTCGCTAGCAATTTTGCTAGGCGAGCTGGGAAGGGAGCATTCGCTAGGGACTCGCTAGGCGAGCTAGGTAACGAACACTTCCAGTAGCCACTGTCTGCCTTCGCTAGTGATAACGCGAAATCATATCGTTTATTTGGCTTGATTTACATGCATTTATTTGTGACTATTGCTAATTTATCTTGATTTACGTTGCGTTATGCGGTTAATTTACTTTGGTTTGCAGATTTTAGAGGATTTGGATTAAAGAAAGAAAAGAAGACGAAATGGAAGGAAAAGAAAGAAGAAAAATACAGAAAATAGCAGAAAATAGAATTTGTGACTGTCACGGTCGTCACGGCCATGTCACGACCGTCACAGCCTTCACGATCGTCACGGCCATGTCACGACCGTCATGCTTCTCACGCTTGTCACAGATCCCTCACAACCGTTATGCATCAAATAACAGAAGTTCGTTCAAGAGAGAAGTGGCCACGAGCACTTTCCTCCTTTTCTCCTACATTTTCTCCACTCACTGCCCACTACTGGAAGTTACTCCCACTCCCTCCATAACTCACCCATGATCTCTGGAAGTTGAGAAATGAATTATCTCCTATAAATAAGCCTTAGATTCACAGTTTCAGGGGGGAGGCCTTCGACACATCGAAGTGCTGCCAAATTTACGTTCTTGCATTATTTTCCCATTTCCTTTCCTTTTTATTTTCATTTGTATCGCCGTATTTCTTCCTGTACCTTTTAATTCTCGCTAAAGTAGAATCCTGCCGACATTGTGGAGGACTACTCAAGAATTCAAGATCAGTACGATTTACAGGTTTTTATCAATTGAATTATTATTTTATTTCTGTCAGTATGCATGTTTCATTATTTTGTTGTTTATGTTTATTTTCATTTACGTTAATTATCATGTCTAGCTAAATTAGTTTTATCGGTATGTAACTGAATTAGTAGGATATGATTCGACAGTAACCGGCATCTTCCCCATTTCTACAAACAACCTTTCTGGCCGTAGTTTTTAATCTAAATTCTAAATAAACCTTTGTCACGACAGTGAGAAGCTATTTACGGTGGTTTTGCCACGACAGTGGGAAACCATATTAAGGTACGAACCAACAAGCGACAGCTGCGGTTAGTCCAGATAGTAAAAACTAGGCATTAATTTTAGACACAGCGAAAGCGCTTTAAAAGAAATTAGAATCTATTTGTTTACAAAAATTAGTTTTAACCCCGAATGGGACAGCGAAAGCGTACATTCGGCCCTTAGAATTATGACCCGAGTCAACAACCATCGTGAGACGAAGGTCTTTAAACGAGTAAGTTCTGCTGAAAAGTGTTTGCAATAGACAAAAAGGCACCGGTAACCTGCTGAATTCCCGATAGCTAAAGCGTTACATACCGATATTCCTTTACCGCATTTCTTTAAACCAAAAATCTTTATTTCCTTTGCATTTAATTTCATCCGCATTTAACTTTCCAAATTCCATTAGCCTTAGCTTTACGCCGTAGCAATAGATAACGGTAGATTGACATTGGTCTCTGTGGGTTCGACAATCTTTTATATTACTTCGATATTTCCGTGCACTTGCGGAGCGATCAAGTTTTTGGCGCCGTTGCCGGGGACCAACAGTCAATATTGTGATTCCGTTGTTGCATAGTATAGACTAAGGCACTCTTATCTAAATCATTATGTATAACCCATATTTCCCTTATAATTACCAACCTCCATATTATAACTACCACCCCCAATATTTCGAGGAACCACAAATTCTGCTTAAATCTGACCTCGAAATATTATTAGAAGATTTCAATACTACGCACTCTCACCCAAATTCCCTCTATGATGACGACTCCCAATGTTTTGAGGAAACGCAAGATTTTGATACATCCAACCTCGAACTACTACTAGAAGAATTCAATGAGACGTCTACTCACTCTAGGATAGAATCTATGATGGAGCGCTTTGTGGAAACACAAACTCTCCAAAACGAAGATTTTAGAAAACAACATCTCCAAATTAATGAAGACCTTAGGCAGATGAACGTTATTGTCGATTCCCTCGCAACTCACAGCGAGACTTTGGAGACTCAAACCTCCCTGCTTAGACAAACACCTCTAGGACCCTTCCCAGAAGGACATGTGAATGTTGTAACAACCGTTAATGAAGAACAAATAGAAGATCCTAGGGAGATTGATGATGAGCCTGAGGAGAGTTTTGGTGAGAAAAGCATACATATTGAGAAAAATCCACCAACACCAACCGAAAGGGAGGTTGTCGAAGAGGTAGAGAAGGAAGCACGTATCGTTGCTCCTCCTCCCTATACCCCACCTATTTCTTTCCCACAAAGGTTTGCAGAAGTTAAGGTAGACTCCCAATCCAAAACATATGTGGAGGTATTGAAAAATATACACACCAATGCACCTTTGTCTAAGGCCCTTCATAGAAAAATAAAATTTGAGGACCGTGAAACTAGGGTCATTATTACTGTTAAAAGGGTACGATTAACTTTTGAGGTGGTGGATGAAATAACAAAGCCCAAATTTGAAAAGATGATACGCAGAATAGATCCAGAACCACCGCCACGCGTTCAAAACAAGAAACATCCCTACAGAAGAAAGAAACGAAAAGGTGAGGGATATGAGAGATGGCTTGATAAGTGGCCATGGAAACCGAAGACTATTTAAAGTTCGACCGAGGAACCATTCTCGAAAGAACCACCATGAGTACTTGCACTCCTTAGCCGTCGAGCTATCGACGCTAAACAAAGCGCTGTGTGGGAGGCAACCCACAAGGTCTTTATTTTAATTTGTTTGTTTAAATTTGCAGAAAATAAAGAAATGTATCGCTTGTTACTCTTTAGCTATATCTAAGCGACAACTCTCTAGATGACGATCTGAGAAGATGAGCTATGCCCACGGACATTCCCACGAGTGTCGCTGCTGGTGGGAACACTGATGATGAGTACTTCCTCTTGACGCGAGCAACATGATGAGCTAGTTCGAGAATTACACAAACAAAGTATCTCAAAATGTCCGCCACCGAAGTAGAAGTGATCAACAAAGACAAGGATAGCAAGAGCAGTAGCACTCATGCAGGTTCTATCTTTCCTTTTCCACCTTTTACTGAAACATTGAGGACAATGTTTGGTTTAAGTGTGGGGGAGGAACTCTATCGCTTTCATTTTATTGCCTTTTAGTTTGATTTATTGTTTTTATCTATTTTAATGTTATGTCAAAATCTTTGCATGTGCTGTCGAGTCTTTATGAGTGGTTTTCGCCTGTTATTCAAACTTCCCCAAAATTTCAAAATTTCAAAATTTTAACCTCCAACAAAAACTTTTTGATTCATGACATGGTACTCTGAAAGTATATAGGCTGTTTAGGCTATGTTAGAAAAACTTGGGAAAGTTTTGATAAAATTGATATCGTCCTGACAACCTTAACCCCCTAAATATGCAAAATAAATTTGAGTACCCATTATGCCGAGACCTTAAAACTCCAGGTTCTTGCAGTAATCCCTACGTAGTTTATTTAAGCAGTCAGCACCATCCTAAACACACTAAGTAAGAAACCGATGCAAATAAGTGTATGATCTCTAGGTTAAAATGAGAAACTAAGAAAGAAAAGAAAAAAAAAATTTATGAAGAAAAAGACATGTTCCTTCTAAGTTAGGTGCTCCTCACCCGAGCACTTAGCCTAACGGTACAAACTCTTTAAGTTCAATTGATGCTTAAGCATATTTGCAGGAAAAAAAATGAAATAATAATGAGATCATAGTCACTAACAGGTTTACTTGCCATGAATGTGTATGGATAACGGGCTTAATGTGATTGCACTATAATGAAATGGGGTGAAAGAGAGCATGAGTTATAGGTTGAGTTATAATGGCATGATTCCGATTGGTTTGCATAAGTAGGGAGTTTTTGAAATTGTGTCGTTATGATATCCTTGGTATTAATATTTAGTACCTATCGATCTAACATTAGCCTAGCAGCCACGTATGATTAGAGTTTCGTCGTGACTTTGTTTCGAACTATGCTTATTTCTTTTTACCGTGTTGGTCGATTGCTTGAGGACAAGCAATGGTTTAAGTGTGGGGATGTTTGATAACGTGAAATCATATCGTTTATTTGGCTTGATTTACATGCATTTATTTGTGACTATTGCTAATTTATCTTGATTTACGTTGCGTTATGCGGTTAATTTACTTTGGTTTGCAGATTTTAGAGGATTTGGATTAAAGAAAGAAAAGAAGACGAAATGGAAGGAAAAGAAAGAAGAAAAATACAGAAAATAGCAGAAAATAGAATTTGTGACTGTCACGGTCGTCACGGCCATGTCACGACCGTCACAGCCTTCACGATCGTCACGGCCATGTCACGACCGTCATGCTTCTCACGCTTGTCACAGATCCCTCACAACCGTTATGCATCAAATAACAAAAGTTCGTTCAAGAGAGAAGTGGCCACGAGCACTTTCCTCCTTTTCTCCTACATTTTCTCCACTCACTGCCCACTACTGGAAGTTACTCCCACTCCCTCCATAACTCACCCATGATCTCTGGAAGTTGAGAAATGAATTATCTCCTATAAATAAGCCTTAGATTCACAGTTTCAGGGGGGAGGCCTTCGACACATCGAAGTGCTGCCAAATTTACGTTCTTGCATTATTTTCCCATTTCCTTTCCTTTTTATTTTCATTTGTATCGCCGTATTTCTTCCTGTACCTTTTAATTCTCGCCAAAGTAGAATCCTGCCGACATTGTGGAGGACTACTCAAGAATTCAAGATCAGTACGATTTACAGGTTTTTATCAATTGAATTATTATTTTATTTCTGTCAGTATGCATGTTTCATTATTTTGTTGTTTATGTTTATTTTCATTTACGTTAATTATCATGTCTAGCTAAATTAGTTTTATCGGTATGTAACTGAATTAGTAGGATATGATTCGACAGTAACCGGCATCTTCCCCATTTCTACAAACAACCTTTCTGGCCGTAGTTTTTAATCTAAATTCTAAATAAACCTTTGTCACGACAGTGAGAAGCTATTTACGGTGGTTTTGCCACGACAGTGGGAAACCATATTAAGGTACGAACCAACAAGCGACAGCTGCGGTTAGTCCAGATAGTAAAAACTAGGCATTGATTTTAGACACAGCGAAAGCGCTTTAAAAGAAATTAGAATCTATTTGTTTACAAAAAGTAGTTTTAACCCCGAATGGGACAGCGAAAGCGTACATTCGGCCCTTAGAATTATGACCCGAGTCAACAACCATCGTGAGACGAAGGTCTTTAAACGAGTAAGTTCTGCTGAAAAGTGTTTGCAATAGACAAAAAGGCACCGGTAACCTGCTGAATTCCCGATAGCTAAAGCGTTACATACCGATATTCCTTTACCGCATTTCTTTAAACCAAAAATCTTTATTTCCTTTGCATTTAATTTCATCCGCATTTAACTTTCCAAATTCCATTAGCCTTAGCTTTACGCCGTAGCAATAGATAACGGTAGATTGACATTGGTCTCTGTGGGTTCGACAATCTTTTATATTACTTCGATATTTCCGTGCACTTGCGGAGCGATCAGCTAGCATATTTGCTAGGGGAGCAGGTAGCGAACGTTCGCTAGGGACTCGCTAAGCATGTAGGCCAGCGAGCATGGCAGAACTTGTTTTAATTTGTTGTTTCCATGCAACGGTGATCTTGTGGTGTAAGATCCCTTTGGTCATGATGGGTATAGGGATGATGTTTGGTGGTGAAGAGTGTATACTGGGTGTTAGAATATGAATTCGCATGATATTTGATTTAAATGATATGATTAATTTGTGTTATATATATATGATGTATGGTGATGTGATCAGGAGGATCGTGTGCACTTAGTGTGCTTGAATTTATTGGTTGTGTATGGTGATGTGATCAGTAGGATCGTGTGCACGTAGCGTGCTTGAGTTATTTATTGTGCATTTGGTGTCGTGCATATCATAGTGTTTTTGTGGGATGAAATCGTTGCTCAAGAGGAGCGTATGCGATCATTCGTACTCCTTTGTGGAGAATGGTGGGCATAGATCATTGCCAAGGAGGGGTGTATGTCATATATCTGGGGTTCGATTGAATGAACCAATGAGTCGGTACCGCATGCATGGTGTTGAGTTGCATATTTGCATTATTGTGTGTTGTGTTTGATGATTGGACAGTAGGTCGTGGTTGATGCATATTGGGTGATATTTTATATGATCGCTACCTTTATTTCATGTACCTTATTACCGATAATTTTGATCATGTTTTCTCACCCCTTTGTTGTTGTTGTTGTTGTGGTATGTGCTTCTTCGGAGATACAGATAATCCAGGTACTTAGCTAGCTTGGATAGTGGTGTGCGAGTCGAGTCTTAGGATGCTCTGATACGTAGCACGGGACTTGGGTGTTTAATTGTTTTATGTTGAACTTGCTTTACTCCTGTGACGTATCGTATTTGGTGAACTTTTTAATGAATAATTTTATGTAAATTGGGCGGATGGCCGAGAATATTGGATTAATGATTACTTCCGCTGTTTTATTTTGAAAACCAACTAATGAATATTTATGTTGAACTATTTGATGTGATATCCCACTTGTGAGGGGAAACTCTGATGTTTATTTGAAATAATTGTATTTTTTTAATTTTGGGGAAGTGGGGTGTTACAATTGGTATCAGAGCAGGTCGGTCCGTCCGGCCAGTGTAGTAGTTGAGTCTGTCCTTAGGATAAAGATTGTGTACCTTTTAACCTTGTGTTTTTATTGTTAAGAAGTATGGCAGGAAGGAATGATGCTGCTTCGGCTGCTGTTATGCAAGCGATGGCGCAGGTGGTTGCTAATCAGAACCAAGCTGCGGGTGCGTAATTCAGAGATTTGGCAGTTTCGGAGTAACAAGCCACCGAAGTTTGAAGGAGGAATTTTGGATCCTGAAGCTGCACAGAAGTGGCTGAAGGCGATTGAGAAAATTTTCAGGACAATGGGTTGTAGTGATGAGCAAAAAGTGAAGTTTGGTACTCACATGCTGGAAGGAGAAGTTGAGGCTTGGTGGGACAACAGTCGCCAAAGATTGGAGATTGCTGGAACTGCAATTACTTGGGATGTGGTTCGAACTGGTTTTTTGGAAAAGTATTTTCCGGAAGATATACAAAGTGCTAAGGAGATAGAGTTTCTGGAGCTGAAGCAGGACAGTCTGACTGTAGCAGAGTATGCTGTTAAGTTTGAAGAGCTGGTGCAGTACTGTCCTCATTACAATACTGAGGCGGCAATGACTTCCAAGTGTTTGAACTTTGAAAATGGATTGTGTCCGGAAGTCAATCTGGGGATCGCTTGTCAGAAGATCAGGAATTATCCGGAGCTGGTAAGCAGAAACAAGATTTATGATAATGATAATCGGGCCAGGATTGCACATTATAAGGCTGTGAATGACCGTAAAGGTAAGTAGAGATTCGGTGGTACTCCTTATAGTGTTCCTGCTGATAAGGGAAAACATAAGGCTGCTACTGATAAGAAGCCTAGAGAAGGGAAACATCTGCTGATTTGAAATGTTTCCGGTGCGGTGGCGTGGGTCATCGTGCTAATGAGTGTCCTAATGAGGTGAAGAAGTGTTTCAAGTGTGGTAAGATAGGCCATGTGATAGCGGATTGCAGGGACACTATGCCTACCTGTTATAATTGTGGTGAAAAAGGTCATATCAGTACGCATTGCGAGAAGCCGAAGAAGTCTCAGGCCAGCGGTAAAGTGTTTGCTGTGGTAGGAACTCACTCGGCCAGCGAGGAGCATTCTATCAAAGGTACTTGTTTTATCAATAATATTCCTTTGACTGCTACGATTGACACGGGTGCAACCCACTCGTTCATTTTTGTTGAGTGTGTGAAGAGAGTAGGATTGGTGTCGTCTACTCTTGAGCGACAGATGACTATTGAAACTCCCTCTATTGGTTCATTTACTACTTCTTTGGTGTGTTTGAAGTGTCCACTGACTATTTTCGGTAGAGACTTTGGGGTAGATCTGATTTGTCTACCACTTGGTAATTTGGATGTTATTCTAGGTATGAACTGGTTGGAGTTCAACCGAGTCTACATTGATTATTTTCGAAAGGTGTTATTGTTCCTTACTCCAGAAGAGGAAGCATTGGCTAATTCCTTGTCTAATAAGGAATTGAGGACCTTGTTGGTGGACGAAGCTAAAATGTTTGCTTTATTTGCATCATTATCTGTTGACAACAAGACGTCAATGAATGAGTTGGCGGTGGTGAATGAATTTCCCGAAGTGTTCCTTGATGATATTACAGAATTACCTCCAACAAGAGAAGTTGAATTTAGCATTTATCTTGTTCCTGGTACGAGACCTATATCTATGGTACCGTACAAGATGTCGGCAATGGAATTGGCTGAATTGAAATCTCAGATTGGAGAATTGTTGGATAGAAAGTTTATCAGACCAAGTGTGTCGTCGTGGGGAGCTCCAGTGTTGTTGGTAAAGAAGAAGGATGGTAGTATGAATTTGTGCATCGATTACCGTCAGTTGAATAAAATGACCATTAAGAATAAATATCCTCTTCCAAGGATTGAGGATTTGATGGATCAATTTGTGGGAGCTTGTGTGTTCAGCAAAATTGACTTGAGGTCGGGTTACCATCAGATCAGAGTGAAAGAAGGTGATATTCAGAAGACGGCATTTAGAACTAGGTATGAACATTACGAATATGTTGTAATGCCTTTTGGAGTGACTAATGCGCCAGGAGTATTTATGGAGTATATGAACCAAATCTTCCATTCTTATTTGGATCAGTTTATTGTTGTGTTTATTGACGATATACTAATTTATTCTAAGTTTGATGAAGAGCATGTAGGACATTTGAGAATTGCTTTGCAGGTGTTGAAAGATAATAAGTTGTTTGCTAAACTATCAAAGTGTGAGTTTTGGTTGAAGACAGTGAGTTTCTTGGGGCATGTAATATCCGGTGATGGTGTAGCGGTGGACCCATCGAAAGTGAGTGCAGTGTTGCAGTGGGAACCGCCGAAGACATCAACGAAGATTAGAAGCTTTTTGGGTTTGGCAGGATATTACCGAAGGTTTATTGAGGGGTTTTCTAATTTGGCGTTGCCATTGACTCAGTTGACGAGAAAGGGTCAAGTTTTTGTGTGGGATGCTGCTTGTGAAGAAAGCTTTGAAGAACTGAAGAAGAAGTTGACTACGGCACCAGTGTTAGTGTTGCCAACTCCGAGTGAACCTTTTGCGGTGTATTGTGATGCGTCTAAGATGGGATTAGGCGGATTTCTTATGCAGAATGGTAAGGTGGTGGCATATGCTTCGCGAAAGTTGAGGGTGCAGGAAAGGAATTACCCTACTCATGACCTTGAATTGGCTGCGATAGTTTTTGTGTTAAAGATCTGGAGGCACTATTTGTATGGTTCGAGATTTGAGGTGTTCATTGACCATAAAAGTTTGAAGTATCTGTTCGATCAGAAAGAGCTAAATATAAGACAGAGAAGATGGTTGGAATTCTTGAAGGGTTACGATTTTAGCTTGAGTTATCATCCAAGAAAGGCGAATGTAGTAGCGATGCTTTGAGCAGAAAAATGATTCATATGTCGTCTTTGATGGTGAAGGAAATGGAACTAATTGAGCAGTTCAGAGATTTGAGCATGGTTTGTGAGACAACGACATATGGTGTGATGTTGGGCAAGTAGCAAGTGAACCACGATTTCTTGGATATGATTAGAGAAAACCAAAAGCTAGATGTGAAGTTAGTGGATTTGATGCCTGGAGTAGGAAGTGACTTCGATAGTGATTTTGAGTTGGATAGTAAAGGTGTGTTGAGATTCAAAGGCAGGATTCGTGTGCCGGATAATGATGAATTGAAAAAGTCAATTCTGAGTGAAGGACATCGTAGTAGTTTGAGTATCCATCCGGGAGCTACGAAGATGTACCACGATTTAAAGAAGTTATTTTGGTGGTCCGGTATGAAAAGGGATATAACTCAATTTTTTTACGCCTATTTCATATGTTAGAAGTCGAAAGTGGAACATCAGAGACCTTCTGGATTTATGCAACCGTTGGAAGTTCCGGTTTGGAAATGGAATTGTATAACCATGGATTTTATTATGGGTTTGCCGAATACGGCGAGAGGATTTGATGCTATTTGGGTAATTGTGGATCGACTTATGAAGTATGCACATTTTTTACTGATTAATATCAGTTTTCCGTTGGTGAAGCTGGCAGAGATTTATATTCGGGTAATTGTGAAGCTACATGGTGTTCCGTTGAGTATCGTGTCGGATAGAGATCCGAGGTTTACTTCAGAATTTTGGAGGAGTTTACAGGAAGCTTTGGGTACTAAGTTGAAGCTAAGTTCAGCTTACCATCCGCAAACCGATGGTCAGTCAAAGAGGACTATTCAGTCGCTGGAGGATTTGCTAAGAGCTTGTGTGTTGGAAAAGGGTGGTGCGTGGGATACTCATTTACCGTTGATCGAGTTCACGTACAACAACAATTACCATTCTAGTATCGGGATGGCACCGTTTGAAGCTTTATATGGTAGAAGATGCATAACTCTTCTGTGTTGGTATGAAATAGGTGAGAATATGGTATTGGGACCAGAAATTATGCAGCAAACTACTGAAACCATTCATATGATTCGTGAGAGAATGAAAGCGTCTCAGAGTAGGCAAAAAAGTTATCATGATAACCAAAGAAAAGAACTGGAAATCAGTGAAGGTGATCACGCGTTCCTAAGAGTTAACCCAGTGACTGGTCTGGGTCGTGCGTTGAAGTCCAAGAAGCTGGATCCTAAGTTTATTGGACCGTATCAGATTTTGTAGAGAGTTGGTGTTGTAGCTTATAGGGTGGCGTTGCTGCCTGAACTGTCGAATTTGCATGACGTGTTTCACGTGTCGTAACTTCGAAAGTATGTCTCGGATCCATCTCATGTGATTCAGAGAGATGAAATTCAAGTCCGGGAGAATCTTACCGTTGGGACGATGCCGTTGAGGATCGAAGATCGTAAGATGAAACAACTCTGAGGGAAGGAGATATCTTTGGTGAAAGTGGTTTGGGGAGGTCATTCGTACTCCTTTGTGGAGAATGGTGGGCATAGATCATTGCCAAGGAGGGGTGTATGTCATATATCTGGGGTTCGATTGAATGAACCAATGAGTCGGTACCGCATGCATGGTGTTGAGTTGCATATTTGCATTATTGTGTGTTGTGTTTGATGATTGGACAGTAGGTTGTGGTTGATGCATGTTGGGTGATATTTTATATGATCGCTACCTTTATTTCATGTACCTTATTACCGATAATTTTGATCATGTTTTCTCACCCCCTTTGTTGTTGTTGTGGTCTGTGCTTCTTCGGAGGTACAAATAATCCAGGTACTTAGCTAGCTTGGATAGTGGTGTGCGAGTCGAGTCTTAGGATGCTCTGATACGTAGCACGAGAATTGGGTGTTTAATTGTTTTATGTTGAACTTGCTTTACTCCTGTGACGTATCGTATTTGGTGAACTTGCTAATGAATAATTTTATGTAAATTGGGCGGATGGCCGAGAATATTGGATTAATGATTACTTCCGCTGTTTTATTTTGAAAACCAACTAATGAAGATTTATGTTGAACTATTTGATGTGATATCCCACTTTTGAGGGGAATCTCTGATGTTTATTTGAAATAATTGTATTTTATTTAATTTTGGGGAAGTGGGGTGTTACAGCAACGACCGTCGATATCAAAACCTAACGGATACGGAGGGACCACTGGACAAATCTTCTTTGGCACTATCAGTCTAGCTTGGATTAGATCGGGCACCAACTGACTGTACGACACCGACAACTGAGTAAAATGCCTTTCTGGCTTCCTTGGTCTTTGCTTGGCGTGTTGTCCCTGTTGATGGCGATATGACTGTTGGTTCTTACGCGTGGCCTTGGAGGTTGCTGACCCTGACCAATTGAAATGTCTGGAGGATGAGTCTGAGATATCAGGGACTCCTTTTGCTCAGACACTTTCATCCTTAGGCTTGTCCTAGGTAATGGAAACAACTTCGGGCAAGGGGACTCTGAGATCATAGATTGCAGCATATACTCTTGACCCAATGCATCTTGAGGGGAGAGAGCAGGAGTATCTACCTCTTTCGTAATACATGGACTGACACCCTCTGGTATGCTTATGCCTCCCGACGTGAATTCGATCGTCTTCGAGTCAATTAAATCCTGGACCTGGTGCTTAAAAGCTTTACAATCCTCAATGTTATGCCCTGGTGCCCCAGAGTGGAAATCACAATGGGCACTTTCATTATGGCCCGGTGGTGGGGTCCCAGTAAGCGGAGATAGGGTTCGGAGCTCAACCAAACGAAGCTGAAGCAATAGTTGCAACAATCGAGCATAGTCCATAGGGATTTCATCGAAGATTCTGTTGCATGGTCTTGGTCTCTGAGCATACTTTTTAACCTTAGGACTATCCTGGGAGACGGACTGTAGCTGCTGACAGAAAAAGTCTTGAGCTCTAAGTTGTGCGGAGGATCTCTGACGCACATTATGCTCTGGTATAGGTTCCGTAGACAAAAGTGGAACAATCATCTTGGTTGCAGCTTCGGGCACTTGATCACCTTCTTTTCTGAGCACATTCCTTATCACTTCCGTGATCAAGCCCATCTGGGTCTTCAACTAATTTTTCTCTTCTTTGAGCATCTCCTGATTCAAACGCAATGTTTGCATGTCCTTCATGAACTGTCTCATCTGGCCCTGAACTTCCCTTAGCTCTGCTTGAACCTGTTCCATGTCTAGCTTCTTGATGTCTGAAATTCTGAAGAGAAAATCGGATCAGGATAACGCAACCCAGCCTCAAACATCTGTTATGCAAGTGAAATGTGAATGTCATATTCGAGTATTTCCAAGTAAGCTATCTGCTTCGATTCATGCTTTACACAGATGAACCACAAGGAAAAGATTTAACGTTCAGCAGCGAGTTTCGAAGTCAAGATCCTTGGAAATACCAGAACATGTATGTCAAAATGCAAACATGTTAGGATGATGCAAATGCAAATATGCAACAAGGGATCAAGATTGTTGTGTTGTCGACTGAAGGACCAAAGTTCTGCTTCAGCGAGAACATAACACAGCTCTGATAATAAAGAAACCTCTGATATCAATGTCACTGATTCAAACTATCAAGAAAACCAGGTTGTCTGAAGGTAAAGGTTTCCTGCATAACCCAATCCCTCTCACAGGTATGGACCTATCCATTGATAAGGTTTGACATCATATGTGTTCATCAGCGTCACATACTTTCAAGAAATGATGATACGTTCATCATTTCTGGTTTGGCATCATCATCTCTTGAAGAGGCCTCACTTAGCTGAATCACAAATGATCGGTCCCCAGAGTCGACAATCCTCAGATCCAAAGTCCTCTCAAGTCCAAAGGACCGGTAAGGAAATCATCAAAGAGAATCTCGTCTGAGCATGGATTACGTGGGAACTGGTGCGAGCAAAGCAAATAGGTTCACCACTAATCCACTTCTAGTGCTATGTTTGTACTCAAGCCTGGGTCTGGCTTATCACTCATCAGAACTTCCCTCCCCACAACGCAGCAATAATGATAATATATAATGCTGTAAATAAATGCGGGAAAACAAAGTGCGGAAGTAAATAAAGTACAACAAGTATGTACAAACCCAAAAGATAAACAAACAAGCGCTAGGATTGACTCGCATAGGGAACCGTATATTATCCACAGCAGAGTCGCCAGCTGTCACTACTGTGAAAAAAAGGTGTCGGCAAAGACAGAAGAGTCGCCACCTATCATTATTTATCCCACAGGAGGGAAAGGAAACAATCAGGAGAAACCTAGCGAAAAGGGATAAGATTGGCCATCGCAACCAAATCTCGGGTTAGGGAGTCGGTTACGCAAGGGGAAGGTATTAGCACCCCTCACGTCTGTCGTACTCGACGAGATCCACACTTGTTGTTTATCTAAAGGGTTGTTTATCTATCTAACTAATGGTCTGGGTCAAAAGAAAAGAAAAAGGACTTGATAGAGCGTCGCTGCTCTAGGCCTACGTATTCCCTCGTGCAATGAGAAAGTCAGAGTCAACATAGTTCGACTAACTACGGGTGATGGGGGAAGGTTGCTCGCTAAGATATCGCATCTTGTGCCTACATACTCTCAACAGGTATGAGAGATTAGAGCTTACGTAGTTCAGGATAGAACGGAACACAGGTTTGTTCGTGGATTTTATCCGAGTAAGGTTAAATTATAGTTCCAGCAGTTAGGGACAACACCTGTTTGCGGTAGAACCGAAGCTTAACAACACTCTTTTCATCTGAAAAAGTTTTCTGAATTAGAGCGAGCCTCAAAGGGTAAAAGAGGTTTTGAATGTTGTTTTTGTCTTTTATCGGAGAAGTGTTTTTGATGAATGTTTGTAATTCATATTGCACTAGGGACTATGACTTAGGAGCGAATGCGTCGCATATCGCCCAAAGGACGTACACTAAACATTCTAGATGATTGAGAGGAGACCGCTCAATTATCATTTCCCAAGTAGCTTAAGGCTCGTAACGTACAATACAAACTTGCCTTTATTAGATGTCTTATTATTGTTTGAAGATGAGAAGAGAGAAGGACTCTACAGGGGAGTAATTGAAACCTACTGTTATCATACAATATGGTCCTAATGTTGAGTTTGAAAGGGGAATTTATCCTATATGTTATCATGCAAAGGATTCAACCTAAAGTTCTATCATCACTCCTTAAACAAGGAAGTGAGATTCCTAAGGGATCATGGCAAAGGAAAGCAAAACAAAGCTATCAAGTAGATGAAGTATAAAATGTAAATGCACATGCAATGCAACAATACAAGCAAAGGGATGACACCTCAACCTTTAATGCAAACATGTCAAGTATGAAAAACAGATAAACATCCAAGCAAAGGGAGGCAAGCTCAACCATTAAATTCAAGCAAGAGATGCACAAAGAAAGCACACATGCAAAGGGAGACTAGCTCAACCTTTAAATGCAAACATGGAAGTGAAAAGAGAAAGCTATCAAGCCTACCCTACTTCTAATGCACAACACCATACAATCATGAGGATGAAAGGATAAACAAAATGAGGGAAAGCAAAGTGAGAAACAAAATCACTAAGTTCAATGTGTATCAACACAAGGAGTTCATCAAAGGCTCAAACTTCTCATGGAATGCATAGAATTCGACCAAAGGAAGAATTAGGCTCTCACAAGAAGGATCCTAAGAATGTAGGACAGAGAAGGATGAAAAGCGTAGTGTGAACCAAAGGAACCCACTATGCTAAAGGTGTACATCAAAGGCTCAACCTCTTATGGAATTCACAAAATTCAACCAAAGGAAGAATTAGGCTCTCACAAGAAGGATCCTAAGAATGTGACTTAGAGGAGAAAGGAAGTTAGTGTAAACCAAAGGAATACACTATGTTAAATGACTGTCCATCAAAGGCTCAACCTCTTATGGAATGCACAGAATTCAACCAAAGGAAGAATTAGGCTCTCACAAGAGGGATCCTAAGAATAGGACTGAGAGGAAGTGTGCATAGCACTTGAGTCCTCAAAGGCTTAACCTCTTATGGAATGCACAAAATTCAACCAAAGGAAGAATTAGGCTCTCACAAGAGGGATCCTAAGAGTATGACTTGGAGGGAGTGGAATGATTGACCAAGGCAATGCAAAGGGAATCACACAAAGAAGAGAAATCAAATCACTAAAAGCTTCTAAGGAACCCTAAAAGTTAAGCTCTAAAGGAAGTCTATCCTAATCAAGCTATGGACATGTTAAGGACTTGAAATTTAACCTACATAGGCTTCAACCTATGTACTATAGGATAATGCAAGGATTGGGTGCCTAAGGATTGCAAAAGGATCACCTAGAATGCAAAACTAGGTGAAGGTTTCAATGGGAAACACACTAACAACAGCCAGAATGCAAAATATATTACAAATACGAAAACCAGCCTAAAAAATCTAATAAAAAACTAGAGAGTCTTCATGATGTTATGAATTTATGGTTAAAATTGTGGAGCAAAACTCCAAGCCTAAGTATGCTAACAGGGGCCGAAACCCTAATGTGTTCTATGTATGAGGCAAAGGGAAAGGGTGCTAAAGATCGAATTCAAAACCTAACTAAATAAAACCTAAAAATCATGACAAAAATACCTACAAATCAAAAAAGGTCTCTAGAATTATCACAAAAAAATCAGAAGTTTATTCTATGCTTTGACAAGGAAATAAAATCAGGAAATGAACATGTCAATTTTTCATTTATTAAAAGCACATAACATGAAAAATATACAATTAAATGGAAAAAGAATTAAAATGCAATTTTAAAAAATATGACAAATTAATATACATGTCAAGGTATATAAACATATTTTTCCATGATTTATTGAATCAATTATCATTTTCAAATGAATTAAAATGCAAATGGGAGATAAAATGAAAAATAAGGAAAAGAAAATAAAAAGGAAAATATTGTGGTGTGATTAGCAGCCCACTAACTATTTGTTGGGCTCAGACTAAATGGGAGTGCAAAGAGTAAAAAGGCCCAGTCCAAATGACTTCAGTCAACCAAACAAAGATTCAATCTCAGCCCTACGTTCCAATTACCGGTCCATCATGAGACGGTTGTAAAAATGCCACGCATGCTTCAGCACAAAAATATAAAACAAAATTAAATCCTAGCCTTACAATCTAAATACCAGTTGCATGATCTAATGGCTGGGAGCACGCTGATGAAACGTACCGTTTCATTAAAGGTAAGGTCAACACACTGAAATTAAATCAAGGCCTCACGATTAGCCTCAGGTCAATGGACCTAAGGGCCATGGAACTGACACGTAGGCTTGGGATTTTTAACACAATCATATGGCAATCGCAACCATTCATTTCAATACCAGTCAAACAAATCCAACGGTTGCAGCATTGGCACGCACGCACGGGGATTTGAATGTAAACGGAGGGAGAACTTGAAGACGTCGGAGCCACCACGCTCTGGTCGTCTTCTCCGACGATACATTCACTGTAGCAAATTCTCAACTTCAACAAAATTCAAAATTGAATACACTGTTCAACTCGCCATGCTACACTGATTAAGATTCCATTATCCTTTTTCATTTTCTACTTATCTTTTTCCCTAACCGCAAGCTACAAGCTTCAATGTCATTTCAAGAATTATTGCAAACATTCTCTAAGCCTATACAGAATTCATCTACAAGTCTAGGGGTGCAAGAATCCACAAAAATGGCACGCAAACACATCTTAAATAGAGAGGAATTTTGATTGATAACTTACTCAATGGAGCACCTCCATTGGGTCTTCAAATGATGATGGAGCTTGATGAAAAGTTGCAGAATCCTTCCTTGAATCACTCTAGAGCTTTTAGCAATCCCAATTTGGCTTGAAAGTGGCTAATTCTCCAAAATGTGATTTTCATTTTCTTCCAACTGCTCCAACTGTTTTGTAACTTAAGTTTGATCAAAAACCTCCCTTTTTTGGTTATACATGATCATGAACTTATATAGAATGTATTTGAATGGATAATATGCCCAATGGAGGCCTGAATCAACCCAATTGAATTTCACTTTTTCTTCATTTGGAGCTTCATGTAATGCACGAAAATATAGCCATTCATGACTTGAAACTGCTTCAAATAGTTTGCATATATCACACTGAATCCAATGGTGAAGGCTCCTTCCTTGAAAAGGGATCAATGGTTGATTTTGATTATGTTACTTCAAGATGAAGAAACATATATAATGCCATGGTTTTGAACCTCAATTTGCAAATCCACCAATGTCATTATGTTTAGAACATGTAATGCACTCAAAATATGCACAAGTTTGTACAAAATTGGTCCATTAGGATTTAATTTGTTTTTTTGACTTTTAATGACCTTTAAAGCTTCCTTCATGAAAATTCCTTCATCAAATATTCAATCCAAGCCAAATATGTAACTCCACATTTCTAACCCAACAGATAAATAACAAAATACAATCAGAGTGCACTAAAATTGGATGCATGACGATCGTAATGAACGGTGACGGTCGTCACACTCACCTAAATCTGGACGTCACATTTTCAACTTACAGAGAACATACATTTTACAATTTGCTCAGACAGCATGCATTTAGTAAATATACATAGCACAGAACCCTGGATGAACAAGCCACAACTTGCCTAACATCTCGAGTACAAGGCATCTTATTTATTTTGCAGCGGAATATAAAACATTCCCAACATTTAGAATGATTAAAGCAAGACCATGAAACTTGCAACAAAACCCCATTAAAATTCAGCAAGTAATTATCTTGCATCAATTCAACATAAACAACGAGTTTCAACCATAAAAATCAGCACTACTAATTCATTGGTATAATGCATCCAACCAACATTTGGCACTTAACAACAGCCACTAATTTAATGAAAAGTACTTGATAAAATTCAGCAACAAGGAAATTAAATAAAAGCAATAACATCCATCGTTCATCCCCCCAAGAGTGCTACGTATCAGAGCGACCAACAACCTTAAACGGAAAGCTACACTTTATTCCGGATTACCTACAAGTTACCACCAACAGAGGTAACATACAACATAAAGGGTGAGATATCAACAATATAACATAGGACATGATAAAATTCATGTCAGAATATTATCACAACATTATTCTTCCAACAGGTCGCAAAATATTATCCATAATAGACCGCAATAATTCGGTACTCAAAATCCATGACAATTAGCATTAACAATTCAGCAACTCAACAATGCAACTCAACAAATGCGACTCAACTGTGCATATGCATGTGGTACCAATTTGCCATTAAGGCCACCAATACAGGCACAACCAATAATTTTTGCCACTAAGGGCCGCCAATACAGGCCAACAATTTGCCACTAAGGGCTGCCAATATAGGCCATCTAATCGCCAATACAGGCCAACCAAGATGATATGCCATGAAATGCAACTATTATGGACTACAACATAACCGCAACAACTAATTCAACAAGGCATTTAAGCCTACAACCAATTTGTCCATAACAGAGGCATACCCATCATCATATAACTACAACTTATTAACCTAGTCAAATGAGAATATTATAATAACATTTTCTCAACAATGACGTAACAACTTCGTATGCATCAAGTATTCATCATCTCAATCTGTTCATGTATGGCATCACAACTATTACACACTTAATTATCTATCTGTTCACGGTAAGTTTCGTTAATCTTCAACCGGTAATTGACATGGTATCACATAGACCAATGACAAACAATACTACTTCCGACACAGACAATTCTTATCTCTAATATTTATCAATCTAAGAAACTAAACCCATGATTCCATACCCTTCATGAAATCCATCATACCCTTAGTTATAGAATTGAACCCCACCCTTACCTTGGAATTGAGGTCAATCCTAGACTTCTGGTTCTGGTTTATCTCCGCGGTGGCTCCTCTGTCACAGCCTTGCAAATTCTCTGATGGATAATCTACTTCTGTTATCAACTTCTCTCGGCCATTCTCTTTCTTCCTTTACGGTTTTCCTTTTGCAAAATTCGCCAACTGAATTGAGCGTAAGGGAATATGAGAATACGTTACCAAACTTTCAACATTTTCGTGGCCACGTTCCAATTCTGCCTAATTGGATTTTATTACTATGACGATCGTAACAAGCGTCACGACCGTGAAGGCCATGACGGTCGTAACAAGCTCATGACGAGCGTCACGATCGTGATGAACGTAACAAGCTCATGACGAGCGTCACATCAGCAGAATTCCATTTTTCCTAGATAGAACATCTCTTTAGATTTCCAACACTTTGAACGGAGACTAAAACTGACTTACGGATCAAAAGATATGAATTTTCGAAGTTTTCCTAAAACTGCTACGGGATTTTGCACTTTTTCCCAAAAATTCGACCGATTCAATTCCTTTCTTCGAGACAAACACATACTCAAATACGAATACAACACAACGAGACACGGCAAAGTCATAATTAAATTTAATCGAAATAAAACGGGCGTTACAACTCTCCCCTACTAAAAGAATTCCGTCCTCGAAATTACCTCAATCAAACAGCTCGGGATAAGACTCCCGCATCTTGCTCTCCAGTTCCCACGTCAAGCTTTTGCCAGCAGCTCCCAACCAAACCATTTTCACCAAGGCAATCTCTCTTCCTCTTAACATCTTCACCTCACGATCATCAATTCTCATAGGCCTTGTCTCTACAGTAAGATCATCACGTACTTGCACATCGTCCATAGGAATGACATGCGACGGATCTGAAATATACTTGTGGAGTTGCGACACATGAAATACATCGTGCAGATTCGATAAATTAGGCGGCAACTCCATTTGTTATGTAACCTTTCCCACTCTGTCCGATATCTGGTACAGACCAATGAAACGAGGAGTGAGCTTCTTAGATTTCAAGGCTCTACCAACTCCAGTCACAGGCGTGACTCTCAAAAATACATGATCTCCGGCTTCAAATTCTAAATCCTTCCGGCGCTTATCATGATAACTTTTCTGCCTACTCTGTGAAGCTTTCATCTTATCTCGAATTAACTTCACCTTCTCAGTAGTCTCCCGGACAATCTCTGGTCCGAGTACCACACTCTCTCCCGATTCGTACCAACACAACAGAGTCCTACACCTCTGACCATACAAAGCTTCGAACGGTGCCATTCCGATACTAGAGTGGTAACTGTTATTATAAGTAAACTCTATCAACGGAAGGTAAGTATCCCATGAACCACCTTCCTCAAGAACACATGCCCTCAACAAATCCTCTAAATACTGAATAGTTCGTTCAGTCTGGCCATCTGTTTGAGGATGGTATGTTGAACTCAACCTCAACTTAGAACCCAATGCCTCTTGCAGACTCTTCCAAAACTCAAAAGGAAACCTCTGATCTCTATCCGACACAATACACAACGGAACACCATGCAACTTAACAACCACTCTGACATAAATCTCTGCCAACTTCGATACCGGAAAAGTGATGTTAGTAGGAATAAAGTGAGCTGACTTTGTAAGCCTATCAACAATCACCCAAATCGAATCACATCCTCTCAAGGTATTCGGCAAACCCGTTACAAAATCCATTGAAATACTGTCCCATTTCCATTCTAGAATCTCTAATGGTTGCATCAACCCAACAGGTTTCTGATGCTCAACTTTCGACTTCTGACAAGTCAAACATGCATACACAAATCGTGCTACATCACGCTTCATACCAGACCACCAAAACAGATTCCTCAAATCACTATACATTTTCGTCGCTCCTGGATGAATACTCAACTTACTTCTGTGACTCTCTTCCAAAATCGCTTTCTTCATATCTGCACTATCAGGAATACAAATACGACCACGAAACCTCAACACGCCCTGCACATCCAACTGATAATCATTATTTTCTGAATGATCTACTCCAGGCATTAAATCTACTAACTTCACATCTAATTTCTGAGCCTCTCTGATGTTGTCCAGAAAATCATTATTAATCTTTAACATGCCCAACTTTACACTCTTCGGTGTTACTTCGTAAACTAAATTCAGATCTCTGAATTGCTCAATCAATTCCAACTCTTTAGCCATCATTGCTGACATATACAAAGTCTTGCAGCTTAAGGCATCAGCTACAACATTAGCTTTTCCCGGATGGTAATGTAAACCAAAATCATAATCTTTTAACAGTTCCAACCACCTTCGTTGTCTCATGTTCAGTTCCTTTTGATCAAACAAGTA
The DNA here is from genome assembly GCA_963859935.3 of Lathyrus sativus. Taxonomy (NCBI): domain Eukaryota; kingdom Viridiplantae; phylum Streptophyta; class Magnoliopsida; order Fabales; family Fabaceae; genus Lathyrus; species Lathyrus sativus. Next base: position 385,511,371 of record OZ012736.1, read on the forward strand.
CTTCAAACTCTTATGGTCACTGAACACTTCGAATCTTGAACCATAAAGATAATGCCTCCAAATCGTCAGCACAAACACCACAGCAGCAAGTTCTAAATCGTGCGTAGGATAATTCTTCTCGTGGATTCTTAACTGTCTCGAAGCATAAACAACTACTTTATTATTCTGCATGAGCACACCCCCTAAACCAAACTTAGAAGCATCATAGTATACAACAAATGGTTCTTCTGCATTAGGCAAGGTCAACACCGGAGCGGACGTCAACCTCTTCTTTAACTCTATAAAACCTGTTTCGCATTGAGCATCCCACACAAAGGTTTTCCATTTACAAGTCAACTTAGTTAACGGAAGGGCCAACCTAGAAAAACCTTCAATAAACCTTCTGTAATAACCAGCAAGTCCCAAAAAGCTTCTAATTTCAGTTGCCGACGTCGGAGTTTCCCATTGCAACACAGCATCAACCTTAGATGGATCTACAACAATTCCACTACCTGATATAACATGCCCCAGAAAGCTAACTTCTTTCAACCAGAAGTCACACTTCGACAGTTTCGCATACAACTTCCTTTCTTTCAAAACTTGCAGTACTAACCTCAAGTGCTCAACATGCTCCTCCTTCGACTTAGAATAAATTAAGATATCATCAATGAACACTACTACAAACCGATCCAAATACTCATGAAAGATACGGTTCATGTAGTCCATAAAAACTCCCGGCACATTAGTAACGCCAAAAGGCATTACCGTATACTCACAGTGTCCATATCTGGTTCTGAATGCAGTCTTCTGCACATCATTATCTTTTACCTTAATCTGGTGATACCCTGACCTCAAATCAATTTTACTAAACACCCGCGCCCCAACCAACTGATCCATCAAGTCATCAATTCTTGGAAGCGGATATTTATTCTTAATTGTCACTTTATTTAATTATCGGTAATCAATACACAACCTCATACTGCCATCCTTCTTCTTTACTAATAATACCGGAGCTCCCCACGGCGATACACTCGGCCTAACGAACTTCTTCTCAAGCAAGTCTTCCAACTTTTTCTTCAACTTAACCAATTCAGATGCAGACATCATGTACGGTGCCATAGACACAGGCCTGGTACCAGGTACAAGGTCAATAGAGAATTCAACTTCTCGTTCCGGAGGAACTTCCGGAATTTCATCTGGAAACACTTCAGGAAAGTCGCGAACAACTTCTAACTCATCAATTATCGCTTGATTCTCAATGGATAGTGATGCCACCAACGCAAACACCTGAGCATCTTCTAGCAATATCTGTTTCATCTGCTTCGTAGTTACCAAACGGGCTCCCTCCTCCTCAGGAGTAGAAAACCTCACCGACTTATCAAAGTAATTAATATGAACGCAGTTATACTCTAACCAGTTCATGCCTAAAATTACGTCTATCCCACTTAGTGGCAAACAGACTAAGTCAACCAGGAAATCTCTATCAAACATTGATAGAGGACATTTCATACATACCAGAGATGTAGTCACTGATCCCTTAGCTGGAGTCTCAACTACCATCTCCTCATTCATGTGAGATAACACAAGACCCAAACGTTCAACACAATCAGCATCAATAAAACAATGAGAAGCACAAGTGTCAATAATAGCAAGTAAAGGAGTACTATTAATGAAACAAGTCCCTTCAATGAGTCGGTCACCGCTGGACGTCTGAGTCCCCGATAGAGCGAACACTCTTCCACCAGTCTTCTCTTTCTTAGGCTTCTGACACCTGTCACTTATGTGTCCCTCTTCATCACAGTTGAAACAAACCGTTCCTTTGCGTTTGCATTCAGCAACAATGTGTCCCAACTCTCCGCAACGGTAACATCTCATTGGTCCAGAATTACACACATTACTCTTGTGACCAGGTTTCCCACACTTGTAGAAAACAATGCCAGCAGGAGCGTCTCCCCTACTTGTTTTCTTGCCATCAGTTGCTTTCTGTTTCCCTTTGCCAACTGGAGGATCATAAGGTTTACCGCGAGTCTGATGCGACTTACTTCTCCTCTCACTCAACAGCTTGTAATGAGCATTGCTATCTTCTTCATAAATCCTACAGCTTTCAATCAATGAATCAAAAACACAGATCTTCTGATACCCGATTGGTTTCTTAATTTCAGACTTCAATCCATTCTCAAACTTGATACATTTAGATAACTCATCGGTTTCAGCGCTGTAGTGCGGATAAAACTTAGCCAACTCCTTGAACTTTGCCGCATATTTAGTAACAGATTTGTCCCCTTGCTTCAGTTCAAGAAATTCAATCTCTTTCTTACCACGAACATCTTCTGGGTAATACTTCTTCAGAAATTCCCTACAAAATACAGTCCAAGTAATCTCCTCACCTGCAGCTTCCAACATCGGACGGGTCTCTAGCCACCAGTCATCAGCTTCAACTGCTAGCATATGAGTCCCATAACGAACCTTCTGTGTTGGAGTACAATCTATCACACGAAAGATTCGCTCCATTTCCTTTAACCACTCCAACGCACCATTAGGATCATGCTTACCCTTGAAGGTAGGTGGATTCTCCCGTTGAAATGTTGCCAAACTGCGAGACCCAGCATCTCCAGCAGGATACGGCTGCTGTTCCATAGCATTAGCTAAAGCTTGCAGAGCAGCAGCAATTGCAGCATCATTCCTTCCAGCCATTTCACTTAAACTGCAACAACCAACAGTCAGATTTCACAAATAATGAGACTCTAGTGCTAGGCACGACGACTGACTCGACAACACTAGACAACTTGGCCGGACCGACCGACCTGCTCTGATACCACTAATGTAACACCCCATTTCTAACCCAACAGATAAACAACAAAATACAATCAGAGTGCACTAAAATTGGATGCATGACGATCGTAATGAACGGTGACGGTCGTCACACTCACCTAAATCTGGGCGTCACATTTTCAACTTACAGAGAACATACATTTTACAATTTCCTTAGACAACATGCATTTAGTAAATATACATAGCACAAAATCCTGGATGAACAAGCCACAACTTGCCTAACATCTCGAGTACAAGGCATCTTATTTATTTTGCAGCGGAATATAAAACATTCCCAACATTTAGAATGATTAAAGCAAGACCATGAAACTTGCAACAAAACCCCATTAAAATTCAGCAAGTAATTATCTTGCATCAATTCAACATAAACAACGAGTTTCAACCATAAAAATTAGCACTACTAAGTCATCGGTATAATGCATCCAACCAACATTTGGCACTTAACAGCAGCCACCAATTTAATGAAAAGTACTTGATAAAATTCAGCAACAAGGAAATTAAATAAAAGCAATAACATCAATCGTTCATCCCCCAAGAGTGCTACGTATCAGAGCGACCAACAACCTTAAACGGAAAGCTACACTTTATTTCGGATTACCTGCAAGTTACCACCAACGGAGGTAACATACAACATAAAGGGTGAGATACCAACAATATAACATAGGGCATGATAAAAGTCATGTCAGAATATTATCACAACATTATTCTTCCAACAGGTCGCCAAATATCATCCATAATAGACCGCAATAATTCGGTACTCAAAATCCATGACAATTAGCATTAACAATTCAGCAACTCAACAATGCAACTCAATAAATGCGACTCAACTGTGCATATGCATGTGGTAACAATTTGCCATTAAGGCCACCAATACAGGCTAAACCAATAATTTTTGCCACTAAGGGCCGCCAATACAGGCCATCTAATCGCCAATACAGGCCAACCAAGATGATATGCCATGAAATGCAACTATTATGGACTACAACATAACCGCAACAACTAATTCAACAAGGCATTTAAGCCTACAACCAATTTGTCCATAACAGAGGCATACCCATCATCATATAACTACAACTTATCAACCTAGTCAAATGAGAATATTATAATAACATTTTCTCAACAATGACGTAACAACTTCATATGCATCAAGTATTCATCATCTCAATCTGTTCATGTAAGGGAACAGTAACAATATCATTATCACCAAATAAGAACTCAAGACATTTCTGCAGAACGACATCACAACTATTACACACTTAATTATCTATCTGTTCACGGTAAGTTTCGTTAATCTTCGACCGATAATTAACATGGTATCGCATAGACCAATGACAAACAATACTACTTCTGGCACAAACAATTCTTATCTCTAATATTTATCAATCTACGGAACTAAACCCATGATTCCATACCCTTCATGAAATCCATCATACCCTTGGTTATAGAATTGAACCTCACCCTTACCTTGGAATTGAGTTCAATCCTAGACTTCTGGTTCTGGTTTATCTCCGCGGTGGCTTCTCTGTCACAGCCTTGCAAATTCTCCGATGGATAATCTACTTCTGTTATCAACTTCTCTCGGTCACTCTCTTTCTTCCTTTACGGTTTTCCTTTTGCAAAATTCGCCAACTAAATTGAGCGTAAGGGAATACGAGAATACGTTACTAAACTTTCAGCATTTTCATGGCCACGTTCCAATTCTTCCTAATTGGATTTTATTACTATGACGATCGTAACAAGCGTCACGACCGTGAAGGCCATGACGGTCGTAACAAGCTCATGATGAGCGTCATGATCGTGATGACCGTAACAAGCTCATGACGAGCGTCACATCAGAAGAATTTCATTTTTCCTAGACAGAACATCTCTTTAGCTTTCCAACACTTTGAACGGGGACTAAAACTGACTTACGGATCAAAAGATATGAATTTTCGAAGTTTTCCTAAAACTGCTATGGGATTTTGCACTTTTGCCCAAAAATTCGACCGATTTAATTCCTTTCTTCGAGACAAACACATACTCAAATACAAATACGACACAACGAGACACTGCAAAGTCATAATTAAATTTAATCGAAATAAAATGGGTGTTACAACTCTCCCCTACTAAAAGAATTTCGTCCTTGAAATTACATCAATCAAAGTTTCCCAAAATACCCTTGCCTCGCAAGCTACATATCTTGCGTTCTATAAATCCAATGAAGGACTTCTAGTACTCTATGAAAGCTAAGATCATAAGGAACAACATTCATGTTTGGGTCAAGGATAGGTGAGACCTCCTTCTAGGTCAAAACTTTCTTGGAAGTTGGTTGACTTTCATGGACCAAAATCACATTCATTTGATGACCTGTAACTTGGCAGCTTCATATATTGAGTTCTATAAATACTATCAAGGACTTCTAGTACTCAAAATAAAGCTATGAACATTCTCTACATGTCTAATGTTGGAGTCAAGATGAGATGAGACTTGCATCTTGAGTTATGTGGTCTTGAAGTTAGACACTAAATAAGGATTTTACACTGTCAAGCTTAGAAACCCTGGCTTAGCAACTTCTCACACTCTTGAATATTGATGAACTGATCTTGAAATGATATTAGGTTTCCCAACACAACATTCCATGATCATATTTGCTTGGAATTGAGTTTCAAACTCCTCCAGTTGAACTGTTGACTTAGGGTTGACCAGGTGAAAACCCTAATTGCACCAATCTTGATTGTGGCTTCTTGTATTGGATATAATGACTTGCATAAGTTCCTTAATGACCCTCAAGGTATTCAATGAGCTCTCATAATGGATTCCACCCATAGACATGGATTCAATATCATAAGATAATCTTCATTGACCCCCAAGGTAGGAGGTAGGCACACTTGTATCCATTCCTGTCGCTACCGCGAAAATAAGGTGCCGGCAAAACAGAAGAGTCGCCACCTTTCGTTATTTATCCCTCAGAGCGGGAAAGAAAACGATCGGAAAAACCTGACGAAAAGGTATAAGACAAGGTCATCGCAACCATTGTCTGGGTTCGGGAGTCGGTTACGCAAGGGGAAGGTATTAGCACCCCTCACGTCCATCGTACTCGATGGGATCCACGCTTGTTGTGTTTATCTAACAGGTTTATTTACTATCTACCTATCAAGGCCGGTCTAAAAAGAAAAGAAAATGACTCGGCAAAGCGTCGCGCTTTATGCCTTTGTATTCCCATCAGAGAATGAGAAATCAGAGTCTACGTAGTTCGGCTAACTACGGGTTACGGGGAAGGTGGCTCGCCAATACGTCAGTATTGTGCCTACATACTCTCAACAGGTATGAGAGATCAGAGCTTACGTAGTACGGGCTAATACAGCTTACGGGAATTCAGATTCATCTGTTTTTTCAAGTAGGGTTAACAAACAGTTCTAGCATTTTGGTGTACGCAACTCGACCCTTGGAGACTTAGGCGTTACCGTTTACGGTAGAACTAAGAGTTAACGACACTCTTTTCTTCAGAAAAGCTTCCTTTGAATTACAGGCCCACGGGGCAAAAAAGGTTTGAAGTTTGTTTTTTGTCTTTTACGGAAGAACTGTTTTTTATGGATGTTTGCAACCAATATCGCACTAGAGACTATGACCTGAGAGTGAATGTGTCGCATGTCACCCAAAGAGTGCCATACTAAACATCCAGACTGTTGAAAAGAAACTCTCCAACAACCCTTTCTCAGATAGCTTAAGGCTCGTAACGTACGATGTCAGATAACCTTTATTACTGTATTTTAATTTGTTTTGAGATGAGAAGAGAGAACAGGCTCAACTAAAGGGAAGACTATCAAGTCCTAATGTTGTCATGCCAAGGATTCATCCTATGGTTGAAGTTTGAAACAGGGAACTCCTAGAAGTTATCATGCATAGGTTTCAACCTAGAGTTCTAACCATCACTTCCCTATCAAAGGAAGTGAGATTCCTAGGGGATCATGTCAATGATAAACAGAAACAGATAAAGCACCAGCTTAAATAGTAAACAGTAAACGACTGTAAAATGCATGCAACGCAAGTGAGGGAGGAAATGTGTGTGGGGCATCAGCCTCCACAAGCTCATCTCGACCTCAAGTCAAGTATGAATAGCTGCAATCATAAAGGAAAATAAAATGCCATCAAGCAAATCACAAATCACACTGGCAAGGGAGCAGAGCTCTACCGAATACCAGCAAGCAAAGCCATAAAGTAAAAATACAAGAAGAGGGAGAAACTCAGCCTCTAATGCAATCATGCTCCTAGCTTACATCAGTATAGATATGGACCTATTCTAATGCATCAAGCAAATCAAACAAGTCACATCAATACAGTTGCACAGAAAGCAAACAGACAGGAAAGAAAGCAGGTCAACAGCTTCCCCAGCCCCACAACAAGGCAATCCTCTGACAGCAGTTCAGTCCTCAGTCTTCAACTGCTCTTCAAGTCTTTCATCTTTTAATGGCAAGTGTCAACTTGCTTCTTCAAGCTTTCAATACATCAAACACAAGTATCAACTTATTCTTCTTCTTCAAGCCTCAGCTCCAAAGTAAATTCCACCTTCAGGCTTCAATCCCAATTGCAAGTATCAACTTGTTCCTTCAGGGACCCAATGCATTAAACTCACAAGTATCAACTTGCTTTCCAATCTCAAGCTTCAGCTTCTTCATTCAATCTCCAATGGATTCCCTTCACAAGTGTCAACTTGCTCTTCTTGGCTTTCAAGCTTCAGCTCTTTCATCTTCACAAGTGTCAACTTGCTCTTCCTGATCTTCAAGCTTCAGCTTCAATGGCAGTCTTCAACCACAAAGAAGTAGCAACTTCTATAATCTTCAGTCTTCTAGCAAGGAACCCCATCCTCTAGCAAGGGAGAAAGATTCATCTAAAAAGAGCAAGGTTTGGATGATTGACAGCAGAGTGAAGACCAAAGGTCACCACTAAGCATCCCATCATCAGAGAAAGGGACCCTCAAAGGTTCTACCAACTTGTGAAGAGCCACACATCCTACTAAAGGAGGGATGAGTCCTTCACAAGGGGACCTTACATCATAGGGAAGAATGGAAGTGATCAACATCTTCCATGTTTATGAAGGAAGAGAATCTATCTAGAAGCTCTGCCTACAAACCCTAATCTTAACACCTAATCAACACTACACCAAAAAAAGGGAAGATATTCACATTCAAGCTTCTTTATCTCAATCCATGGCAACCCAAGCTTGTCTTCAACATCATCCAAGAGCAAGCAAAGCAAAACCCTAATCTAAGGGAACTAAAGAAGTCAATCTAGTTGAATTAGCAAGTTAGGATCACCTAAAACCTAGTACTAAAGTTAGTCCTAACTAAAATACTAAAACCAATTGTAAAATACTACAAAAATAACTATGGGACCCTAGTTCAATCATGAATCTACCATACCAAATTCAGAGGTTGAATCATCCACCAAGTCCTAGAAATAAAACCTAAATCATAAGGTACTAAACATAAACCCTAAAAATGGAGCTCCTAAAGTTTCAACTTAAAACTACCACCTACATTCATCACAAAAATGAGAAAAATCTAAGGGGAACATGCATATCTATGCTAGCTATACACAAAAAAATATAGGCAAAGATTCATCACCAAATGCTCAAGCCAAATTCATCTAAACAAGGTATCAACCATGGTTATTTTAATATCAATTAATATTCAACAAATGCAAATAAAATCAAAAATGCATGAATTATTAATATTTTTTTATCTAAACAATTCTAGATTCAATCATGAATCAGGGGAAAAAAGAATGGGATTAATTGAGTTAGTCTTCTATTTTTTATGAATTATTTCCTAAGTCACATGAAATGATGAAATTAATAAAACAATAAAATGGAGAATATGGCCAGAGGGTGTGATCAGCAAGCAATTCCCACTAGTTTCGCTTGGGCCCTTAATCCTGGGGGTGCATATAGCAGCTGGGCGTGAGGCCCATCTGAACATCACTTCAGTTCAAGAAAAATAGTGCCAGGAGGGGGTGTGCTGAGCAAGCAATTCATGTTGTAAATCTCATTGGGCCTGGAAAGAGGGGTGGGGATAGCAAGCAATGTTAAGGCGCAGGCGAAAAACCTCAATCAGCTTCTTCCAACAATTAAACAAAATAGCCACACGAGGGACTCGAACTCACGTCCCTTTGGTGTTCACAGCGTGCTGGATGAACTTGGACCTCCCACTAAATGAAACGCTGCGTTCAGGGGGTGCGTACGTGGCTCGCTCAGTGAGCGTTGGATCTACTGACTGAGTCAAATTCTCATCACGCATGGACGATGGAGATTATGTCTTCTCCATCTGAATTTCTACAAACCAAAGGGAGCCCGCGCGCAGCCATGGCCGGACGGTAGTTTTCCGGCGAACTTCGTGTAACCTTATCTCTCTCCATAATCAACCATTTCACATGATTCTTGAATGAAAGTTGCTCTAAATTTCACCAGGATCCCAACCATACCACTCATTCATGCTAAAAAAGCAGGGTTCGTAAAAACACAATCTCAACCGAAAATGGCATAAACCCTAAATTGTCTCTAATCTTCAAATCAATTATCCAGAATCCATCTATACCCTAAGGGGAACTTAACCACATGCTTCTAATCCATTAAAAGTGCGTAATCAGTGAGAAATTTCAAGAAGTTAGAACCTACCTTGAAGCTTGAATTGCAGTGGTTACACGCCTCAATTCTCTTCCAAACCTTGCAGAATTCTTCAAGGATTAATGGTGAACGATTCTTGGTGCTCAATTCCTGCTGAAACCCCTTGATTCTCCAAAACGAGTTTTCACTTTCAAGCTTTTTTCTTCACTTTACTTCAATGATTTCTCAACAGAATTCTGCACTAGAAGCTTCTTAGCATGATCCAAAACCTATTTATGATATGTTCTGACGGATTAGAAGCCCAAACTAGGCCCAATGATGGATTTTGGATCTTCACTTTTTCCTCCAAATTTCAACATGGATATGTGCCTTCAAGCCTTGGTCATGCTCCATAATACTTCTAAACCATTCACTTAAGCATTATGGAGTGTAATGAAGTGGTTTTCTCCCTTTGGTTTCAACATATGGAGTGTATAGGATATGTTTCTTACTTGTGAAGTAATCATCCAAATGGCTATGTTATGGACCTCAAATAAAAAATGTGGCAATGCCAATCTTTCTAAAACATCAATTCCATTCAAAATGACCACAAATTTGACTTGAAAACATGTTAATCTCATTTATTTTGAATTTTCTCATTTTAATTCATTAAAATGGCTTTTATGTGAAGTTCCTTCAACCAATGCTTGATATAATCCATATCAATGAACACTTGATGTTTAGACAAGCTAAAAACATCATTTTGAACAACTTTCATGTTGAACAAAATTGCATTTGAGGCTTGCAAGATGGTGTACTGGACTCATGATTCAAAATGGCCTGTAATGCCCAAATACCCAAAATACCCTTGACTTGTCAAAGCCATAACTTGAGTTCTACAAATCCTATCAAGGACTTCTAGTACTCTCTAGAAATCTAAGATGATAAGGCACAACATTCATTTTGACCAAAAGTTCATAGGAATCATCCTTCTAGGGCAAAGGTTTCATGCAAGTTGGGTAACTTTCAAGCTCCAAATTCACATTCCTCAGATGACTTGTAACTTGTCAAAGCCATAACTTGAGTTCTACAAATCCTATCAAGGACTTCTAGAACTCAAATTAAGTCTAATACCATGCTCTACAACAATAATGTTGGGGGTAAGATGAGATGGCCATCACATCTTGAGCTAAATTGCCTTGAAGATAGGGGTCAAGCTAGGGGATTTTACACTGTCAAGTCTTAGCAACCCTAGCCTGAAACTTCTCAAACTCTTCAATCATGATGAGTTAACCTTGTAATCATCCTTAGAACATCTTAATGTATCAATCCATGATCACATGGCTCTTGAATTAGGTCTCAACCTTCTTCAAATCATCAGTTGACTTAGGGTTGACCCAGTCAAACCCTAATTACACCAATCATGGCTGAGGCTTCTTAATCTTGCACAATGACCTGTCTAGGCCTCAAAGTGATCTTCAACACTTCTCATGAGCTCTCTCAAGATCTCAAGTACAACTTCATGGCTTCAGAATCATCTGATGGCTTTCCACAACTTTCAAGTTAGGAGACATACACACTTGATTTCAACCACTCTTTCTGAGGCTCTTTTAACTTCTCTGACAAGGATATCAACCCTTGACCATCTGAATAACATTCTTATCTAGCCTTTTATAGCTCTTGATTGGTAATCATATCTCTTGATCTCCTGCATACCTGTCAATGAAATGCAAATGATAATGCTAATGTGAATGAAATGAAACATAAGCTAGGTAAAGAAATGTTGGTCAAATTTTGGGGTGCAACAGCTGCCCCTATTCAAACGGCTTGGACCTGACTGGGTGAGAAGAGAATGGCTCTCAAACAATCAAGGTGAAAGACGGTTGAATACCAACAAACCCAGAAATTTGCCAACTGCACAAGTATACGGTACTCTGATGGGGACAAATCTTCGGAAACTGAAATAATAGCTGCACGACAACTAGCTGGAGAAATACTGATCTGAATCTCCGTCAGGATGATTTTCTGATTTATCTGATATCATTGCATCCTCAGATCATCAAGGGGTCACCGGTTACACAGTAACTAGCGATCTTCCAACCGCACAGGTAAACAATACTTGGATTGGTAGGAACATCTTCAAAACTGAGCATGACAGTTGGCGACAACTTGCTGGGGAATTGGTCACACGGCAACCGGTGAAGGGTCTAATCTCAAATCTCCGTCAGGACGATCATCTGACTTTGCTGTAGATCTTCGTCCTCAAGTCATCAAGGGGTCGTCGGTTACACGGTAACTGGTAATGAATGGTTGATCATGCCATCAGGCATTCGAAGAAATTTTCGGGCGTCAGCCGGACCTCATCAGTAAGTCGGGAATAGAATTCTCGGTCAATCATGAACCAATTAAGGATATATAATCTTCTACCATCAGGCACTCTGCATCAGCTAAGAGAACTGCTTCTACATCCTAGTTAGACTTCATCAGTAAGTTTGGGGTTTTGGCACCGCTGCCGGACCTCAATCATCAAGTCTTCAAGGAAATTTCAACTTCTCTCTCTTTTTTTTAAAAGAAACCTGCTGGGGATGACACATCTCCGCTGGGGATTCTGGAGAACTACCAAGTAACTCTGCTTCAGGGATTCATAAATCATTTTGGACAAATAAACTCAGCTGAGGAAATCAAGAATCATCTGGGACCAATAACTCCGTCGGAGACTTCAAGAATCATCCTGACCCAATAACTATGCTGGAGATTTCAGGAATCATCCTGAGCAAAGACTCTGTCGGGGGCCCTAAGCCTCAACTTGAGCAACCCACTCTGGCGACTTCACTGGGGATTTTAAGAATCATCTTAAACAATCAACTTCGCTGTGGAATTCAAAAGTCATCTTGAGCAAACCATTCTGCGGAGGAACATCTGCAAAACAAGAATGGTAACGACCTAGCTCATGTTTCGTATGCATATGCTTTGACAATGGCGCAATGCTCTACACGGTGGAAATGCTACGCGTTTAGGGTAAATGCTATGCAATCATGCAAAATGCTATGACCCCATCAGCAAAATAAATGCTGAAGGGAGAATCCTCCTGTCAAGGAGAAAGGAGCACTCTGAGGGAGAGGAGGAATCATCCTGCCAAGGAGAAGAAGTCACACCAATCTCAATTGGACTCCGCCTGGGGAACGGAACTTCAGTCGACTGCTGCAGGGGGACAAAGTTCTCCGAGAACTTGGACCCGCTCAACCGGGTATTCAGACCGCAAACTATCGAGGGAACGATATCAATCGCAGAAATAAACTGCACGGCCTTCGCGGAAAAGCTTTCCTAGAGATAACAACTCCGGTGGGGAAATACAACATCAGTTATTCAACATTCTACTGAGGAAAACCAATCATGGCCTGAACGCTTTCCAAGGACTCGACTCTCTTGGGGATTTGCAAACTTGGCTGGGGAAGAAGGAATCATCCTGCTTGCTGGGGAGAATACAACTCCGTGGGGGATTTCAATTCCGCTGGAGACTTCAGTCTGGATTATCGAAAGCTGCACACTTGCGAACAATCTTCTATGAGAATCTGCACTTTGACCCAGTGCTAGGGAATGAACGCACACTTCAGTGTATGACTCAGCTGGGAAAATGATGATCCTGCCTAGGATACATCTGGCTAGAGAGAATCTATCTCTGCTAGGGGAGACATATCAATGCTCGCGGTCTTATGTTCAGACTCCGTGTGGAGATGCTGCTGAACTTGCTGGGGAAGAAGGAATCATCCTGCTTGGGAAACATGTGGCGTACTGCCCGGGATATGCTATACCTGTAACAACACAAACAAACAGACAAGATATCCTTCTCAAAGGGACCTATCAAGGTTATCATCTTGTGACAATGTTCCAGTAACTCATTGTTTCAACAATCAGGGGCCTAGGCCAGTAAGTTTATGTATGCGCATTTTATCAAAAACATCGGCGTTCTTTTTTGCAAACAAAATAGATAAATGCTAAACAAGCAAACAGAATTGTTGAATAGTATACATTTTATTGATAACGAACCCCTGAATGGGTGAAAATGTTTTACAACAGATGCAAGCTCCTGGAATGAGGAAGCTGCACAAATAAAAACATAAATATACATCAGTATATACACGAATGTCGGCAATGCGGCGCAGACGAACACCATGAGTTGATCCCTCTATGACCCACTCGAATTCGATACTTCTCTGACGCTTCAGCTTCAGAAGAGATTGATTCTGATGAACGGCCTTCAGGTCTTCCGAACCACTAAGCAAATAGAGTCCACACGCGGAACTCAGTCATTTGCTTTTTTCAAATCCCTAACTTTTTCCTGAATCGCCCTTTCGGGTTTTCGATTCACCGGGATACCCTTTTTTGCCAAAGTCACCCTTCCAGGTTTTCAACTTTGCGGGTGTACATTCTTTTCTTTTATAGCCCTAATTTTTGCCCGAACCTTTTTCCTTTTTTATGGTTCACCGGGACGCCCCATTTTTGCCTGGATATTCTTTTTCTTTCCAGCGGGTCATTTTTTAAGCAAAGTATTTTCTGACTGCGTCCGCGTTCACCGAGGATGCAAAATCTTCGCCATCCATCGTGGATAACAACAAGGATCCTCCCGAGAAGACCTTGCTGATGATGTACGGACCTTCGTAATTGGGAGTCCACTTGCCCCGGTGATCGGAGTGTGGAGGAAGAATCTTCTTCAGGACGAGATCACCCGTTTGAAAGCTTCTAGGAAGCACCTTCTTATCATAAGCTTTCTTCATTCGACTTTGGTACAGACGACCATATGCAATCGATGCTAACCTCTTCTCGTCCATCAGACTGAGTTGGTTTAGTCGGTTCTTAATCCATTCTGCCTCATCGAGTTTCACGTCAACCAAAACTCGTAAAGAAGGAATCTCAACTTCTAACGGTAGGACAACTTCCATACCGTACACCAGTAAGAAAGGAGTTGCCCCAGTTGATGTACGTACCGTTGTACAATAACCGTGCAGTGCAAATGGCAACATCTCGTGCCAATCCTTATAGGTCACAACCATCTTCTGTACAATCTTCTTGATATTCTTATTGGCCGCTTCAACAGCACCATTCATCTTCGGCCGGTAAGAAGATGAGTTGTGGTGTTCAATCTTGAAACTCTGGCACAGCTCCTTCATCATCTTGTTATTCAGATTCGAACCATTATCAGTGATGTTCCGCTCGGGAATTCCGTAACGACAGATGATGTCCCTCTTTATGAATTTAGCCACCACCTGCTTGGTCACATTAGCGTATGAGGTTGCCTCCACCCACTTGGTGAAGTAGTCGATAGCTACTAGAATGAAGCGATGACCGTTAGATGCGGTGGGCTCGATCTTGCCTATCATGTCGATGCCCCACATGGAGAACGGCCACGGGGAGGACATGACATTTAACGGGAACGGCGACACGTGAATTTTATCAGCATAAATCTGGCATTTATGACATCTCTTCGCGAATTTAAAGCAATCTGACTCCATCGTCAGCCAGTAATATCCTGCTCTCAGGATCTTTCTCGTCATAGCATGCCCGCCGGCGTGCGTACCAAATGTGCCTTCATGGACTTCTTCCATGAGCATACTCGCCTCTTTCTCATCTACGCATCTGAGTAGCACGAGATCATGGTTTCTTTTATACAAAACTCCATCAGGATTGAGATAAAAAATTCCAGATAGCCTCCTCAGAGTCTTCTTAGCCTGGGTTGACGCTCCCGCAGGATACTCCTTAGTCATAAGGAAGGTCTGGATGTCATGGAACCATGGCTTGCCATCAGAGGCTTCCTCGATCGCAAAGACGAATGCAGGTCTATCAAGACGAGAAAGGACAATTCTTGGAGCTTCATTCCAAAAATTGACTTTATACATCGAAGCCAACGTAGCTAAGGCATCAGCCATTTGATTCTCGGCCCTAGGTACATGATGGAGTTCCACTCGATCAAAGAACGGAAGCAGCCTTCTGGCATAGTTCATGTACGGTACCAAATTCGATTGACGGGTCTCCCACTCCCCTTTAATCTGGTTAATCACAAGTGCCGAGTCACCATATACATCTAGGTTCTTGATTCTCAAATCAATTGCTTCTTCAAGCCCCATGATGCATGCTTCATACTCCGCTTCATTATTGGTGACTGGAAACGTCAGTCTCGCAGTGAACGGGATGTGGGATCCGTGGGGAGTTGTGATGACCGCCCCAATGCCACTTCCGTAAGAATTAATCACCCCGTCAAATATCAATTTCCATTGGGATTTCCTATCTGGCCCCTCGTCGGGAAACGGTTCATCACAATCTTTCGCTTTGAGAAACATGATATCCTCATCAGGTAATTCAAATTTCATCGGCTGATAATCTTCGATTGGCTGTTCGGCTAGGTACTCAGACAATACGATTCCCTTGATGGCCTTCTGGGAAACATACTGAATGTCATATTCCATCAACACCATTTGCCATCTGGCAATCCTGCGCGAAAGCACTTGCTTCTCGAAGACGTGCTTCATCGGATCCATCTTCAAAACTAACATGGTTGTGTGATTGAGCATGTACTATCGTAAACGTTTGGCAGCCCAGGCTAGTGCACAACACGTTTTCTCCAGCATCGAGTAACGAGATTCACAGTCTGTGAACTTTTTACTCAAATAGTAAATGGCATGCTCCTTTCTGCCCGTCTCGTCGTGCTGACTGAGAACACACCCCATACTATTCTCAAGAACCGTCAAGTACATGATTAAGGGTCTTCCGGCCACTAGGGGTATCAAGATCGGAGGTTCCTGCAGATACTGTTTTATCTTATCAAATGCCTTCTGGCAATCCTCGTTCCAGATAATCGCCTGATTTTTCTTTAGCAGTTTGAACATCGGTTCACACGTGGCCGTGAGCTGAGAAATAAACCTTGCAATGTAGTTTATTCTGCCCAGGAAACCACGAACTTCTTTTTCTGTTTCTGGCTCTGGAATTTCTTGTATTGCTTTTATATTCGCAGGATCAACCTTGATGCCTCTTTCACTCACGATAAACCCCAGTAGTTTCCCAGACCGTACTCCGAAAGTACACTTGTTAGGATTCAGCCTCAACCTGAACTTCCTAAGCCTCTCAAAAAGCTTCAGCAAATTGACCAGATGTCCCTCCTCTGTTTGGGACTTCGCAATCATGTCATCAACATAGACTTCAATCTCATGATGAATCATATCATGAAACAAAGTAACCATTGCTCGTTGGTAAGTGGCCTCTGCGTTCTTCAGACCGAAAGGCATTACCTTTTAGCAAAATGTTCCCCAAGGTGTAATAAACGTAGTTTTCTCGATGTCCTCCGGCGCCATCTTGATCTGATTGTAACCGGAGAAGCCATCCATGAACGAAAATACGGAGAACTGAGTTGTATTTCCGACCAACACATCAATATGAGGGAGCGGGAAATCATCTTTAGGGCTCGCCCTATTCAAATCCCGATAATCGACGCACATTCGCACCTTATCGTCCTTCTTCGGTACAGGCACTATGTTGGCGACCCACGGAGGGTAAGTGGTGACCGCTAAGAAGCCAGCATCCAGCTGCTTTTGCACTTCTTCTTTGATCTTAACAGCCATATCTGGTCGTGTCCTTCTAAGCTTCTGCTTAACGGGAGGACAATCTTCTCGCAGCGGCAAGTGATGGACCATAATGTCAGTATCAAGTCCGGGCATATCTTCGTATGACCAAGCAAAGATGTCACTATACTCTCTCAGCATCTCGACCAATCTCTGGTTGACATCACCCTGCAATGCAGCCCCTATCCTGACGTTCCTGACAAGTTCCTCAGAACCCAGATTCACAATCTCAATCTCTTCCTCGTGAGGCAGAATAACTTTCTCTTCTTGTTTCAACAAGCGGGCCAACTCTTCGGGAAGGTCTTCGTCTTCATCAATCTCTTCTTCGGCTTGGTAGATCGGGCAATCGAAGTCGAAGTGAGTCGTAGAAGGTCCAGAGTCGATGTCATTTGCTATGTAGATCCTGCAATAACAAGGGTTAAACTTAAAACAAGGATATGCAGGTTAGCACAAACCCCATCGCCATTTTATTGTTTTTCAAAACAAATATAAAAACAGGAACAACAGAGATCACAACATTTGAATATGAAGAAAAACGCCTTTTGATTTATTGGTAAAATGCATGTACATAACCAAACAAGGCCCTGACAATAAAACTACTATGCCCCGGGTAGGACATAGGGTTGTACAATGATTGGAGAAAGTAAATCATTACTCTTTTCCTGTCACTTGGATGATATCCCTGATGGACCAGTTGTTGGGGCTCTCACCTGGTTTGCATGGCTGGATCCAAGAGTCTAGGTCGCAGTCACTGTCTTCGCTGTCTTCGGACACCGCACTGACACTTTCAAATATCACCCCGCCGCTTGTAAACTGGATCGGCCCTTTACCTCGCGATGCACTGTGAGAAGAGGAGGCTTCAGTCGCAGGAGAGTATCCTAACCCAAACTTGTCCTGTTTGTTAGGTATTTCCAGAATTTGCCCCCAGCCTGGGGTAGATCCGGCCTGAACAACGGCCCAGGCTTCCTTGAAGGAAGAGAGAGTCATCTCTGGTTTTTCAGTGATTACAGGAGTTACGTTCTTGACTTTAACAGCTTCGAACGCCTGACATAGGGTTTCGTGGATTTCCCCATCCATCTCAACATATTTGAAGGATGACAAATGGCTCACCATTATGTCTTCCTCGCCACATACAGTCACGATGCTGCCTCTGACAGCATACTTAAGCTTCAGGTGCAACGTGGAAGTCACGGCGCCAGCAGAATGGATCCATGGCCGGCCTAAGAGACAACTGTAGGCAGGCATGATGTCCATAATGTAGAAGACTGCGTCGAAAGTTTCCGGCCCAACTTAGATCGATAGCGTCACCTCCCCAAAAACATGACGTTTGGTTCCATCGAACGCCTTCACAACCAGATCACTGGGTGTGCAGATCAATCCTCGAGTATCTAACTTCATCAATGCCTTCTTCGGAAGAACATTGAGCGACGACCCCGTGTCCACCAACACGTGAGACATAATCGTTCCTCTACACTCTATCGAGATGTGCGGGGCGCTGTTGTGGTTTCTTCCCTTTGGCGTCAGCTCCAGGTCAGTGAACCCTAACCCGTTTCCAGCATTCACGTGGGCTACGACCCCTTCTAACTGGTTGACCGATATTTCCTGCGGTACATATGTGGCATTCAAAACCTTTAGCAGCGCGTTGCGATGTGCCTCAGAACACAGCAGCAAATTCAGGATGGAAATTTTCGAGGGTGTTTGATGGAGAGGATCCACGATCTTGTAGTCACTCTTCTTGATCAACCTCATGAACTCTTCAGCGTATTTAACAAGTAAGTCCTTATCTACCCTGCGAGGGGTTTCCTCAACGACTTTACTCTTTCCCTTATCGGTTATTTCAGCTTTGTCCGCTTTGTCCGCCACAATCTCAGGTGGAGCAAATACTCTTCCGCTGCGCGTGATTCCGCCAATTCCCACTAGGTTATCCACACACTGCCCAGATGGTTCTAGCTCCAACTTCTGTCCGTTGCAGTAGACGTCTGCCCCATAATGCCATGGGACCGCATTGGTGCTTTCAAAAGGTATCGGCCCAGCCTTGGTGATGGTAATCATGGGCGGTTTGGGTGCAGAAATGGTGATCGTCCGGCGAGGGATGGTGATGGTGGCAACCTCATCATCTTGCTTCAGCATTACCTCTCCAGATCCACATTTGGCCTTTCGGCTAAACTGCAAGATTCCTTCAGTCATCAGACTCTGAATCCCTTCTATCAACTGCTCACATCCATCAGGACTAGTCGCACAGCCCATACATAATTCTCCACAGCCTGGGAAGAAACCTCTCTTCATCAGCTTGGCTTTAACGAAGCTAAGCGGTGTCTTCAGATCCTTGATGGTAGTCAACACATCCAAATTCTCGTCTTCAATAATGGCATTTACCCCGCCTCCCCTATGATTCGGCATAGGGTTCTTCGTGACGTTCGGCACATTATCTGAGAAATTGATGATCTTAGCATCCACCATGTCTTGCACCTTGTGCTTGAAGGCTTTGCAATTTTCTATCGTGTGGCCTGGTGCCCCTGAGTGAAACTCACAAGTTGCATTCGCATCATAACCTGGCGGAGGTGCCCTTGTCAAGGGAGCTAGGGTTCTCTTCTGGATTAGCTGTAACTGAAGCAGGGTCTGTAGCAGCTGAGCATAAGACATAGGCGGTATCTCAAGGTGACGGCTCGACAGAGGTGCCCTGTTCTGATACTTTCTGTACCCTTGTTGATTCGGCTGCTGCTGCTGCTGTGGCTGGGGTTGTTGGACAGCGGGGATGGTTATGCTGGCCACCTGCTGGTGCTGGCCCTTACCCTTCCTTCGAGCGTTAGATACGGCGCTCGTCTCTCCTTCACGCCTTTTGCCACCATACGGTTTCTTTCCTCCTCCGGCTGATGATAAATCACCTTGAATTTTCCCCAGTTTGATCCTATTTTCAACATGCTCGCCCGTGATGATGAGATCTGAGAAGCTCCCAGACATACTGCTGACCAATTTCTCATAATAAACCCCTGGGAGGGTGGCTACAAACATTTCAACAAGCTCCCGTTCAACCATCGGCGGCTGAACTCTAGCTGCCAATTCACGCCACCGCTGGGCGTACTCTTTGAACCCTTCGTTGTTCCTCTGTGAAAAATTCTGCAGTTGGACTCGGTTCAGAGCCAAGTCATTATTATATTGGTAATGGTACACGAATGCTTCAGCAAGTTATTTCCACGTGCGCACACTGGTAGGCTCCAAACTCATATACCATTCCAAGGATGGCCCGGACAAGCTATCCTGAAAGAAGTGCATCAGCAACTTCTCGTCTTCAGAGTGAGCGGACATTTTCGGGTAGTATGACCTTAAGTGGACGCGAGGGCAAGTGGTGCCCTTGTACTTCTCGAAATCGGGTACCTTGAATTTAGGAGGCACCTTGAAATCAACAATCAATCCCAACTTGGACATGTCGACACCCATAGTGTTCAGGTTCTCGAAATTCCTCATCTTGTCCTCGAGTGCCTTAAACCTCAGACGTGCTTCAGCAGTCAACTCTCCTTCAGCACCCTTCTGGGAGAACAAATCTTCTTGACGGTCTTCTAACCACGGCTGGGGCCCATACAGATTTCCAACACCTGCGTTGCCGTTGCCCAGTCCAACATTGACATTGGCTTCAAAATTCCCATTACCGACGCCAGTCGTATTACCATTGAGCCCCATGTTAGCGATCATGTTGCCGTTGCCACTGCCATTCCCCCCGGTCACGGGGATGCCATTCTGAGGAGTTTCAACAGGTGGAGGGGTTGGAACATTCCCACCGTGGAGTACACCATTGCTGTCAACCCTTGAAATCAGAGGTTGGACCAATGTTCTGAGCTGGTCTTGGCCGTTGGCAACCACTTGCATGAGCTCCATGAAGCGGTCCATCCTTTCTCGGAGTTCTTGAACATCAGTCTGCACTTGCTCCATTACTCTGGCTTGATTTGCTCTGGTCGGATAACGGTGGATTGGTCTTTGATCAATCCTGGAATAACCTGAAACAACCTGTATACACAAAAGGGTTAGAAAAAACGAGAAAGTGCTCGTTATGCAGATGCTTCATGCAAATGCAAACGTGTGTCTGTGCGTTAGAGAGGTATCCCCTGATCCTAGTGCCTCAGTGTCAGTGCTGATAATAAGAAGTTTGAGTCCAGTCATGGAAATAACATGTCATATATATAAAGAAAGCCCCTCAAGGCGGTACACAACGTCACTAAGTACAAGCAGAATCACTAGCATGACCTCGACCAACAAGCCTGGTGATGGTCAGCATACAACAATGATCAAAACAAAAGGATTACAAATATAGTCAAGCACGGCCGCGGGCTCGAAACTCTTCTAACAGATCCCTCGTTTCTGGATGATCAGGTCGAGTGAGCAATCCTTCGACGAGTAACTCCCTCTGCGTAATAGTGTATTGAAGACCTTCAACTGAGTCTTCCCATGCTCCTTCGCCGAAACAATCTTCTAGCTTCCGCTTCTTGGATTCAAACGTCAGTTTGTGCTCCTTCAGGTTAGCAAGAGCTTTGTTGAGCAGTCCTTCAGCGGCATATCTGCGAGCGGTTTCTTCATCAAGCCTCTTCTCGCTAGCCGTCACCTGGGCTTTCAACTTGGAGATCTGCTGCTTCAGTTTATCCTCCCGTTCCTTGCCGTTGGCTAGGGTGGCCTTCCAATGCTGATTAAACTTGGATATTCTCCGGTACGCTTCATCCAAGTGCTGCTTCTTAGTGGCCAGTACGTCATTAACAGCTTTGAAGTCCCGACCCAAGCGCTCATGCTCAGCCATCTGCTTAGTCAAATCTGTCCCTAACTGGTTCACCAGCTCTGTTTGCCTCTTGAAGGAATGAACGGCTTCGCTTCTCTCACTTCTGAGTTAAGCCAATTCTTTCTCCAATTCTTCATTTGCCTTCTTCAACTCGTCTCTTTCAGCTAATACCTGATTATGCCGCTGAATGGGCACGGTGGTAGGCTCTTCAATCACTGGAGGGCTTTCTGGCTTGGCAGGAGGAAACGGCATCCCTATAGCATCTGCTCTGGCTCTGATCCAAGTCACATATGGAGCGTAGGCTTGGCTATTACTTTTCCCCAACAGCGGCTTTCCCCGCTTACAGAGACCATTCCAAGCATGCTGAAGCTTAGATAATATATCCCCCTCTAGAAGACCAATGAGGTACACAGATTCCTGCACCTCTTCATCCTTCGGCGGAGCTCTCAGAGCATAAGCAAATTGTCGGACCAGCAGAGATGGATTATAGTTGATACAGCCCTTCCTGCCTATCAAAGGCACATTCGGAAACCTGCTGAAGCTGAAAATAATCTCAGTACCCAACCTATCTCTATCAAACCAGGCAATATCCTCCGCTGACAGACTCATCAAGCGCTCAGACCACTCAGTTGTGGCTGCAGACGAAGCAAAGGGACCCTTCTTGGGTAGGTGACTATCAAGCCATCTATAGAGTAGGGGCACACAACATGAGACGTTATTACCCCTTCGGTTCTCGTTTTTGTAGTGGACGGAATGGTAAACATCTCCAATCAAGGTAGGGATTGGATTCCCTGATGCAAAGATGTGAAAGGCGTCGAAGTCTACAAAGTCAGGCATATTGGGGAACAGAATGATGCCATATATGCACAGAGAAAGGATAACGTTGAACACGATCCAACAACCGTCTTTGGCACACTGCTGGGCCTTTCCCACTAAGAACTTCAAGGAGAAACCAGGAACCCTGTTCCAACTAGACAAGACCAACTCGGAGGCGTCCAGATGAAGTGAAGGGGCTAGACTAGCCAGATTAGGCGCAGCATCCATATGAACAAAGGGCATCTGACTCTTGATAGGCACACCTAACAAATCAGCATACTCCTCTAGTGTGGGTGCGAGAATAAAGTCCGGGAAAGTAAAGCACCTCAACGGAGGATCGTAGAACTGCAGCAAGGCGTGCAACCCGTTCAACTCAAACACAGAAGGTTTACGAACCAAGCTGAGCAGTTTCCCATAAGACTTTCTGAATTCACCTCTCACAGAATCATCTGCCAAAGCAATCAAACCAGTCAGTTGAACCACATCAGGAGTGGGGAGCTTGTAGGCCACGGTCTTCCTCAGAGAACCCATAATAGCACAACAGACGACAAGAAAACCTGAACCGGGGGAGACGGTACCTGCAACACAGACACACGTTAATGGAATGCGAATGAGTATGCAAAACAATGCAAAATGCAATCATGCAGCAGGAGATCAAGACGACTGTGCTGTTGAGGAGAAGAAGGTGAAGATTCTGTATCAACAAAACCACAATACTGCTCTGTCAAGAACAACCATATCTCTGATGAGAAGAAAACCCTGATATCGAACCATAAATCTGCTCTGTCAAGAACAAACATATCTGATGATGAGGAGAAACCCCTGATGTCAGACTATAGCTCTTCTCTGTCAAGAACAAACATATATCTGATGATGAGAACCTCTGATACCAACAAAACTGATTCACTATCAATAAA
This sequence comes from Lathyrus sativus, assembly GCA_963859935.3. Taxonomy (NCBI): domain Eukaryota; kingdom Viridiplantae; phylum Streptophyta; class Magnoliopsida; order Fabales; family Fabaceae; genus Lathyrus; species Lathyrus sativus. Next base: position 385,534,867 of record OZ012736.1, read on the forward strand.
ACCAGGTAGTCTGAAGGTTAAGGTTTCCTGCAACAAACCCAACCCTGCTCACAGGTATGGACCGAAACTGACACAAGTTTGGCATCCTATGCGGTCATCAGCGTCACAGAAATTCAAGAGGGGTGATACGATACCTAGAAGGTGTGGCATCACCATCTCCTGAAGCGGCCTCACTCAGCTGAATTCCAAATGATCGGTCCCCAGAGTCGACAATCCTCCAAACCAACAACCCCTCAGGCCCAACGGGCCGGAAAAGAAGTCAACCGGGAGAACCTCGTATGAGCGTGGATTTCATGAGGCACTAGTGCCTGCAAAGCAAGCACGCGTCCACTAATTTCCACAACTAAAGCTAAGTACACTCAAGCCTGGGTCTGGCTTCTCACTCATCAGAATGCCCCTCCCACAACAGCACAGATAATCATATCATACTGAATATGAAATGCGGGAAATAAAATGCGATAAATAAACACAACCCAACAAGTAATCATACAAGCGCTAGGACTGACTCTCGCAGGGGACGTTGGATCCCCAAACTGACTCGCATACGGGACGTTGGATCCCCAAACTGACTCGCATACGGGACGTTGGATCCCAGGAAACTATCAAATCCCCAGCAGAGTCGCCAGCTGTCGCTACCGCAAAAATAAGGTGCCGGCAAAACAGAAGAGTTGCCACCTTTCGTTATTTATCCCTCAGAGCAGGAAAGGAAACGATCGGAAAAACCTGACGAAAAGGTATAAGACAAGGTCATCGCAACCATTGTCTGGGTTCGGGAGTCGGTTACGCAAGGGGAAGGTATTAGCACCCCTCACGTCCATCGTACTCGATGGGGTCCATGCTTGTTGTGTTTATCTGACGGGTTTATTTACTATCTACCTATCAAGGCCGGTCTGAAAAGAAAAGAAAATGATTCGGCAAAGCGTCGCGCTTTATGCCTACGTATTCCCATCAGAGAATGAGAAATCAGAGTCTACGTAGTTCGACTAACTACGGGTTACGGGGAAGGTGGCTCGCCAATACGTCAGTATTGTGCCTACGTACTCTCAACAGGTATGAGAGATCAGAGCTTACGTAGTTCGGGCTAATACGGCTTACGGGAATTTAGATTCATCTGTTTTTTCGAGTAGGGTTAACAAACAGTTCCAGCAGTTTGGTGTATGCAGCTCGACCCTTGGAGACTTAGGCGTTACCGTTTGCAGTAGAACTAAGAGTTAACGACACTTTTTTCTTCAGAAAAGCTTCCTTTGAATTACGGGCCCACGGGGCAAAAAAGGTTTGAAGTTTGTTTTCTGTCTTTTACGGAAGAACTGTTTTTTATGGATGTTTGCAACCAATATCGCACTAGAGACTATGACCTGAGAGTGAATGTGTCGCATGTCACCCAAAGGGTGCCATACTAAACATCCAGACTGTTGAAAAGAAACTCTCCAACAATCCTTTCTCAGATAGGTTAAGGCTCGTAACGTATGACGTCAGTTAACCTTTATTACTGTATTTTAATTTGTTTTGAGATGAGAAGAGAGAACAGGCTCAACTAAAGGGAAGACTATCAAGTCCTAATGTTGTCATTCCAAGGATTCATCCTATGGTTGAAGTTTGAAACAGGGAACTCCTAGAAGTTATCATGCATAGGTTTCAACCTAGAGTTATAATCATCACTTCCCTATCAAAGGAAGTGAGATTCCTAGGGGATCATGTCAATGATAAACAGAAATAGATAAAGCATCAGCTTAAACAGTAAACAGTAAACAGTAAACGACTGTAAAATGCATGCAACTCAAGTGAGGGAGGAAATGTGTGTGGGGCATCAGCCTCCACAAGCTCATCTCGACCTCAAGCCAAGTATGAATATCTGCAATCATAAAGGAAAATAAAAAGCCATCAAGCAAATCACAAACCACACAGGCAAGGGAGCAGAGCTCTACCGAATACCAGCAAGCAAAGCGATACAGTAAAAATACAAGCAGAGGGAGAAACTCAACCTCTAATGCAATCATGCTCCTAGCTTACATCAATCTAGATATGGACCTATTCTAATGCATTAAGCAAATCAAACAAGTCACATCAATACAGTTGCACAGAAAGCAAACAGACAGGAAAGAAAGCAGGTCAGCACCTTCCCCAGCCCCACAACAAGGCAATCCTCTGACAGCAGTTCAGTCCTCAGTCTTCAACTGCTCTTCAAGTCTTTCATCTTTTAATGGCAAGTGTCAACTTGCTTCTTCAAGCTTTCAATACATCAAACACAAGTATCAACTTATTCTTCTTCTTCAAGCCTCAACTCCAAAGTAAATTCCACCTTCAGGCTTCAATCCCAATTGCAAGTATCAACTTGTTCCTTCAGGGACCCAATGCATTAAACTCACAAGTATCAACTTGCTTTCCAATCTCAAGCTTCAGCTTCTTCATTCAATCTCCAATGGATTCCCTTCACAAGTGTCAACTTGCTCTTATTGGCTTTCAAGCTTCAGCTCTTTCTTCTTAACAAGTGTCAACTTGCTCTTCCTGATCTTCAAGCTTCAGCTTCAATGGCAGTCTTCAACCACAAAGAAGTAGCAAATTCTATAATCTTCAGTCTTCTAGCAAGGAACCCCATCCTCTAGCAAGGGAGAAAGATTCATCTAAAAAGAGCAAGGTTTGGATGATTGACAGCAGAGTGAAGACCAAAGGTCACCACTAAGCATCCCATCATCAGAGAAAGGGACCCTCAAAGGTTCTACCAACTTGTGAAGAGCCACACATCCTACCAAAGAAGGGATGAGGCCTTCACAAGGGGACCTTACATCATAGGGAAGAATGGAAGTGATCAACATCTTCCATGTTTATGAAGGAAGAGAATCTATCTAGAAGCTCTGCCTACAAACCCTAATCTTAACACCTAATCAACACTACGCCAAAAGAAGGGAAGATCTTCACATTCAAGCTTCTTCATCTCAATCCATGGCAACCCAAGCTTGTCTTTAACATCATCCAAGAGCAAGCAAAGCAAAACCCTAATCTAAGGGAACTAAAGAAGTCAATCTAGTTAAATTAGCAAGTTAGGATCACCTAAAACCTAGTACTAAAGTTAGTCCTAACTAAAATACTAAAACCAATTGTAAAATCCTACAAAAATAACTATGGGGCCCTAGTTCAATCATGAATCTACCATACCAAATTCAGAGGTTGAATCATCCACCAAGTCCTAGAAATAAAACCTAAATCATAAGGTACTAAACATAAACCCTAAAATGGAGCTCCTAAAGTTTCAACTTAAAACTACCACCTACATTCATCAAAAAAATGTGAGAAAAATCTAAGGGGAACATGCATATCTATGCTAGCTATACACAAAAAAATCAAGGCAAGAATCATCACCAAATGCTCAAACCAAATTCATCAAAACAAGGTATCAACCATGGTTATTTTAATATCAATTTATATTCAACAAATGCAAATAAAATCAAAAATCCATGAATTATTAATATTTTTTTATCTAAAAAATTCTAGATTCAATCATGAATCAGGGGAAAAAAGAATGGGATTAATTGAGTTAGTCTTCTATTTTTTATGAATTATTTCCTAAGTCACATGAAATGATGAAATTAATAAAACAATAAAATGGAGAATATGGCCAGAGGGTGTGATCAGCAAACAATTCCCACTAGTTTCGCTTGGGCCCTTAATCCTGGGGGTGCACATAGCAGCTTGGCGTGAGGCCCATCTGAACATCACTTCAGTTCAAGAAAAATAGTGCCAGGAGGGGGTGTGCTGAGCAAGCAATTCATGTTGTAAATCTCATTGGGCCTGGAAAGAGGGGTAGGGATAGCAAGCAATGTTAAGGCCCAGGCGAAAAACCTCAATCAGCTTCTTCCAATAATTAAACAAAATAGCCACACGAGGGACTCGAACTCACGTCCCTTTGGTGTTCACAGCGTGCTGGATGAACTTGGACCTCCCACTAAAACAAACGCTGTGTTCAGGGGGTGCGTACGTGGCTCGCTCAGTGAGCGTTGGATCTACTGACTGAGTCAAATTCTCATCACGCGTGGACGATGGAGATTGTGTCTTCTCCATTTGAATTTCTGCAAACCAAAGGGAGCCCGCGCGCAGCCATGCCCGGATGGTAGTTTTCCGACGAACTTCGTGTAACCTTATCTCTCTCCATACTCAACCATTTCACATGATTCTTGAATGAAAGTTGCTCTAAATTTCACCAGGATCCCAACCATACCACTCATTCATGCTAAAAACGCAGGGTTCGTAAAAACACAATCTCAACCGAAAATGGCATAAACCCTAAATTGTCTCCAATCTTCAAATCAATTATCCAGAATCCATCTATACCCTAAGGGGAACTTAACCACATGCTTCTAATCCATTAAAAGTGCGTAATCAGTGAGAAATTTCAAGAAGTTAGAACCTACCTTGAAGCTTGAATTGCAGTGGTTACACGCCTCAATTCTCTTCCAAACCTTGCAGAATTCTTCAAGGATTAATGGTGAACGATTCTTGGTGCTCAATTCCTGCTGAAACCCCTTGATTCTCCAAAACGAGTTTTCACTTTCAAGCTTTTTTCTTCACTTTACTTCAATGATTTCTCAACAGAATTCTGCACTAGAAGCTTCTTAGCATGATCCAAAACCTATTTATGATATGTTCTGACGGATTAGAAGCCCAAACTAGGCCCAATGATGGATTTTGGATCTTCACTTTTTCCTCCAAATTTCAACATGGATATGTGCCTTCAAGCCTTGGTCATGCTCCATAATACTTCTAAACCATTCACTTAAGCATTATGGAGTGTAATGAAGTGGTTTTCTCCCTTTGGTTTCAACATATGGAGTGTATAGGATATGTTTCTTACTTGTGAAGTAATCATCCAAATGGCTATGTTATGGACCTCAAATCAAAAATGTGGCAATGCAAATCTTTCTAAAACATCAATTCCATTCAAAATGACCACAAATTTGACTTGAAAACATGTTAATCTCATTTATTTTGAATTTTCTCATTTTAATTCATTAAAATGGCTTTTATGTGAAGTTCCTTCAACCAATGCTTGATATAATCCATATCAATGAACACTCTATGTTTAGAAAAGCTAAAAACATCATTTTGAACAACTTTCATGTTGAACAAAATTGCATTTGAGGCTTGCAAGATGGTGTACTAGACTCATGATTCAAAATGGCCTGTAATGCCCAAATACCCTTGACTTGTCAAAGCCATAACTTGAGTTCTACAAATCCTATCAAGGACTTCTAGTACTCTATAGAAAGCTAAGATGATAAGGAACAACATTCATGTTGACCAAAAGTTCATAGGAATCATACTTCTAGGGCAAAAGTTTCATGCAAGTTGGGTAACATTCAAGCTCCAAATTCACATTCCTCAGATGACTTGTAACTTGTCAAAGCCATAACTTGAGTTCTACAAATCCTATCAAGGACTTCTAGCACTAAAATTAAAGCTAAGACCATGCTATACAACAATCATGTTGGGGGTAAGATGAGATGGCCATCACATCTTGAGCTAAATTGCCTTGAAGGTAGGGGTCAAACTAGGGGATTTTACACTGTCAAGTCTTAGCAACCCTAGCCTGAAACTTCTCAAACTCTTCAATCATGATGAGTTAACCTTGGAATCATCCTTAGAAAATATTAATGTATCAATCCATGATCACATGGCTCTTGAATTAGGTCTCAACCTTCTTCAAATCATCAGTTGACTTAGGGTTGACCCATTCAAACCCTAATTACACCAATCATGGCTGAGGCTTCTTAATCTTGCACAATGACCTGTCTAGACCTCAAAGTGATCTTCAACACTTCTCATGAGCTCTCTCAAGATCTCAAGTCCAACTTCATGGCTTCATAATCATCTGATGGCTTTCCACAACTTTCAAGTTAGGAGACATACACACTTGATTTCAACCACTCTTTCTGAGGCTCTTTTAACTTCTCTGACAAGGATATCAACCCTTGACCATCTGAATAACCTTCTTAGCTAGCCTTTTATAGCTCTTGATTGGTAATCATACCTCTTGATCTCCTGCATACCTGTCAATGAAATGCAAATGATAATGCTAATGTGAATGAAATGAAACATAAGCTAGGTAAAGAAATGTTGGTCAAATTTTGGGGTGCAACAATTCCCTTTTGACAAGAGCTTTGACTTCTTCATGAAGGCTTGTTGAGGATGATAACTTGACTATAGCTTCTTGATTAGCCCTAGAATCTTTGATAGCCTCTTCTTGATAGGCACATTTCTTGATCCCCTGCACAAATGACAATGCAATGCGTATGCTAATGCTACAATGAATGCAATGAAACATAAGCTAGGTAAAGAACAAATAGGTGGGCAAATTTTGGGGTGCAACAACTTCATATTCCAAAATCCTAAAAATTCCAATACCTCCAATTTTTGAAGATGATAATTGGCATGGTGAATACCAAGACGATAGTCTAAGTGAATTCCTAGCACTCACACCCAATCACATGCCTTGCCCAAAGAAACCGACTTTAGAACTTAAAACACTGCCCAAAAATTTAAGGTATGAATTCCTAGACACCGAGCTCGAATGACCAGTGATAGTCAACGCAGACTTAGGACAAATAGAAACTAAGAAACTACTGCATGTCTTAAGAAAATACCCATATGCTCTAGGCTACAACATTTCTGATCTGAAAGGAATAAGTCCTTCTATCTGTATGCATCGCATTATGCTAGAGGAAGACTGTAAGACATCTAGAGAACATCAAAGAAGGATAAATCCCATACTGAGTGACATTGTCAAGAAAGAAGTATAAAAGTTGTTAGAAGCTGGAATTATATACCTGATCTCCGACAGTCAATGGGTTAGCCCAGTGCATGTCGTACCAAAGAAGGGGGTGTTACAATTATTAAGAACGAAAAAGGAAAATCTATAGCACAAAGAATTGTGACCGGAAGTAGAATGTGCATTGATTATAGGAAATTGAACAAAGCTACTCGAAAGGATCATTTCCCTTTGCCTTTCATTGATCAAATTCTTGAGCGATTAGCTAAGCACTCGGATTTCTGCTATTTAGATGGTTATTCGGGATTCTTTCAAATTCCTATTCATCCTGATGACCAAGAAAAGACAACCTTCACTTGTCCTTATGGTACATTTGCCTATCGACGAATGTCGTTTAGGCTATGTAACGCTCCCGCAACATTCCAAAGATGCAGGATGTCAATCTTCGCTGACTTTATAGATGACATTATGGAAGTATTTATGGACGATTTTTCTGTTTGTGGGCAGAGTTTTGCAGGATGCTTATCGAACCTAGAAATGGTACTTGAAATATGCGTAAAAGTAAATCTCGTGTTAAATTGGGAAATATTTCATTTCATGGTCCGACAAGGAATCGTACTTGGACACATAGTGTCTGATAAGGGGATTGAAATAGATAAAGCAAAAATAGAAATTATAGAAAACCTTCAACCTCCTAAAATCGTAAGAGAAATACGATGTTTTTTAGGACACGCCGGTTTCTACCGACGATTCATTAAGGATTTCTCTAAAATCACTAAACCACTGACTGGCTTATTAATGAAAGACGCTGATATCATTTTCGATGACAAATGCTAGAAAGCCTTTGAGTAGTTAAAAATATCTCTCATTACCGCACCCATCATGCAACCACCTGATTGGAGGTTACCGTTTGAAATCATGTGTGATGCTAGTACTTATGCCATAGGTGCAGTTCTAGGACAGAGAAAAGATAGAAAGTTTCATGTGATGTATTACGCCAGTAGAACCCTGGACCCTGCGCAAACAAACTACGCCACCACAAAAAAGGAACTTTTAGCTGTCGTGTTCGCTTTGGATAAATTTCGTTCTTACTTAATAGGAGCAAATATAATTATCTATACTGATCATGCCGCAATCAGGTACCTATTGAGTAAAAAGGACACCAAACCAAGACTCCTAAGATGGATACTACTACTGCAAGAATTTGATTTAGAGATCAAAGACAAGAAAGGTACTGAAAATGGAGTAGCTGATCATTTATTGAGAATGGATGACATTAAGCCTGAGCAAGTGCCTATCAATGATGATTTTCCTTATGAGAGACTCATAGCTCAGTTAGAAAACACGGTTGAATGATCTTTAACATACAATGAGACTGAAATAAAAGAAGTTGTGGAAGCGATCTTTACTGAAGCCACACTGCCATGGTATGTTGACTTTGTTAACTACTTAGCAGTTGGAGTTCTTCCACCAGATTTAACTTACCAACAAAAGAAACAAATTCTTCCATGATCTTAAATACTATTATTGGGCCGAGCCTTTGCTTTTCAAGAGAGGTTTCGATGGTATCTTCCATCGATGTGTTCCCGAAGACGAAGTTCAAGCTCTACAATAGGCTCCTCAGCAATAGTCCTACAATCAACATGGGTATCAGTATCCTCCTCAGCATCAACTACTGCAAGCTGCTCAACAACAGCAAGCTGCTCGACAACAGTGTCAGCCTAATCAGCAGAGGACATGGAAGCCAGATAGAGTCTTCGATCGTCTGCCAATGCCATATGCTAATATCTTTGCTTAGTTGATGGAGGAAAAAGCCATCATTCTGAGAGATTTAGCTCCCCCAACTGTCATTCCTGTCGATTATGATGCTAATGCCCATTGCGAGTTTCATAAGGGAGCTCCAGGGCATACAATCGAGAACTGCAGAGCCTTCAAGCACAAAGTTTAGGACATGATAGATAGGAATGCTATCAACTTCAATGGGAAGACTCCAAATGTCATCAACAATCCAATGTCGCTGTCAAGCTAGTGTCAGCATCAGATCAAGTCAATTCAAGTCAAGTCAAGTTCATTTCCCCGAAGAAGGCAGTCTTGTTGCCATTTCATCTTTTGTTTTCTTGTATTTTGTCTTTGTTCGTTTAAGTACTTTATGCTTTGAACATTGCCATTCGTATTTGGTTTTCATTAATGTATTGTTTATGCATATTTTGAATTATTTATGTCGTATTCACTCATTATTTTCACTTATCACGAATCACCAACACATATTTTATCCACTTTACTCTTTATCAACTGTTGTTTAGCATGAATGTAGGGAGGATGATGAAAACTAAATCCCCATAATTGCAAATCATATGCTTACAGACAGGATCTCGTCAATGATGCACAGGAATTGTTTCAATCCCTAAACACTAGAGAGACAAGGAGTTAATCCCTAGTTAACCACTTTCAGCCTAGAAGTAGCAATTTCCTTCGGATATTCAAACCCTTTCACTCAACCTGGGGCAGGGTAGTGTTCAATTAGTTCAATCACGCACTCGAATCATAAAGGAAAATCTAAAAGACATGACGGTTGTTCTTCAAAGACCCATGAATTGGCAGTCACAATCCTCCAACAAAAAATCAAAAAAATCAAAATCCTGCTAAGTCGAGCACCTCAAAGGAGACTTAGGCAAAAATCAAGGCAATCCCGATGGACTCAACAAGCAAAATCAGTCTATGCAAAAGATAGGGATAAAAAAAATCAAAAGAGGTCCTCAAACCCTAGAAAAAAACAAAATAAGATCCAGTGACCACCATATCAAAGCAAAGGGTCACTGACATCCAATTAAAAGCAAAACAAGGTGACTTCTATTTCGAGCATACCTTGAATCATCAAGCTTACACCGTCAGGATAAATATATGCAGAATTAACTGAACGTAGGAATGGAGATCATTGCGAAGAAGGGGTGGGTACAAATCATACTTTGAGCCTAATATCCTTTTGTTTCCTAAACCGTAAACCAGACCATGTTACAACCTTCGAAATACCTAATTGAGATGAGGTTTATTCTGAAAGCATACTATTGCAAGGTTGCATAAACTGACCCTCACATATTTTCTAATCATCAGCTTAGGTGTCATTTATCATTGTTATATCTTTCACGCACCAATCAAATTAGCACAATGTCTGGACTGACGGTCCATTTGTTTCACACTATCACAACACTTCAATAAAATGACTCTTTTTCAAAACTTGCATAAACTTTGCATTAAGATTACCATTTATGAATGTACAATTTTAATTGCAAATCAGTGTTAGACATCAAAGACACTCCAATAAAGGGGAAATCAAAGAGGAGCTTGAACTCTCAGTGGCTGACACAAAGCAAGGCTACCTCAAAACCCACAGGCTAGGGCAAATCATTCAACAGATCGATCAGGGGTAGGCCATCTCAAAGCACCAAAGTTCAGCTTCCGCATATCAGAACTGGTTAATTAGGGGAAGCCCATTACCGTGTTCAGACTGGGGCAAGACCAGGTCATCCCGACCATCAAGAAGAATTGTAATCTTCTCAGATGTAAGGTCACAACAAATCATCAAGTGATCAGACTTAGGGCATCCAAAACATCTTTGTCCGCTTCAATCATGGCGTCTTCAACGAGCTGCATTTCGAGGAAGACAATCCCTCCCACCACCCAAAGTCCAATCCACATTGGCAACTACCAAAAATTCACCACGCTGGCACCTCCCACCTGCATTTCCAATCACCCGTCTGCAATCATATGGATATATGCATCGTATTCGATATCATAATCATCATTTACATACAAGATCTATCATACTTACCCAGCTTGCATCTTCGTGCGTCAGCATTTTCATTTTTGCATTTCCATTCGATATCGAACATCATTAACATCAAGCATCCACATGTGCAAGTCAAGCTTCAGGATCAATCTCGAGATTTACAATGGGACGTTCATCCCAGCCAGGGGCATGTTCTTCAAATCCGTGAGCATTCCTCACAAAGTTGTTCAACCTTTTATTGATTAAAGCAAGACATCAAGCAATATTCGGCCCAGTTAGAGGTAGTTTATTCAAGACCATGGGCATTCCCCACAAAGTTGTTTCAACCTTGTGGTTGATAAGATTTCCAAGACTGTTTTCATCCCAGCCAGGGGCATGTTCTTCAAGACCGTGGGTGTTCCTCACGAAGTTGTATCAACCTTTTGTTGGTCAAGTTCAAGAATTTCAAAGGCAAGATTCAGCCCTGTCAGGGGCATCTTCTTCAAATCCGTGGGCGTTCCTCACGAAGCTGTTCAACCTTTTGTTAAGCAAGTTCAAGAGTCTTAAAGCTAATCTCAGCCCATCCAGGGGCATATTCCACAAGTTCATGGGCGCTCCTCATGAAACTATTTCAACCTTTTGTGGTCAAAATTGTGATCTCCAAGTAAGTCAGTGGGCGTTCCTTATTAATTTGTGTTCTTAGCCTTTTGTTATTGAAGTTGGCATCCCCAACTCAACTAGTGGCATTTCTCCGAGTCAGTGGGTATTCCCCGTTGATTTGTTTCAATCCAATCTTCCTCTTGGGTGTTCCCTAGTGAGTTCGCTCTTTTTCAACCCTTTTGTTGACAAATGATGGTATTTCTCAGTGACTTCTGTGCTTCAACCTTTTGTTGATGTCTCAAATGGGCCTCACTTATCATATCTCCAACAAACTTGACCCTTTTTTCAATTGCCTCACTATCGTCCTTTTGGTGATAGCCAAACCTCGTCGGTTCAACCTAGCTCGCATCCTTTTGGTGTTGGTGACCTTCAAATTTGGGAAGTTCCTATCATCCTCTTAATGGTAGTAACTTGTGCATGTGTGTCACTCCATCATCCTTTTGGTGATGGGTCTGTCATCCTTTTGGTTCCAGATTGTGCGAGTGTTCCCTACATCCTTTTGGTGTCATGGGTGTGTGTGTCACTCTATCATCCTTTTGGTGATGGGTATGTCATCCTTTTGGTGTCAGATTATGCGAATGTTCTCCATTATCCTTTTGGTAATGAATCTCTACATCCTTTTGGTGTCAGGGTTGTGTGTGTGTCGCTCTATCATCCTTTTGGTGATGGGTTTGCCATCTTTTTAGTGCCAGATTTTATGAGTGTTCTTCATTATCCTTTTGGTAATGGACCCCTACATCCTTTTGGTGTCAGGGTTGTGTGTGTATCCCTCTATCATCCTTTCGGTGATGGGTCTGTCATCCTTTTGGTGCCAGATTGTGCGAGTGTTCACCATTATCCTTTTGGTAATGGACCCCTACATCCTTTTGGTGTCAGGGTTGTGGGTGTGTGAGTTTGCTCTATCATCCTTTTGGTGATGGTCTGTCATCCTTGTGGTGCCAGATTGTGCAAGCGTTCTCCATTATCCTTTTGGTAATGGACACATGTATCCTTTTGGTGCGGATTGTATGTGTATGTCATTCTATCATCCTTTTGGTGGTAGTAATTTGTGTGTGTTAGTTAACTATCATCCTTTTGGTGATAGGTATGTCATTCTTTTGGTTTCAGATTTCTGTTTGATATCATCCTTATGGTGATAACGGCCTTTGCAAGTTATTCAGTGTCTGCTCGAGGGTCGACATTAATCTGTTATTCCACTTCCCAAGCATTTTCTTTCTTTTCTGACAAATTCGGAGTCTTTTTCATATCTAATCATCTTCTAGCTAGAAAGAAAGAATGATGTAGGAGTTCATCTTACTAGGTTTAAGTCAATTAGATAGGGGCATCTGTCATACCCCAAAATTTTCCTACTTGTACATAATTTTCATCTATACATCCATCCACTAACCATTATTCAGAAAAATTTATAAAAAAATATTGTCTTTAGTTGTTGCAATGATTGAGTTTCAGTGGTCAGAAAAGCTTGTGATAAGATCAAGGCTAAGGTGTGTAATTTAAGTGGTATGGGTCTGAACTCTACCTAGGGTTTTGTGCTAGGTCAGGTCAATTGTATGAATCGAGTTATAAGACTGTGTAGAAAGCAAGTATTTCATGGTTAAGGATTACCAAAGATCAAAATCATTTCCATGTTAGGGTTTTGTGATGACTCAAGTCATCTGATAAAAATCAAGTTGCAGAATAGTCAAGGCATTTGGTCTTATACTTCAAGATATTGCAAATCAGGCCTATTGCTTTCCCATGCCTGAGACGCTGGTTCAAGAGAATTCAATATGGCATTACTTATTCAAAGTCACAGTTTGAGGATAATTCATGTTTAATCTCATTTCGAGGTTTCAATTCAGTATAAAGTTTTTTAGGAAGCATTCACGGATGATAAAATTTGGTTTCAAGTGAGTTAGTCTCGATTTAATTCAAATATGGTATGGATAATTCTAATTAAAGTCCACATTCACCCAAGTTCTACAAAAAAGATACATTGGAACAAATGACAACAAATTCAAAAGAGCATTCAAGGCGAAGCCCATTATCAGTCTAGGAGTCCATTTTACAAAGATCCAAAGTCCATCCATCACATTTCTCTTGTCACAAAAACATTACAAAGAAACCAAATGCATAAGCAACAATGTCTTCAAAAAGCCCAAATTCCATTAACAAAAAAGACATTGCAAGATAGAGTTTCCAAGGCCCATGTCCAAAAAAAACTAAATAAAAGTTCAATTACATTGTCCATTTTTTTTACAAGTCCATACCAATATACAAAATGTTGCACAAAAAAAAGAAAAAAGAGAAGGCCCATTTAACTTAAAAGGAAAGAAGGCTACCACGACCCACCTTTACAAGCCAACACCATCGGAAGCTACTGCCCTTACAAGCCACCATTCAAAGTGGCAAAACCAAGCTGCAGTACAAAAAGGAAACAAAACCAGACCAATATAACCATGTTGAAGCCAACACTTAAAGTTTTTTTTAGCCACATTCACAACACTTTACTCTCCCAAAACCACGACTCCATACACCAACTTTCGACTACTCTTCATGGAACGTCTATAACACATGACTCACCATACTACATAGGACTTGTAATCTTGCAAAATCCATAAAGCCAACCTGCAAACGAAACAAAAGCAATGTGAAAATGACACTTCGCACAACAACCCAAAACAAAGTTCCCTCACAAATAACAAAACCTTCAGCCAACAGCAAATTCACTATGAAATACGCATTTACGCATGGCAAATGTACAATAATAACAAATTCAGAACGTCATCATATTGGCAAAATGGCCAATGGATTCATAAATCCACTCACAACTTGCACCAATAATTTCCCCCAACTCTCCCTATTTCACCCTGATTCACCCTATAAATACCACATCATTTCTCCCTTATAAAAAAAAGTTGAAGAAACCAATATCACCCTGTAGAATTTCACTCCCAAACCTTCTTCTTCGTTCCAACCATGCAAACAGAATAACAAGTCCTCCATTACCCGCTTCTCACCTTAAAATCCATTTCAATCCGTCACACCCCAAATTTGTCCTACCAGTTGCAATTTCCTTATACCAAGTGGTTATGTGGATTGATGTGTTTGATTTCAGAGAGAGGTAATAAAAGGGTGTCTTTGTTCTCATGCTCAAAACATGGTCCATTCAGTTATAGGACAAAAGTTAATTTTCCTTCTAGTCAGGATTTTGGACATTGCAATGGATACCTTAAGGCATCATTTTTGGATGTCAAGACAATTTGTTGCAAATTTTTTTCATGGGGTAATATTTAGTTCATCGGTGTGAAAGGCCAAATTCAAAATTGATCCATGGTATAACTTTGCTTATGATCAAACATTTTTTTGGCCAGATTGGCCTACCTTAAATACTAAAGTATGAATGGTTCTTAAGGGCACTCAAAGTATCAAGAGAGACCATGATTTAAAATTCAAAGATAAAAGTTGGCCAAAGGAGCATATTGAATCAAGTTGTGTGAATTCCGGCATAAGAAAGAAGCAACAACTGATCCTTGAACTCCAAATTATGCATTCGTTGTTTTGCTTGAAGTCTACATAACTTCATTTTGTTTCAAGGATGGTTTATGGTCAAATTATTATTTGCAAAATGTGATGCGAGACGAGTTCATTAAAGAGGTTACATAAGGATTTCTCAATGAACCAATGGTACATTTTCAAGATTCAAAGTGAGGTTTAAATTGTAGAAGGAATTGGGATGGTGATGATAAAATAATGGCAATTATTTGAATTCAAAGTTATGAAACAAGTTCATGTACAAGTTTCACAAAAATATAAGGTCATTACACTAAAAATATAATCCATGATTCATTATCATGTTTTGACAAATTTTGGCAAGATTTAAAGACCCATGGTACAGTTTACAGCTGGAAAATTAAAAAAAAGGGGGATAAATTTTTGGATCAGTACATTTCACAAGCTGCTCATAGTATTGCGGAACTTGCAACGCAAAGAGAATCAGGAGGGGTGGGGACATTATGCAAAAATGCATCTCCATGAGCAAATAATTCACAGCTTGTACGATTCTTTCTCGTGCTACAACAACGCGTATATGAAAAGAAAAAAAAGCGGCAGCTGCTGAAGGTGAGATAATACTTAGAAAGGGGGGGATTGAATAAGTATGGAAAATTAAGACTTGAAAATAATCACACAATTATTTTTATCCTGGTTCGTTTAACAACTACTCCAGTCCACCCTTCCAGAGTGATTTGCCTTTCTCAACAAGGACTTAATCCACTATTAAATCAAACTGATTACAATAGTATCACCTAAGAACAACAGTTCTTAGTCTTCTCAAGAGCTACTGATTCTAACTGAATCCTCTTAAGGAATATCCTTTACAATCAATGTAAATTAAATACAAGAGTTTTTAATGCTTCTATAAAGCTTTAATTACAACAGTGATTTTTCTCTTAAGTTTAAGTACAATGAGATTCTATGAAGAATAAGAATGAGAGCTTTTAGAATATTATGATTTCTTTTCAGCAAGCGTGTAGCACTGAAGAATGAAGTGAAGATCTCCTTTAATAGGCAGCTGAATCATGCAAGCTGAACGTTGAAAAGAGAGTCCCAAAAGGTTTGAGCCTTTTTTGTCTTCACATCAACTGACCTTTCCTTGAAATAGATGGCACAGAAGAATCCTTTTTGTCTGTGTAAATGTGTCTAGCACAAATAAGGAAAGAGACGTTGAATAGTTCCAACGGATATATTCTTGAAAATACTTCTTCAGTTTTAGCAAGTTCTTCAGAGTCTGAATGGATCAGAGTCCTCTAATGAGATTCAGAACTATGTTGTATCAGAGTCTTCTGCAGCGTGTGTGCTTCTAGCGTGTTGATCATCAGAGCATTTTGACACAGAACTTCAGTACTTGGCAGCGTAGGTACTTTCAGAAACTTCTGTAGACTAATGCTTTGAGAAACTCTTCAATCAATATTCTTCTATACTTCTGATGCTTCAGCTTCAGATGCTTCTGATTGTCTTCAGATGCTTCTGATTATCTTTAGATGCTTCTGACTCAGAATGTTCTGGAGCTTCTTGCTTCAGATCCTTCTGGAGACTACGCTCAGGATCTTCTGTGAGGAGCAAACAGATTCTTCTGTAAGGTGCATCTGGCGCTTCAGAGTCAGAATAACTTCTTGTATTCAAGGCAGATTTGCTTCTAGAGAGTTAATATAATTTCAATCTGCAGTAAAACTCTCAAACAAATTTTAGAGTATATAATTCTTAAATATAAATTTCCTAACAGTTATCATCAAAACAAAGAGTAATTATTAAGAACCAATCTGTGTTCTAACAATCTCCCCCTTTTTGATGATGACAAAAAGTATCAGAAATTTTATTTAATTGAACATAAAGAATTATAACTCCCCCTGAGATGATGAATCTCCCCCTGAGTTGAATATGAAAAAGGAATAGAAACTTCCCTTTTTATCTTGAGTAATCTTCAGAGTCAAATCTTGTTTGTTTTGTAATAATTAAGGATCAGACTATCTTGCAGATATGAGATTCAGAGTTTGATAAAAGATAAGTGATTTGAGAAACTCAGAGATTCTTTTATAGAGTGTTCTTATCAAATGTTCTGAAATAGTCAATTTAGATATTAGAAAAAGTAGATATGTCTGAAGATTCATTCTAGTGAAATTATATTAAATAGTTCAGATCTTTATTTTCTCCCCCTTTTTTGTCATAAGCAAAAAGTAAAAACTTTTAATAAAGACAAATAAAAGGAACAAGAGCAGATAATTCAATGGAGAAAAATAATCTGATTCATTCAACATAATAGAGCAAACGTACATTGGAAAATATCAGAAGATATAACAAGAACATTCAGATGCAAAACAACAGATGCACAAATATGAGAAAAAAATCTAAGAGTGTTTTGACAAAAGCATCTTCAATAGGTCTGTGATCTCAGATTGTGATTGCTCTTGCTTTGACATCCACTTAGTCATTGTCTCAGTCTTCTCATCTTGTTTAGACATCCACTCTGACATGTCCTCAGATTTCTTGTCTTGCTTCACCATCCAAGATCTTATTTCAGATTGACCAGCTTCCAGAGCAGCAATCTTGTCTCCAAAATCTGGATTTTCTGTCTTTATCTCTGATGAAGGTAATGGAGGTTCTGCATTCTGAACAGAGTCAATTTCCATAGGGTCTGGAGATCCTGAAGAGAGTTCTACCAGAGTCATAGTCAATGCATTGGCAGTTGGTTCTGGTGGAGGAGGAGGAGGAGGAGCATCCAAACAAAGCAGAGGTTCAGTCTTGTTGACAATCCAGAATTGAGTTCTTTCAGCTCTGAGCTTTGCATCATCAGAACAGATGTTCTTCAGATTAGAAGCTACAGTGTTGAATCTCTTGATAAACCCTTTCCAGATGATGTCAGTCTCATTTGCATCCATAGTTTCAGAGCATCTCGTCTGAACAGTACCTAAAGACATCTGTATTTCTTGCAAAAACGTTTGAAATAAATGATCAATATTAAGTCTGGGTGGTGGTTTAAGCAAGGTTTCCAGAGTCATCTGTTTAGGTTTGGGAGTGGGTGGTATCAGTGATTTTGAGATGGAAATCAGAGGAGGGGGAACATAAGGAATGAATGGAATTTCTGGTTTTTGAGGTAAGGATCTGTTTAAAGCATTAAGCAGAGTTGGTTGAGGTCTTGTGCGTGGGTAAACAACATCAAAGGATGCATTGGAGTATGGTACGAAAGCAGAGTTTGATGGTTTATCAGATGCAACTGTGTTATCAGATGCAGGATGCAGAGCTGAAACAGCAGCTTTACCAGATGTAGCAGATATGGTGGCTAATGATCCTTCATTGTTCATAGATTGAATATATGAAAGGATTACAGATGGAAGGGCCTGTCTGAGTTTTGGTTTCAGAGGTTCCAAAGGTTCAGAAGGCTCAACTCTATCATAAAAATCTTTTAGTTTGAAACCATAAGATAAATTATGATAAAGAGAAGACACTTGGGCACAAGATATTCCAGATGATGATGGATTGGAAGTGGGAACAATCATCTCAGATGAAGTTGCAGGTGGAGGCATAGGATCTGGAATGGTAGTTTTAGCAGGTAAGGATGATTCAGGTTCAGGTTCATGAACAGGGTATTTGTCAGATGGATTAATGAGAAAGTCAGGATGAATTTCTGATTCAGATGAATTTGAGGATGTTTCAGGTGTACAAGAGGTAGAAGAAACTTGAAACACTGTTTTTAATGGAGTGATGTCAAGAACTTCTGTCTCAGGGATATGAGATGGTTCTGACGGAATATCAGATTGTTGAGAAGGTGGTTCAGATGAAGCAGGTGCAATAGGTTCAGAAGATGGAATGTTTGATGGTGGT
Organism: Lathyrus sativus; assembly: GCA_963859935.3. Taxonomy (NCBI): domain Eukaryota; kingdom Viridiplantae; phylum Streptophyta; class Magnoliopsida; order Fabales; family Fabaceae; genus Lathyrus; species Lathyrus sativus. The sequence goes on from OZ012736.1 coordinate 385,553,412, forward strand.
ATGACAGAGGAATTTTCTGGTTGATCTTCTGTGGTTTGTTTTTCTGGATGATCAAAAGTTTTTGGTTAATTTTCTGTTTGTGGTTGAGCAGAGTTTTGTTTATCAGAATTTTGTGGTAGTTCTGATGGTTGTGGTTCTGTTTGTTGTGGTTCTGTTGGTTGTGGAACTGATGGTGATGGAACTGATGGTGATGGACGTGGAGTGAAGTGTTTGATATGTATTTTGGGTTGAGGTGGTTTTGATACAGAGGCAGTGGTTTGTTTCTGAGGTGAGACAGAACTAGGGGCAGCAACAGATGTTGTTTGAGTGACAGGGGGTTTGGGAACAGACTTAATAGATGAATCATTAATAACAACATTTTTAGAAATAACAGAGGTTTTAGTACCTTTAAGTTTAATCCTCTTAGCAGATGCAGAGGGAGCTTCTCCAGAATCCTTTCTCTTTAACAGATCCTTGGGTTTCTCAGCAATCTTAGCCTTCTTCTGGACAGGTTCAGATTCTGCTACAGGCTGAGATCTTTTCCTCTGAAGTGGAACTTCTTCTTCTTCTTCTTCTCCTGCATCTGGCAGTGGTTGCTTGGCAAGTTGAAACACATTGGCTGGAACAGGCACTCCTTCCTTTTTGCATTCCTCTATATACATCAGAACAATGTGTCTAGGTTCTTCAGCAACGAATAGAGGAAAGTCAGATATTGGAATCCTCTTATTCAAATCAGACATATTTAACCTCTTTGGAGCAGTAGTAAGTTCATCTACAATCTTGAGTCTCAGAAGGCTTTTAGCGTTCAGAGGCTTTCCCATAATGAACTCTAGTTCCTCTGTAACACCAGCATCATACAGAGCAGCCACTAAACCATTTTCAGTGAGAAGATCTGAGAGCAACCTTCCAAAAGGTATCCAAGTCCTGATCTTCTGGCCTTTTTCTTTGACAGATTCTCTAGATGCATTGATGTGATTCCACAGATGCATGAACAAAATATAAGGCAGATCTACCTTGTTGATCTGACTAAGGCAGTACATAAAATAGATCTGTTCATTGTTGACATAATCTGGGGAATTTGTTGACTTTCTGTGATGTATGCATCCCATGAAGATCTTGGCCTAGATCTTGTAATCAAGCTTCAGATCTTTGAATCTGTTAGAGGCTTGTCCAGCAGTCATAACTTCCTCATAAACTTCATCCATATCCACACGCCCAGCTGGCAAATGTGAAACACCATCTGTTTCTTCATAACCAATCAGTCTTCTAATCAGATCCTCTGTGATGATGATCTCCTTTCCCAGCATAGATGATAAAATAAACTTGGGATACACAGATGCATGAATCCAGAATTCCTTAACAAGCAGAGGGTAAACTGGTCCAAACAATCTATCAAAGTATTTCACCCAACCTTGAGCTCTAACAATGGAGCGAAAATCAAACCCATTGTCAGCCAGAGAATCAAATTCAACCATGGATTCACACAACACTTCTAATTTATCAACAGGTGTGAGAAGAGTTCTCTTTGGAGGAGTATATGGAGCAGCACCTAGGTTATCTGAAGTCACAGCAGCCATTGTGGATTGAAACTGTGCAGTTGTTGATGAAGAAGACGCCATTGAAGAATGCTTTTTAGAACACTTAGGTTTTGAGTTTTTATGCAGAGAGAACAATAGATGAAAACGCATGTAAATTCTGAGAGTGAAAAGTGTGAAAGTGAATACACAACAAGTATTTATACTAATCACATAGGCACACCAAAAGACAGAAAGAACGCACGTTTGAGCAGCATTAAATGAAGAGAATAAAATCATTTCAAATAATAAATGCTTCTGACAATTTTGGGGGGAAAACCAAGATATTTACTATTCAAATTTCACCTCAAACGTCTTTTCAGTTGTGCACACGCCACCTCTTCAGATTTTGTGGGACACGTGTTTGCTTGCATGCTGTTCTAAATTCTCTCAAGAAATGAAACGTTAGCCAACGTTCAGATCTTCTAAAGATGATTAGTTCAGATTTTCACATCAGAAATATTAATCAGAAGAGAATAAATGAACAGAAGAAATACTTCAGAAGAATTAAGCATTTTTGCATCTGAAACAATTTGCTTCTGATAAATATCATTCTGGACAAAAATCCATACCAATATTTTTCAGAATAAAATTGAATCTATCTTCAACAAGGGGTTTTGTAAAAATATCTGCCCATTGATGATCTGTATCAACAAAGGCTAAATTTATGATTCCCTTCTGAACATAGTCTCTGATGAAATGATGCTTAATTTCTATATGTTTTGCCTTAGAATGTAAAATGGGATTCTTGGACAAACATATAGCAGAAGTATTATCACAAAAGATAGAAATGTTACTCTCAAAAATTTGATAATCTTCTAGTTGACTTTTCATCCAGAGCATTTGCGTGCTACATCCAGCAGCAGCAATGTATTCAGCCTCTGTGGTTGAAAGTGCAATTGTGGGTTGCTTCTTGCTGTACCAGGAGATTAGATTTCTTCCTAGAAATTGACAACTTCCAGAAGTACTTTTTCTTTCCACTTTGTCTCCAGCATAGTCAGCATCACAGAATCCAACTAATTTAAAATCATCAGATTTTCTGTAACACAAACCCACATTAGAAGTACCTTTCAGATACCTTAGAATCCTCTTGACAGCTGTCAAGTGTGATTCTCTAGGATCTGATTGGAATCTAGCACACAGACAAACACTGAATAATATATCAGGTCTAGAAGCAGTAAGATAGAGAAGAGAGCCAATCATACCTCTGTAGAGCTTCTGGTCTACTTTCTTACTTACCTCTTCTTTCCCAAGTGAGCTAGTAGGATGCATTGGAGTCTTTGCCACCTTGCTGTCAGACATGTTGAATTTCTTCAGAAGTTCTTTAACATACTTTGTCTGATGTATGTAGGTGCATTCTGGAGTTTGATTAACTTGGATTCCTAAAAAGAATCTGAGTTCTCCCATCATGCTCATTTCAAATTCTGCCTGCATACATGTAGCAAACTCCTTCCCAAGCATAATATTTGTTGATCCAAAAATAATATCATCTACATAAATTTTACAAATTAGAAGATCTTTCTTTATTGTTTTACAAAATAGAGTTGTATCCACTTTGCCTCTGACAAAATTCTTCTCCAGAAGAAAATTACTCAATCTCTCATACCAAGCTCTGGGAGCTTGTTTTAATCCATATAGAGATTTCTTTAATTTGAAAACATGATCTGGAAATTTTTCATTTTCAAAACCAGGAGGTTGGTGGACATAAACTTCTTCTTCTATAATACCATTAAGAAAGGCACTTTTAACATCCATCTGATATAGAGTGATGTTATTCGGTGCAGCAAAAGAAATAAGAAGGCGTATAGATTCTAACCTTGCCATTGGAGCATATGTCTCAGTGTAATCAATACCTTCTTGCTGACTGTATCCTTGAGCAACCAGCCTTGCCTTATTCCTTTCAACTTCTCCTTTCTCATTTAGTTTATTTCTGAAGACCCATTTTGTACCAATAATATTAAATCCTTGAGGTCTTTGAACTAGATCCCATACATCATTTCTGCTGAATTGGTTAAGCTCTTCTTGCATGGCAATAATCCAATCATTGTCTTGCAGAGCTTCTTCTACAGAAGATGGTTCAATTTCTGACACTAGTCCAAATAGAGATGCCTCAGATGATCTTAGAAAAGATCTTGTTCTGATGGGATCATCCTTCTTTCCAATAATGACATCCTCTGGATGAGAAGCTTTAATTCTGGATGATGATCCTCTGATAGTTGACTCTTCAGAATTTTTAGATTATTCATCTGAGAAGTTAAGGGAGAAGCATCTGGAGTTGCTTCTGGTTCCTTCACTTGAAGTTTGTCTGCTTCTGGAACTTCAGAGTCAATAAAGACTACTTCCCTATCTGCAGAGTTATCAACCTGCTTTGGCTTTTCAGAGCCAAGCTTATCATCAAATCTGACATGAATGGATTCTTCCACAATCTGTGTCTCAGTGTTGTATACTCTGTAGCCTTTAGAGCGTTCAGAATATCCAAGCATGAAACAATTTTGTGCTTTAGAATCAAACTTGCCCAGATTTTCTTTAGTGTTTAACATATAACAGATACATCCAAAAGGATGAAAATAAGAAATGTTGGGCTTTTTGTTCTTCCAAAATTCATAAGGAGTCTTCTTCAGAAGAGGTCTAACAGAAACTCTATTCTGAATGTAGCATGCTGTATTGATTGCTTCTGCCCAAAAATGTTTTGCCAGATTTGTCTCATTGATCATGGTTCTGGTCATTTCTTGCAAAGTTCTGTTTTTCCTCTCTACAACCCCATTCTGTTGTGGAGTTCTAGGACAGGAAAAATCATGAGCAATGCCATTTTCAGAAAAATATTTTTCAAAATATTTATTTTCAAATTCACCACCATGATCACTTCTGACTTTTATAATTTTGAAATTCTTTTCATTCTGGACTTGCTTGCAGAAGTCAAAGAACACAGAATGTGACTCATCCTTGTGTTTTAAGAACTTTACCCATGTCCATCTGCTAAAGTCATCAACAATGACCAATCCATACTTCTTGCCTCTGATGGATGCAGTTTTCACTGGTCCAAACAGATCAATATGAAGTAGTTCTAATGGTTTAGAGGTAGAAACAACATTTTTTGATTTGAAAGATGTTTTTGAAAACTTCCCTTTCTGGCATGCTTCACAAAGAGCATCTGAAGTGAACTTCAGATTAGGGAGTCCTCTGACAAGATTAAGTTTATTAATCTGAGATAAACGTCTCATATTAATATGGCCCAATCTTATGTGCCAGACCCATTGCTCTTCATTCACAGACAAGAGGCATTTAACATTTTGAACTTTAAGTTCTGAAAGATTTATTTTATAAATGTTGTTTTTCCTCTTACCACTAAATAGGATAGAGCCATCCTTCTGACTAATAGCTTTACAACATTTTTGATTAAAAGTTATATCATAACCATTGTCACTTAATTGACTTATGGACAATAAGTTATGTTTTAACCCTTCAACAAGTAAAACATTAGTAATGGAGGGAAGTTTACCATTTCCAATTGTGCCAGATCCAATGATCTTGCCCTTCTGGTTCCCTCCAAACTTCACGTCCCCTCCAGATCTAAGTTCCAGGCTTTGGAACATAGACTTTTCTCCTGTCATGTGTCGTGAGCATCCAGAGTCCAGGTACCATGATTGGTGTCCTGACCTTGCTGCTAAGAACATCTGCAACAGGAATTATTTTGTTTTTAGGTACCCAGATCTTCTTGGGTCCTTTGGGGTTAGTTAGTTTGTAGGTTTGTCTTAACTTCTATTTTGCAACATAATGTTTATTCTGACTTGCCTTAGGTTTAAACACATAAGTACTCTTCTCAGAGCTTGTGTGTTTAATGTCATTCAGGTGACCAAATTTGAATTGAGAATACAGAGGTGTCTTCCTGATGAAAATTTTGTCAACAGGTTTTGGATTGCTTCCATATGAAGACTCATATCCAATGCCTCTTCTGTTGTTTCCACTAACACCATAGATCATGGAAGCCATCTTGAGTTTGATGTTGTTATAACTTTTAAGAACTTTTGTTACAACTTTAATGAGTTCTTCTTTGGTAAGTTTAGTCATTACCTCTTCTGCATCATCATCAGATTCTGATTCTGATTCATATCCTGAGGTACCTTCCTCTTGATCCTCTGTCCTGGCCATCGGTGCAACGTTTGCACATTCTTCTTCTGATTCAGAAGATGATTCACACTCATCTGAGTCATCCCATGTTGCCATCAGAACCTTCTTCTTTTTGTTGAACTTTTTCTTAGGTTTTTCTTTCAGAAGTTTGGGGCAGTCATTTTTGTAGTGCCCAGGTTCTTTGCACTCATAGCACACAACTTCTTTCTTGGCAGATCTTCTGTGACTAGAAGATTCCTTTCTGTTGTCAGATTTTCTGAAGTTGTTGAACTTCTTTCCCTTGTGCTTCCAGAGTTTGTTAATCCTTCTGGACAGCATGGATAACTCATCTTCTTCTTCAGAAGAAGATTCTTCAGAGCTTTCTTGAAAGACCTGCAAAGCTTTAGCAGTTTTGTTAGATTTTAATGCTACAGATTTACCTTTATCTTTCTTCTGAGGTTCATCTTCCTCAAGCTCAATCTCATGGCTCCTCAGTGAGCTGATGAGTTCTTCTAGAGAGATCTTGTTCAGATCTTTGGCCATCTTCAGGGCAGTCACCATTGGTCTCCATCTGATGGGCAGACTTCTGATGATTTTCTTTACATGATCTGACGTGGAATATCCCTTGTCCAGAACTTTCAGCCCAGCAGTGAGTATCTGGAATCTGGAGAACATGGCTTCAACAGATTCAGAGTCTTCCATTTTGAAAGCCTCATACTTCTGGATCAGAGCCAGAGCTTTTGTCTCCTTAACTTGAGAATTTCCCTCATGGGTCATTTTAAGGGATTCAAACATATCAAAAGTTGTCTCCCTGTTTGTGATTTTCTCATACTCTGTATGTGAAATAGCATTCAGTAATATGGTTCTGGCTTTATGGTGATTTCTGAAGTCTTTCTTCTGAGAATCTGTCATAGATTTTCTGTCAATCTTTTTGCCATCTCCATCTGTGGGATGTACATATCCATCTATGACAAGATCCCATAGATCAGCATCATATCCTAGGAAAAAACTCTCAATTCTGTCTTTCCAGTAATCAAATTTTTCTCCATCAAACATTGGAGGCTTGGTGCTGATCCTATCCCTCTCTTCATATTTATTGTTAATATTTGACATTGAATTATCAGCCATGATAACAAATAAATATATTTATCAAAGTATATCTCTCTGGATCTTTACTGACACTGTTAAGTGATAGCACACTCAGAACCGGAGCTCTGATGCCAACTGAAGGTGAGATAATACTTAGAAAGGGGGGGATTGAATAAGTATGGAAAATTAAGACTTGAAAATAATCACACAATTATTTTTATCCTGGTTCGTTTAACAACTACTCCAGTCCACCCTTCCAGAGTGATTTGCCTTTCTCAACAAGGACTTAATCCACTATTAAATCAAACTGATTACAATAGTATCACCTAAGAACAACAGTTCTTAGTCTTCTCAAGAGCTACTGATTCTAACTGAATCCTCTTAAGGAATATCCTTTACAATCAATGTAAATTAAATACAAGAGTTTTTAATGCTTCTATAAAGCTTTAATCACAACAGTGATTTTTCTCTTAAGTTTAAGTACAATGAGATTCTATGAAGAATAAGAATGAGAGCTTTTAGAATATTATGATTTCTTTTCAGCAAGCGTGTAGCACTGAAGAATGAAGTGAAGATCTCCTTTTATAGGCAGCTGAATCATGCAAGCTGAACGTTGAAAAGAGAGTCCCAAAAGGTCTGAGCCTTTTTTGTCTTCACATCAACTGACCTTTCCTTGAAATAGATGGCACAGAAGAATCCTTTTTGTCTGTGTAAGTGTGTCTAGCACAAATAAGGAAAGAGACGTTGAATAGTTCCAACGGATATATTCTTGAAAATACTTCTTCAGTTTTAGCAAGTTCTTCAGAGTCTGAATGGATCAGAGTCTTCTAATGAGATTCAGAACTATGCTGTATCAGAGTCTTCTGCAGCGTGTGTGCTTCTAGCGTGTTGATCATCAGAGCATTTTGACACAGAACTTCAGTACTTGGCAGCGTAGGTACTTTCAGAAACTTCTGTAGACTAATGCTTTGAGAAACTCTTCAATCAATATTCTTCTATACTTCTGATGCTTCAGCTTCAGATGCTTCTGATTATCTTCAGATGCTTCTGATTATCTTCAGATGCTTCTGACTCAGAATGTTCTGGAGCTTCTTGCTTCAGATCCTTCTGGAGACTACGCTCAGGATATTCTGTGAGGAGCAAACAGATTCTTCTATAAGGTGCATCTGGCGCTTCAGAGTCAGAATAACTTCTTGTATTCAAGGCAGATTTGCTTCTAGAGAGTTAATATAATTTCAATCTGCAGTAAAACTCTCAAACAAATTTTAGAGTATATAATTCTTAAATATAAATTTCCTAACAGTTATCATCAAAACAAAGAGTAATTATTAAGAACCAATCTGTGTTCTAACAGCTGCAACGTTTATCCAACCCGCCAATACCAAAACGCAATAATCACCACTTGCGAAGGAGCCACTATGCACCGTCCCACTGCTTCAACCTTGCTTCCCCACAAACCTATGAAATTCACACATCCACCTGCAATAAAAAACCAACCAACATCAAGAACTTCATCATGCCACTAAGATTATTTGAAGGGGACGACAGCATCCACGTATGTAGCAAAGAGTTAATTCCCACAGTCTGAAATTTCAAAAAATGATAAGAGCAATCAGAGAAAATGAGAAATCACCAATCTAAGTTTCTACCGTGCTATATTAAGGAAGTTATTGGTTTTTAGGGGAAATACCTTCAAATTTAGCCATCTTCAATTGCAGTTTAGGCAGCAATGGTTGGTACATTTTCAAACCTCAAATCCAAAAAACCAGTGTAGAAAGATGAATTCCATATGAATCACAGTTGCACCAAAGTCATTATATCAGTAAAAGCAAACCAAGACAGAATCAATATCATGACAAATACATATGAAGATGTGTTGAAATTCATGGCATATTGTAATGTTGGAGCCATCCCAGCAAGCTGAAGGGACCACTTCTCAGCCAATCCCAGCACCTGGAGTTACTGTTGGAGCTATCCCGCAAGCCTAGCCAACTGTGGTTCAAATCCCCGTTCCTTATAACGAAGATAATATGGTGGATCAGTATGACGATGTGCAAAACTATCATGTTGTTATTCCCATTGCTAGTCTTGTTGCTGCTCAGGATTCAGAAGCTATGAAGATGTGTCGAGACCTAGCTGAGAAATTTCGAGTTATGGAGGGGCACAACTCAAATTCTTTCAGTGCTTTGGAATTGTGCTTGGTGCCTGACGTTGTCATTCCTCCCAAGTTCAAAGCGCTTGAATTTTCGAAGTACAAAGGTCTCAGTTGTCCAAACATTCATCTGAAGATGTACTGTCGCAAGATGCATGCCTATGCCAGAGAAGAAAATCTCATGATTCATTGTTTCCAAGACAGTTTGTCTAGGGTATCACTCGAATGGTATATGCAGCTGGAACGTAATAGTGTGCACACTTGGGCCGAGCTAGCCGATGCATTTGTCAAGCAGTACAAATACAAAATAGATCTTGCTCCGAATCGTACTCAGCTTCAGAGTATGACTCAGAAGGATAGTGAATCCTTCAAGGAATACGCGCAATGATGGAGAGAGCTAGCCGCAAGGGTGCATCCACCTCTTGTTGACTGTGAACTGATTGATATCTTCATGGGCACCTTGCAAGGCCAATACTACGAGAAGTTGATCAATAGTGTCTCTGCTGGATTCTATGACCTGGTGATCGTCGGTGAGAGAATTGAAGAAGGGTTGAAGAGTGGAAAGATCCCAGGAGGTTCTAATAGCCAAGCCAATGCCAAGAATCCTTTCAACGGATACAAGAAGAAAGAGGGTGAAACGAATGCAATCTCTATGCAGAAAGGGCAAGCCTCCCAACAATCTCCCGCTCCCATGCCTTATCAAATGCCTTACTATCCGTATCCATATGTTGCTGCTGTGCAATATGCTCCAATGCCTTATCAGCCAGCTGTTCAAGCAGTGCAAGCTCAGATGCCACAGCAACAGGCTCCTCAGCAACAAGTCTACAACCAACAAGGATATCAGTATCCTCCTCAGCAACAGCAGATGCAAGCTGCTCAACAACAACAAGGTGCTCGCCAACAACGTCAGCAGAGGACATGGAAGCCTGATAGAGTATTTGATCGCCTGCCAATGACATATGCTAGTATCTTTGCTCAGTTGATGGAGAAGAAGGTTGTGGTTCCAAGAGATTTGGCTCCCTCAACTGTCATTCCTGCCGATTACGATGCAAATGCTCATTGTGAATTTCATAAGGGCGCTCCAGGTCACACCATTGAGAACTGCAAGGCTTTCAAGCACAAGATCCAAGACATGATCGACAAGGATGCTATCAACTTACACATATTCATTTCACACTATCCACTGTTGTTTAGCATGATTAGAGGGAGGATGATGAAAACGAGATACTCATCATTGCAAAATGTATGCTTTAAGACAGAATCTCGTCGATGATGTACAGACATTGTTTCAATTCCCCTAAACACCGGAGATATAAGGAGTTAATCCCCAGTAAACCACTTCGAGCCTAGAAGTAGCAGTTTCCTTTGGATATTAAAACCTTTACACTCAACCTGGGGTAGGGTAGTGTTCAGTTATTCCATATACCACAAAGCAAAATCCAGAAAACGATTTTTCATCAATAATCCACGACATGGCAGTCACAACCTTCCAACAAAATCCAAAAAAAACAAAAGCCTACTAAGTCAAACACCTCAGAGGGGACTTAGGCAAAATCAAGGCAATCCCGATGGATCTGACAAGCAAAATCAGTCCATGTAAAAGTTAGGGATCAAAAACAAAAGCAAAAGAGGACCTCGAAACCCTCAACAAAAATAAAATAAGATTCAGTGGTCACCCAAAAGGGGTCACTGACATCCATCAAAATAAGGTGATTGCCATCGAGTTTACACCGTCAAGACAAGCATATGCAGAATTAACTGAACGTAGGACTAGAGATTATTAAGAAGAAGGGGTGGATACAAATCATACTTTCAGCCTAATATCCGTTGTTTCATAACCGTGAACTAGACCATGTTACGACCCTCGAAAGACCTAATTGAGGCGAGGTTTATTCTGAAAGCATACTATCGCAAGGTTGCGTAACCTGACTCCTCACATGCTTGCTAATCATCAGTATTGGTGTCATTATCCTCGCTATATCTTCTACACCAATCAAAATTAGCACTACGTTTGGGCTAACTGTCCATTCGTCTCACTACCACAACACTCTCAAATAAACGATACTTTTTCAAACTTGCATCGAACTTTGAATTAATTATTACCATTTGTGAGTGTACAATTTTAATTGCAAAACAGTGCTAGGTATTCAAAGACATTTCAACAAGGGGCAATCAAGGAAGAATTTGACTTCCAGTGGCCGACACGAAGTGAGACAACCTCAAAACCCACAGACTGGGGCAAATCTTTCTACAGGCTCGAGTAGGGGCAAGTCATCCGAGTTCAACTTCCATATGTTTAGAACTGGTTAATCTAGAGCAAGACCAGATCATCCTGACCATCAAGCAGAGTTGCAACCTTCTCTGAAGAAAATTCACAACCACCGAGTACCCAGGCTTGGGACATCCAGAACATCTTCATCTGCTTTAGTCAGGGTGTTTTAAGCAAGTTGTGTATCGAGGAAGTCAATCCCTCCCACCATCCAAAGTCCAATCTGTCATACCCTAAATTTGTCCTACCCGTTTTTTTTATTATTTATTTTCACCTTTTTTCGATTTTATTTTCTGTTTTACATTGCCCGCTTATTTTATTGTTATTTAGGCACGTATCCGCTCGCAATTGGTTGACTTTTTAGAAATTTATCTTTTGACCAATTAAGGTGTAACATGTGGCCTAAAGACATTTTTGTGAATATTATTTTTAGTTTTTTAAACTTCTTCCTTTTTTAAAAATGCTACTAATAATATATTTTTTTTAGCAATTATTTTTTCTTCTTTTCTTAAATTTTAATTGGTTTTTTATATATATATATATTTTTATTGTTTATTTGATTATTAATATTTATTTAAAGATTACTGTTAATATTTAAGCATCAATTTTAATTGTTAATATTAATTTCATTTGTAATTATAAAGTTATATTAGTAGTTTTTTTGTTTCATTATTTAAAAAAAAAAAGAGAGAATCAGAAGTGGAATTGGACGAGGCCCATTAGGCCTATGCTGAGAAATTGCTCTGATTTCTTGTTATAAGAAAAGGAAAAATTGATCAAAAATGGAAAGGACTGTTCATCACAACCCTAAAACGGCCGCCCCCAATTCTAAAAAACCTAAATGGAAAATCACTGTTCATCAACCCTCAAAGCCCCAAATCCGCCGGCGCCTTCATCCCCAACCTTCACAAACTCACCTCTTCATCTTCATCATTCAATCTTTTCTTGCCGTCTCTGAATCCCTCCTTATTCTTCTTCCACCATCCAGTAAACCCATTCTTTTCACCACCACTCTCAATCATCACTTCTTCTTCTTCCCCCATTATCAACATTTCCTCTTTCCGTCGCCTTCTTCACGCAGGATTTTGCAAATGTACAGGTTTAATAAATCATAGAGGCACATCAAGCTTCTGGCATAACTGAGTTCGACCTTGTAATTCCGTGTTCGGTAGATTTCGAATCAAGCTTTATGTATTAAGCAAGTGGTTTTTTCTTACTGGGGACCTTGTTCTGAGTACACAGCAGCTAGTATTCGCATTGGCTTTCAGCATTTCGAGTCGTGCACGAGTTTCGCTTCACAGCAACACGATGACACACTTCATAATTGCTTCATCAACAGCATTTTGCGTCAATGACTTGTGTTCCGTTTCAGGTTTCAACAGCGTAGAACAACTCGGAAACGCAACGGCGAATCCAAGCAGTAGCAGCTTGTAACGACAATAGCCTGTGGTCCCTCAGCTGTTGCGACGTGAGAGTTCAGAATCTGGCTGGAAGGGGGCATCCTTGTCGGATCCGATGCGATTCGAATCCAACAGCATAACGGCTCAATAACAATAAATTCAGCGGATTGTTAACTCGTTTTCGACAATGATTCATTGGTGGTAACGATTCACAATAACTTTTCTGCGTGCGTTATGTTTGTTGACTGTTGTGAGTTTGATTTCAATGTTTGTATGATATTCACGAATTGAGGATGTGTATGTTGGTTTTGTACTGATTTCTGTGGGGAATGACTTGTGACTAACTAAATAATTGCTTCTATTAATTGGTTTTATGTGTTTGGTTGTTTGTAATGGATTCGATTGCATATCCGTTTCAACGACAGGTTTTGTGAACTTACAATTACTGAGTGATTTTTGGTTGTTTCTGTTGTCACTTTGGCCGCTAGCATTGCATAGTCGGATTTAATTTATGGTTTCGACGTGAATTATATGTCGGTATGCCGTCGATTTGTTGTTTCGATATATCAACTTAACATTTCAGATTTTAGGTTCACTTATGTGAATAGTTATTCTGGTTATTAAGTTATTTCTATCACCTGCATTAGACTAATATTAATATAAATAAAATGGTAGAAGTAACAATGATCATTGAATTTTTATTACTAGTTTTCTTGCTGAGACTGTGTCTATATCTCTATTATACACGGCTTGAATGTTTATACTGATAGTGCATGTTTGGTTGAAATAGAGTGATTTTGTTTTATTCATAATTATCATAATGTATACTATGAGTAAATAGTGGAATTAATGTTTCTTAGTTTTATAATGTATAATGAGCATGGGTTTTTCTTTTTGTTGTAAATAGTATGATTCATTTTATGCTTATATCATGATGCTCTCCTATTGTTGTTACTAACAGTGTGAGCTTATGGTTAGATTTTACTATGTAATGCCATTAATGGTGTGAGAGGAAACACATGACTTTTTGTTTTTTTTGTCTTCATTTCACCAATGTTAGAATAAGTGTTTTATTTTGTAAAGAATAATTGAAAAGGTTAGAAATCAGCATGTTTTCAAATTAATAGCTTGTTACCATCCATTTATTCATTGGGGTGTTTTATTTTATGTGTTTAAAAAATTGGGTTAATTTTATTAAAGTCTTAATAGTAAATTGTTTTTTATTCGTGGATTCGGTAACTCGATACCGATATGCCACCAAAATTTCAAGTATGTGTTTGATATTGATATTCCATTATGTTTAACTTAGTTAATCTTAATTAGTTTGGTTAATCAAGTTAAAAATCCTTTATTTGATTAAGATTATTTACATAAAATAAGTCTCTAATCAACTTATTTTTTTATTAAAATTTGAAATATCTTCTTGACATGACAAATTTATTTAGTTTAGAGTAACTAATGGTTAAGGATGAGGAGTTATCATTTTAATTAATGATTAATCTTATATTAATTATTAGGTTAATTTTGACTTTTCACTAAAGACAAATTTTCTTAATCTTGACTAAATATTAATTATTTTATTTCATTTTGTTTTTTTATATATCAAAATATTTTTAATTAAATTCACAAAAGTAGTGGGCTCTTGGGGTCTAGCATCCTTTGAGTCCTTGGACAACCGCTCTCGAGGCGCACGCCTTTGAGTTGTGGTTGTTCCGTCTTTTGATTTTCAAAACCGTTTTTCACTCATTTCAATTGAAATTTCTAAAAGATATTATTAGTCAATTTTTATTTGATTATATATTTTTATAAGAAATTTCCAATTATTACTTTTAAATAAATATATTTCAAAACTATTAACAAATAATATTTTTAATATTGAAAAGCTATACTTTATTAATTGAGTTAAAACTTTTCTAAATGATTAACTTTTCTCAAATCAAAACTTTTTGCAATTGATTAATTTATATGAAAATTAAAACTATCTTTCTTAATTAAATTAAACTATTTTTCAAAATCAATTTTCAAAAACAATTAAATTCTTGGATCTCGCCTTCCTTGAATTTTTAAGCGACCGCTCTCGAGGTGCACACTTTGAGTTGTGATCCTTCCAATCTTATTTTCTAGAATATCTAGCAAGCCTAGTCCGAGTACGCTAATATTTTCAAATTATTTTCATAATTAAATCACGAAATAATCGAGTTCTTGGAGTCGTGCATTCCTCAAATTCGAGAGTGACTACTATTGAGGCGTACGCCTTGAATGGTGTGTCGTTCGAATTTTCGTTTCTAAAATACCTCCTTTAATTATTTGGACAAGTACTTTCACTATCCAACAAACACTATTTCATAATTAATGGGATGAAAAAGATTGTCGTTGGGATCTAACATTCCAACGATATCCCGACTAATTGGTTACGAGGCCGACGTCTCGTTTATCGAGTAGTCGTCATTCCTCCTAATTTTTTCAAACCATCTAATCTCGTTCCTCACCTTTGTGCGATCGAGTCTAAACCCTAGTATGTTTCTAAACCATACGTCAAATCTAAACTATTTTCTTGATTAAAAATTACGAGAGAATTGAGTTCTTGGAGTCTCACGCTCCTTGAATTCTTGAGTAACCATTCTCGGGGCGTACGCTTTAGGTTGTGGATTACTCGACCTTTCGTCTATAAAATATATGCCCTAACTATTTGGACAAATATCGTCATTGTCCATTCAAATACAATTTCATAATTATTCGAATGAAAAAGGCGTTGTTGGGATCTAGCATTCCAATAATATCCCGATTAATTGATTGCGAGGCTGACGTCTCATTTATCGAATAGTCGTCATTCTCCATCAAATTACCTAACCAAACTCCTCTTTCTCGCCCCCGTGCAATCGAAACCTTAAACCTATTCAAATATATCCTCTAACCAAAACATCCAATACGATAAACATAATTCCGCCCTCGCGCGATTTCTAGCCCAAACACTTTCCAAAAGAACATTGTTTAATCCATTCTTTCGCGCATAACAAACTCGAGCTTCAGCCTCCCCTAGCGAGCAGACAAGCCAACGTTTAGCAGTTAGAATGCGACTTAAACTCTCGTTAGATTCAATACACCTTGACTAAGAACATTGTTTAGACCTTTCTTCCGCACATATTAATTAGTGCTTCAGCCTCCCCTAGCGAGCAGACAAGCCAACGTTCAGCAGTTAGAATGCGACATAAACACTCGTTCGTCCACAAACCTTTTACCGTAGTTAGCCGAACTACGGCTGCTCTGATTCTTCATTCCCTCTTGAATGTAAGATACGTAGGCATAAGATTGCGATGATCTTGGCGAGCACATTCCCCTCTTTTTCCCATAGTCCCACGAACTACGAATGTTCTCATTTTCCACTTCTTATAAGTGAAGATACTTAGGTACAAGGGCTCCAATCCTTGGCGAGCACCCTATCTTAAAACCACTCATTCCCCTTATAGGAGAAACCTTAGAAGAAAACAAACAAGCATAGCTAACTTTACTCTCGAATCGATCAAGAGGTTCCCGTTGAGTACAACGGACGTAGAGGGTGCTAATACCTTCCCCCTGCGTAACCGACTCCCGAACCTAGAATATTGGTTGCGATGACCATGTTCTTATCCCTTTAAAGGTTTTATCGATATTTTCCTATTCCATCCTTGGAATGAATAAAGTTCGGTGGCGACTCTGTTTCGAACAGTATTTTCCGCGTCCATCGCGAGGATCGTATTTTTCGAGGTACGACACAATCCTCATTGGCAACTACCAAATGACCACCACGATGGCGTTTCCACCTGCATTTCCTATTACCCGTCTGCATCATATGCGTCATACGCATTGCATCGGACATCATAAGCGTCCTACGTCATATGCATACCCAATCGTATCATACTTCCCCAGTTCTTGCATCTTCGCGCGTCAGCATTTGCATTTGCATTTCCATTCGATATGGAACCTCATTTACACATCCAGCATTCGCATATGCAAGTCAAGGGCCAGGATCAGTCTCGAAGATTTCCAAGACCATCATCAGCCCAGTCAGGGGCATCCTCCACAAGACCGTGGGTTTTCCCATGAAGTTCAAGAGTTTCAAAGCAATCATCAGCCCAGTCAGGGGCATTTTTGCAAGACTGTGGGTTTCTCCCACAAAAATTCAAGACATTCAAAGCAAGATTTAGCCCAGTCAGGGGCATCTTTTCAAGACCATGGGTGTTTCCCATGACGTATTTCAACCTCATGGTTGATCAAATCTTCAAGTCAACATTTAGCCCAGCCAGGGGCATATCGTTCAAGACTGTGGGCGTTCCCCATGAAGTTGTTCAACCTTTTGTTGGGCAAACCCAAGACCTTCAGTGCAAGATTCAGCCCAGACAGGGGCATCTTTAGCAAAACCGTGAGCGTTCCTCATGAAGTTGTTCAGTCTTTTGTTGAGCAAGACAAACTCAGCCCAGTCAGGGGCATCCTCTTCAGAGTTCATGGGCGTAACCATGAAATCATTTCAACAAAATTATGATCTCCAAGCAAGACAGTGGGAGTACCCCGTTGACTCATTTCAATCCAATCTTCCTCTTAGGTGTTCCCCAATGAGTTGTATTCAGCAAGCGTGACCGTTGTCAATTGCCTCACTATCATCCATTTAGTGATAGCCAAACCTCGTCAGTTCAACCCAGCCTGCATCCTTTTGGTGTTGGTAACCTTCAATTTGTATCGTTCTATCATCCTTTTGGTGATAGCAACCTGTGTGTGAGAGTTTCACTCCGTCATCCTTTTGGTGGGGAGTCTGTCATCTAGTTGATGGTAGATTGTGCGATAGTGTTTGTCATATCATCCTTTTGGTGGTAGTGGCCAGTGTGAGTTTTTCTCCGTCATCCTTTTGGTGGGGGTCTGTCATAGTCATTAATGTCAGATTGTGTGATAGTTTGGTGTGAGTTTCGCTCCATCATCCTTTTGGTGGGGGGTCTGTCATAATCATTAATATCAGATTGTGCGATATTTTTTGGCGTGAGTTTCACTCCGTCATCCTTTTGGTGAGGGGTCTGTCATCTGGATTGATGTTAGATTGTGCGATAGTGTTTGCCCTATCATCCTTTTGGTGGTAGTGGCCGGTGTGAGTTTCGCTTTATCATCCTTTTGGTGGGGGTCTGTCATTTGGATTGATGTCAGATTATGCGATAGTGTTTGCCCTGTCATCCTTTTGGTGGTAGTGGTCGGTGTGAGTTTCGCTCCGTCATCCTTTTGGTGGGGGGTCTGTCATCTGGATTGATGTCAGATTGTATGATAGTGTTTGCCCTATCATCCTTTTGGTGGTAGTGGTCGGTGTGAGTTTCGCTCCGTCATCCTTTTGGTGGGGGGTCTGTTATCTGGATTGATGTCAGATTGTGCAATTGTGTTTGTCCTATCATCCTTTTGGTGGTAGTGGCCGGTGTGAGTTTCGCTCTGTCATCCTTTTGGTGATGGGTCTGTCATAATCATTAATGTCAGATTGCGCGAGTGTGTTTGCTCTACCATCCTTTTGGTGGTAGTAGCTGTGTGTGTTTCATCCCATCATCCTTTTGGTGATGACGACGACTTACAGTTACTCAAAGGTTTGACCTTCATCCAGTATCTCAATTCCCAAGCATCTATTTTCTTTTCGGACAAATTCAGGGTCTTCTTTATATCTAATTAACTTCTACCTCATAGGAAAAACGATGTAGCAGTTCATCTTACTCGGTCTAAGTTAATTAGATAGGGGCATCTGTCACACCCCAAATTTGTCCTACCTATTGCGATTTCCTTATACCAAGTGGTTATGTGGATTGATGCATTTGATTTCAGAGAGAGGTAATAAAAGGGTGTCTTCGTTCTCGTGCTCAAAACATGGTTCATTCAATTATAGGACAAAAGTTAATTTTCCTTCTAGTCAGGATTTTGGACATTGCAATGGATACCTTAAGGCATCATTTTTGGATGTCAAGACAATTTGTTGCAAATTTTTGTCATGGGGTAATATTTGGTTCATCAGTGTGAAAGGCCAAATTCAAAATTGATCCATGGTATAACTTTGCTTATGATCAAACATTTTTCTGGCCAGATTGGCCTACCTTAAATACTAAAGTATGAATGGTTCTTAAGGGCACTCAAAGTATCAAGAGAGACCATGATTTAAAATTCAAAGAGCAAAGTTGGCCAAAGGAGCATATTGAATCAAGTTGTGTGAATTGCGACATAAGAAAGAAGCAACAACTGATCCTTGAACTCCAAATTATGCATTCGTTGTTTTGCTTGAAGTCTACATAACTTCATTTTGTTTCAAGGATGGTTTATAATCAAATTATTATTTGCAAAATGTGATGCGAGACGAGTTTATTAAAGAGGTTACTTAAGGATTTCTCAATGAACCAATGGTACATTTTCAAGATTCAAAGTGAGGTTTAAATTGTAGAAGGAATTGGGAGGGTGATGATAAAATAATGGCAATTATTTGAATTCAAAGTTATGAAACAAGTTCATGTACAAGTTTCACAAAAATATAAGGTCATTACACTACAAATATAATCCATGATTCATTATCATGTTTTGACAAATTTTGGCAAGATTTAAAGACCCATGGTACAGTTTACAGCTGGAAAATTAAAAAAAAAAGGGGGATAAATTTTTGGATCAGTACATTTCACAAGCTGCTCATAGTATTGCGGAACTTGCAGCGTAAAGAGAATCAGGAGGGGTGGGGACATTATGCAAAAACGCATCTCCATGAGCAAATAATTCACAGCTTGTACGATTCTTTCTCGTGCTACAACAACGCGTATATGAAAAAAAAAAGCGGCAGCTGCAACGTTTATCTGACCCGCCAATACCAAAACGCAATAATCACCACTTGCGAAAGAGCCACTATGCACCGTCCCACTGCTTCAACCTTGCTTCCCCACAAACCTATGAAATTCACACATCCACCTGCAATAAAAAACCAACCAACATCAAGAAATTCATCATGCCACTAAGATTATTTGAAGGGGACAACGGCATCCACGTATGTAGCAAAGAGTTAATTCCTACAGTCTGAAATTTCAACAATGATAAGAGCAATCAGAGAAAATTAGAAATCACCAATCTAAGTTTCTACCGTGCTATATTAAGGAAGTTATTGGTTTTTAGGGGAAATACCTTCAAATTTAGCCATCTTCAATTGCAGTTTAGGCAGCAATGGTTGGTACATTTTCAAACCTCAAATCCAAAAAACCAGTGTAGAAAGATGAATTCCATATGAATCACAGCTGCACCAAAGTCATTATATCAGTAAAAGCAAACCAAGACAGAATCAATATCATGACAAATACATATGAAGATGTGTTGAAATTCATGGCATATTGTAATGGCAGAAGATCACTAAAAATGTTGAAGTAGAAAGAGTAAGGTACCTGCGGTGATGAACAAGGCAAAAAAATTGCTTCTATATCCTTGAATCAAAACTGTTATCCACAGACCACATAAAATCCATAACTGTTATTCGCAAAAGCCATAATGGCAGGCTTCACGCGATGGACTTCACGCGGCAAACCCGTCATTTTCTGCACCCACCACAAAAACAAAACCTGACATGTAAATTAAACTTGCAACTCACAGAAACAAGGAGTATTGATACCAGATAATAGACCTCAAGCAATTTCACCAAAAGCAAAATCAACCTGTACGATAAATGAAAGGGCAGCACAAAATTATTGACAGCTATCACTTTTCCTTTCCAATTGCAAGCCAAGCTTTCACCATGTGAATTACTCCCAACCTTGCCCGCATTTAAGCCATGGCATGAGTGTCGTTTCAACCTGTCACGTTTGTTCTAGCCGTTGAACCGCAACAGTAAAAAAAAGAACAACATCATATCATGCCAAGCTCCAAGCATCTGAGGTAAGCAAAACACGATGGTAGCTACGAGTATGGTGCTCACGCCTTTCCTGCTTCATAGAAATCATCCATCAGACAGAATAACAATAAAATTTGAACACCATTTACCACAGTAAAAGTAAAAAAAAAGCAATTACCGCAGTGAAAACCAATTGAAGTCTTTACCTCACTACAGACAAAAGAGGAGATTGAGTAAATCGTACTACAAAGGCAAAACCTCACCTCAATCCTCCAGATACTCTCTCCATATAAAACCATGTGAGAGGCGACATCAAGAGGGAATCAAAACCCTAGCCGTTCCAAGAACCTCCAAACCCTAATCTGCCTCCAAGCTTCAACACAACAGAAACAAACCACTCTTCACCATTCAATCACCTTCCATGTTCAAACTCCCTTTTTCACAACTTTCTCTTTCAATGTCTCAGACCACTGTGTGAAACCAACCCTCCACCGTTTCCGTATTCTTCAACCCCCATTTTCATTTCATTAACAGCAACCTAACCTTCGAAATTTCATCACAAAACCCCCAAAAGCTCCAACAAAACTCAAAACACCTTCATCTCAAAACTTCAATCTCACTTCATTCTTCCTCCATTTTTTGACAGAAACAATCCAATACCATTTTCATAATATCAATAAGCTTTCAAATCCGAAAACCAGAAATTGATACCATTTTCTCAAACCCGAGCAACCATAAACCCGTTAAACGACTCCTCTTCGATCTTCATCAAACCCACAAAACATATTCAACCAAATCCCTAAACCGAAACCACTTGAAGTCACCTTTAACAAACTCAACTCCATAAATCCCAAATTTTAGAAGAAACTCTTTTCCCTCAAAATCCCCAAAATCCAAACCACCAACAACAACCGATAAACCAAATCGCAAAACCCTTCAGTGAAAAAACCCAACAACAATAATCTTCTTCAATCTCCAACCATAAACTCAACAGTAATTACAAACAACCAATCTTCAAACTTCTTCACAATCTTCAGAAAAAAACCACCTCCAGATTTTTCTTCTTGAACCAGATTTCCCCTTTCTGATACAACTGATTTGCCGTAAACCTTAAAAAAAGCTCTCTACAACAACCCATTTTTCAAAATCTATTCAAATACCCCATACCCAAATCAGAATCGGACAAGGGATTGAGAATAAAACCAAAACATTGGGCAAAGCTTTGCAAATCTGAATCGAAGGTTGACTGTGAAAGGTTGAGGTGGGATTGGATGGTGTCACCTCCGTTTCCACCATTTTTTTTCTTTCTCTTTAATTTGTTTCACAATTTGTTCATGGTATGATTAGGAGTTGGGCTCAGACCCGTTTTTGTACTAAGCAAGTTTTATTGTTCTTTTTTGGTAAGGCCTATTGGATGGTAGTGAAAAGATGGGTTGTTCAGCCCACATTAGTCACCTGATGATGAACATCCATATCGGGATGTCTCACCCCCATTTTGGCATATTTTTATTTTTATTTTTTTAACATATTTTCTAAAGATTTTGTAATACATTTTTTATATAATATAGTTATTTTTATTTAAAAAAAGAGGTTGTTAATTTTAGTTTAATTCTTTTGTGAGTTTTTTATTTCTATATTAGAAAAATTTTAATATATTTTTCTTAGAAGTTAAATTTTAACTTTTATTCGAGGATTTATGTTCATACTTTCTCTTTTTTTTTGGTCGATGACGAGACTTCCGTAAACCGTTATTGGTCAAACTATTGATAATAACGTTGGATCCGAGACCAACTTTTTTCAAACTTTTCATTTTCGATTTTTACTCATTTTATTCATTTTTATCACTTTTTGGTCTATGACGAATTTTAATAATCATTATCGGTCAAATTATTGATAGATGATGATTTATTCGAGACTATTTCATTTTCTATTCCATTTCCATTTTTATTTCGATTTTTAGATCGATGAAGTCTTTTATTCGTAAGCATCGCGTATCGAAGTTGATAACCTTCTCGATTTCAAATCTATGGGGAATGACCATTGGGGTCATTTTCCTTACTTTGGGATTTTGATAGGCTACCTTCGATTAATCGGCATTATGTTTGCGATTAAGACGAGATCTCATTCTTTCGTGTCCCGATTCGATTCACTAAACTAACCAATAACTTTAATTTTCGTTAAATATTATTGTGGATATTATTGTTATATTATCTTGCCATATTCATATTGTCATATCATATTATTCATTCTCACTCACATATAATCGAAAACACATAATAAACTATCGAAATCCTAAAAGCCGAATTGGTGGAATGTTGTATCATTGGTTATTTGCAGGAACCCTAATTTTGAGTCGTGCCCGACTTTGCTCAAGGCGTAGTTTAGGACACAATGCACACACACGGCTTTCTCTTGGGCTACCTGACAATGAGACCCCTTTATTTCGTGCAATCCCGTGTAACTTACATGTACCCCTCTCCCATTCCGATGTATGCTTCGCATTTATTTGATTATTAGTTTATCTCCTAGGAGCACCCATAGGGACTAGAGCGGATCAAACTATTTTCAAACTAACTCTCGATTCGTCATCGAGTCATTTTCACACCCTGTAAGTCGAGTGCGCATACGCATTCGCCATCAACCTATTGCATAATTTGACCCTTGATGCGTAAGTCAAGTCGGTCTCGTTTTTCAAACCATTTCCATTACACGTTTTGCACGCGATAATAAGTCAAACCCTTGATCCAATGTCAATCGAATTTTCGAAACAAACTATCAATCAATTAACAACTATTCAAATTCTTTTCAAGGTGTAAACAGTAGGTTCAAGTCTTCGATCTTGCTTTCAGTTGTTTAGATGCGAGTTATCTTATTCGTGTATGAGCAATTGACGCCTTTAAATAACATTAACAACTCGACAACATTCAACCATCTCCAACTACTCATCCTTCCAAACTCCATTTCAAACTCAAACAACTTTCTTTTCACGATGAAAAAGATAGGGTTCCAAGTCTTTGGTTCGCTCTCCCGACTACTTGGGTTCGAGAAGCCTTTCTTAAGCTTCAAGTAGTCGTCATTCGATCAACCTCAACAATTCAAACAATCTTCTTTTGTGATGAAAAAGAGAGAGTTCTAAGTCCTTGGTTCGCTCTCCCGATTACTTGGGTCTGAGAAGTATTTCTTAAGCTTCAAGTAATCGTCATCAATTCAACTTCACCCTTTCAAACACAACCTTATTCTTCAAGATGAAAAATAGAGAGTTCCAAGTCTTTGGTTCGCTCTCCCGATTACTTGGGCCCGAGAAGTCTTTCTTAAGCTTCGAGTAATTGTCATCTGTACCCACTTTCAACCAATTCAAAACTCGTTTCTTTCGTGGTCATTATCACGAACTATGACTGCTCTGATTCTTTATTCATTCTTGAATATAAGATACGTAGGCACAAGATTGCGATGATCTTGGGGAGAACAATCCCCTCCATCTTCCATTTCCCCCATCTTTTCCCGTAGTCAAACTACGACGCTCTGATTTCTCATTCTCGTCCGAATGAGCATACTTATCCTCTAACCATCCCATTTCCCCTTAGCGTCTTTATCCCTTTATAGTATCGTTTAGTATTCAGTATTGAGAAGAGAAGAATTAAGCTTAGCTAGCATCCATCACAACTTGAATTAAGAGGTTCCCGTTGAGTACAACGAACGTGAGGGGTGCTAATACCTTCCCCTCGCGTAACCGACTCCCAAACCCAGGAATATGGTTGCGACAGCCGTGTTCCTTCCGCTTTTTGAGGTTTTCTCGATATTTTCCTCTCCCGTTCATTCAGGAAGAATAAAGTTTGGTGGCGACTCTGTCAAACCGCATTTTCGCGCCTTTTGCGCGAGAGTCGTGTTTTCTAATGAATTTTCGAGGTGCGGCACAATCTTCAAAGCTGTAAAACCCTTCCTTCAATATTTCCATAATCTGAAACCTACAAATCCGCTTCTTCATACATATTCGACCCAAAACCATTTCGAACCTAGAGAGAACAGAGAATGAGATGAAAGGAAGAGAATTGAAAATTTAAAAAAAAGAAACCACAAAATCGATTTAAAACCCAACACAAACCTGAGAAGAGCGGATGAGTTCGAAACCGAAAGTAGAAGATAAACCGTGAGCGAAGCTGAATCGAACCAAAATTGAACGGAGAAGGAAAATGGATGAGTCGATCGAGTGGTTATATGGAGAACAGAACTGAGTATTACCAAAAGAAGGTTGGAGCAAGATGTTCTTGTTGATTGTTCCGTTTTTGGATTCTCTTCACAGTCTTGAGTTTTGTGCATTTTGTTTTCCCTTTTTTGATTATATTCTTTGTTGATGTTGTTTTACCCAAAAAAGGAATGGATCAGGTTGATGCATTTGGGGTTGGGCTTTGTGGTCCACGGTCATTTATTTTTTTCCACCCTTCCTTTTAAAATTAAAAAGAGTTGTGTTTTGATTATTTTAGGTGGACGACGGGCTTTTCATATCCCAAATGATTCCACTCTTTTTTTCTTTTAATACCCCCCCCCCCCCCCACGATCAGTTTTTTTTTATCTATAGTGTTGCTAATGTTTTGTTGGGAATCCTGTTAATACTTATGACACTTCCTTTTAACAATTTTGGTTAATCATTTATTTACAATCTCTATTAGTTTTTCTATTAATTTCTTTGTTCGTGATTTCGTTATATTTTTCATTTTTTGATTTTGTTCATTTTCTCTTTATATTGGGTCAATGAAAGTCTAAAATGATAAATTATTGGTTAGTCTTGATTAAGATAAGACCAATTTCATTCCCCATTCTATTTTAGTTTTTCTTCTTTTTTCATTTCTTTTCAATTTCGATCAATGAAAGTCTTTTATTCGTAAATATTGATTTATCAAGGTTGATAACCTTCATTATGTCAAATCTGTAGATAATGATCATTGGGATCATTTTCTATACTTTGGGATCGTGGTAGGTTACCTTCGATCAATTAACACAAGTTTGTGATTAAGACGAGATCACCCCTTTTCTTTTGCTCTGTGTGACACGATTACATTGGATAATGATCCTCAATATCATTTCTCTATCTTGTTTTTAGCACGGATATCAACTTGCGCGACCTTTTATAGTTTGACTATCGTCATAAATTGAGCTAGAAGGTTTAACGCAACATTTCGTCCCGGTTCAATTCATAAATCAACTAACGACTAACTTTACTTTCCATCAATATACAATTGCTTTATTTTCAGTCAAATATACCATTGATTTAAATTCAGTTATTATATCTCGATTATATTATCTTGTTCATATACTTGTTAATATTTATCTTGTTCATATTATTGTGAATATTATCCTGATTATATTGAATATATATATATATATATATATATATATATATATATATATATATATATATATATATATATATATATATATATATATATATATATATATATATATATATATATATATATATATATATATATATATATATATATATATATATATATATATATATATATATATATATATATATATATATATATATATATATATATATATATATATATATATATATATATATATATATATATATATATATATATATATATATATATATATATATATATATATATATAGCTTGCCATATTATTCAAAATTGTTCATATTCATATTCATTTTGATCATCTCTTATTCACACATATTCGAAAACACATAATAATTATCGAAATAATAAAAGTCTAAATTGGTGGACTGTTGGTTATTTGTCCGAGCAACGGATTATTGGACTTTGTCAGAAACCCTAACTTGGAGTTTTGTCTGACTTTTGTTCAAGGCATAGTTTAGGACACTTCACAGACACGCGACTTTCTCTTGGACTACCTTACAACAAGACCTTTTATTTCGTGTAATCCCGTGTAACTTACATGTATCCTTCTCCCATTTCGATATACGCATTCGTATTTCTTTAATTATGGTTTATCTTCTAGAAGCACCCTTAGGGAGTAGCGTTGATTAAACTATTTTCAAATTAATTCTCAATTTGTCTTCGAGCCATTTTTAAACACCCCTCGTAAGTCGAGTGCTCGTTCATATTCGCCATCAACCTATGGCACACACTTTCATATTTTATTGTGGTTTCGATATTAGGGGCACCCTCAAGGACTAGTATCGTTTCTCACAACCTAACCCTTGATTCTTTGTCAAGTCGGTTCCCTTTTCAATCAAACCCTTAACTTGTCGTCGAGCCATTTTCAAACCAACTTCCATTTCACCATGTCTTTGCATGCAAGTAAGGTCAAACCTTTGATCCAATGTCAAGTGGTATTTTCAACCAAGTTGTAAGCCGAGTGCCTTTTGCCTCACAGTCCACCTTTTTTTGTGACCTATTCGATTCAATCTTTTATTCAAATGCTTTTCTTAACAAACTAATTAAAGAAGGAGATTCTTGGAGTCTAGCATTCCTTGAATCTTCGAATGAATGGCTCTTGAGGCGCACGATTTGGGTTGTCGTTCATTTACCCTTTTGTCTTAAAACACATAATTTATATTCCAAAAAATTTGTAATCAAACTTATGAAAGAAGGATGTTCTTGGAGTCTAGCATTTCTTGAATCTTCGAATGTATAGCTCTCGAGGCATGCCCCTTGAGTTGTTATTCATTCAATCTTTCGATTTCAAAACATTCAACTCTTTCTCGTCAATCCTATTCAATCAACCCCCCAAAGAACTAAGCTCTTGAAATCTCGCATTCCTTGAATTCTTGAGTGACAGCTCTCAAGGCACGCCCCTTGGGTTTTTTGTCAGTCAATATTTCGTTTCCAAACCAACTCTCTTATCTCTTTTTGTGGCCGTCTCCAAGAACTACGGACGCTTTGATTCTTCATTCATTTTTAAGTGTAAGATACGTAGGTGACGCTACTCAAAAAATGCATTGTGCAACGACGGGGAGGCGAAAAAGATAGATAGAAGAGTCGCCATCGAACTTTATTTATCCCATGGGGGGAAAGGAAAATATCGAGAAAACCTTAAGAAATAAATGGATAAGATGGTCTCGCGACCAAGAACGGGTTCAGAATCCGGTTATGCGAAGGGAAGGTATTAGCACCCCTCGCATCCATCGTACTCAATGGGAACCATTTGTTTGTCGATGTGTGAACTTATTTGCTTAAATATTATGCTATAAAAGAGTGTTCCACTAGGTAAAAGAAGGGTTAGAAACAAGGGAAAGAGAGGTAACGAAGGAATAAGAGAGAAAGAACAGACTCGGTAGGACATCGCGGTCCTAGGCCTACGTATTCTCAATAGGTATGAGAAAGTCAGAGTCGACGTAGTTCGGGGCTACGGATATAGGGGGATTATGCTCGGCAAGGATTGTGGCCCTTGTGCCTACGTATCTTTACTTAAAAGAAGTAAAGAATCAGAGCATTCATAGTTCGGCCTACGGCTTGTTAATGTTTTTATGGATGATGTTATCGTGTGCGTTCTAGCAGTTTAGATGTTTTGCGGCTCGCATGTGAGGAGACTTATGCGTTACCTGTTTGCGGTAGAACGGACGTAACATATCCTTTTTGAAATGATTAGGTTTTCGCCATGTGAGGCAAGAAGTCACGTTTGATTTGTGAGATTATTTTTTAGGGGTGAGATATGTCCTCGGATAGTAACCCCTTGCGGGTCGTACCCAATTCTTTATCTCAAAGTTTTTATTATGAAAGGTGTGGCGAACGTAGCGTCTTCATATTGAAAGACGAGTATCAAGACCACCCACACTATAGTGAATATCCTAACACTCGGAGAGGAAGAAGACTACACTCAATCCTCTCTCTTTAATTCAATACAAAGAGAACTTCATTCTCTTATTAAAGATGTTTTTTGGTTTTGAATGGTAAGTGCTTTGCGACAGAGAACCCTACGGTAAACGTCAGCACTCGGGATTGGAGAAGGCCTACGCCTAACCACTCCACTACCATTCAAGTTTTTGTTAAGAAAAGAGTTTAAAAAAACACTCGGTACGGGACCGAGGTTTTAGGTGAGAAGGTTGCGGAGGGGTGGTGAATAGAGTCGCGTCTTTGTATTGAAAGACGAGTATCGAAACCACCCACACTATAGTGAGCATCCCAACACTCGGAGAGGAAGAAGTCTACACTTAATCCTCTCTTTTTAATTCAATACAAAGACAATTTGATTTACTGAAAGTGTTTTGAAGATGCATTTGGTACGAGGCCGAGGTTTTTTGGGAGAAAAGGGATTGAAAATGTACAAGCGTCTTCGTATTGAAATACGAGTATCGAGACCACCCACACTACAGTGAGCATCCCAACACTCGGAGAGGAAGAACTCTACACTTAATTCTCTCTTTTTAATTCAATACAAAGAGATATTGGTTTTCTTGTTGAAAGTTGTTTTTGAAAATGCACTCGGTATGGGGCCGAGGTTTTAGGAGGGAAGGTTTGAAAATGCATTTGGTGCGTCTTCTTATTGAAAGACGAGTATCGAGACCACCCACACTACAGTGAGCATCCCAACACTCGGAGAGGAAGAATTCTACACTTAATCCTCTCTTTTTAATTCAATACAAAGATAATTTATTGCTTTATTAAATAGTTTTAAAATGGGTTAAAAAGCCCAAAATAACAAAATAAAATAAAATAAAATAAGAATTAAAATAAAAGAGAAATAAAATAGCTTATTAAACAAAAGATATGACTCTTTGGGATCCTATGATTCTTGAAGTTATTTTTAAATAAATGAAATAGAAAAAAGAAAAGAAATAAAATTAAAATACAAAGAAATAAAAATAAAATAAAACAAGGTATTAAAAATAAGAAAGGGGCTCTACCAAGGGTAGAACCCATGACCTCAAGGTTCACAAGTTAAAACCATACCACTCCAACCAACGCACGCGTGTGATATTGAGTGGAGAAAGAAAGAAAAAAATAATAAAACAAAGAAAATCATGAATATAAACCAAAAAATGCCCCCGCTGGGGGTCGAACTCAGGTTCAAGACATGGCAAGGCAAGGCATTAACCACTGGGGTGGCGATACATCCATTGTATAACGCCACCCCTATAAATCAAATACTTAAAAGGCATGATTTTCTGGGCAAGCTAAGTGAAAATTCAAGAAAACGACTTTGCCATAACTTCTTCAAATCTCCACCAAATCCCATGAAACAAAAGTCTATCCTGCTTAATTTTTCAAAAGGAACATGATGGCGTTGTTCAAATTTTGAAATGATGCTCCTATGGTAAAATTTGAATGCTCACGCAATTGTGGAGTTTGAAAAGCATTTTGAAACTTCAGAGTTGAAACAGATGCAATTGAAGACAAAAATGATTTGAGCAAGTTCCAAATATGTAAAGGAAAGAGTTCCATCAAGAAAGTTTGTTCTAAAAGCATCA
The DNA here is from genome assembly GCA_963859935.3 of Lathyrus sativus. Taxonomy (NCBI): domain Eukaryota; kingdom Viridiplantae; phylum Streptophyta; class Magnoliopsida; order Fabales; family Fabaceae; genus Lathyrus; species Lathyrus sativus. The sequence goes on from OZ012736.1 coordinate 385,583,233, forward strand.
AAACAAAAAGTGAGTGGTTGGTGAATTTGATGTTATGGACAACTTTGCAAAACAACCATATTAATGATTTCATGACAGCAGGCAAGTTATTAAATTCAAAACCACAAGTTGAAGCATTCTACACACTAATTGCAAGGGTCTCAACAACAAAGAACTTGAAGGTATTTGTTCAATTCCAAAATAGCAAGCAGATCAAGATATGGCTTTATGACATCAAAGGTTTAAACTGATCCAATACAATGGTGATATTTCAAACAGTGTTAAATTTCATCCAACATGTTTTCAATTGCCAAACAATTTGTCACTAAAACTAAACTTAGACATCACATTTAATCTACACAGGAGCAACAACATTGTTCACAAATGGACAGCTCAACATTCAGACCCAACATCAATCCATAACAGTTGCAAACATACCCCCTTATGTTCATACATGACAATTCTCAAGATCCTCCAACCACCAGTCTAACCTATTTCATGTGATGGTTACTGCCTAGCAAACAAACAAAGGATCAACTTTCAGCATTAAGCTAAAACAGAAGCAGCAACAGGTTCTGTACCTCATCAACATCCACTTATGGATTATGGAAAGTAGCTCCCAAACCACAATGCATACCAGTAGGGGGACTCATTGAGTTCTACCAATTAAACTCATGTTTTCTGTAGAAGAAAACTCAAAACAACAGTGGTTCAACAGGCATCTATGTTCAAGGCAATTGGCAAACACTAATCAAGGGACAGGTTCACAACAAGTGGCACAATACAACACTAAATAGACCTACACATCATGCCTTATCATCATGCATCAAGGGTTGCAACACTCAATGTCTTTACTAAGACCAAGCATACACACATAATTCCAATAGAAAATTCGCATAGAAATGATTAAAAGCTTCCTAACATGAAAACAGGATCAAAGAAGTTTATTTGAAAATAGGAGCAGCAGCACAGTTTGGGGTATCTCAACAACCTTCATTGGTGAACTTCAGCTACCATGTCTTTACAAAAGTGTGGCTTCAACCACTTATAGATCAAACAAGATTGTTTTGTTAAAAGACAACAAGCCTTGACATCGCAATGTACAAGAAAACAAACAACAGTCCAAAAGAGTTTGGTTTTGATAAAACATACACAACATCCAAGTTATAAATCAAGCATATACCCTCCATGGCAGTCAACAATGCAAACACACCAACACAATTTCAACAATGATATCCAAATAATCTCAAAGCTATTGTCATAAAGACAAACTAAAGGCAGCATTGTCATGAGTTTGAAATAAACTCAACACTATCAACAATTACAGTAATGGACTAATCACAACAATGTCTACTATGAAAAAAGTTAATGGTATCAGTCAAACCACAAGCCTCATGCAAAAACAAAACTTAACCCTTGCAATGCCAGCCTCAAACACTAAATCCCACATGACACACAAAAACAGTCATCAATTTTACAACAAATACAAAATCAAACTTAGTATGAAAAAACAGTTTGGATAACACAAGATCAAGAATTCAAAGCCATCCCATCAATTCTCAATACTCCCCATATTCCAACAACCTATATCAATGCCTTTCCAAAATCAACAACATGGCCCTAATGACAGTCCTCCAACTGAACATCCAACTCTAATTCAAAACACACCAAGCAGGAACACCTTGCAAACTTATCATGGAAATGTCACACAAACTTTAATTCAAATCACACCAAACAGAAACAGCTTGCAAACTTATCATGGCAATGTTACACATCTAACAACAAAGCCAAATATCAATGTTCAAAAACACCACATGTTTTAACAGCAACTCAACACAACATGATTGAAAACTTTTCAAAAGTTAAGGCATAATCAAACACAAGACATAGACATGTTCAAAACAGTTGAAAAACACAAGACATGGGCATGCTCACAACAGGCCTCGCACTAATAGCTTAAACCAACTCATCATATCAAGAATAACAGCAATCATGATAATTTAAGTCCACAGTGTTTTCACAAAAAGTAACACATACACATTCAAACTTCTCAAACCAACACACTAGTTGATCCACAATAGCATACTAACCAGCCAGCCTGACAGTTTTGTACAACAAACAAAAAAACAATAAAATATCCTTTGAAAAACAGCAACAGCAGCAAGCTTCTTGTTATCACAATACAAACATCAATTCAATACCTCTTGCAAGCAAATACAAGTTTGAACCAACCTAACTCAAAACAGCTCAACAGCTCAGTTGTAAAAACAAACATGGCAGTGTTGTAACAAAAGCAAGCTTTACACATCAACATCAAATCCAAACTTTAAGTGAAAGTTAAACTAACTTCAAGACAGCTTTTGACAGCATGACTGACAAACTGATTCCTCATGGCAATGCATAAACACATTCATCCAACACCAATCAAAACATAATGCATGATGAGGAAAAGGTTAGAAAACACCTACCTCTTGTAGACCTCCAAGCAAACTATTTAGAGGAGACTTTGAAGAGTTGTTCCAGCTAATATCCAACAATGCCTTGTTGAACCAACAACTTTCTTGTACTTGAAGAAAATGAAGGAAACCTTGTAACAGATCCAAGCACAAATGATGCAGAGGTTCTTGGATGTTTTTGACAGCTAGTACACCTCAAACCAAAGGTGTTTGGAGTATTGAGATGGTTGAAACAAGTTTGAGCAAAGAGTTTTCTGGTTTTGTATGAGAAAGTCAAGGTTTTCTAGGTTGAAGGTTGACTTTTGGATATATGAGGTTTTGGACTGGTTTAATGGTTGGAACACCTCCTAATCAGGATTTTGAGGTTGTATGGATGGTTTTTGAGGTGGTTGAATGATTAGAAATGATGCTGGTGTGAAGTTTGCATAGGACATATTTTGTGGTTTTTGGGAGAATCTGAAAATGCAAGCTCTGGTTTTTCTCTCTTGCAACAATGATGGATGTTGTCTAGGGTTTGTGGTGAATGGTATTTAGCTTAAATATGAAGTAAAAGGGGTAAAATGGCAAGCTTTACCAAGGTGAAAAATGAAGGGGCATATTTGCATTCTTTCATGAATTTTTGAATCAAAGGTGGATGGTGATCAAGGACAAACAGCCCATAGGGCTATGCAGTAGCTGGATGAAATGATAGCTGCTTTTGTGCCTGCTAGCAAGGAGAGAGGTATAGTGTTGTGACAACTTTTGGCAATGTTTGGCATGCTCCCAATGCAAGTCCTTTGCATGATTTGAGGAGTTAACAGGCTGTATGATGAAAATGCAAGGTTATGCCAAAATATCTTGTAACAAATGCCTTGCAAATATGTTTAAATCACCCACTTTGGACCATAATAACTTGATGCTCAAAGATCACTTTGCCCTAAACTCGAGCTCTAAGTATAGAGGACATGGCAAGGAACAATTTCCATGTTGAAATCATCTTGATTTAAGGATTGGAAGACCATGAAAAATGATGTTGAAAATCATGCCATGCAAGCTGTTCATGAATAACTTAGAAAAAAATTCTAAGTTATGGATTTGGTTTATTTTTCCTCAACTTTGCACATCCATAACTTGAGCTTCACAAATCATATTGAGGACTTCTTGGACTCTTTGGAAAGCTTGTAACATAATTAATAACTCTCATGTGGGACAAAGTTCCATTGGACATCAAGAAAGTGATGGAAATTGGCTTGCAAAGTGGTGCAAAAATCTGTCCAAACTTAACAGTTTTGAAATTATTGAAATCCCCAACTTTGATTGATCATAACTTGAGCTCCAAGTATCACATGATTATGAATTGGTACTCAAAAGAAAGCTTGAAATATAAGGAATAACTTAGATGTTTTATCCAAGTTCATTTGAAACCTTGATCATGAAGAAAAATGGCTTTGAAGATAGTTGTTCCAAACATGAAACTTTCCATAAATGGAAAGTTCTAAAACCCTAATTTTCCTTAAAATGGCAACTTTCAACAATTCTTGATTTTTCATGATTCCCTTGACTTTTCTTGATCAAATTCCATCCATTGGTCATATTGAACTCAAGGATCGTGATCTTGACCTCAAAAAGTCAGGAGTTGACTTTTTCACTGCATAGTTGACTTTTCCCTCAAATCTCCTGATTTTAAATTGACTGATCAATTAAAGCCCTTCTGATTAAAATTGATGGTCAATATACCATCCCCAAGCACCTTAGGACATATGGAAGACCATGGAAACAATTCTTTCCCTTAAAAACAAATTTATCCTGATTAAAATTGAAACCCTAATTTCACCCTTTGTGCCTGGGCATTGTGCAGATGAACTGGGTGATCATTCCAACTCCACCATGACCTCTGAGGTGATCAACAAACTTCTACCTCATGCCTCTACCAATGATGAAACCTCAAAATATCTTGACAACCCTCTGATGGTTTGTACCAATGCCTTTGATTAACAAAAAAGTATGGGCAAATTTAGGGTATGATAGATGCCCGTATCTAATCGGCTTAAACCTGGTAAGACGAAATGCTACGACATTCATTTTTTCGAGGTAGAAGATGATTAGATATAGAAGACCATGAATTTGTCCGAAAAGAAAGGAACTGCTTGGGAATGAAATATTGGATATCTTGCAAAGGTCGCTAACACCAAAAGGATGTTAACAGAGAAAACTTGACACCCAAAGGATGACAAACCTATCACCAAAAGGATGATAGTACACTCACACACACTGCTCTGACATTAAAAAAAAGTAAGGGACCCACTACTAAAAGGATAATGGAGTGAAGAAAAATCAACCCTAACACCAAAAGGATGTAGGGAATCCATTACCAAAAGGATAATGGAAAAAACGCTAGTCATGACACCAAATGGATGCCAGACCCATGACCAAAAGGATGATGGAGCAGAAACAAAATCATACCTAACACCAAAAGGGTGTAGGGAATTCATTACCAAAAGGATTCCAGATCCATCACCAAAAGGATGATGAAGCGGAAACAAAATCAAACCTAACACCAAAGGGTGTAGGGAATCCAATACCAAAAGGATAATGGAAAATACGCTAATCATGACACCAAAAGGATGCCAGATCCATCACCAAAAGGATGATGGAGCGGAAACGCTAGTCATAACACCAAAAGGACGTTAGACCCATCACCAAAATGACGATGGAGCGAAACAAAATTAACCCTAACACCAAAAGGATGTAGGGGATCCATTACCAAAAGGATAATGGAAAATACGCTATCATGACACCAAAAGGATGCCAGATCCATCACCAAAAGGATGATGAAGCAAAACGCAAACAAAACTAACACCCAAAAGGATGTAGGGGGATAAGCTTCTCTGAAGAGATTACCACTTATTGCTAAATACGAACAAGCTTCTCCCAAGAGATCGCCACTTATCACTGAAGAAAAATAAGCTTCTATGAAGAGATTGCCACTTATTGCTGAAGACGGATAAGCTTCTCCCAAGAGATTGCCACTTATCACTGAAGAAAGATAAGCTTCTCTGTAGAGATTGTCACTTATCACTGAAGAAAGATAAGCTTCTCTGTAGAGATCGCCACTTATCGCTGAAGACGGATAAGCTTCTCCCAAGAGATTGCCACTTATCGCTGAAGATGGATAAACTTCTCCCAAGAGATTGCCACTTATCACTAAAGAAAGATAAGCTTCTCTGTAGAGATTGCCACTTATCACTGAAGAAAGATAAGCTTCTCTGTAGAGATCGCCACTTATCACTGAAGAAAGATAAGCTTCTCTGAAGAGATTGCCACTTATCGTTGAAGAAGGCTGGAGAAAATCATTGGGGAACACCCATGGCTTTACTGAAGATGCCCCTGTTTGGGCTGAATGTTGATTTGAAGATCATATTAACCACGTGGTTGAAATACGTCATGGGAAATACCCATGGTCTTGAAAAGATGCCCCTAACTGAGCTGATTACTGTTGCACCCCAAAATTTGCCCTCACAATACAAGACTTTGTGTTCTAAGAAGGTTCACAAGGTTCACAAGTTCTCCAACAACTTGCATAACCTTTCATGAAGTTCATAAAGTCCACAAGCTACTTTATGAAGGTTCACAAGGTTCACAAGATTCACAATGTTTACAAAGCTTTCCTAAGGGTCATGAGGTCTACAAAGCCACTTCATGATGTTCACAAGGTTCACAAGCTTCACAATACCTCCCATGAGTATCGCAAGATATCTTATGAAGATTCACAAGGTTCACAAAGTTCACAATTGGTCAGAAGAGTTGACAATTCCCTCAGACAATGCACCTCCTAAGCAGTGCATCCAAAACTAGGGTTTTGACTTTAATCAGGCTAAATGGACTTCCAAGACTTCAGATTTGGTCCCAGGGGTATTTTGGTCATTTTTACGTGGATCCCGCTAATTCTTTGAAGACGGGCTGTTACTGAGCTGTGAGACACTTGAGACACTATTTCTGAGGCATTTATTTATCACCTGTTTTGATTATATCAAGGTGCCAATTCGATGTGTTCGGTATCGAAATTTGTCGGGCATAACTGAATTTAAGGTCCATTTTATCGCTCATGGTTTATTTCCAGAGCATTTTCGTTGCTGTTAATAAGGCGCAGTTTAATTGGGTATTATTGGATTGTTGCTTATATCATTTGGTCAGTGGAATTCAATTACGGGCAATATCATCATTGATACTAAATCTGTTGTGATTACGGCGCACATTCGCGTTTGGTTAGAAAATGAGGAGAATATTGTTGGCTAGAATCCAAATGAATGAAGTCAGGTGATGAGATTAGGACTACCAACGAGACAAGTACATGAGCAAGAATATCATTCGTGAGTATTTATGGTTTATGACTAGAATAATGAATTTAAATATTTGTGGATTTATTCACAAATGTTTATAATTTATAACTAGAAATAAATATAAATAGATTCAAAGTTGAATGATCATGGAATTTTTATTTCATAAGAATATCATTTTACAAAAGAAAGTGAATCATTTCACATTTGAATTGCTGTGAGATTACATTTACAAATGTTACATCTACTCTAAAAAATCCTAAATCCTAAAAACTCCTAAGGCTTCTTCATGGTATCCTTCCCTTGAGTGTTCCTCGAAGTTCCCGATCACCTGCAAAAAATAAGAGAAACAAAACAGAAGCAGAGAAGGGTTAGAAGTTTGTTTTCGACACTCTCAGAACAATGTCATCATCGAGTGTCGGGAGTGGCACAACCGAAGCTGCGTCCAACCCCCGTTACCGATCCACGCCATTGGCGTCAGATCAGGTAATATTTGTTCTTATCATGCGGGACAGCCGAGAAAGAGTGAGAGTAAAAGAAGTAGGATTAACTGATTTTCCAAAAGGATTCACGCGACTTTGGATTCAAAACTAAAACACCATTCCATCAAGTAAACAAGTGGACTATCAAGCTGATCGGCAAGGCCGGCACGAGTTCAGACCCGGATGCCAGCGGGTCTGAACCGTTTTTATTTCACCTGAAACACTTGAATCAAATAGCATCAGCTCATAACAGAATTCATAGGCTATATAAAACTTGAATGAGCAATTCAATTCATGAAGTAAAATCAGCTCAGTTCAGAAGGTAGAAGAATAAATTCATGGCAGAATCAGATTCTTACGCAAAAGCCCCATCCAACAAATCTTTCACGAGCAAGTAATACCAACAAATCACAAAGTTCGGATTCACACCATAGAAAGAGTACTTAACAAAAACAAAGTGCATCAGAACCAAGTTCAATTCAAAACAGTCACAGCCAAACTGTATCAAAACTATAAGCCAAATCAGATGAACAAGCATGTCAGTTCATAAGATAAATGAGTTCACAAAAACCATATCAGAAAGTAGTCTGTTCACAAATCCATCACCTGAAATCCAGAAACACAAGTCAAACTGGATATTCAGATATATGACAAAACTGGATTATATCAGTAAAACCAGATTTATCAGAACAGATCAATCCATATCAACAGGCGAATCACAAAAGTCCATATCTGAGAAGATCCGAAAATCCCTCATTGATCAAATTATATCAGAAGCGGATATCCAAATCTATCAGTTCCCAAATGCAATCAAATCTGTAACAAACCAAATCGTATCAGAAAAATCCAATCAATATCAAGTGAAATCTCAATCAAATCCAAAGAAATCAAATCTCAGGTCATCACAATAATAACGAGAATCAAACTCAAGTCCAAGCCCACGAAATCACAAAATCAGAAAGTATATAAAAAGAACAGTCTCACCGCGTCACAAACCCTGGAGGGAGAAGAGAGAGCGAAGAAACCCTAGCGCGAAGAACAACGCGAACGGCGGCCGCGAGGAGAGAAGACCGAAAATTGTCACCAAGAGGAACTCGCGAACTAACCCACAGAGGGTGGTTCACCGGCGCCGCCTCAACGACGAGCAAACCCCCCTCGAGCTCAGACTATACCATCATCATCGCCACTCAATCATATCACGTCACACGAACGGGGCCTCGCAAAGAAGTTCACCGGTGCCGATTAGCTCACAGAGGCAAACCTCTTCTCGAGCTCAGATCAAATCTCATCACCGCCCAGTTTCCGTTCACCGCTGATCGCAACATAAAACGTAAGCGTCGCATGCATAACACTTCATATTTGATGGTTTGATGTTTTGACATTTTAGGGGTTTCAATATCGGAACGAAAAGAGGCAACGGCGATGGAACGAGACAGAGCGAACCAGAGGAAACAAGAAACGAACGGCGCCGCGGGGAGAATGGGGTTTTGAAACCCTAGATCTTGTTTTTGATGCATTTACCGGCCCAACTCCCCTTTTTCTTTTTTTATTTTAGTTTTTGTTTATTTTTATTATTATAATTACTTTTGATTTGTTAAAATATTTTCTAAAATAATATTAAAATCCATTTTTTAAAATAAAAAATTAGGTTAAAATAGTTTTTTTGAGAATTTAAGTAAATAAATTTATCAATATTAAAAATCCTATTTAAATTCAAATTGAAGTTTACATCATAAAATAAAAACTACAAAAAATATGCATAATTTCACATTTTCACTTCCTAACTTGTCTGGTAATTTATATGTTTTTGTCCACTAACGCTGTCTGTTCGTTTTGCAGCTTGCCACGTTGCCTTTTATTTATTTAGTTGTATTTTATTCAAATTTTCATATTATTGTAACTGTTCCTCATCTGTAACCTCGCGAACCAACAATCACGTTTACCTTTCCGCTTTTACTTTCCGTTGTTTGTATGATTTAAATTTCTCGCATCCTTTCACTAATATTCCGTCACATTGCACAACTCCGAAGGTTTAGGTCTAACTGTTCGGCCGCCGCGCCGATAAACCCTCAAACCCTCAAAATTACAAACCCTAATTTTCACAAATGCCTCGCCGCAGGCGCAATTACCAATTTTACCCCTAGCATTAGGTCAAAGAGTCGCCGCGCTCATTTTAGGGTTTCCCGCCGTGGAATCCCTAATTTAACCCTAATTACAACTTAACATTTCAACGTAGAAATTTGGAGTTCCTACACTCCGCGTAAGCGTGTCCTTAAGGCGCGTTTATTCCCCTTGAGACCTTGACCACTGTCAAGAGATCTCTAACCTCCCTTTTGAGGGGAACTACGATTACTCTGATTCCACTCCCGTAAGGATACGTAGGCACAAGATGCGATGTCTTGCCGAGTAAACTTAGAATTAACCCCCTTTATTATTTATTATTGCTTATTTATATTTTATTTATCTTTGCTATTTAATTATTTTGCTTATTATTTTGTAATTGTTTCTTGGATGTAAAGTTGTTTAATTATTTAATTATTATTATGGTTAGTAATTAGGGAGTGTAACAACATGTATGTAATATTAAAATAAATTTAGATCACTTTTAAATAAAGATAATTAAAATAAACACGTCACACACGTAAGTCGATTTTAATCGCCGTCTCACTTCCTAAGGATATCCCTCAAGTTGCCTACGAATAATGGTTAAGTGGGGTGTATAAAGCAAGTCCCTCAAATAGAAAAATCATCAAAGTCCCTTATGGTTGCCTTTACGAATCGAGTCCCTTTCGAAAAATGATGATGGTCCCTTATATGTGCTTATTACATCCCACAATGGCCTTCAAAGTCAAATTGTCCCTCACATGTCCCTTAACATCCAAAGTAAGGACTACCTACTCCATTATAGTAGGGATAGTCTTACTAAAGGAAAGAATGAAGAATGAGAAAGACCTTTAAACATTAGGGTAGGTTACTCCTAGGTGCTTGCTCACTTCAAAACTGTTTCGCACTTAAACAAATTTTCAACAAGTTTTCAAACAAGTTCTTAACACATCCTTACATGGATTATTTATTAACTATTCTGAAAATTTTCTATTCACACACTACAATTTCAAAACAATTCAAAAGTGAGCTTAAGTACCTAAGAGCCCATGGATAACCATGGATGAAAAGGGTGCTAACACCTTCCCTTTTCATAACCTACCCCCCGGACCCAAAATATTCTCTAAGGTCTTTCCTGTTCTTTTATAACCTTTCCTTATGGATAAAATAAAAGTCGGTGGCGACTCTTGCTATCCGCAACATTGTTTAAAGTCAGTTCTCCCACCGTGTTACAGAACTGGCGACTCTGCTGGGGACTTATTTAAGAGGGGTACCCTTAGGAATTAAGATCACTTTAAATTGTTTGCCTTGTTTGCTTTATTATTATATTGTCGGGGTGCTCTTATGTGTGAAAGGTCCTAACCCGGATCTAGTGTACCTTAGGTAAATGGCAATAGACCAAGGAAACTGTACGACGTATATCGATACGGTTGATCTGGTGGCCATAGTTAGTGCGACTTCTTGGTTGGTGCTTATATTCCTTAAGTCAAGTTGAGGATAATATTGAGGCTGCCATATGTTGTCAATGCACTAACTGACTTTTAGAACCCTAGTTAACTCATCTTGGCCTTTAGAAAGTAGTGAGGTAACCGGCTTTGGTGCAGACTGAAGTTGGTTGACACTCGATACTACGCTCATTGAGATCTTAAACTTGGAGGGTTTTGGTTGGCAAGTAAGTTGCCTTCTGAACAACCACCCTTGTGAAGGATCAATGATATTGAGATCCCTTAGAACCTGGTTACTTTTGTAGGACAGGATGAACCATCTAACTTCAGGGGAGGGTACTTGCCTTTGAACCTCATGCAAGCCTTTAAACCTAGGGCTATGGTGTGACTTGTTTGTGTGTGCCACATGTTTGTGATTGAGCATGACATCATGACATCATCATGCATCATAAGCATATCATTTTCCCTAACCATTTCAAGGACCAAAGGATTTATCTTTGTTCTTTGTTGCAGGTCATGGCTTCTGCTCGTAGAAACACCATCAGGATCAACTTTGTAGGGATACCTGCTAAGCTCAAGGAGTTGGTTTCCCTAGGGCCTGATCATTCCCAGTTCAACAAGAGACATGGTCACTTATTGGATCTAGTTACTTCAGGGTTCAGTGAAGACATGATGAGTGTGTTGTTTCAGTTCTTTGACCCTAAGCACCATTGCTTTACATTTCCTGATTATCAGCTGGTTCCAACCATGGAGGAGTTCTCTAAACTTCTGGGTATACCTGTTCTTGATCAGAAGCCATTCACAGGCTTAGAGAAGGAGCTTAAACCAGAAGTTATTGCTGCAGCTCTACATCTGAAGAAGTCTGACATTGTTCTAGAGACGAGAAGTGGAGTTAAAGGTATTCTTGCCAAGGTATTAGTGGATAAAGCTCAAATGTTCTTGAAGGCTATGAGCTACGATGCTTTTGAGGAGATCTTAGCCTTATTGATTTATGGCTTAGTGTTGTTCCCCAATCCTGATCAGTTCATAGACGTTCATGCCATCAACATATTCCTGAGCCACAATCCAGTGCCTACCTTACTTGGAGACATCCTACATTCTCTTCACACCCGTACTACAAGGGCAAGAGGAACTTTGATGTGCTGCACACCTTTACTTTCTAGGTGGTTTATTTCTCACCTTCCTCGCTCAGTAATGAAGAATGAGCAAGGGTTCAGATGGTCCAAGAGGATCATGTCACTTTCTCACTCAGACATCCATTGGTGCTCCAGATCTATGGAGAATGCCACCATCATTGACCGTTGTGGGGAGTTTCCTAATGTGCCACTTCTAGGCATAAGAGGGGGCATCACCTACAACCCATCTCTAGCTTTACGACAGTTTGGTTACGCCCGGAGCGATGGTCCACATGACATGTTGATTCAGGGCATTGTGTTTGACTACGACAACGATCTTCAGGGTTACCGTCAGAGATTCATACGAGCTTGGGGAAAGGTAAACAGGATTGACAGCAAGACACTGGAGCCTAAGTACACCGTTCCTATGGAGGCTTATCTCAGATGGGTACGATTTCGTGCTCAGACACTCATGATGCCATATCCTGCCATCCTACCAGTTACCATGGAACCTGTTGCTGAAGGAGACACAGCTTATACCATCCTTCACCCAGACATGCCTACTGATATGGAAGACTTGCAGAGATCATGGATCCAACTGAAAGAGCAAAGGGATACTTTCGAGGCTCATTACAAAGCAAGCCAAGCAAGGATCCTAGAGCTAACAAAGCTACTTCATGAGGAACGAAACCTCAACTCATACCTCAACACAAAGAGGAAACGTCCATGGGAGACTTAAAACCCCATCTTTTGTACTTATTTCGTTTTCATTTTTTGTAAGCCTAAAAGGCGAAACAAGTTATTACTAATAAAAAGTTACTTTCTTGTTTGTTTAAGCAAATTTAAATCCTGCGGTCCTTGAAAACATTGCATATGCATTCCCATATCATTGCATCACAGGTTTATAATTGTGCACAGGTTTCTCATCTTCTCGCTGTTTATTTCAGCAATGGCTCTTGAACAATCAGTTAAGGATCTCCAGGCACAGAATGCACAGTTCCAAGAGCTGATCCTGAACCTATCTAAGGGGCAGGATGAATTGAAGACACTGCTGGCCAAGAAGACTAAGAAGGCTAGAAGGTCTGCTGGGTTGCTCAACATGGGAAGAAGGTTCAAAGGTCCTGTCAAGACCAAGGAACAGGTTGAAGACTATGAATCTGAAGAATCTGAGCAGGAGAGAGGCAGTCTCCACAACACTATAGGGGACTCTGATTCTGAGGCTAACTACTACCATGAGCCTAACGAAGACAAATTCAAGATGCTGGTGGATAGAATGGATGCTATGGAATTACAGAAATCATCTGGGCTGGATTTTGAGGATTTGAGCTTGATATCTGGGGTGGTCATACCCATTGGGTTCAAAGTTCCTACATTTGTTGTCTATGATGGGGTCTCTTGTCCCAAATTGCATCTGAGGTCTTATGTCAGAAGAATTCAACCCCACACTGCTGATAAAAAGTTGTGGATCCATTTCTTTCAAGAGAGTTTATCTGGAGCTCAGCTAGAGTGGTATTATCAGTTGGAGAGTGTCAACATCAGAGATTGGAATGACCTTGCTGAAGCTTTCTACAAGCAGTATCAATACAATGCTGACTTAGCCCCCACTCGCATGCAGCTTCAAAGCATGTCTATGGGTGCCAAAGAAAGCTTTAAGGAGTATGCTCAGAAGTGGAGAGACTTAGCTGGAAGAGTTCAACCCCCTTTGACTGATAGGGAGTTGGTTGATATGTTCATGTGTACGCTGAATGGTCCGTTTTACAGTCATCTCATTGGAAGCTCATCATCTGGCTTCACTGAGTTGATCATGACAGGAGAGCGAGTAGAGAATGGTATCAAGAGTGGTAAGATCCAAGTGGGCACTTCTTCATCAGGTGCTGCAAAGAAGCCTCCCACTGGGAAGAAAGAATCTAATGCTGTGTATGGTCAGCCTGATCGTAACAGAAGGCATCAGTCTGTTATTGCAGTTCATATTTCAAATCCAACTCCTGCAACAACAGAGCAGCCTCAAGGCAACCAACAGAGGGCTAGAAGACAGTTCACGAAGATCAACATGTCAATGGCTCAGGCATTGCAACACTTGTTGAAAGCTGAACTTATTACCCTGAGGGAGGCCCCTCAGAATCCCAATGTTACCTCTCCCAAGTACAATCCCAATGCACGATGTGCATATCATTCAAACTGTCCAGGACATGATACTAATAACTGCTGGGTCTTGAAGAACAAAATTCAGGATATGATTGATGCTGGAGAAATTGAGTTTGATCCACCAGGTGCTCCAAATGTGATTACAGCTCCAATGCCAAATCACGAGAAGACTGTCAACGCCATTGATGAAGATATTGATGAAGATCTGCATGTCTATTCAGTTATGGAGTTGAGCACACCATTGTCTGTTATCAAAAAGAAGTTAGTACAAGCTGGGATCTTTCCAGGTTGTCATGAAGATTGTCTATATTGTACCTATAAGCCGGATAGTTGCTTCATTTTGAGAGATGGGATTCAACGTCTCATGGATAAATATACTATAGTGTTTGAAAGAAGACCAGCATCTGTAGAAAGTATGGTGGATCATCTGACTCAGGGTAAGAAGATTGAAGAGGTTGACATGGTTGACAAAGTACCACTAAGAATCACTTCAAAGGGTCCCATTAAAATCACTCGTCAGGGCCCAATCAAGATTACTGCTGAAGGTCCTGTGAAAGTTGTTGCTGAAGCCAGAGTAGCTCCTCTGATCATTACCACTCCTGGTCCTATTCCTTATACATCTGACAAAGCTGTGCCTTGGCACTATGGGTCTGATGTTTACATCCATGGTGTCAAGCAGGAGCCCTTACCCGATATGCCTGTTGACATTGATAATATTACTGGATCTAGCAAGATCACTCGTAGTGGAAGAGTCTTCTCTCCTCCAGTTGCTTCTAAGAGTGCAGTTACTCCTGCTGTTACTTCCACCACTGATGCTCGGGGCAAGGGTCCTGTTATTGAGCCTGTATCTACTGATGTGCCAGCTGCTGATGACCTCTCTAAGCAGATGGAAGAAGTATTGAAGATCATTCGCAAGAGTGATTATGATATTGTTGATCAGCTGGGGCATACTCCCTCAAAGATTTCTATGCTCTCCCTGTTATTATGTTCTGAGGCTCATGCCAAGTCATTGATCAAGTTTCTAAAGATGGCTCATGTACCCAGTGCAATTTCTGCGGACCAGTTTGAGAATTGTGTTGCTCACCTGACCTATGACAACGGGTTAGGATTTTCTGATGCTAACTTGACCCCTGCCAAGAGGGATCATAACAGGGCCTTGCATATTTCAATTGAATGCAGGGGCACTACCCTGTCTCATGTGCTGATAGACAATGGTTCCTCTCTGAATGTGTTGCCTAAGGAAGTCCTGAACAAGCTGAGTCCTGAAGATACGGTATTGAAGCCCAGTAATATTGTGGTAAAGGCTTTTGATGGTTCTAGAAGAGTAGTGCATGGGGAAATTGATCTTCCAATCAAGGTTGGCTCTCAGGTGTTTACCGCTACATTCTATGTGATGGATATTCGTCCTTCGTACTCATGTCTGCTTGGTCGTCCCTGGATCCATGGGGCAGGTGCTGTGACCTCCACATTACATCAAAAGTTGAGATATCCGGTGAATGGAAAAGTTGTTACTGTCTTTGGAGAGGAAGAATACTTTGTCAGCCATGTAAACACTTTCAAGTATCTGGAAGTAGAAGGTGAATACATTGAAACTCCATGTCAGTCATTTGAAGTGGTTCCCTGGGCTGTTAAGGATTGTGTGACTCCTCCTGCTGTGAAGAAGGTTCCTGTGGTCATCAGAAACCCTCCAACAATGGCAATGGCCTCCCTCAATGATGCAAAAGCTGTGGTGGAAGAAGGTGGTGGTACTATTTGGGGTCAGCTTCCTGATATTCCATACAAGTCTGACAAGTTTGGTTTGGGTTTCACTGCAGAGTCCCAGAAGGCTGTCCGTCGTGCCCGTGCTGTTCGTATCACCAATCAAGGGGTTATCAATGCTGTGGGAGATCAAGATGAAGACTACAACTTGGAGGCATGGATTTTTCCTACTGTGGGTGCTGGACTCAATAATTGGACAGCTGAAGATGTCATCCCTATCTCCTTTAGTCAGGAGTAAATACTATTACTGTGTTATGTTTTTAAATTTATAATTTCTGGAACAATTAAAACTTTCAAGCCATGTGCCTTACCCGGGGCACAATGGTGTGCTTGTTGCGGGTTGTCATTTCATTTGCATACTTCATTCAATAAAATCAGTGGACGTTTCGTTTTCGTAAATATTGTGTTCCTTGTCTTTCTTTTTCTTTTATTTTTGCTTTATCAGCTATGTGTTCTTACACACACCCACGTCACTAAAATGCAGATCCTCATCCACTCTGGATCCAGTTGATAACAGTTCTACTATTGCCAATTACAATTTCGAGAATCCGATCTATCAAACTGAAGACGGAAACGAGGACGATTGTGAAATACCTGTAGAGCTTGCTAGGTTGTTACAACAAGAAGTGAAAGCTATACGAGAGATGCCAGCTCCCCGTACTGAGAAGGAGGTTAGAGGTTTCTTGGGACGATTGAACTACATTGCAAGATTTATTTCCCAATTAACTACCATCTGTGAGCCAATTTTCAAGTTGTTGAAGAAAGATCAGGTGATGGAATGGAATGATGAGTGCCAGACTGCCTTTGATGAAATCAAGAGATATTTGCTAGAACCTCCAATTTTAATGCCACCAGTTGATGGAAGACCCTTGATTATGTATTTAACAGTATTAGACAACTCAATGGGGTGTGTATTGGGGCAACATGACGAGTCTGGTCGAAAAGAGCAGGCAATATACTACCTTAGCAAAAAGTTTACCGACTGTGAAACAAGATACTCACTGCTCGAGAAAACTTGTTGCGCTTTGGCATGGGCTGCTCGCCGACTAAGACAGTATATGTTGACCCATACTACCTTGTTGATTTCGAAGATGGATCCAATCAAGTACATATTTGAGAAACCTGCTCTCTCCGGAAGAATTGCAAGATGGCAAATGATCTTGACGGAATATGATATACAGTATACTACTCAGAAGGCCATTAAGGGGAGTGTTGTTGCTGATCATTTGGCTCATCAAGCAGTAGATGATTACCAGTCAATGAATTTTGAGTTCCCTGATGAAGACATTATGTCTGTTACCAAAGAACCTGGACAATATGACGGACCTGAACAAGGATCCCGATGGACTATGGTTTTTGATGGTGCCTCCAATGCACATGGTAATGGTGTTGGTGTTGTGATTAGTTCCCCTGAAGGTTGTCATACCCCGATTACTGCCAGACTTTGTTTCTATTGTACCAATAACATGGCTGAGTATGAGGCATGTATCATGGGTATGCAAGTTGCTATTGTTAGCAGCAGTTTGTCATGGCCAGATGTACCAGAAACGGATGATCAAAGCTTTTAACAAGAAGGTTAAGCCAAAGGTATATCAGGCTGGTGACTTGGTAATCAAGCGTATCATATTACCACATGGTGATCCTAGGGGCAAGTGGACTCCAACATATGAGGGACCATTTGTAGTCAAGACAGTGTTCTCAGGAGGTGCCATGATACTGACTACAATGGGTGGTGAAGACTTCCCACAACCTGTAAACGCAGACATAGTTAAAAAATACTACGCATAAAAAGAGACCCGCTAGGTTGACAGGCCTAGGCAAAAATAAGGGCATCCCGGCAAACCAAAAGGGTTTGGGCAAAAATTAGGGATATATATATAAAAAGATGTACACCCGGCAAGTCGAAAACCTGAAAAGGCGGCTTGGGCAAAAAAGGGTATCCCGGTGGATTGAAAACCTGAAAGGGCAATCCAGGCAAAAGTTAGGGATTAAAGCGTATGACTATGTCTCGTTTGGATCACTCATGAAACTGCAACCAGTTGTACTACTTACTCAAGCTCAAACAGATAAAGCTCAATCCAATCGTTTCCGTCTCAACAGCAAGAAGATGAGATACTTGAGTGGCAATAGTAGAATTGAAACTCAATAGGATTATTTCCCACATAGTTGATTCTTTTTGTAAAACTTCATGACAAAATTCTCTTACTAGGGTTTATGTCTCCTTGTACAAACTTACCCGTGTATGGGTCACTTTTGATATAAATAAATTCCATCTTTTGAATCCAGATTTACTTTTACCCTATTTACATAAGCGAAACGTCCATTGGTTGTGTTTGAATGTATGTATGCCTTTGAATATGATTGATGTTTACCAGAAATGCATGTATGCTTTTAATATGATTGATGTTTACCAGAAATGCATGAAAATGCAGTAATAGTATTTACTAAGGACGAACGAGGGAAGGATTTCAACGAAGCTTCGCCGGTTCATCTTTACAAGACAGTTACAAACCATCAGTAGGACTAATCCATTTTCACAAAGTCTAATCTCCCCTGGAATTTATATCCATCTCTTTTATCCTCATACGGATATACGGGAAATTACTTTCCAATAAGGGCACGATGAACGAAGACGGGATGTTATACTTATCCTACTATCAAACGAAAACGAAGGTTATCTATACCCTACTATCCCCAACAACGGGAGGTTATCTATACCTTGTTATCCCCAACAACGGGAGGTTATCTATACCTTGTTATCCCCAGCAGACGGAGGGTTATATATTCTTCAACAACGAATCGGGATTTATTTTCCTTGGCCAGCAGTTGTTATGCAAGGATATCCAGACACTTCCAGCAGTGTCATAGCATACATACATCATTTACATCATACCATAACATATATGTCTATAGTACATTACCTAAGTGCATCATGTCATACATGCATACATAAAGCATAAACTAATGTTGTTATACAGAATGCTACCTTGTTTTCAGGTTAATTATCCAACAAACAATCTTATGATCTTTGGGACTGCTTTATTGTAACCTCAGGGTTACTTTATCCTCCTGATGAGCTTCTTATTACTTTGGGACTGCTTTATTGTAACCTCAGGGTTATTTTATCCTCCTGATAGCCTCTCATGACTTCAAGACTGCTTTAGAGCTACTGATTGCTCTATCCTCCTGAAATCATCCTATTACTTCAAGACTGCTTTAGAGCTATTCATTGCTCTATCCTCATGAGGTCATATTACTACTTCAAGACTGCTTTAGAGCTATTCATTGCTCTATCCTCCTGAAGCCATCTAATTATTTCAAGACTGCTTTAGAGTTATCCATTGCTCTATCCTCCTGAGATTACATTATTATTTCAAGACTGCTTTAGAGCTATTGATTGCTCTATCCTCCTGAAGACATATCACATTATTATTTCAAGACTGCTTTAGAGCTGTTGATTGCTCTATCCTCCTGAAGCCATCTAATTATTTCAAGACTGCTTTAGAGTTATCCATTGCTCTATCCTCCTGAAATTACATTATTATTTCAAGACTGCTTTAGAGCTATCCATTGCTCTATCCTCCTGAAATCATTACTTCAAGACTGCTTTAGAGCTATTGATTGCTCTATCCTCCTGAAGACATATCACATTATTATTTCAAGACTGCTTTAGAGTTATCCATTGCTCTATCCTCCTGAAATTACATTATTATTTCAAGACTGCTTTAGAGTTATCCATTGCTCTATCCTCCTGAAATTACATTATTATTTCAAGACTGCTTTAGAGCTATCCATTGCTCTATCCTCCTGAAATCATTACTTCAAGACTGCTTTAGAGCTATTGATTGCTCTATCCTCCTGAAGACATATCACATTATTATTTCAAGACTGCTTTAGAGTTATCCATTGCTCTATCCTCCTGAAATTACATTATTATTTCAAGACTGCTTTAGAGTTATCCATTGCTCTATCCTCCTGAAATTACATTATTATTTCAAGACTGCTTTAGAGCTATCCATTGCTCTATCCTCCTGAAATCATTACTTCAAGACTGCTTTAGAGCTATCGATTGCTCTATCCTCGTGAAGACATATCACATTATTATTTCAAGACTGCTTTAGAGCCATTCATTGTTCTATCCTCCTGAAATCATATCATTGCTTCAAGACTGCTTTAGGGTTAACACTATTGATTGCTCTATCCTCATGAAGACATGCTGCTACATCATTATTATTCCAGACTCCTGACAGCTTTCATCATACACCCATATTTTGAACTGCTCCCCCCCTAGTGGCATCTTTAAGCCCACTCAATCATGTTCAACCAACCATCAATATCACTCCATGCACTGGTGAGTGCAAATTTTTGGGCTTTTGTGTTCAATCCCCTTCAACCTTCCAGGTTACGACTGGCAAATATACCAATCTAACCCCTCAGGTTTCAGAAAATTGAACAGGGGCAGCTGTTGCACCCCAAAATTTGCCCTCACAATACAAGACTTTGTGTTCTAAGAAGGTTCACAAGGTTCACAAGTTCTCCAACAACTTGCATAACCTTTCATGAAGTTCATAAAGTCCACAAGCTACTTTATGAAGGTTCACAAGGTTCACAAGATTCACAATGTTTACAAAGCTTTCCTAAGGGTCATGAGGTCTACAAAGCCACTTCATGATGTTCACAAGGTTCACAAGCTTCACAATACCTCCCATGAGTATCGCAAGATATCTTATGAAGATTCACAAGGTTCACAAAGTTCACAATTGGTCAGAAGAGTTGACAATTCCCTCAGACAATGCACCTCCTAAGCAGTGCATCCAAAACTAGGGTTTTGACTTTAATCAGGCTAAATGGACTTCCAAGACTTCAGATTTGGTCCCAGGGGTATTTTGGTCATTTTTACGTGGATCCCGCTAATTCTTTGAAGACGGGCTGTTACTGAGCTGTGAGACACTTGAGACACTATTTCTGAGGCATTTATTTATCACCTGTTTTGATTATATCAAGGTGCCAATTCGATGTGTTCGGTATCGAAATTTGTCGGGCATAACTGAATTTAAGGTCCATTTTATCGCTCATGGTTTATTTCCAGAGCATTTCCGTTGCTGTTAATAAGGCGCAGTTTAATTGGGTATTATTGGATTGTTGCTTATATCATTTGGTCAGTGGAATTCAATTACGGGCAATATCATCATTGATACTAAATCTGTTGTGATTACGGCGCACATTCGCGTTTGGTTAGAAAATGAGGAGAATATTGTTGGCTAGAATCCAAATGAATGAAGTCAGGTGATGAGATTAGGACTACCAACGAGACAAGTACATGAGCAAGAATATCATTCGTGAGTATTTATGGTTTATGACTAGAATAATGAATTTAAATATTTGTGGATTTATTCACAAATGTTTATAATTTATAACTAGAAATAAATATAAATAGATTCAAAGTTGAATGATCATGGAATTTTTATTTCATAAGAATATCATTTTACAAAAGAAAGTGAATCATTTCACATTTGAATTGCTGTGAGATTACATTTACAAATGTTACATCTACTCTAAAAAATCCTAAATCCTAAAAACTCCTAAGGCTTCTTCATGGTATCCTTCCCTTGAGTGTTCCTCGAAGTTCCCGATCACCTGCAAAAAATAAGAGAAACAAAACAGAAGCAGAGAAGGGTTAGAAGTTTGTTTTCGACACTCTCAGAACAATGTCATCATCGAGTGTCGGGAGTGGCACAACCGAAGCTGCGTCCAACCCCCGTTACCGATCCACGCCATTGGCGTCAGATCAGGTAATATTTGTTCTTATCATGCGGGACAGCCGAGAAAGAGTGAGAGTAAAAGAAGTAGGATTAACTGATTTTCCAAAAGGATTCACGCGACTTTGGATTCAAAACTAAAACACCATTCCATCAAGTAAACAAGTGGACTATCAAGCTGATCGGCAAGGCCGGCACGAGTTCAGACCCGGATGCCAGCGGGTCTGAACCGTTTTTATTTCACCTGAAACACTTGAATCAAATAGCATCAGCTCATAACAGAATTCATAGGCTATATAAAACTTGAATGAGCAATTCAATTCATGAAGTAAAATCAGCTCAGTTCAGAAGGTAGAAGAATAAATTCATGGCAGAATCAGATTCTTACGCAAAAGCCCCATCCAACAAATCTTTCACGAGCAAGTAATACCAACAAATCACAAAGTTCGGATTCACACCATAGAAAGAGTACTTAACAAAAACAAAGTGCATCAGAACCAAGTTCAATTCAAAACAGTCACAGCCAAACTGTATCAAAACTATAAGCCAAATCAGATGAACAAGCATGTCAGTTCATAAGATAAATGAGTTCACAAAAACCATATCAGAAAGTAGTCTGTTCACAAATCCATCACCTGAAATCCAGAAACACAAGTCAAACTGGATATTCAGATATATGACAAAACTGGATTATATCAGTAAAACCAGATTTATCAGAACAGATCAATCCATATCAACAGGCGAATCACAAAAGTCCATATCTGAGAAGATCCGAAAATCCCTCATTGATCAAATTATATCAGAAGCGGATATCCAAATCTATCAGTTCCCAAATGCAATCAAATCTGTAACAAACCAAATCGTATCAGAAAAATCCAATCAATATCAAGTGAAATCTCAATCAAATCCAAAGAAATCAAATCTCAGGTCATCACAATAATAACGAGAATCAAACTCAAGTCCAAGCCCACGAAATCACAAAATCAGAAAGTATATAAAAAGAACAGTCTCACCGCGTCACAAACCCTGGAGGGAGAAGAGAGAGCGAAGAAACCCTAGCGCGAAGAACAACGCGAACGGCGGCCGCGAGGAGAGAAGACCGAAAATTGTCACCAAGAGGAACTCGCGAACTAACCCACAGAGGGTGGTTCACCGGCGCCGCCTCAACGACGAGCAAACCCCCCTCGAGCTCAGACTATACCATCATCATCGCCACTCAATCATATCACGTCACACGAACGGGGCCTCGCAAAGAAGTTCACCGGTGCCGATTAGCTCACAGAGGCAAACCTCTTCTCGAGCTCAGATCAAATCTCATCACCGCCCAGTTTCCGTTCACCGCTGATCGCAACATAAAACGTAAGCGTCGCATGCATAACACTTCATATTTGATGGTTTGATGTTTTGACATTTTAGGGGTTTCAATATCGGAACGAAAAGAGGCAACGGCGATGGAACGAGACAGAGCGAACCAGAGGAAACAAGAAACGAACGGCGCCGCGGGGAGAATGGGGTTTTGAAACCCTAGATCTTGTTTTTGATGCATTTACCGGCCCAACTCCCCTTTTTCTTTTTTTATTTTAGTTTTTGTTTATTTTTATTATTATAATTACTTTTGATTTGTTAAAATATTTTCTAAAATAATATTAAAATCCATTTTTTAAAATAAAAAATTAGGTTAAAATAGTTTTTTTGAGAATTTAAGTAAATAAATTTATCAATATTAAAAATCCTATTTAAATTCAAATTGAAGTTTACATCATAAAATAAAAACTACAAAAAATATGCATAATTTCACATTTTCACTTCCTAACTTGTCTGGTAATTTATATGTTTTTGTCCACTAACGCTGTCTGTTCGTTTTGCAGCTTGCCACGTTGCCTTTTATTTATTTAGTTGTATTTTATTCAAATTTTCATATTATTGTAACTGTTCCTCATCTGTAACCTCGCGAACCAACAATCGCGTTTACCTTTCCGCTTTTACTTTCCGTTGTTTGTATGATTTAAATTTCTCGCATCCTTTCACTAATATTCCGTCACATTGCACAACTCCGAAGGTTTAGGTCTAACTGTTCGGCCGCCGCGCCGATAAACCCTCAAACCCTCAAAATTACAAACCCTAATTTTCACAAATGCCTCGCCGCAGGCGCAATTACCAATTTTACCCCTAGCATTAGGTCAAAGAGCCGCCGCGCTCATTTTAGGGTTTCCCGCCGTGGAATCCCTAATTTAACCCTAATTACAACTTAACATTTCAACGTAGAAATTTGGAGTTCCTACACTCCGCGTAAGCGTGTCCTTAAGGCGCGTTTATTCCCCTTGAGACCTTGACCACTGTCAAGAGATCTCTAACCTCCCTTTTGAGGGGAACTACGATTACTCTGATTCCACTCCCGTAAGGATACGTAGGCACAAGATGCGATGTCTTGCCGAGTAAACTTAGAATTAACCCCCTTTATTATTTATTATTGCTTATTTATATTTTATTTATCTTTGCTATTTAATTATTTTGCTTATTATTTTGTAATTGTTTCTTGGATGTAAAGTTGTTTAATTATTTAATTATTATTATGGTTAGTAATTAGGGAGTGTAACAACATGTATGTAATATTAAAATAAATTTAGATCACTTTTAAATAAAGATAATTAAAATAAACACGTCACACACGTAAGTCGATTTTAATCGCCGTCTCACTTCCTAAGGATATCCCTCAAGTTGCCTACGAATAATGGTTAAGTGGGGTGTATAAAGCAAGTCCCTCAAATAGAAAAATCATCAAAGTCCCTTATGGTTGCCTTTACGAATCGAGTCCCTTTCGAAAAATGATGATGGTCCCTTATATGTGCTTATTACATCCCACAATGGCCTTCAAAGTCAAATTGTCCCTCACATGTCCCTTAACATCCAAAGTAAGGACTACCTACTCCATTATAGTAGGGATAGTCTTACTAAAGGAAAGAATGAAGAATGAGAAAGACCTTTAAACATTAGGGTAGGTTACTCCTAGGTGCTTGCTCACTTCAAAACTGTTTCGCACTTAAACAAATTTTCAACAAGTTTTCAAACAAGTTCTTAACACATCCTTACATGGATTATTTATTAACTATTCTGAAAATTTTCTATTCACACACTACAATTTCAAAACAATTCAAAAGTGAGCTTAAGTACCTAAGAGCCCATGGATAACCATGGATGAAAAGGGTGCTAACACCTTCCCTTTTCATAACCTACCCCCCGGACCCAAAATATTCTCTAAGGTCTTTCCTGTTCTTTTATAACCTTTCCTTATGGATAAAATAAAAGTCGGTGGCGACTCTTGCTATCCGCAACATTGTTTAAAGTCAGTTCTCCCACCGTGTTACAATTACGATCTTGGAAATCTTCGGGATTGATCCTGGACCTGAGCTCGCATGCTTATGCTTAATGATGATGATGTTCCATAAATGGAAATGCAAATGCAAATGCTAACACACGGAGATGCAAGAGTTGGGGAGAGTATGATATGATTCTAGATATGCATATGATACAAGATGATTATGAATTCGAATGCGATGCGTATGATGCATATGATTGCAGATGGATAATTGGAAATGCAGGTGCCGACATGGCGGTCTTTTGGTAGTTACCAATGCGGATTGGACTTTGGGTGAGAAGGTGAAGGTACGACTCCCCGATACTCATCTTGAACTCAACAGTTGCTGAAGAAAATGAACTTGCTTGAGTAACTTGCCCCAGTGTAGTTCAAACTTGCCCTAGTATGATCTTTGGGAAAGTTCATATTGAAAAGATGGTAACTTGCCATGAGACGACCTCGAGATGGCTTGCCCCAGAATTTGTATCATGAAAGGATTCATTCTTGATCAACCGACTCTTGGTGGTTGGCTTCAATACATTTTTGGATTAGCTTGCTCTTGAAAGAGCGTTGAAGCGACTTAACCTGTCCTGAATGATTACTAGAGGGATTCGCCCTTAAGTTAAAGAAATTTTGGGTGGCTTGCCCCTGATTGGTATGATTCACTTTTGATCAACCGCTTCTCGAATGATTTGCCCCATAATCGATCGATGCTCGGGGATTTTCCTCGGACTGACTGATTTCATTTTCTCGGATGTCAATGCCCCAAATCCCTAAGGCGATAAGGTATACTTGATTTTGATCCAGACTGCTGAATGATCCAGTCATGTTTGATTGCTCTCTGTTGGAATTTTCCTTGATGTCAACTATTGACTTGTAATTAAAATTGTTCGTTCACAAATGGTAATCTCAATGCAAAGTTCATGCAAGTTTTTGAAAGAAATGCCATATATTAAGTGGTACATCCACCCAGCAGTCGGTATTCAGAAAATACAAAAAGATATATATGGCTCCTACATGATTAATTTTGAATTCTAGAGATCCGGTTAGGGCTTACGTATTAGATGATTATGATGAATTAGGTTATTGGATCATGCCAGGTCGTCTACGCTTCATGACAAAAAAATCATTAAGGGCCAATTTTTTTTGGGCAATGCAGTACATACGTCAAGACATCACTTTTTATGACGTTTTGTTGCAAATTTTGGTCATGGTGCAATATTTTGTTTATCAATGCAAGTGAAAGTGTTTAGGGGTTGATTTAGTGGTACATTCATTTCAAGGCAAGATTCTAGTTCATTTCACATTCTAGGGGGATTCATGTGCTGTTTTGAGGACCGATTTTAAACACAGGGATCTCAAGTTTAATAGTCATAGTGGTGTTCAAAGTTTCAAGCGTGCTTTTATCTTGTTTTGAATTCAAAGGAGGTATTGATTACAAGTGTGGTTTGATTAAATGTGGAGTGTGCAAGTAGTACATTCAAGCCCAAGTTATTTGTCATTAAAAGTATATATCCACAATTCAAAAAAATCCTCATAAGACTCAAGGATATTTCATTCAAAAAAATCAAAGCCCATATGACATTTTTTTCCCAACAAAAATATCCAAGTCTTGCCTAAAAAATATATACATTAAAAAGCCCACTTGTTTTATTACCATCATTACTTATTCTACATAAAAAAAGGAAGAAAAAAACATTTATATTTGTCAAGAAAAATCTAATAGCTTGCAGTTCATACAAAATACCAAAATAAGAATACAATGTCTTCATTAAAGTATTTCTTTTGTCACAAGGGCATTAGAATTGTATTTGCTTTTATAATGAAGCAAGCTAGAATACAGGTAGAAGCCCATTACAATAATGATAAGGATAGCAGTGGGGCCTTTGTTGCTGGTCATTATTCATACACATGAGAAGGGAGAACAGAGGGTCCCTATGTATCATCCCACACATACCTCAAAGCCAAACACACAACCTACAGCCATTACCTATTTGAGTATCCGCAGGTCATTACGCCTGTACAAGAGGAGGCATCAACATCAAATTCGAAAAGACAGGAGGTGGGGACCAACATATGTACCTTCAAACAAAACCAGCTCCCGATGTGGCCCCGCCATATCGTTACGCAGCGTCATACATGAAAGGAGCAATATCAAATACCACCTTCATATATCTATGTATAGAAAATGATGAAAAATGAGCTTTCTGAAATAGAAAAGGCCAAAATACAAAAAGCAACAGCAAACCTCACCTGCAGCAAGTCGTACCATGAAAGGGACTTCACAGCTGTTATTCTGCTACACCCACCACAACATTCCAGTCCACAACAGCACAATACACAACATGTGTAATACCACAACCAGCTAATCGAAAAAGTGTACTCACATCCTATAAAAACTTCAGCTCCAGCTCAACAGTGAATTTTGAAAGGAGGGACCACTTGGTTTTTCAATGTTTTGGGTAACAAACCTCCGTACCACCGCAAGATGCAATGTAAGGCAACGACAAAACGGACCTGCAAAACATACAAATGAAAATGAAAGATGCAGCAGTACAGAGCTCACCACAACAATCCAAAGACACAGCCAAGGCAAAAAATATATGGGGACGCACCATTTCATTACTCGGGGAACAACAAACAACCTTCAACCTTATAAACCCTTCCCTATCACCTTCAACGAAGAAAACCTCTCCAACCTGTAAATCACAACAAAAATCTTCCTCCTAACTCACCACAAAGCCCGCATCTGCTTCAATAATAACATCACCCATTCCAAATCCTCATCTTTGACTTCTAACATTTCTGCATAAAGCCAGTCAAAACATCACTATATTTTGAAACCTACCACAGAAAAATCCCAAAATCATAATACCTTTCTTCATCATTATCCTCACGACATCATCTCGTAGCTTGAAACTCATCCCTCACCTTCCTCTTCTTCAAAACTCTAACGATCAATCTCCCATCTCCTTAACCCTCAAACCAATCCTTCAACAACAAAACCAAACTATTTGCGTCTCGCCAACAAACCATGATAAAACATTTCTTCAGCTTTCCAAACCGTTCGAAAATTCCTCAGAACCGAAAGCTATTGCTTCAACATTTAACTCGATTCCTCCCCTGTCGTAACAGAACCACCGATGCCCTCCTTTTCAAACCTCAACAGCCCTTTTCTTCTATATTTAACACCTCAACCAACCCCAAATCCAAACTCACCATAACCTTCTTCAACCTCTAATCTTCAACCCCAAAATTTCAACAACAACGAAACCTTAATTGTTTCTCATTTCAAAAACTACAAATTCAGAAATTAAAACAGAAGCAGGGAATAGATCAAAACAGAGAAGGAAAAAGATGTTTCGAAACCCCAAATGTTCCTGAGACTTTGAGCCCTCAACAACCTCAATCGGATACCATCAAATCTTTAACGTATTCTGAAACATGCTCTGCCTTCGAGTCACTCCTCTTCTTTGAAACCCAACCAAACCCAGAGAAAGAAGACGATACGAGAAAGAGCGATTTGAGCCAAGAACCGAAGTAGATTGCACATCTGGAAAGTGATCTCAAGTAATGTGGACGTGTTTTGAATGCGAGAGAAGGTTGAAATTGTGATTTCCACGACCAATTTCTGTGTGCTTCTTGTGGATTTGCCACTGAGTGAATTCATTCCTTGTTTTTCGTTTAACCTAAGTGAGTGGTGGGCTTTGTGGCCCTCGTTGGAATTTTATCCGCACCCCTCTCATTTGATCACTGTTTTGAGAATGGGTGAATGGACTTAAAGCCCATAATGATCCCTTCCATTTTCACACACTAGATTTTGGAATACACCCCACTCTGTTTTGTTTTCTTCTCTTAACCTTTATTATTATTATGTAGATATCTTTAGTTATTATATATTTTATAACAAACTGTTATTTTATAAAATTTTATATTTTAGTTTCAATATTTTTCTTTTTTTTTAAAAAAAATTATTCTTGTCTTAGAAGTTTTTTTTTATTATTAGAGTTTTTTTAG
The DNA here is from genome assembly GCA_963859935.3 of Lathyrus sativus. Lineage (NCBI taxonomy): Eukaryota > Viridiplantae > Streptophyta > Magnoliopsida > Fabales > Fabaceae > Lathyrus > Lathyrus sativus. The sequence goes on from OZ012736.1 coordinate 385,612,163, forward strand.
AATATGTTTCTTTCTAGAGGTTAAATGTTCATTTCTATTTGGATTTTTTTTTGTTTGGGTCGATGACGAGATTACCAACGTTTAACCGTCAAATTATTGGCGTGAAACAAAGGATCCGAGACCACTTTCCTCTTTCGATTTTCTTTCGATTTTATTTAGATCGATGAAGTCTTTTATTCGTAAGCGTCGCGTATCGAAGTTGATAACCTTCTCGATTTCAAATCTATGGTGAATGACCATTGGGGTCCTTTTCCGTACTTTGGGATCGTGATAGGTTACCTTCGATTAATCGGCATTATGTTTGCGGTTAAGACGAGATCCCATTCCTTCGTGTCCCGATTCGATTCACTAAACTGACCAATAACTTTAATTTTCGTTAAATGTTATTGTGAACATTATTGTTATATTATCTTGACATATTATTATTGTCATACCATACCACAAACTCTTTTCATACTCCTCGATTCGATTCACATCATTTTCTCAACATTTTTCTCAATTCAAACTCCGAAAGAAGGAGGTTCTTGGAATCTAGCATTCCTTGAATCTTCGAGTGAATAATTCTCGAGGCACGCTCTTGAGTTATTATTCATTCAATCTCTCAACTTTTTTCAAAATATTTTCTCGATTAAAACTCCGACAGAAGGAGGTTCTTGGAATCTAGCATTCCTTGGATCTTCGAGTGAATAATTCTTGAGGCACGCTCTTGAGTTATTATTCACTCAATCTTTCAACTTTTTCAAACTCAAATATTTTCAAACATTCTCTTAAGTCGAGTGCTCGTCCGCATTCGCAACTATCGGCATTTTGCACACACTTCACAATTCCTCGTGGTTTCGATATTAGGGGCACCCTTAGGGACTAATATCGTTTCTCACCATCTAACCCTTGACACGTAGTCAAGTCGGTTCTATCTTCTAATCAATTCCTCGACTCCTCGTCGAACCCTTTCTTCAAACTAATCTCTTTTTGCCTCGCATTCTGTTTTCGTTTCAATCTTTCTACAAATGTTTTTTTAAACTTACGAAAGAGGGATATTCTTAGAATATAACATTCTTTGAATATTCGAATGAGTAACTCTCGAGGCGCGCCCTTGAGTTGTTATTAGTTTATTCTTTCGATTTCAAAACATTCCAACTCTTCATCTTCAACCTATTCAGTCAATTTCTGAAAGAACTGAGTTCTTGGAATCTCGCATTCCTTGAATTCTTGAGTGACAAGCTCTTAAGGCACGCCCTTAGGTTACTTGTCAGTCACTCTTTCGTCTCTTTCTCAAACTTCTAACCCATTCAACCTCATCTTTTTGTGGTTGTTACCACGAACTACGACTGCTCTGATTCTTCATTCTCGTCCGAATGTAAGATACGTAGGCACAAGATTGCGATGATCTTGGCGAGCACACTTCTATCTTCCTCCATTATTCCGTCCACACATTCCCAACCCTTCCTGTAGTCGAACTACGACGCTCTGATTTCTCATTCTCGTCCGAATGAGCATACGTAGGCACAAGGGCCCCAATCCTTGGCGAGCACCCTATCCTCTAACCACTCATCTCTCCTTTGCATCTTTAAACCTTTTACCCTACCAATTATACCTTTATCATCGAGAAGAAAAACAAGTAAACCTAAACAACACTCTCCACAAATACCTTAAGAGGTTCCCGTTGAGTACAACGGACGTGAGGGGTGCTAATACCTTCCCCTCGCGTAACCGACTCCAGAACCCGGAACTTGGTTGCGACAGCCCTATTCCTATCCTTTTCGTTTTTAAGAGGTTTTCTCGATATTTTCCTCTCCCGTTTATTCGGGAAAAATAAAGTTCGGTGGCGACTCTGTCGAACCGCGTTTCCGCGCCTTTTGCGCGAGGGTCGTTTCTCCGAAATGTCTCCGTGATTTTTCAAGGTGCGACATCGTGATAGTGAGACGAATGGACCGTTAGTCTAGACGTTGTGCTAATTTGATTGGTGTGAAAGATATAGCAAGGATAATGACACCAATACTGATGATTAGCAAATATGTGAGGAGTCAGGTTATGCAACCTCGCAATAGTATGCTTTCAGATTAAACCTCACCTCAATTAGGTCTTTTGAGGGTTGTAACGTGGTCTGGTTCGCGGTTATTAAAACAAAGGATATTAGGCTCAAACTTAATTTGTACCCACCCCTTCTTCTTGATGATCTCCATACCTATGTTCAGTTAATTCTGCGCATGTTTATCTTAACGGTGTAAGCTTGATGGTTCAAGGTTTGCTTGAGATTACAGTCACCTTATTTTGTTTTTGATGGATGTCAGTGACCCTTTTGGGTGACCACTGAATCTTATTTTGTTTTTGCTAAGGGTTTGAGAACCTCATTTGATTTATGTTTTGATCCCTAACTTTTGCATGGACTGATTTTGCTTGTCAGATCCATCGGGATTGCCTTGAGTTTTGCCTAAGTCCCTTTTGAGGTGCTTGACTTAGCAGGCTTTTGATTGTTTTGGATTTTGGAGGATAGTGACTGCCAAGTCATTGGTCATTGATGAACAACCGTCTTGTCTTTGGATTTTGCTTTGTTGATTTGAGTGTGTAGTTGGGTTAACTGAACAACTACCCTGCCCCAGGTTGAATGTAAGGGTTTGAATATCCGAAGGAAACTCCTACTTCTAGGCTCAAAGTGGTTGACTAGGGATTAACTCCTTATATCTCCGGTGTTTAGGGGATTTGAAATAATGCTTGTACATCATTGACGAGATTCTTTCTGAAAGCATAAGTTTTTGCAATTATGGGTATTTCTTTTTCGTCATCCTCCCTCCAATATTTGCTAAAACAATAGTGATGAAGTGGAGGGGATAAAGTGTATGTGTTTGTGATAAGTGGAAAAATGAGCAAATGCGACATAATTGATTCGGAAAATGCATAATCATTTCATTAATATCACCATTCAAAACAACAATGTTTAAACACAATTAGCAATTAACAGAAAATAAACTACAAGATGCAAATGATAAAAGCGCCTAAGGACTGCCAATGTTGAGGACGTCTGCCTGTCTGGACCACTGGCTTCTGGAAATGACCCTTGAAATCTTCGAGTTGTGGCAACTAGAAATCGTTCACGAGAATAGCTACCTCTGCTTGCTTTGTCTAACTGGTCTTTCAAGGAGTATATGCTCCTCTTGCTTCGTCTTTCTGTTTAGATGACTGCCCATGTTCAACGGTGCTTGGTCTGACAGTATCTTTCTTTGTATTATCATTGTTGTTGACAGGTGGTGCAGTTGGAGCGAAGATTCGACCACTTCTAGTGACACCACCAGTTCCCATAATATTCTCTACAATCTTTTTCTCTTCCAAGATATCCTCTTCTCCTATCTTCTGCCCGTTGAGAAAGGCAATCTCGTCATATAGCCAAGGTATAACGTTTGTGCTCTCATATGGAAACGGAGCTGGGGCCGAAATGACAAGTTGGTTCATTGATGGTGGAGACATAGGTATCTCAACCGGATCATACGGGATTTGCAGTGGGATAGAAGTCTGTCCATACATGTTGTCCCATTCTTCCTCATCGCACGGTATGGTCAATGGTGTGCGAGTTAAATTATCAGAAGGAATCCATAACTCATATCCATCATCATATGGTATCTTCAACGTTTCGAACGGAATGTCAAGGGTAGCAACTTCTTCAGTCTTTGATAGTTGCTCTGCTACTAATACACCTTGATCAATCAGGCTTTAGATGCCTTTCTTCAGTTCAGCACATCCTTGAGATCCGTCCAAACAAACGCGGCAATTAGTTGAACAGCCTGGATAAATGTTCTTCAACAAAAATTGCTCCTTAATAGTGGAAAGAGGGGTTCTCAATTTGTCAATGTTCGAAATTAATCGGATCCCTCTAGAGCTCTCAATCATGTTTGTTGAATGGTGAGTTGGCATTGGATTAGTCTTGATGTTTGGGGTGTATTGAGTGAAGTTTATCGCCTTTGAATTGATAAGATCTTGCACAATGTACTTCAGAGCTTTGCAATTTTCAATGTTATGGCCTAGGGCGCCAGAATGGAACTCGCATCTTGCATTGGCGTCATATCCAAAGGGGAGAACAGCCGGAGGGTCCTTCATTTCCCTAAGCTGAACAAGGCCTCCTCTCAATAAGAACGGAAGCAACCTGGCGTATGTTGATGGAATTGGATCAAAGTTTATTTCTGGCCTCCTCGGGCCTTGATACTGATTTTGTCTTAGTTGGTAGGATTGTCGTTGATTCTGCTTAACTACGGGCTGACTTGCTGGAATGGACAGCGGTTGTTGAGGAGCGACGGCAGCAACATGGTGATAACCTTGATGAGTTCTCCCTCTATCCGTGGACACATTACTGGTTTCACCTTCTTTCTTCTTAACGAAACCCTGATATGGCCTTTTGATCCCACTTGAAGATCCACCAGCGTCCTGGATCTTTCCTGACTTCATATAAATCTCTAATCTTTCTCCGGCCGTGACAAGTTCAGAAAACACTATAGAGGTTGTACATGCTAGACGCTCAAAAATCGGTCCTTGCAGCGTGCCCATGAAGAGGCCTGTCAGTTCTTTCTCCATCAACGGGGGTTGTACTCTTGCAGCTATTCCCCTCCATCTCTGTGCAAAGTCTTTAAAAGACTCATTCGGTTTCTGGGTTAAATTCTGAAGTTGCATCCGATTTGGAGCCATGTCAGTGTTGTATTGATAATATTTCACAAAAGCGTCGGCTAACTCCTTCCAGCTTTTCACATTGGATCGTTCAAGATGCATGTACCATTCCAGAGAAGCCTCTGTCAAACTATCCTAAAAGAAATGGATTAACAGCTTCTCTTCATCGGAATATGCGGCCATTTTCCTGCAGTAAGACCTTATATGGGTCTTAGGACAACTATTACCCTTGTATTTCTCGAAGGTTGGGATTAAAAACTTAGGAGGTATCTTAACTCCGGGTACAAGACATATTTCTGCTGCATCTAGTCCCAAAACGTCGGGGCCTTGCAATGCCCTCACCACTTCTTGTAAGGCATTGAACTTCTTCTCTAATTCAGCGGTTTGTGGTGCATATGCTTCAGCTGAATTCTCGTAGAAACCTTCATGCTCATCGTACTGGATTGGTATTGGGATCACAGTACCATGAGGATGAGTTGCATCGGCTGGTGGATGGACTGTGTTGATAGGTACAATACCTGCAGAAGTAGGAATTTCCCCAACAGGGGTTGGGATGGCATCGATAGGAGTTGGAACTGGAACTGCGCCACTTGCGTTAGGAACTGCACCAGCCAAAGTCTGATTAGCGTTCCTATCTGTTGTTTGCCTTATCTCTTCTTGACTCTTGGCCATGTTCTAAATCACCTCCATGAGTTGATTCATCTGTGTCTTCATACCTAGCATCTCGTTCCTCATAGTAGCCTGGTCTTGCTCTAGCTGATCCATGACTCTTCTTTGATTATTTCTTGTGTTGTACTGATGTCGGGAAGTCAGTTTGCTTTACTCTGAAAGGGTAAGCAGCACGTAAGGTCGGGTTTCAGGGAATGCAGAAAAAATAAGATGCAGAGATGCTCATGCAAATGCAATGTTTTATGAATGCACATGATAACAGAACAATAGCGAGGTCAAGGTCATAGGTCTTGTAAAATAACACAATGAGATATCTTTCGCCTCGGGTGGGCAATCTATTGGTTTAGGAGAGGGTATCCCAAAGGCTTTAAAACAAAGTCCCATGCACTAACCCTCAAAAGTTTTCCATCAGAACGACTACTCGTAAGACGGTAATCCCTTCAAAGGATGAACACAGAGTTATGTTTTAGGAACCTTCGGAATAAGGTTCTACAAAAGGTCCTCAGAGTCAAGGACTCCCAAGTTGGGAATAAAGACGCCATTACGACTACACGTAAGACATAATCATCCCAAAGGGGTTTCGTCTGAGCGGTGGAATTCAATCCAACTCAACGAGTCCTAAGTCTCGCAAATCAGAAAGAATCCACCTCCTAACTTAGTGTATACTCGAAAGCTCGGGTAGAAAGCTTTATTCTCACAAACCAATCCAAAATAAACCCAACATGTTAGTGAACACAACATAAAAAAATAAAACAAATAAAAACACAAACACGACAAACAAACTAGGCTTGACTCGCTAGGAATCCCCAGCAGAGTTGCCAGCTGACGCTACTCGAAAAATGCATCGTGCAACGACGAGGAGGCAAAAAAGATAGACAGAAGAGTCGCCATTGAACTTTATTTATCCCATGAGGGGAAAGGAAAATATTGAGAAAACCTTAAGAAAGAAATGGATAAGATGGTCTCGCGACCAAGAACGGGTTCGGAAGCCGGTTATGCGAAGGGAAGGTATTAGCACCCCTCGCATCCATCGTACTCGATGGGAACCATTTGTTTGTCGATGTGTGAATTTATTTGCTTAAATATTATGCTATAAAAGAGTGTTCCACAGGGTAAAAGAAGGGTTAGAAACAAGGGAAAGGGAGGTAACGAGGGAAGAAGAGAGAAAGAACAGACTCGGTAGGACTTTGCGGTCCTAGGCCTACGTATTCTCAATAGGTATGAGAAAGTCAGAGTCGACGTAGTTCGGGGCTACGGATATAGGGGGAATGTGCTCGGCAAGGATTGTGGCCCTGATGCCTACGTATCTTTACTTAAAAGAAGTAAATAATCAGAGCAGTCGTAGTTCGGCATACGGCTTGTTAATGTTTTTATGGATGATGTTATCGTGCGCGTTCTAACAGTTTAGGTGTTTTGCGGCTCGCATATGAGGATACTTATGTGTTACCTGTTTGTGGTAGAATGGACGTAACATATCCTTTTTGAAATTATTAGGTTTTCTCCATGTGAGGCAAGAAGTCACGTTTGATTTGTGAGATTGTTTTTTAGGGGTGAGATATGTCCTCGGATAGTAACCTCTTGCGGGTCGTACCCAATTCTTTATCTCAAAGTTTTTGTTATGAAAGGTGTGGCCAACGTAGCGTCTTCGTATTGAAAGACGAGTATCAAGACCACCCACACTACAGTGAATATCCTGAAACTCGGAGAGGAAGAAGACTACACTCAATCTTCTCTCCTTAATTCAATACAAAGAGAACTTCATTCTCTTATTAAAGATGTTTTTTGGTTTTGAATGGTAAGTGCTTTGCGACAGAGAACCCTATGGTAAACATCAGCACTCAGGATAGGAGAAGGCCTACGCCTAACCACTCCACGACCATTAAAGTTTTTGTTAAGAAAAGAGTTTGAAAAAGCACTCGGTACGGGACCGAGGTTTTAGGTGATAAGGTTGCGAAAGGGTGGTGAATAGAGTCGCGTCTTTATATTGAAAGACGAGTATCAAAACCACCCACACTACAGTGAGCATCCCAACACTCGGAGAGGAAGAAGTCTACACTTAATCCTCTATTTTTAGTTCAATATAAAGACAATTTGATTTACTGAAAGTGTTTTGAAGATGCATTCGGTACGGGGCCGAGGTTTTTTGGGAGAAAAGAGATTGAAAACGTACAAGTGTCTTCGTATTGAAAGACGAGTATCGGGACCACCCACACTAGAGTGAGCATCCCAACACTCGGAGAGGAAGAAGTCTACACTTAATCCTCTCTTTTTAATTCAATACAAAGAGATATTGGTTTTCTTGTTGAAAGCTGTTTTTGAAAATGCATTCGGTATGGGGCCGAGGTTTAAGGAGGGAAGGTTTGAAAATGCACTTGGTGCGTCTTCGTATTGAAAGACGAGTATCGAGACCACCCACACTACAGTGAACATCCCAACACTCGGAGAGGAAGAAGTCTACACTTAATCCTCTCTTTTTAATTCAATACAAAGATAATTTATTGCTTTATTAAATAGTTTTAAAATGGGTTAAAAAGCCCAAAATAACAACAACAAAAAAAGAAATAAAAAAAGAATTAAAATAAAAGAGAAATAAAATAGCTTATTAAACAAAATATATGATTATTTGGGATCATATGAGTCTTGAAGTTATTTTTAAATAAATGAAATAGAAAAAAGAAAAGAAATAAAATTAAAATACAAAGAAATAAAAATAAAATAAAATAAGGTATTAAAAATAAGAAAGGGGCTCTACCAAGGGTAGAACCCATGACCTCAAGGTTCATAAGTTAAAACCATACCACTCCAGCCAACGCACGCGTGTGACATTGAGTGGAAAAATAAAGAAAAAAATAATAAAACAAAGAAAATCATGAAAATAAACCAAAAAATGCCCCCACTGGGGGTCGAACTCAAGTTCAAGGCATGGCAAGGCAAGGCATTAACCACTGGGGTGGCGATACATCCGTTGTATAACGCCACCCCTATAAATCAAATACCTAAAAGGCATGATTTTCTGGGCAAGGCAAGGCAAGCTATGTGAAAATTCAAGAAAACGACTTTGCCATAACTTTTTCAAATCTCCACCAAATCCCATGAAACAAAAGTCTATCCTGCATAATTTTTCAAGAGGAACATGATGGCGTTGTTCAAATTTTGAAATGATGCTCCTATGGTAAAATTCGAATGCTCATGCAATTGTGGAGTTTGAAAAGCGTTTTGAAACTTCAGAGTTGAAACAGATGCAATTGAAGGAAAAAATGATTTGAGCAAGTTCCAAATATGTAAAGGAAAGAGTTCCATCAAGAAAGTTTGTTCTAAAAGCATCAAAACAAAAAGTGAGTGGTTGGTGAATTTGATGTTATGGACAACTTTGCAAAACAACCATATTAATGATTTCATGACAGCAGGCAAGTTATTAAATTCAAAACCACAAGTTGAAGCATTCTACACACTAATTGCAAGGGTCTCAACAACAAAGAACTTGAAGGTATTTGTTCAATTCCAAAACAGCAAGCAGATCAAGATATGGCTTTATGACATCAAAGGTTTAAACTGATCCAATACAGTGGTGATATTTAAAACAGTGTTAAATTTCATCCAACATGTTTTCAACTGCCAAACAATCTGTCACTAAAACTAAACATGGACATCACATTTAATCTACACAGGAGCAACAACATTGTTCACAAATGGACAGCTCAACATTCAGACCCAACATCAATCCATAACAGTTGCAAACGTACCCCCTTATGTTCATACATGACAATGCTCAAGATCCTCCAACCACCAGTCTAACCTATTTCATGTGATGGTTACTGCCTAGCAAACAAACAAAGGATCAACTTTCAGCATTAAGCTAAAACAGAAGCAGCAGCAGGTTCTGTACCTCATCAACATCCACTGATGGATTATGGAAAGTAGCTCCCAAACCACAATGCATACCAGTAGGGGGACTCAATGAGTTATACCAATTAAACTCATGTTTTCTATAGAAGAAAACTCAAAACAGCAGTGGTTCAACAGGCATCTATGTTCAAGGCAATTGGCAAACACTAATCAAGGGAGAGGTTCACCACAAGTGGCACAATACAACACTAAACAGACCTACGCATCATGTCTTATCATCATGCATCAAGGGTTGCAACACTCAATGTATTTACTAAGACCAAGCATACACACATAATTCCAATAGAAAATTCTCATAGAAATGATTAAAATCTTTCTAACATGAAAACAGGATCAAAGAAGTTTATTTGAAAATAGGAGCAGCAGCACAGTTTGTGGGTATCTTAACAACCTTCATTGGTGAACTCCAGCTACCATGTCTTTACAAAAGTGTGGCTTCAACCACTTATAGATCAAACAAGATTGTTTTGTTAAAAGACAACAAGCCTTGACATCGCAATGTACAAGAAAACAAACAACAGTCCAAAAGAGTTTGGTTTTGATAAAACATACACAACATCCAAGTTATAATGCAAGCATATACCCTCCATGGCAGTCAACAATGCAAACACACCAACACGGTTTCAACAATGATATCCAAATAATCTCAAAGCTATTGTCATAAAGACAAACTAAAGGCAGCATTGTCATGAGTTTGAAATAAACTCAACACTGTTAACAATGACAGTAATGGACTAATCACAACAATGTCTACTATGAAAAAAGTTAATGGTATCAGTCAAACCACAAGCCTCATGACAAAAACAAAACTTAACTCTTGCAATGCCAGCCTCAAACACTAAACCCCACATGACACACAAAGACAGTCATCAATTTTACAACAAATACAAAATCAATATTAGTATGAAAAAACAGTTTGGATAACACAAGATCAAGAATTCAAAGTCATCCTATCAATTCTCAATACTCCCCATATTCCAACAGCTTATATCAATGCCTTTCCAAAATCAACAACATGGCCCTAATGACAGTCCTCCAACTGAACATCCAACTCTAATTCAAAACACACCAAGCAGGAACACCTTGCAAACTTATCATGGAAATGTCACACAAACTTTAATTCAAATCACACCAAACAGAAACAGCTTGCAAACTTATCATGGCAATGCTACACATCTAACAACAAAGCCAAATATCAATGTTCAAAAACACCACATGTTTTAACAGCAACTCAACACAACATGATTGAAAACTTTTCAAAAGTTAAGGCATAATCAAACACAAGACATAGACATGTTCAAAACAGTTGAAAAACACAAGACATGGACATGGTCACAACAGGCCTCGCACTAATAGCTTAATCCAACTCATCATATCAAGGATAACAGCAATCATGATAATTTAATTCCACAGTGTTTTCACAAAAAGTAACACATACACATTCAAACTTCTCAAACCAACACACTAGTTGATCCACAATAGCATCCTAACCAGTCAGCCTGACAGTTTTGTACAACAAACAAAACAACAATAAAATATCCTTTGAAAAACAGCAACAACAGCAAGCTTCTTGTTATCACAATACAAACATCAATTCAATACCTCTTGCAAGCAAATACAAGTTTGAACCAACCTAACTCAAAACAGCTCAACAGCTCAGTTGTAAAAACAAACATGACAGTGTTGTAACAAAAGCAAGCTTTACACATCAACATCAAATCCAAACTTTAAGTGAAAGTTAAACTAACTTCAAGACAACTTTTGACAGCATGACTGACAAACTGATTCCTCATGGCAATGCATAAACACATTCATCCAACACCAATCAAAACATGATGCATGATGAGGAAAAGGTTAGAAAACACCTACCTCTTGTAGACCTCCAAGCAAACTATTTAGAGGAGACTTTGAAGAGTTGTTCCAGCTGATATCCAACAATGCCTTGATGAACCAACAACTTTCTTGTACTTGAAGAAAATGAAGGAAACCTTGTAACAGATCCAAGCACAAATGATGCAGAGGTTCTTGGATGTTTTTGACAGCTAGTACACCTCAAACCAAAGGTGTTTGGAGTATTGAGATGGTTGAAACAAGTTTGAGCAAAGAGTTTTCTGGTTTTGTATGAGAAAGTCAAGGTTTTCTAGGTTGAAGGTTGACTTTTGGATATATGAGATTTTGGACTGGTTTAATGGTTGGAACACCTCCTAATCATTATTTTGAGGTTGTACGGATGGTTTTTGAGGTGGTTGAATGATTAGAAATGATGATGGTGTGAAGTTTACATAGGACAGATTTTGTGGTTTTTGGGAGAATCTGAAAATGCAAGCTCTGGTTTTTCTCTCTTGCAACAATGATGGTTGCTGTCTAGGGTTTGTGGTGAATGGTATTTAGCTTAAATATGAAGTAAAAGGGGTAAAATGGCAAGCTTTACGAAGGTGAAAAATGAAGGGGCAGATTTGCATTCTTTCATGAATTTTTGAATCAAGGGTGGATGGTGATCAAGGACAAACAGCCCATAGGGCTATGCAGTAACTGGATGAAATGATAGCTTTTTTTGTGCCTGCTAGCAAGGAGAGAGGTATGATGTTGTGACAACTTTTGGCAATGTTTGGCATGCTCCCAATGCAAGTCCTTTGCATGATTTGAGGAGTTAACAAGCTGTATGATGAAAATGCAAGGTTATGCCAAAATATCTTGTAACAAATGCCTTGCAAATATGTTTAAATCACCCACTTTGGACTATGATAACTTGATGCTCAGAGATCACTTTGCCCTAAACTCGAGCTCTAAGTAAAGAGGACATGGCAAGGAACAATTTCCATGTTGAAATCATCTTGATTTGAGGATTGGAAGACCATGAAAAATGATGTTGAAAATCATGCCATGCAAGCTGTTCATGAATAACTTAGAAAAAAGTTCTAAGTTATGGATTTGGTTTATTTTTCCTCAACTTTGCACATCCATAACTTGAGCTTCATAAATCATATTGAGGACTTCTTGGACTCTTTGGAAAGCTTGTAACATTATTAATAACTCTCATGTGGGACAAAGTTTCATTGGACATCAAGAAAGTGATGGAAATTGGCTTGCAAAGTGGTGCAAAAATCTGTCCAAACTTAACAGTTTTGAAATTATTGAAATCCCCAACTTTGATTGATCATAACTTGAGCTCCAAGTATCATATGATTATGAATTGGTACTCAAAAGAAAGCTTGAAATATAAGGAATAACTTAGATGTTTTATCCAAGTTCATTTGAAACCTTGATCATGAAGAAAAATGGCTTTGAAGATAGCTGTTCCAAACATGAAACTTTCCATAAATGGAAAGTTCTAAAACCCTAATTTTCCTTAAAATGGCAACTTTCAACAATTCTTGATTTTTCATGATTCCCTTGACTTTTCTTGATCAAATTCCATCCATTGGTCATATTGAACTCAAGGATCATGATTTTGACCTCAAAAAGTCAGGAGTTGACTTTTTCACTACACAGTTGACTTTTCTCCCAAATTTCCTGATTTTCAATTGACTGATCAATTGAAGCCTTTCTGATTAAAATTGATGGTCAATCTACCATCCCCAAACACCTTAGGACATATGGAAGACCATGGAAACAATTCTTTCCCTCAAAAATAAATTTATCCTAATTAAAATTGAAACCCTAATTTCACCCTTTGTGCCTTGGCATTGTGCAGATGAATTGGGTGATCTTTCCAACTCCACCATGACCTCTGAGGTGTTCAAAAAACTTCTACCTCATGCCTCTACCAATGATGAAACCTCAAAATTTCTTGACAACCCTCTGATGGTTTATACCAATGCCTTTGATTAACAAAAAAAAAGTATGGGCAAATTTAGGGTATGACAGTAGGCACAAGATTGCGATTATCTTGGTGAGCACAATCACCTCCATCTTCCGTTTCTCCCTATCATTTCCTGTAGTCTAACTACGAAAGCTCTGATTTCTCATTCTCATCCGAATGAGCATATGTAGGCACAAGTGCCCCAATCCTTGCTGAGCACCCTATTTTATAACCATTCATTTCCCCTTGGCGTCTTTATCCTGTTATTCTACTAATTCGCATTTATCATTCGCAAGAAAGCAAGCAAGCTTAGATAACACCCATCACAAATCACCCTAAGAGGTTCCCGTTGAGTACAATGGACGTGAGGGGTGTTAATACCTTCCCCTTGCGTAACCGACTCTCGAACCCAAATTATTGATTGCGGTGGCCGTGTTCCTGTCTTTTCATTTTTAAAGGATTTTCTCTATACTTTCCTTTCCATTTTGGGGATAAATAAAGTTCGGTAGCGACTCTATCGAACCTCATTTCTGCGCCTTTAGCGCGAGGTTCATATGTTCGAATGAATTTTCAAGGTGCGACGGGTCTGTCATCCTTTTGGTGTCAGAAATCTTGTCATTTGAGTTCATTATCATCATTTTGATGATAGGTTTGTCATCCTCTTGGTTTCAGAACTTTATGTTATCATCCCTTTGGTGATGACAACCTTTGTAAGTTATTCAGTGTCCACTCGAGGGTCGACATTGATCTGGTATTCCACTTCCCAAGCTTTTTCTTTCTTTTCAGAAAAATTCAGAGTCCTTTTCATATCTAATTGACTTCTACCTTAGAAGTATGAACACTGTGGCAGTTCATCTTACTAGGTTTAACCTAATTAGATAGGGGTATTCGCATATCCCAAATTTTTCCTACCTGTATATTACCTTCACCTATAATTCCAACTACTAACCATATTAAAAAAAACAAAAAAATATGTTGATGCTTTCATTTTCCTTATTGTCTGAGCTCAGCTTTTCAAGGATGAAAGGGGTTTATTTGAGGTTCATTCAGAGCATGAATGTAGTAATGGCTCAGTTTAAGTGAAGTTTGACCTAATTTCTGTTCAGAAAAATTGGAATTAATTCATCTAAAATTCATCTGTGTCTTGGGTTGTTTTGGGTGCAAGGATGTGGTAAAATTCAAGTTCTCTGTGATTGAAGACCATCAAGGACTAGATCATGGTCAATTAGGGTTTTTGTGCGATGTATTGAAGTCCATGTCTCAATCATAAACTCTCCTATTTTATCGCATGATTATTACGCAGTGAAGTTTTTGGTTCATCACGATCAAATTGGCATAATTTAACTATGCAAGCTATGGATTGATTCAGACAAGTTCAAAGTAGTTCTAATTCTAATTATAAGTTCAGAGATACATTTGAAAAATTCAAGTTGCAGGTGTGTTGTCGATAAAATCAGTGGAGAGACAATTCATGATTATTCACTTTTTTATTCAAATACCATTTCCACTATCCGTCTAAATAATCAATCATTCACTTTTTTATTCTATCCATTATCCATTTATCCTATTATCCACTCCAAATTCATTTGATCCATTTAATCTTTTTTTCCATATCCAAATATCCAACCAATATCCATTTTTAAGTTAAATTGATCCATATTCAAATTCAATCAAACCAACATTATCCATTTTTTACAAAGTTTTACCAAAAATGCACTTCAAAAACCATAATCCTGTTATCTTTATAACAACAAAATTGCAAAAATCTACACACACAAAAATTACAATAAAAGCCCGATTCCTTAATGATACAATAAGTTGCAAAATATAGAATAAAATAAATTGCAAGGCAATTCCAAACATGGTTCACACAAGTTCCATCAACTACTACAATTAATTTTATGCCATTAACTCATATACAATAAGCCACAAAACTTTACACATGATATACAAACCAAGTTGTCTGAGCCACATGAAGCCATCTTCAGCAAATGCCAAAACAAAAGCAACCCAAGGCATTTCTTTCCAAAGCCATGCTACACAATACTACACACTACATGAGCGATCCTCAATTTCCAACTTCGCATAAAATAAAACCAAGTTATGAAGCTTCAACCACGACTTCAAATAACTTCTACAAGTTTCATCTAAATTCCAATTTAAAGCAAATTTCCATACAAGCCATTACAATATTTCCAAGCAATCATTATGAGCTAAACACCCTTTCACAATGTCATCACGCCAGTCATTATACTTCAACCAACAAATTCAGCACGACAACCACATCACGATAACTAACTTTCCCCCTCCTACGCACATGACACACACCACCTGTAAAAACTTACACAAAGTTCACAAACGACAAGAGGAACATGTCACAATACCCAAAATGAAAATGAGTCAAAATGCATCTGATAATTCATAAACGGAAACAAATCATAATGTCAAAAATCTCCTTCAATTCTCCTATAAAAGAGGAACCAATCTTCACATTTCTGCAGGTCTTGAGGAGCCAAATAAATGCTGCCAAAGC
Source organism: Lathyrus sativus (assembly GCA_963859935.3). Lineage (NCBI taxonomy): Eukaryota > Viridiplantae > Streptophyta > Magnoliopsida > Fabales > Fabaceae > Lathyrus > Lathyrus sativus. The sequence continues at coordinate 385,627,723 of OZ012736.1, forward strand.
AAAACCTCTTTCAAAAGCATAAACACCATATAAACCTTTATTCTTCACAACCTGAAATTTCAGTAAACCATTCACGAATCTTCATCACAATGCAATAACTCCCCTCTCGTTCACCATCACCACTCAAACCTCAATAACACTAACCCTTCCTCACAACCGTGACAAATCCGACCAAAACTCGCTATCATAACTTCAAATCACCAAAAAATATCAACCCCAAATCTTCTTCTCCAATCTCACTCCCACAACAACAACAACCGAACCAAAAGAACAGAATCAAATCAGAAAGGAAAGAAGAGAGATTTTGAGACGAAAACACAAGATCTGAACACAAAAATAAACATGAACCAGACAGAGTGAAATGATATGAAGCAGACCATTGCACGATGATGAAGCACAAGTGCTTTCTGAGTTTTGTTGTGTTTCTTTTATTCACCATGGCTTTGTGTTTATAATGATTTGTTAAAGATGAAAAAATGATTAAATTCGTTGTTGTTTAAAGTCGCATTGGTGATGCTCTTGTGATGGCTTTTTGTTCCATATTGTTGCATTTTAAGAGAAAATGAAAGTCTGAGTTGTTTTGACCATGGTAATTAGGTTTATTTTCAATTCCACTTTCCATCTTTTCCTTGGTTTATTGTCTCGGCCCATGTTGTTTCCTCACGCATCACCAGATTTCTTCACATCACGTTTTTACTTTGTGCTATATGTTTTTTTATGAGTGGTTGATTTGGGCTCAACCCAAATATGATTCCTACCTCACCATCCGTGATTCACATATGCACCCCCTCATCTTGTTTTCGTTTTCAAATGATATTTTTATTTGTTTTTCTTCTTTTTTTTCTTCTAACTATTTTGTTTTAGTTATCAATATATTTTAGTAATTACTTTTCTAAAGCTTGTTTGGTTTATACCTTAATTCACCTTGGTTTCATCTTGTTTATTTATTTGACTATTTCATGATTACTTTTTATTTCCTTTCATTTTGGTCAATGAAGTCTAAATATCATGAATGTTGATTGTTAAGGTTGTTTAACCTTCATTATTTCAAATTTGTGGGGAATGATCCTTTGGATCATTTTCTATACTTTGGGATCGTGGTAGGTTTACCTTTGGTTAATCGATGAAAGTTTGTGATTAAGACGAGATCATTCTCTTTTCTTTTTGTGTGGAAAGATTCTTTGAGAATGATCTACATATCATTTCTCTATTGTGTTTTAGTACAAACATTGTTATTGATCGGCCTCCCATAGCATGATCTTCCTTATAGATCGTGCTACGATTGATTAGAGATAAAGTAGACCCGATTCAAAAAGTGATCATCCGATCAATGACAATTAACAATTAGCAACTAACAACTAACTTTAACTTATGTTCATTATTCTCTTGCTTTATCTTTTTGTCGATATATCATTGTTCTATATCTTTAATATCATGTTTCATACTCATTATCAATATTCATATGATATTGTCATCTTATTCATATCGTGTTCATCTTATTCAAAAAAACACAAAAACATGTTAAAACTATCAAAACCCTAAAAAAAACTTTCAAGTGGTGGACTGTGGTTACTATCCCGAGCACTAGAGTTTGGACCTTGTACATAATCCCTTGAAAGGAGATTCTTGTATGTAATATTGTTTATTTCTAAGTTTAGGACACCTTAAACATACACGGCTTTCTCTTGGGCTACCTGACAATGACCCCATTTATTTCTCGCACTCCCTTGTACTTTACATGTATCCCGCTCCTTTTTGGATGTACGCTCTTTACTTTTCTTGCTCTTCTTTGATTGTGGTTTTGTTTACTAGAAGCACCCTTGGGGACTAGGATAGACTAAACCATTTTCAAACTAATTCTCGATTCGATTTCGAGCCCTTTTTTAAAACACGTTTATAAGTCGATTTCTTTTTAGCATCGCCATCAACCTAATGCACACACTTGCACCTTCTTTGGTTGTGGTTTTGTTTACTAGAAACACCCTTAAGGACTAGGATCGACCTCACCTCTTTCGCAAACCCTTGGTCCAATGCCAAGTAACATTTTCAAATCCGATTCAATCATTTCTTAAAACCTTTTCTCAATCAAATTATAAAAGAAGAAGGTTCTTGGAGTCTCGCATTCTTTGAAACTTCGAATGAATGCTCTTGTTGCACACACCTTGGGTTTTTTCATTCAATCTTTTGACTTTAAAACACTTAATCTCTTTGGAACCTTTTCTTAATTAAATCGCGAAGGAAATGGATTCTTGGAGTCTTGCATTCCTTGAATTCTTGAATGACTACTCTCGAGGCACACGCCTTGGGTTATTTGTCATTCAATCTTTCATTTCTAAAACACAAACCAATAAACTGTAGTTCCACGAACTATGAATGCTCTGATTTTTCATTTTCGTCCAAATAAAGATACGTGGGCACAAGATCCCCAATCCTTGGCGTGCTACCTTTTGTTTTTTTCCACCTTTTCTTTTTCCTATCCAAATCTTTTCCCGTAGTCCGGACTACGGACGCTCCGATTCTTCATTCCCGACCGAATGAAGGTATGTAGGCACAAGGACCCCAATTCTTGGAGAGCAACCTAATAAAAAACCACCCATTTCTCTTTAGCAATCGAAGCTCTTTTCTCATACTTTTCACATCGCTCGTTTAGAAGAAAACAAATAACATTAGGTAACATTCATCATAAATTGAACTAAGAGGTTCCCGTTGAGTACAACGGACGTGAGGGGTGCTAATACCTTCCCTTTGCATAATCGACTCCTGAACCTAGAAATTGGCTGTGAAGATCATGTTCTTATCTCTTAAAGGTTTTCTCGATATTTTCCTATTCCTTTATTGGAATAAATAAAGTATGATGGCGACTCTACTCGAACCATTTTTCACCTCCCATCGTGAAGGTCGTATCATTTTTTCGAGGCATGACATCTGTCAATGCTTATGGTAATGGAATTGGGGAAATCATTATTACTCGTCATGGTTCTTATGTCCTTTTCACTGCAAGATTGATGTTTGAGTTCACAAATAACAAGGCAGAATATGAAGCTTGTATAATGGTTCTTGAAGAAGCCATTGAATTGATAATTAAAACTCTTGATGTGTATGGGGATTCAGACCTGGTGATTAATCAAATTAAAGGAATATGGGATACTCGTCAGCCTGGTCTGATTCCTTACAAAGATTATACAAGGAGGTTGTTGACTTTCTTTAATTAAATTGAGTTGCATCATATACCTCGTGAAGAGAATCAGATGGCAGATGCTCTAGCCACTTTGTCTTCTATGATTAGAGTGAATCATTGGAATGATGTGCCTAAGATTAATGTTATGCGCCATGATAGACCTGCTCATGTGTTTGCTACAGAAGAAGTAAAAGATGATAAGCCTTGGTATCATGATATTAAATTTTTCCTCCAAAGTCAGGAATATCCAATTGGGGCATCCAACAAAGATAAGAAAACTTTGAGAAGACTGGATGGCAATTTCTTTCTGAATGAAGATATATTGTATAAGAGAAACTTTGACATAGTCTTGCTTAGATTCGTGGATAGACACGAAGCAGACATGTTAATGCAAGAAATTCAGGAAGGATCCTTTGGTACTCATGTCAATGGACATGCAATGGCTAAAAAGATGTTAAGAGCAAGTTACTATTGGCTGACAATGGAATCTAATTGTTAAAAATATGTGAAGAAGTGCCATAAATGTTAAATTTATGCTGATAAGATTCATGTGCCACCAACTCTTCTCAATGTTATTTCATCTTTATGGCATTTCTCTATGTGGGAAATTGACATGATTGGTATGATTGAGCCTAAGGCTTCAAATGTACACCGTTTCATTTTAGTGGCCATTGATTATTTCACCAAGTGGGTTGAAGCGGCATCGTATGCTTATGTGACCAAACAAGTTGTGGTCAGGTTTATCAAGAATCAGATTATCTGTTGGTATGGCATTCCCAGCAAGATCATTACTGGTAATGGGTCGAATTTGAATAATAAGATGATGAAAGAGCTGTGTGATGACTTCAAGATTGAACATCATAATTATTCTCCTTAAAAACCTAAGATGAATGGGGTTGTTAAAGCTACGAATAAGAATATTAGGAAGATTATCTAGAAAATAGTTGTGACATATAAGGACTGGCATGAGATGCTCCCTTTTGCTTTATATGGATATCGTACATCCATCCTCACTTCAACAAGGACAACCCCTTTCTCACTTGTATATGGCATGGAAGCAGTGCTCCCTGTAGAGGTTGAGATCTCATCAATGCAAGTCTTGATGGAAGCCAAATTGTCTAAGGCTGAATGGTGTCAAAGCAGGTATGATTAGTTGAATTTGATTGAAGAAAATAGAATGACGGCTTTGTAACATGGCTAGTTATATCAGCAAAGAATGAAGAAAGCTTTTGATAAGAAGGTCTTACCCCGTGTATTTATAGAAGGCGACCTCGTGCTCAGAAAGATCTTGTCTTTTAACGCTAATTCTAGGGGAAATTGGGCTTCTAATTATGAAGGCCCATATATTGTTAAGAAAGCCTTCTCTGGCGGTGCATTAACTCTTATAACTATGGATGGCGAGAAGATCCCTCATTCTGTGAATGTTGATGCAGTCAAAAAATACTTCGTCTAAAAAAATAAAAGAAAAGCTCGCTAAGTTGAAAACCCGAAAGGGCGACTTAGGAAAAAATGAGCGTCTCGGTGGGCTGAAAGCCTGAAAGGGTGGTCTAGGCAAAAGTTAGAGATATAAACAGAAAATAATTATCCCGGTAGATTGAAAAACCAAGAGGAAAATCTAGGAAAAAGTTAGGGATTACGGAAAGTAACTGCTTCAGGCCAGACTTGACCACTTGAAGCAACATTGCCCATCAAGGATTCTCATCCTCGTCATTCTCAATAGAAGTTTTGAGCACAGTGGAATTCAGAGTTGTTAGGGAGAATAGTGGTCATTGCATTTCAATATAGCCTTTTCCTTTATTTATCATTTTCTAAATTTGTATTGATCCATGGAGTCACGCCATTTGTAGACTACTTTTCTATTACTAAAATTTGAGCCTTTTTCCATTTGCTTGCAATTTTTATATTTGTTTCTGTTTTGCAAAATTACATTTATTTTTTATAATAGTTTATGAAACAAAAAGGTAAATAACAATTATAATTTTGAAAATTACAAAAATATTTTCCTTTGATTTGTGAATATTAAAAGGAATGTCAACAGTTATTCCAATAATGGTATAATCTCAAAGTGTAGAACTCGATGTTCTCCCAAGCAGAGTTTTTTCTCATTGATAGTTTCCCTGGCTAAGTGCTAGTTCATATTTTCCCTAGTCGAGTACTGAATTCAACATTCCCCACTTAAATCCAAGATCTGGACTCCCCAACTAAGCCATGATTCAGATTCCACTAGCCGAGTGTGATTCTTTTCTTCAGCCTAGTTATGATCAAGCAGATATACGAGGTTGTGAAGTTTTATTGTTGGATTCCATCTTTCTTTGTAGAATCCCCTATAAGCATTTATTTATTCCTTGTATGATTTTGTAAATAGTATTTCCTAGTAAGAAGTGTTGAGAAGGCAATCAACTGTTGGGTTTTCTCTCATCCTGTGTTGAGTTTTAAAATCCCCTGCAGGTTGACTTTCTACAATGATGTTAACTTCTTAGTTTCCCCTGCAATTATAGGATGTTAATCCCCACCAGGTGTGCATTTCCCTCAATGGAATTTGTGCAATTATTACTATTGGTTCAGGAAGAACTTTTGTGGTATGATCCTCGACAAATCTATTTCTTTCCCTAAAGTAGAGTTTATGCAAAGATATATTTTGCCTTTCAAAGGTTGTTTTTTGGAAGATTCATCTTTCCACCCCCTTGACAGAGTTAACGTAGATATTATCCCTCCTAGAGGTTGATATCTGCATTAGAGTTTTGCTTTGTGTATATCCCTAGCAGGTCTTCATCCATCTGCAATAGATTTTTTACGGATTTTCTTTTTCCCCTAGTTTAGGTTTTGTGTTACTATTGTTTCTCCAGCAGATCTTTCATTCCCTCGAAGCAGAGTTCGTGTTGTTATCCCCTTAGTGGATTATTGATGTTAGAAGACTAAACATTGGGTTTCTCCCCAAAAATCATTTTCCCCTCCTTAGAGATGTGAGCCTTGAAGCAGGATTTTGTTCCTTCAGTGGCTTCTGATTATCTCCAGCTAAATCCCTAGCAGGACTTTCAGCAGAATCTTCAGTGGCATTTCCATCTTGTTGAAATTTAGCGGAGTATCTGGTTGTACTATGGTGATTGGTCATCTCCAGTTTATCTTCGTGCTTGTTTTGTCAGCATATACATACATGCACACATTCATTCATACATACATACATCATGCATAACTAAATTAAGATTCATGCTCATCTTGCATTCCTTAGTGTTTCTAATTCACTCGCTCTAGTGCTATTATCCCCACAGGGTGTGTATATTCTTTTTCTAGTATAATGTTTACCCTTAAATAGAAAGTATATATTCTTTCTAATTCCCCACTGAGTTTATTTCTCATGGGAGGATTTTGCATTAGTTTTCCTTTCCAGCTCATATATCTAGATGGAATTACTCCCTGGTGGAGTTATTTCCTCATTGGGTAGAGTCTTGTTTGACCATTTCTCTTTAGTTTGTTCTTAGATTATACTTTGGTCTCCTACAACAACTATTTTGAATCTCTCTAGGCCGTGAAACCTAGATGAGGAGAAGACATTTATTTTTCACCTTTGAGGATTTATTTTTCTCAGATGAGATCTGTTTATGATTTTCCATCAGAAGATGAAGATTTATTTCCCTAACAGTGTTATAATAACACTCTCTTGGAATCTCTTCCTAAAAGCAAATGACTATCTCTTTATTTGAGAAGTTTGTATATCCCCAACGCGGTTAATCTTATCGGGAAACAAGTGGTAGTCTCTTTAAGAAGCTTGTTTTTCTATTTCAACTTGTACAACGATAAGTGGCAGTCTCTCTTGAGAAGTTTATCCGGTCTTGGTGGTTCTTCAACCTTTACAATTATAAGTGGCAATCTCTTCAAGAAGCTTGTTTGCTATATTCAACTATTATGTGACTTCAAGTGGCAGTCTCTTTATTTGAGAAGCTTGTAGTCCTCAAATATCATTATGTATCTTCATATTAAATGACATCTCTCTAGTATATCCTCAGCAGAGAAGTTTATTGTGAAATCCTTGATCCTCTTCCAATTAAGTGAAGTCCTAGAATCATTATTTGAACAGGTGACGTCTCTATATTTGGGAAGCCTATTGCGACTTCGTTAACTTTTCCATCAAATGGCATCTCCGCGGTATATTCCTGTTAGAGAAGTTTGTTGTGAAATCTTTATCATCACCAACAGATGGATGCCTCTTCATTTGAGAAGTTTGTTGTGCAATCTAATATGCTTGTATCTCTTTTGAAGATCTCTGGTAGAGTTATTGATTCATAATCCTACCAAGAGACAATCCATTTAGCAGAGACAACTTATAGTTAGTCATTTTTCAAGTTTGAAACTTGATTAAAGAAGAAGTTAAGCCTTATTCTAATAGTGGAAGCTTGTTATCAGTTCAACTTGGTTCGTTATTTGAACAGGTGTTTATCTCCTTAAATGAGAATCCTCTTGTGATCCAGTGAATCTTTCATCTCCAGCAGATGGTTGTCTCTTTATTTGAGAAGTTTGTTGTGTGATCTGACCTGCTCACATCTCTTTTGAGTATCTCCATCAAAGTTATTGTTCATTTTCAGCAAGTGGCTACCCTTTGTGAAGCTTGTATGTTACCCTTTTTAAGTTTGTAACTTGAGCCCTATTCTAATGATGGAAGCTTATTATCCTATTAATCTTTGCCTACCTAGGAGTTTCTTCTCCAATAGAACAAATTACTTTTTCCCTTTGAGATTTTCTGGTGGAGTCCATATCCTCTTTTCTCTTTATCTCCAGCAATTACAAGTCGTAGCTTTGTCTACGCACTTTTCCCATCTCTTGTAGAATTTTATATTTCCCAACTAGATCTTTTATTGTTTGTCCCCTGCGGAGTTTCTTTTTCCTTTGCTAAGTTTCTCTGCCAGTTGTTTGTCTCTCGTAGCATCTTTTTCCCATAAAATTACGTGTTTGCATTCATATCATATTATATCATATAATAATCATTTTGCAAGAGTTGTAATTCAAACTCATAAACTTTCCAGGATTTCTCACAATTGCTATATCTGACATTGATAAAATATACATTATTTTTAATTTTAAAATACATAAAATGATGATGCATAATTTTCAAAATGTAACAACAATCATACAATCAATCATAGTAAAATAATGGATATAGTATGTATTATTTATAATAGTGATGAGATCTTAATTAATTATGATTTAATTTAATAATAAAAATTTGAAATTTTATGTTATAGCTCAAACTTGAAACATCTCAAAGACACCCTTATAAGTATTAACAATTTGTTTAAACAATTTTATAATTTTAATTTAATAATTAAAATTTGAGATTTTATGTTATAGCTCACACTTGAAACATATCAAAGACACCCTTATAAATAGTAACAATTTGTTTAAACAATTTTATAATCTTTCAAATTTGTATAGTTGCATAGAATGATCTTAGTAAACAAGGACCATTCTTCAAGACAATTTAAATATGAGCAATACTCACATAACATTTAAATGATGCTGGGACAATTTTGTATTTGTATTTTCCTAAATTCAAATATGAGCAATATTCACATAACATGATGCCGGGACAGCTTTTTACTTTATTTCACTGGATCTCAAATTTTTTTCAAACTCCAAGGTAGGGTGGACAAAATTGAACCATCTAATTGAAAGAACCAATCCATTATTTTTTTTTAATATAAAAAGATCGAATCAGATCGAGTGTAATCAATTGTCTAATTTGGGTAATATATAATTGTTTCAGTCGAATTCAAATAATTATTTTAAATTTATCGAACTCGATCAAGCTCATACTAATATTTATTTTTATTATTATATGATTCACCAATTATAAAAATAGTATTCATATTATTGTTATGGTATGATCAACTTTATAATTTAATGATGACATTTTATATTCACAAAAATATGAAACATACTAATTGAATATTATTTAATTTATGATTTAAAGTATGTAATGATCAAATTAATGTGAAATGATTATAACTTTTTTCAATAATAAAATAATAGCTCTTCTTTATTATTCTAAAATTTTGATTTTTTTTTAAATTAAAAGATGAATGTGTGAATTTTATAAATTTTTTCTATCTTATAGATTTAGTTCAATAAATATTAAATCGATCAAATTCATTGTCTTACTGACAAAACCAATTTAACCCAAATTCATTAAAAACCAAAATTTGATCGGTCCTAATTAAACTTTTAAAATAAAACTATGATTTATATCAAATTTAAGTTTTAGATCCAATATCAATCTAAATCGATTAATTTTCGAGTTCAACTCAAACAGTCAAATCTTCTAAGATAATCTGATAATGTACCACTGTATGTAGGATAGGACCAGAAGAATTAAAGTACAAACAAAATAAAATGTTCATAAGGTGTGCTTTTAAATAAAGATATGCAAATATTAATATAGTAAAACAATAACTACTAGGTTGAATATTGACTATTACTTTGATCACTTTTAAATTGTTTTATTTTTTAAAAATACTTATATTTTGATTTTGTAGATTTGAACAAAGAATTTTTCTATTAATATGAATCTGAAAATATTTTTTAAAATTAGACAGAAATAATTAAAAATTGAAAATTATAATTAAAATATTTTTAAAAGAAAATTCATTGATATTTTAAGAAGAAATATTCTCTTTGTATTTTTAATACCCATTTTACATGTCAATAAAAAATAACGGATATTTGATGGTTTGAAATGAAAAAATATGGCAGTAGAAAACTTGCTTTGGATACGTAATGAATGTGGCCAAGATGGTGGCTTTATTCATGAGTTTGGTATTGTTGCATGTTTAGGGAAAGGAATGCAAAACCAATAAATATAAGTTTTCGTACTTCTGACTATCTTTCAGTCTAGTTTGACTTTTTAATAGTACTCATTGCCGCTACAAGTGTCCGCGTCATTGTGGATACGTGCATAGTTTTACTCTTTATGTTAGGTTAGTTGACCCTTCCATTACGTTCGAGTAGGGGGTGCTAAAATGGATTCACATCTCCATCATGCCCGCAGCTATGTTAGGCGGGACCATTTGTTAGTGTAATAGGAGTATATTTTAGTGTAAATAATATTTATAAAAGAAATTTTTTATAAAAATTATAAATTAAAATTTGGTTTAAATATTTATTTTTAAAATTTTATTTTATATATTTTATAATTTTATTGAAAAAAATTTAGATGTTAAAATTTTAAAAAGTCACTTAATTTTGAAAGTATTTAAATTGTTTTTTATAAAAATTATTTTTAAAATACAACTTTTTTAAAAACTGTGATTTTGACTATGTTTTGATCTTCAATAATATATGTTTATTTTATAGTATGTCAAAATTTGTCTTTTAATTTATAAAAACAAATTTAAAAAACTTGTAGTATTTTAAAAAAGATTTTTGTAGAATCCATTTAAAAAAAAATCATTTTTTAAAGTTAAAATAAATTGACCCATATCTATTTTCCTTTATAGTTTTTTTATAAACGTGAATATTAATATTGATCTTGACAACTCATTAGAATCTGAAGTGGATCAGAGACTTCGCCTGTGATGCTGGGTTTCAAAGATGAGGAGGGAGTGTACCTGCAAAGCACTCCGATGCTAAAGTAAGAATCGGGAGAAGCGAAAGCAAGTACAAAAAGAGTATGTCTTAGGGTGATTTAGAATGATTTAGAATATCTGACCCTCTCAAGGGAGAGGGTATATATAATGCCCCCAGCGGTTGACTATTGGTCCCTATTTTCGAGGCGAGATACTCGCTCCCAAAGAATAGGTAACTGCCAGAAACTAGCCATTGAGACGAGCAAAGGTGCTCAGAACTAGCTGTTGTCGCGGGCACGGGTGTCGTGACTGTTTATGGATGGTGGAACCGTGAGTAACAAACATAAATGTGACGAGAGGCAGCTGATCTTGCTGGCCATCCTTCCTCATTAGAGGGGCGGAGGAGAAAATGCTTCTCGTTACCCTTAACTGGAAGAGCTTAGGCTATTGGACCGTTCTAGGAGCAGAAATAGATTGGGCAGCCCGTGGTCTCGAGGAGGAGTAGGCGTGGTCGACGCCTGTTACTGAGATAAGGTCGTTTCGTGGTGCTCGAAGGCACCTGTGATCGGGGAAGCCGTAATGTTTCCTTGCGTGCCCGACGAGCAGGGAGCTCAATGGTTGATGTGACTTGAAAGGATGGAATGACACGTGTGCATTGAGTCACGTGTTGCATTTAATGCATAATGATGGCTATGCTAGGGTTATGATGATGCCCCTACGCCAGGCATGCTTGTGCACGTGCCTCTGGTCTGTCTATAAATAGAGGGAGGAAGCATTCATTTTCACTTTTCGTTTCTCTCTCTTCTATTGTTGCTTGTCCTCGATTCCGCATTTGCCGCTGTAACGCCGCCGCATGAGCAACGTCCCGACTCCGCCGACCATACTTTCTTCTCTCTGAACCTGTAAGTTTTCTTCACCCTTTTTCTATTTTACATGTTTCAACCCTTGTTTCGCTTAGAGTGCATGTGGTTAGAAAGAAACTAGGTAGAGTAGGGATGGTTTCCGACGAACGTTAGTGGCTGGCGGTGATTAGGCCATTTTCTGTCGTTGTCGTTGGAGCGTTAGGAACTTAGGATTTTTATTGATTCTGACACCGTTGCGACAATGAGTGAGTTTGTCACCGGTGGAGCTTATGTGTTTTCCGGTGTACTCATGAGTTTTTCGATGGATCTTCAACAGAATTCTGGGTAACGCGTCAGGAAGGATTTCCCCACGTGGGTTTGAAGGATTGCCAGAGGCGTCTTCTCGCATCGTTGCAACACTGTTTGAGTAAGGGCTTAGGCTAGGGACGTTTTCCTCGAGCCTTCGCGCGCCCTTTCACTTGACTAGCGATGGAAGGGTGGATTTGACTTTGTCATCGAATTCACTTTTGTCCTCTACTTTTCAGGTAAAGAAGATGTCTCACGATCCCGTGGATGAAGTCACGAGGGAGTTGTCCGAGGAGAGAACTTCAGATGATAGCAATGTTGATGAGGTTTTTGCTCCCCAGAATGTCAGCGAAATGTCTGCTCTTAGTAGTTCCGGGGAAGAGTGGGTTGTCGCTAAGCCTCGGGAGCATGTCTCCCTTTTGGCTTTTCACGCACAAGATGCCTTCACGACGGTGAGGGGTGAGGGAGATTGGAGGTTCCACTTCCCTAGGGAGAGCGACCGGATATGCTCGGCATACAGGGAGAGGTTCCCCATATACGAGTTTATCTTTAAGGAGATTGGGTTGAGCCAGCCCTTCATATACTTTCAAGTGGCAGTTTTCAGACATCTAGATTTGGCGCCCTCCCAACTGCACCCGAACTCGATTACCTTCGTCCGGGCATTCGAAATAATATGTGAATTTCTGGAGATTTGAGTCATTCTCCCTCTCTTCCTCACCGTCTTCCATCTCCAATGCCAGGTTGTTGGGAGGCGGTTCAGATGGGTCTCCCTAAAGCAAGGGAGGAAATTATTCAAGCCTTTCTCCGAGTCCATCAGGACGTTTAAGGAGAGGTTTTACGTAATTGACCCTGTGTCGGAGAGGGTTATAGACTCCTCGTTCGTCTGGGAGGTTTCGACAGACGAGAGCGGGGAGCCCCTCATCGATGAGCAGGGCAAGATAAAGGTACAAAGGTTGTTGAAGTTCCCTTTCTGCTGGAGTAGGGACCATTTTACCCGTGGAACCGATGATTACCTTGCCACTCCGCACATGATGAAGGAGGATGATCAGGCCAGCTACGGCAAGCTTATGGCCTTTGTTGATGGTTTTCTCCCTGCTCAGTGTGTGACCAGGAGCGGGGAAATTATTTATGAAGAAGACGGGGGACCTAAGTTGGAGACTCAGTACATTAACACGAAAGAGCTCCTCGGGTGTAGCACTTATAACACCCCCTTTCTATACCCCCAAATAAACAATTAAATCATTTAGGCACTTGATAAAAGTTTCATCAGAGTTTAATTAATACATGATATAAAAGAGGTGTATCACATTATTATAAAGTTAAACACCTACAATGCTTGCTCAAATAGATATGCAACAATGGGCAATTCACAACTGAAGAACATAGTTCTAAAAACCACATCTCAATATTTAGAATAAAGCGGAAACATCTAAACATTGAATCAATACATTCATATAAACATATATACATCATTCAGTTAATTCATATGTACAAACATCCATCATCAGATACATACGCAGATGTATCACAAAAGAAATCAAAACAAATGTATCTCCAAAAAGAGCCAAAGGCTTCCTGACTACCCAGATGTTACATATCAGAGCCATCGACCAAATATAATGAAGACCTGCTTCACAAAAAGGACCTCCAGCAATCCTACTCTGCAATGCCTCATAGAGCATCATAAAATAGCAGAAGAGTGAGAAACAATATCATAACAGTCAATACATATATTTGTATATCTATATAAATACATGGGATTTACACAATTCAAATTCTCACCACATCTCATCACGATGCATATTCACACAATCAAGCATATTCATCAAATCATGCGTCTATACATACTCATCATCTTCCACATAAACATCTAAGATTATGTTCAATTCACTCCATGCATCATATAAAGATGACCAATGCAACTCATAGAGACCGACTCACGACTCCATGCAGATGCAAATGCGGTACCGACTCAATTCAGCAGATTCTCCAAGGAATCAAGTATTCGGCAGATTCTCCAAGGAAACAAATATTCATCAGATTCTCCGAGGAATCGAATATTCAGCAGATTCTCCAAGGAATCAAATCCTCTGCAGATTCTCCGAGGAATCAAATGTTCAGCAGATTCTCCAAGGAATCAACATCGCTAGGATGTACATCATGATGCCTTTATGCAAAATGAATCACAACATTACTCTACATGCATACATATTCGCAAATATATCACTATGCATATTCATCTTATACAAGCACATACAATCTATGTACATTCACAATATACTTATACTCCATAATATATACATACTCTTCATTTCAACACATACCATTCCATATAAGGCATATACTTTCACAATCAAACTTCCACATTCTAGGATTCACGCCTTGCGGCTACCCACAACATAACGCACCACACGGCATACAAAACTATTCAATTCGATAAGGATTAAACATAACTGAACAAAGAAATCCGCATGGAAAGGAAAAACACAGAGAATAGGAAAATATTGTCGCATTCACCAACCTTCGCCTGGCGAAGCCTCTGGAGAACCTTCGCTACTTAGTTCGCCTGGCGAACTTTCCAGCGAAGACCACTGGGAGTTATTTTGGAATTACTCGCTAGTACACTCGCCTGGTGAACCTTCGCCATTCTCATTCTCCTGGCGAACTTGCCAGCGAAGACAGGGTGGATGCTTCTGACTTAGTTCACTGCTGCTCGCTGGGCTTCGCCTGGCGAAGCTTCGCTGCCGTTCGCTTGGCGAACCTGCGAACTCAGAACTTCCATGGCTATCCAAAAGCCCAAACCTCACAAAACCAACCGATTATAACACCAAACTACCCCAGTAATTCCAACTCAATAACACCTGATTATCCTACTCCATCCATTTCTCGATTCTAACCGGTTAAAACCACATTCTACTGATTAAATCCTAATATTGCCCTAAGATGGAAATGAATAGAAACTCTTCTCAATCCAACATCAAACAATCAACGACATACATAATCATACACATTAACAGTATAATAGAGTTTCACACCCTTACCCGATCGATTGAAAGCTTGGATGTTGATCCTTGATGAAATTCTAGGTTTTCCTCTTCTTTCTCCTCTTTCTCTTCTCTCTTCTTTCTTTCCCTTGTTTTTCCACTAATGTTTCTATCTATCTCCTTTTCTCTCTTATCTCATGTTCTATTTTCTTTCCTCTCCATTTATTTCCAAACACTTACCAATTAATTCTCACACAATAATCCACTTAACACTTAATACTAAATGTCTAAAATACCCTTTACTCTATTTTCCCCGAAAACTCTTCGAATCGGTAAAATAGCACAATATTGAAATTAAACATATCAACACATAAATTCCAAAATTAAAATACCAATTATCCAAATGAATTAAAAAGGACTCAATAAAAATGGGAAATTCAGAATTTGGGGCGTTACAACTCTCCCCCACTTTAGAAATTTTCGTCCTCGAAAATATTACCTGATCCAAACAACTCTGGATGCGACTCACGCATCATATTCTCCAATTCCCAAGTCATATTGCCTTCCGCGGCACCCCCCCCATGCCACCTTCACCAGTGCGATATCCTTACCTCTGAGCCTTTTAACTTCACGGTCCAAAATACTAACCGGTAAAACCTCAACTGTCAGGTTATCTCTTACTTCGACCTCATCCATAGGAATAACATGTGACGGATCTGGAACATACTTCCGAAGTTGCGAAACATGGAACACATCATGCAAATTCGAAAGGTTCGGAGGCAACGCCACACGATAAGCCACAACACCAACTCGTGCAATAATCTGATACGGACCAATAAAACGAGAAGTCAACTTTTTCGACTTCAAGGCACGACCCACTCCCGTAACCGGTGTAACTCTCAAAAAGACATGGTCGCCTTCTTGAAACTCAAGGTCCTTCCTCCTCTTATCATGGTAACTCTTCTGCCTACTCTGAGAAGCTCTCATCTTCTCCCTAATAAACTTCACCTTCTCCGTCGTTTGTTGTACCATTTCCGGTCCAACTACCGACTTCTTACCCGTCTCATGCCAACACAAAGGTGTTTGACATCTCTGACCGTATAAAGCCTCGAATGGTGCCATACCAATGCTCGAATGAAAAATGTTAGTATAAGTGAACTCAATCAACGCCAAATAACCATCCCAAGCACCACCTTGTTCTAGCACACAAGCACGCAACAAATCTTCTAACGACTGAATTGTCCTCTCGGTTTGACCGTTTGTCTGCGGATGGTAAGCCGAACTCAACCTCAACTTAGAACCCAAGGCACCTTGCAAACTTTCCCAAAATCTTGAAGTAAATCTAGGATATCTATTCGACACAATACTCTTAGGAACTCCGTGCAACTTTACAATCACACGAACATAAATCTCGACTAATTTCTCCAAAGGATAACTAATATCAATCGGAATGAAGTGAGCAGATTTAGTAAGTCTATCAACGATCACCCAAATAGCATTATGACTTCTTTGCGTATTCGGCAATCCCGTAACAAAATCCATAGATATGCTATCCCATTTCCATTCCGGAATATCCAACGGTTGCATCAATCCACTAGGCTTCTGATGTTCCACCTTCGACTTTTGACACGTCAAACACGAATACACAAAATGAGCAACATCTCGCTTTAATCCGGACCACCAAAAGATCTTCTTCAAATCTTGGTACATCTTATTCGCTCCCGGATGAATACTCAAGTTACTCCGATGACCTTCTTCCAATATCATCTTTTTCAACTCCGCATCGTCGGGAATGCAAATACGACCACGGAATCTCAAAACACCAAATTCATCAACCTTGAAATCTTCATTCTCATTCATCATCAAATCAACTAACTTTAAATCCAATTTTTGTTTTTCACAAACGGTCGCAAGAAAATCATTCGTAATATGAAGCATACCAAGTCTCACACTTCTCGGCATCACTTCACAAACCAAACTCAAATCTCTAAAACTCTCCAACAATTCCCATTCTCTTATCATCAACGTTGACATATGAACCAACTTTCGACTTAAAGCATCGACTACTACATTTGCCTTACCCGGATGGTAATTCAAACCAAAATCGTAGTCTTTCAAAAACTCTAGACATCTCCTTTGTCTCATGTTCAACTCTTTCTGGTCAAATAAATATTTCAAACTCTTGTGGTCGCTAAAAACCTCAAATCTTGCACCATAAAGATAATGCCTCCAAATTTTCAAAACGAACACCACGACCGCTAACTCCAAATCATGCGTAGGGTAGTTCTTCTCATGCACTCTCAATTGTCTCGAAGCATAAGTCACAACTTTCCCATCTTGCATTAAAACACCACCTAAACCGGATAAAGAAGCATCACAATAAACCACAAACGGCTCCGTCGGATTCGGTAAAATCAAAATCGGCGACGTTGTCAACCTTCTCTTAAGCTCAACAAAACGCTTCTCACAATCAATATCCCAAACAAAAGCCTTTCCCTTACAAGTCAATTGAGTCAACGGAAGTGCCAACTTCGAAAATCCTTCAATAAACCTCTGATAATAATCGGCTAATCCCAAAAAGCTTCGAATCTCCGTAACTGACTTAGGAGCTTCCCACTGCATTACCGCATCAATCTTGGATGGGTCAACACTAATACCATCTCCAGAAATAATATGTCCAAGAAAACTCACCTCCGATAACCAAAACTCGCACTTCGACAACTTGGCATACAATTGCTTCTCTTTCAAAATCTGCAACCCAATTCTCAAATGCCCCTCATGCTCTTCTTGAGACTTAGAATAAATCAAGATATCGTCAATGAACACCACCACAAAACGATCTAACTGCTCATGAAAAATGCGATTCATATATTCCATGAACACACCCGACGCGTTAGAAACTCCGAATGGCATCACCGTATACTCATAGTGACCATATCGTGTCCTAAAGGCCGTCTTTGAAACATCTTTTTCTTTCACCTGAATCTGGTGATAACCCGATCTCAAGTTAATCTTACTAAAAACACGGGCTCAAACCAATTGATCCATCAAATCGTCTATTCTTGGAAGCGGATACTTATTCTTAATTGTCACTTTATTCAACTGCCGATAATCAATACACAACCGCATGCTTCCATCTTTCTTCTTTACTAACAATACTGGCGCACCCCAAGGAGAAACACTTGGTCTTACAAATCTCTTATCCAACAAGTCATTCAACTGCTTCTTTAACTCTACTAATTCCGATGCCGATATATGATACGGTGCCATCAAAATCGGTCTAGTACCCGGAACTAGATCAATAGAAAACTCAATCTCTCCCTCCGGCGGCACATCCTTAATATCTCCCGGAAACACTTCTGGAAATTCTCGCACTGCGGGAAATACCTCCAGTTCCACTTTACACTCTACCGACAAGGATACAAACAAACCAAACAACTGAGCTTCGTCCGCTAAAAGTTTCTTCAACTCTTTAGTGGATAGAAAACTCTCACTTCCATCATCTTCCAAATAAGGAAATCTTACTAACTTGTGATAGCAATCCAGATGAACCTTATTATATTGCAACCATTTCATACCCAAAATGACATCCAAAACGTTCAACGGCAAACACACTAAATCCATAACGAAGTCTTTACCATACATGGTCAAAGGACAACTTATGCATACCAAGGAAGTAGTTACCGACCCCGAAGCGGGAGTCTCAATAACCATGCCACCACTTAAAGAAACCATGCACAAATCCAAACGTTTGGCACACTCAAGAGAAATGAACGAATGAGTCGCTCCAGTATCAATAATAGAAACTAAAGGCACATTATTAATAAAGCATATACCTTTAATCAAACGATCTGCATTAGTAGTGTCTGCACCGGCTAACGCAAATACCTTTCCGCCCGCTGGAGCTTGCTTCGGTTTAGTACAATTGGGCTTAATGTGACCCACTTCGCCACAGTTGTAGCATTTCACCACATTCCTTCTACAATCCGAAGTGGCATGTCCAAGAACCCCACAGTTAGCAAACTTCTCCACAGATTTTCCACAGTCAAAGGACTTGTGGCCCATTACGCCACACTTGAAACATTTAATCGCACTAGAACCTCATCCGGGCTTCCTATCAAAGTTTTCCCTATGCTTGCCTTTATCAGCAGGCGTCATATAAGGTCCACTCCTCACCGGTTGCTTCCCTCTCTTCTCATTCAAACTCTTATAGTGAGTGGAACGAGCTTTACTATCTTCTTCAAAAATTCTACAGCATTCGGTCAAGTCCGAAAATCTCCTAATCCTCTGATAACCCACCGCTTGCTTGATCTCAGAGCGCAAGCCATTCTCATACTTAATACATTTGGAAAATTCCACCGTCACCACATCATAGTGAGGATGAAACTTCACTAACTCTGTGAACTTAGCCGTGTAGTCTATCACAGACATGTTGCCTTGTTTCAATTCCAAGAACTCCATCTCCTTCTTTCCCTTCACACTCTCAGGATAATACTTTCTCAAAAATTCGGTGCGAAAAAGATTCCAAGTGATTCCCTCATCGTCTACTTCAAGAACTTGTCTCATACCGACCCACCAGTCATCGACTTCCTCTCTCAGCATGTGAGTCCCAAGTCTCACCTTGTTGCCTTCAGCACAATTCATAACTCTAAAGATCCTCTCGATCTCCTTTAACCAAATCTGAGCACCGTCCGGATCAAATTTTCCCTTGAATACCGGCGGTTGATTCTTTCTAAACTCATCATTCGCATTCACATTCGGTGCGCCTTGTACCACCCTAGCCATAGCCTCCAACGCCGCAGCCATAGCATTGTCATTACGACCAGCCATATTCTGAGGATTCCCAAAAATGACAAGGTTAAACAACCGTTCAACCAACACAACAATAAGACAGACACAACTGACTCAACGCTGGCTCTGATACCACTTAATGTAACACCCCCTTTCTATACCCCCAAATAAAAAATTAAATCATTTAGGCACTTGATAAAAGTTTCATCAGAGTTTAATTAATACATGATATAAAAGAGGTGTATCACATTATCATGAAGTTAAACACCTACAACACCTACTCAAATAGATATGCAACAATGGGCAATTCACAACTGAAGAACATAGTTCTAAAACCCACATCTCAATATTTAGAATAAATAGGAAACATCTAAATATTGAGAGCTCCCTGTTATGTATCTTTTTGGATAATCAAGATAATTAAATTATTTGAGCAGTTTGAGACGGGTGCTTGAGATGTGTGCTACGACGACGGATTATGAGGTCGCGTATGTAAAGGATGGATAGTGACATCCGGTGGATGATAAAGAAAATATTAACATGGAGTGCAAATTGGTGTAACAAGGCCTTTAAGTATTCCAAGAGTCGAGGATGTGTTGTATGGTCTTCTAAGTGTGAAATTGTTGCAGTACATCAAATTCCGAGATCACAACTTTTTACGGAATCGAAATCGGACACTCGGAAGTCAGGTAACGGTCGAAATTAAGATTTTGGACTGTCATGTTCGCCAGGTCTTCGCCTAGCGAGCATGCTAGCGAACGACTCCACGCTCGCTACTATGTCCGCCTAGCGAGGAGGTCCTGGGCAGAGAAAGTTGTTTTAGTATTTTTGTTGTAACGGGAGGACCGTAACTCGGAATGACGCACGGTTCGAAGCGTTGGAAAGCTAGTCCAATGATCTAGGTGATGGTGAAGTATTGGCATGGAATTAAGTTAATTATTGATGGACTATTTTTGGATTTAGTAGTGGATGCAGAGTGTGTGGTGCGTGTTTTGCCACAGTTTGCGAAACCGAGTAACCATTTGGCATGAGGATTCTCCATACTTGATTGATTGAAGCAATGATTGTGTTCACCGATGATATTTTGGTATATTCAAAGAAGAGAATAGAGGATCATATTGAGCATAAGGAACTTGAGTTATCAGTACGGGAGAAGAAGCAGTTTTATGCTGTGGTGAGGAGAGTTTCAAAGGGTTTCTGGAGAGCTGTCAACAACTCGTGTATGGGTTGTGCCGGGCTCGACAGAATTAATTGTTGTGTTGTGAGAAGCTCTGTTGATATGATTGGAAGATGTGTTCAGTGCAACATTAGTAAGTTGTAGTCATGCCTTACGACAACTTGGAGTGCATAAGAGTAATTGTCTGACAAGTAATTTGGAGTTGGTTACTGTTGTGGTTGTTCCCGAGTTGGGGGCTTCAATTGGTTAGTTGAGCTTTAGGATGATGGTGACCGCCAGAGCTTGAGGTATCTGCTTAATTTGGAAGCGTAGTATGTGAGACAGAGAAAGTAATTGGGAACTCTAGAAGGATTATGGTTTTAGACTGAGATTATCATCCGGGAAAGGATAATGTGGTGGCTTATGCTGTAATTTGAAGATCCTTGCATATGATGAAAAGGATGATAGAGAGAGTTGGAACTGGCTAAGCAATTTTGCGATATGAGTTGGTTATGGGGAGACTTCTTGTGGGGCTTAGCTTTGTGTATTGGACATTACTAAGTGACATTCCTGATGAGGTATAAGTGTTATGACTATGCTTCGTCCCTAGTGGGATGATCACCAGGGTAGAATGACCGAGATGTCGTTCCTGGTGAGGTGCAAGCGGTGTACCCACAATCTCCCATGGAGATTGATGAGGATTGATGGGTTTATATGAGTCACATGGCATAACTATGATTGCGGTATAGAAGTATGCATGTGGGCGATCATGTGTAACTTGGGAAATGGAGAGGAGGCGTGAAAGTCGTGTCCGGTATGATTTGAACCAGGAGATATTTTCGAGGACGAAAATTCCTAAGTGGGGGAGAATTGTAACGCCCCGATTTCGATTATTCCTTTTTCGTTGAGTCCTTTTTGGTTTAATTGGGCGAATATTATTTTGAGGTGGAATTTGCATGAAAATATGTTATGTTTACATATTATCCTATTTTAACCGAATTTGGGAGTTTTCTGAGAAAATAGTTTTGGAGGATATTATAGACATTTTCCTATTTAATGTTAAGTGGTTAATTTATGAGATTTGATTAGTTAGTGGAGGGAAAGAAAATGAGAGGAAAGAAATGGAAAGATGAGATAAAAAGAGAAGAGAAAGAAAGTTAGTAACATTAGAAAGAAAAAGAAAAGAAAGAAAGGAAGAGAAGGGAAAGAGGGAAGAAAGAAGAGAAAAACCTAGAGGCTGGAAGAATCGATCAAAGCTTGCAAATAATCAGGTAAGGGTGTGAAGTATCATCATCTTATTAATGTTTATGATTATGTATGGATTGTGTTAGTTGTTGGAATGTTTTCCTCATTTTTCCATTTAGGGCATAAATGAGTTAAATCGGTATAACTGATGTTTATCGGTTAGAATCACGTTTAGATACCGTAGATTAGTCAATATATGTTAGGCTAAGGCTACTGGGAACAAGTTGGGATTTATCGGGAGATTTCATCGGGTGTTTGGATTCTGAACAGTGGGAGAAAGTTCAGTTCGCAGACGCTCGCTAGCAGCTTGCTAGGCGAGCAGGTCGCGAGTGTTCGCTAGCATCTCGATAGGCGAGTGCGTAGCAAACGGTCCCAGACTTGGGACAGTGGTGTTTTGGTCTCCTTCGCTGGCAGCGAATGGAGTAGCGAATGTCTCGCTGGGGGTTCGCTGTAGCGAACGAGGTAGCGAACGAAGTATGTAGCTTCTGTTCTTGCTCGCTAGGCGAGAAGGTGGCGAACGTTCGCTAGCAGCTCGCTAGGCGAGCGTGTAGCAAACGTAGCAGAATGAGTCTTCTCTGCTGTTGGGTACAGTTGTGACTTGGGGTTCCGATTGCGATCGACCCTTCCTTGATTTAGAAGATGGTGTGATGGCTCGTGATGTATTGTGGGTAGCCGATAGGCGTGAATCCTAGGTTATGAATTGTAGCCGTTTGGGCAATTTCGTGCATCGTTTAATTCGACTAATAATGCATAACGATTTGGCATGAATGTTGAGCGTGTCGTGTAGTATACACTGCGGTGTATGATGTTAGTATATAATTGATCCCGTGTAGGATCTGCAGAACCTCGCTTGATGCGATGGTTATATTTGATCCCGTGTAGGATCTGCAGAACCTCGCTTGATGCGATGGTTATATTTGATCCCGTGTAGGATCTACAGAACCTCGCTTGATGCGATGGTTATCATTGATCCCGTGTAGGATCTGCAGAACCTCGCTTGATGTGATGGTTATAATTGATCCCGTGTAGGATCTGCAGAACCTCGCTTGATGCGATGGTTATATTCGGTTCCTAGGAGAATCTGACGGACGAATGAGTCGATACCGTATGTTTCGGGGTGTGTGTGTGCGCGCACGTGTTGCATGATTGTAATTGTGATTGAACGATGGGACAGTGAGTCCGGATAATATGTATGTGAAATGATTTATATAGATTCTTCCTTTTATTTCATGTACTATTATACCATTATTATTCGATCGTGATTCTCACCCCTTTGTTGTTTGTTGTTGTGGCCTGTGCTTCCTCGGAAGTACAGATAATCCAGGTACATAGATAGCTTGGATAGCGGTGTACAGGTCGAGTCTTAGGGTGCTCTGATACGTAACACAGGATATGGGTGTTTTAATTGTTTTGCGTCAAACTTGTTGTAATCCTGTGACGTATCACATTTTGGTGAATTATAATAGAGATTTTATGAAATCTGGCAGATGGCCAAGAATGTTGAAATGACAATTTCCGCTGCATTAATTTGAAAATAATCAATAAAGTATTTTGATGACTTATTGGTGATGTGATATCCCACTGTAAATGATGAAAACTCTGATGTTTAATTATAATGTTTATATTTTATTTGTTTTGGGAAGTGGGGTGTTACAAACTTTCCAGCGAAGACCACTGGGAGTTATTTTGGAATTACTCGCTAGCACTTGCTAGCACACTCACCTGGCGAACCTTCGCCATTTTCATTCGCCTGGCGAACTTGCCAGCGAAGACAGGGTGGATGCTTCTGACTTAGTTCGCTGCTGCTCACTGGGCTTTGCCTGGCGAAGCTTCGCTGCCGTTCACCTGGCGAACCTGCAAACTCAGAACTTTCATGGCTGTCCAAAAGCCCAAACCTCAGAAAACCAACCGATTCTAACACCAAACTACCCCAATAAGTCCAACCCAATAACACCCGATTATCCTACTCCATCCATTTCTCGATTCTAACCGGTTAAAACCATATTCTACCGATTAAATCCTAATATTGCCCTAAGATGGAAATGAGTAGAAACTCTTCTCAATCCAACATCAAACAATCAACAACATACATAATCATACACATTAACAGTATAATAGAGTTTCACACTCTTACCCGATCGATTGAAAGCTTGGATGTTGATCCTTGATGAAATTCTAGGTTTTCCTCTTCTTTCTCCTCTTTCTCTTCTCTCTTCTTTCTTTCCCTTGTTTTTCCACTAATGTTTCTATCTATCTCCTTTTCTCTCTTATCTCATGTTCTATTTTCTTTCCTCTCCATTTCTTTCCAAACACTTACCAATTAATTCTCACACAATAATCCACTTAACACTTAATACTAAATGTCTAAAATACCTTTTACTCTATTTTCCCCGAAAACTCTCCGAATCGGTAAAATAGCACAATATTGAAATTAAACATATCAACACATAAATTCCACAATTAAAATACCAATTATCCAAATGAATTAAAAAGGACTCAATAAAAATGGGAAATTCAGAATTTGGGGCGTTACAGCACTCACGAGAAGGCTTTGGAACTTCTGGGTAGCCATTTACTTCTTAGCTTGTTAGTATTGTTATTTTCCCTGTTCACTAACGTGTGCCCGTTGTTTTGCAGGTAAGATATCCTCGGCCCAGGAGCGTATGGTTAAGAATGTCCAAGCGAAGCTCAAGGTGGGCAAGAAGATCAAAAAAAAGTCGTCTCGGCGAGCAAGTGGTTCCTCCCCTAACGGGGTCGGGGACTTTATCCTCCGGAGCCGCAGCCACCTAGACCTCTCCGCTGCTTGTAACCTCGCGGTCCAAGTTCCCCCAGACGGACGAGATCCTCGACCTTACTCACGAGAGGGAGAAGAGAAAATTTCAGTTGCCTCCTTGCTTTCACAACAGGAGCTTCTTCGAAGGCTCCTCCCTCGCACTTCTTCGGGCGAAGTCCTTGCACCTCGAGGAGCTAGACCATTCGAGCAAGAGGATAATGTTGGTCCAGGACGCCTCTGCTCTGATGAGGGTCTTAAGCATGACGGTGGTCTACATCGAGGAGGGGGCCCTTCAAGAAGTGGAGCTGAAGAAGACACAGGTTGCAAACACGATTTTGGAGGAAATTGATTTACGATTAACCTTAGGTCAGATAAACCACTGTTAATGCTTTTTGTGCAATAATACTATAGTAGATATCACCTAGGACTAGGGATACCCTGTAGTAACCGTAACATTCTTGATATAATATAATGCTAGATTTTATCCTAAATCTCTAAGGACTTAGGGTTTGGGATGAATATAAAAGGTTTTTCTTTCTAAGGCCTTAGGGAAAAATATACTTGAGGATCGGTAAAGGTTTGTTTTAAGCTATATTTTGTGAATAAGGGTTAAGGTTATTACAAGACAATTCATACACCATTCCTAGCGTGCTTCTCATATCTGTCAGAAACCTATTTTACTTTATTTTCTCTCTGTATTTTATTATTTGCAATTAAAAATCCAAAACCCCAAGTACTTTTGTTCAATTAAACGTAAATTAAGCTTATATTGCCTAACGCAGTCCTCGAGATCGATACTGGGGATAATCCCCTATTTTAACTACAATCGGCTGAAACCAGATCTGAAAATTTGGGGTTTTTGAGTGTTAATGAAAATGACCATGGCGGAGGGGAAGGTTTCCCATGGGTTGTACGCAACAAAGTAAGTAGGGATGTTGAGGCCCTCAGGGACGTATAAGTCTTCCGTCTGCGAGATGCTCATGGCGACTTAAAGACTATTCTCTTTCGAGGAAGGCACCTCCTCTTCAACCTTCTTTGACTCCTGGGCATCTTGCCGAGGAACATCCTTCTTCTTGGAGAATTGTTTTAGGTGTCTGTCCCTGATTAAAATCTCGATTGCATCTTTCATATGGATGCACTTGTCGGTCATATGGTTGTGGATCTTGTGGAACCGACAATACTTTGTCTTATCTTTGTTTGGCTTGGCCGGTGTTTGTTTCGGGAAGTAGATCCCTTCTTGCCGGAACTCCGAGTTTGCGCACTCAGAGAGAATCTTCTCGCGAGAGACAGTCAGTGGAGTGTAATTTTGGAACCGGCCAGACAACCCTTTATGATCCCGGGATTCACGGGGGCAGTCATCATGTCTTCTCTCAGCTCCCCGACGAGATGTTGAGGCTTCATCGGGCTTCGAAGACCTGGCGTTCTCCTGGTACCGAGAGTCCCGAGAAGTGTTAGCTGCTTGCCTCTCTTCACACTGGATGTATGTTTGCGCCTTGAGAAGGAAGCCATCCAGGGTTGCGGGGATTTTGATGCCAACAACCTTGGAAAACTTGGTGCGAGGAAGAAGCCTGCGTTCGAGCAAGTACTTCTTCATATCGTCGATCTAGCAACCTAGACGGCTTCTTTGTTGAACCTTTCGATGTAAGCTCGAAGAGATTCGTCTTTCCCTTTAATGATGGCCTCAAGGGAGGCTTCTATCTTTGGGTGGAGACGAAAGGATGTGAAATGCCTAGAGAATGTCCTCCCCAACTGTCTCCAAGATGCAATGGCTCACTTCCTCAGCTTGGTTGGAAAAATTCTGCATTTGACAGCGTCCCTGACGTCGCAGTAATCGAGCAGGGCATTGATGTGCTCGTCAGGATCTATAGTGCCATCGTATGTGCTCAAGGGTGGGGGTTTCTCCAGCCCTTTGGGTAAGCGCATGGCCATGATTTCTTGGGACAGCAGGCTGCGAGGCTCGTCGTCGCTGCTGCTGCTAGACCGCGAACAAGAGCGGGTACTTTGTCTGGGGAGAGGACTACGATCTCTGCGGGGAGATGGACTCCGTGCTCAGCCCTTAGATCTGGGTGGAGGCGAGCGATAACGCTCTGTCCGTAGATCCCTTCTAGTTTTTTTGGGCCTCTAGGGAGTGCTGGCTCCGAGGGGAGGTATGTTCACACTTTCTCACGGCCAGAGAGTCTGGCTCTGTTGGCGCTTGGCGGTCTCTTCCTCGTCTGGGAGAAGGACTTTGAGATCTATGGCACTCTCTCCTCGGTGGAGGAAATCTTGGTCGGCGGGACTCTTCTAAGGCTCCAATTCTTGCGTTCTGTTGGAGGATCAAAAGGTTTGTCTTGTTGAGGGCCTCAAGTAGGGCCGCCATGTCTGGGTCGACGTTGAGCAGAACTGGGACTATGTGATGGTCTTCAGAAGGCTAGACCCCAAGATTGTCAGCGTGTTCGGGGGAAGGAGACGCGGTGGCTCCATTTCTCTGCTGATGGACATTACTCCCAAGAAAAGGGGTTGCTCCGTCAGCGTTTGTCTTGTTGATAGGGAGGATGGCATTGCGAGCATCGTGGACATTGTCATTGCTGGCCATGATCGAAATCTTGAAAGAACTGCTTTGGTCTTGAATTTACGAGGAAAGAAAGACAGGGAGAACAGAGTTTTCCATAGATAAAGCCACTGATCTTGACGGCTGATCAGAACCTGAAGTGGGCCAGTGACTTCGTCTGCGATGCTGGGTTTCAAAGATGAGGAGAGAGTGTACCTAGAAGGCACTCTGATGGTAAAGTAAGAAACGGAAGAAGCAAAGGCAAGTACAAAAAGAGTATGTCTTAGGTGATTTAGAATGATTTAGAATACCTGACCCTCTTAAGGGAAAGAGTTTTTATAATGCCCCTAGCTCTTGACCATTGGTTCCTATTTTCGGGGCGAGATACTCGCTCCCAAAGAATATGTAATTGCCAGAAACTAGTCGTTGGAACAGAAAAAGGTGCTCGGAACTAGCCGTTGCAACGGGCAAGGGCGTGGTCGTGAACACGAGTGTCGTGACTGTTTCTGGATGGTGGAACCGTGCGTGACGGGCAGAAATGTGACGAGCGACAACTAATCTTGGGGGTCAGCTGACCAACCTTCCTCAGCAGAGGGGCAGAGGAGAAAATACTTCTCTTTGCCCTTAACTGGCAGGGCTTAGACTATTGGACCATTCTATGAGCAGAAGTGGATTAGGTCATGCCTATCTATTGGACCAATCCGGAACAAATATATTTTTTTTTTATATTTTAAAATTAAAAAGGTTTAATTTAAAAGTCGTAGTGTTGGATTTCCGCCACCCCCACTTTTTTAATTGATCAATGTTTTAATCACGCATTCTCAATTATATGTGTTTAATTTTTTTTTTTTATAGATTTTTGCAGAATAGACTAAACATGACTAATGTTTATTTACCGTCCTTTTAGTACTAAGTCATATATATATATATATATATATATATATATATATATATATATATATATATATATATATATATATATATATATATATATATATATATATATATATATATATATATATATATATATATATATATATATATATATATATATATATATATATATATATATATATATATATATATATATATATATTACTTTTTTGAATTGATCAATAAAATATATCTGATTACAATTTATTTTTTAAAATTATTGAATAATTAATATATCTAATCTAATAATAAACCAAATATATTAATTATTCAATAAATTTAAAAAATAAATTGTCTTTTACAAATAAGACTAGAAGAGTATTGAATTAATTTAAAAAATAACTGTATAAATAAAACAAAAAGAAATTATTTTTAATGTTATAGGAATTTGAGATTAATCCTTAGGAAGACTATAATGGGTACAAAACTTATCTCAAAAAAGTTTAACATTTCTCAAAAGAATATTGCTTACTACTCTGTTTGAATTCAAGAATTTTAATTAAGTTGGTAGAAATTTTTTATCATTTTATTCAAGAATGTTTATATAAATTATTTTTTTAATTATTAATAATTAATTAATATAAATATTTTAAATTAAAATAATAAATAAATTGTTTAAAAGTATTAGAGATGATAGCATATTAACGTTAATGTTTGTTAAAATTAAAAAAAAAAATTAAATAGAAACAAATTTTCAAAAATTCAAAGAGATCATAACAAAGTTTAATTATTTTTTTAAAACACTCAAAATATATATATATATATATATATATATATATATATATATATATATATATATATATAATATATATATATATATATATATATATATATATATATATATATATATATATATATATATATATATATATATATATATATATATATATATATATATATATATATTATTTTATAAGTGAATAAAATAAAAATCAAATACTTTTTAACATTCAATATCTACGCCTGATTGACAGTATAAAATTTTCTTATATTGTAAGTGTATTTTATTTTAATTTCATTATATATATATATATATATATATATATATATATATATATATATATATATATATATATATATATATATATATATATATATATATATATATATATATATATATATATATATATATAATGAAATTAATATATATATATATATATATATATATATATATATATATATATATATATATATATATATATATATATATATATATATAATGAAATTAATATATATATATATATATATATATATTAATTTCATTATATATATATATATATATATATATATATATATATATATATATATATATATATATATATATATATATATATATATATATATATATATATATATATATATATATATATATATATATATATATATATATATATATATATATATATATATATATATATATATATATATATATATATATATATATATATATATATATATATATATATATATATATATAATTTGTGAATTTTCCTCAAAATGTCACACATTGCCGTATATATCTGGGCAATGAAAACAAATTAACTAACTGGCAAAATTGAAGTAACAATTCAGGTATGAAATTTCAGATTCATCGAACCAAGACGTAATTGGTTTCTTTAATTTAGTGTCACTCGATGATTCTATTAATGGCTTTCAAATCTTTCACAATAAATATAAAAATGTCTTCACCGACTCACGAGCACCATCGATTGTGGAGCGAATTGAAAACGAAGCTGAAACTATTTCATGTGCGTATCTCTCGTTTCATTTCCTCTTTGATGTGTTTGTTTATTCATTTCTTTGATTATTTTTTTGCTTCGTTGAAAATGTTGATAGGTTTAGATGGGAATCTTCCACTATCAATGGTTTGCATGAGAAGCATAGGAAAAAGAGAGGTTAGTTTGTATTGTGTCTATTAGTTAGGTTTTTGACTTTATTCTTGTTTTAAAGTTTAGTTTTTTATTTACTTGATTTTAGTGGTTCTTGGTTGTTTGGAAAAGTTCAAATTTGGGTTCTGTTTGTTTGTTTCTTTTTTGAAATGAAAAGTGCAATTTGTGTTTCTTGTGTGTATAGTGCTTTGTAAAGTGTGGATTTTTTGAAAAGCAAATGGTGCGGCACCACGTTAATGATAATCTTTGATACTATATTTTAGTTGGTGTTATTTTATTGGATGGTGTACATTGAGCATATGTTTGGTTATTCCTGATTATACTCTTGAGTTTTAGTAAAGTGTATGTTTGATTTCATTTTTAAATTCTAAAATGATTAGAATTGATTCTGACATGAATGAGTGTATGTTTGGTTTCGTGGTTGGAGTAGTTAGAATTGATTTTGGGTGTGTATAATTAATTTTGACATATTTGTTTGCTCTCGAGTATAATTGATTCTGCTTTTCAGAATTGATTTTAATTGAAGCTAGAATTTTGATTACATTGAAATTTATTGTTCAAATGACTTTTGCAAGATTGTATCCAAATAGGAATCACTTTAGTTTCAAGTCACTTTTAGCAAGAGTCAATTAACTTAGAATCAATTTTTTTTTTACCACAAAACTAGACACAGGTTGAATTTGCTAGAGTAGAATTCAATTTCTTCATAATTCGTTCTAACTTGAAACTAGAGTTTAGAATTTTTGCTTATGCAGTTGATTTTTCACATAGAATTTGTAGTTCAACTCCATTTTACAGGAATGTATATTATAAACATGAATCAATTTTGCAAAATCAAATTTTATTACGGTTAAACAAAACACACACTAAGTCTCTGTTTGTTTTCACGTTGGATATCAAATAAAACACACGCATTATTGAAGCTACAATTACTTGCTTTGGGAAATCACGTCAATTGAGCTTTGGGACACGAGAATGGATGAGATAGTGCTTAACCAAACATATACTAAGTGTATAACTTCTATTACACCATGATTTTAGCGTTTTTCAAACATACTAGTTATGGTTTTCTTATTGAACATTGCTATTGATGGGTCAAGCAAGATTGTTGTTTTTGTTTTTATTTCTTGGTCAAACAACATTATCAAGGTTTAACTCAAACAAGTTTCCTCTGTGGCACCTCACTATGTTTGGAGAGGGTGAATATGTACATGGTACTCTTAAGTGAGAGGTCCTTAGTTGAAATCTTGTGAAGAACAAATTGGAATACTGTGAAAAACAACAGTTTTTTTATGCAAATGTTAACAAGTAAATAGTAATCTTGCTTAAAACTTCTAATTCCATTTATAGACGGATTAAACTGCTACAATTACTCTGACAAGAATATTTCGAAGGAGTAAACTTGTAGATGGATATTCATATAAAAAAAAATAGAACAACATAAAGGTATAATAATCTGGTTCATTTTTAACCTTTTTACGTGATTTCCGTACTTAATGTAATGTAGAAGCTGGAATGTTATTTTTAAGAAACAGCATAAACTGGGTGGCACTTGCATTGCACTTGTTTTTCATTGATGTATTGGTGTTTCGCATGTTGAAGCCGTTAAACTGTTATAACAGTTAGATTGGTATTCCAAGACATAAACATATGATTTTGTAAAATTTGTTATCAATAGGCTTAAAGTGTCGATGTTAACCTATGTGTATCCTTAGAATTACTTATTCTGTATGTACAATTTCAAGAAAGTTTGTGTTAACTAAGTTAATCAAAATACACACTGTATTTACAAGATACATGCACATCATCAGATATGAAATTTCACTATCAACTTCCTTATATTTCAATTGAGTTTTTCTTTTGTTTAAATCAGCCTCCAAATTTGGCATGAGAATCCAAGATAAATTGTTAGTGAAATTGTTAGTACCGACATAAACCAAAGTTCAACTTCTCTTTGTTTTCACTTTTTTGACTTCTTTGTTATAGATTAAGCAAAACAGTTACAACTTGTCTTATGATTTAATAATTTATTATTTATAATAATAATAATAATAATAATAATAATAATAATAATAATAATAATATTAATAATAATAATAATAATAAAATTTTCCTGCTGCTAAGTAACCTTCCTTTGCTCCTTCTCACACTATATATATCCTCTTAGTCCTATGCATTCTTCATATGAAGTAAATAACTGCATTTCTACATGAGAGCCTTAATTTCTAAGTCTTCCATAATCTGTTAGTCACGGTTTAACATTAACTGCTATTATTTATTTAAAATTTCTAACTATTCACGACAGTGACTTTTGTGATTTGTGTTCGTGCTTATTTTTCTACATTTATTCTTTCAGACAGCACCAACTTTTGACTTGAGTTATATAAAGCAAACTAGCTTCTCAACAAGTCTTGAACGTTCTGACCAGTTAGTTACACTCTTCTGTGAGCTTCCCATCCCTTTCATTCAGGTTGGTTTAATGTTTCTGAATTATTTCTTAGTTGGTAAAATCTCTTCCAGTCCCTTCCATACGGTGCATGCTTATGTACCTTATTTTGTTCTTCACTTTTGTGTTATGCACCATAGCTGTATGTAGCATGGTGTACTTAACTGTGAAACTCTAGAATTATAGTAGTGTATTTAGCCTATTGGAGCCTGATTGGAATGCAATATAAACTAAATTCGTCTTATGAATCTATGATGTTTCAGTTGTAAAATTGTCATTAGTATCACTTTAATTAGTAATAATGCCGCGGTTAAACTATTTTAATTTTAGTAGCTAATAGATGCAAGTTTGTCATGTGAATTACAGTGAAAGCCAGCGTTGAGGTCCTCAATGAGTCATCCAGCTGATGAAAATGTTGAAACAAAAGAGATGGATAGCAGAAGTTTGTCTTCAAATGGACAGGAACCATATGTACACAAGGTTGGAGTTCCTCCAAAACAAAGCTTCTTCAAGGAATTCATATACACCGTAAAAGAAACATTCTTCTCAGATGATCCTCTACGGCCTTTCAAGGACCAGACAAAGTCCCGGAAGTTTGTTTTGGGAATTGAAGCCATATTCCCCATACTTAGTTGGGGAAGAACTTATAACCTCCAAAAGTTTAGAGGGGATCTTATTGCCGGTTTAACTATTGCAAGTCTCTGCATTCCTCAGGTAAATTTACTACAAACTGTTGATTTTGATCTTTAAGAAACTATGAGATTGTAATCGATTACTTACCCCGTGCCCCGTTTTTTAATGTTTTGTTATTTGGTTTGAAAACAGGACATTGGATACTCAAAGCTTGCTAATTTGTCTCCACAATATGGACTTTGTAAGATTCTTGTTTCTCATCACCAGATCAATTTTTTTTTTTTTTTTTGCGTTTTACTTTGGATTTAAGACTCAGATTTTCTTGTGTTTTTTTCTACTCTTTGTAGACTCCAGCTTTGTTCCACCACTGATTTATGCGGTTATGGGTAGTTCACGCGATATTGCAATAGGACCAGTGGCGGTGATTTCTCTCTTGTTAGGAACTTTACTTCAGAATGAGATTGATCCCAAAACAAATCCTACAGAGTATAGAAGACTCGCTTTTACTGCCACGTTTTTTGCTGGGATTACGCAGGCAACTCTTGGCGTTTTTAGGTATGACATATTGATTCCAAGAGAATTTATATTTGATTTTTTCTAGCACTAGAGTTCTATGAAACACGAACATAGGAGACACTAAACACGACACTCACACCAGTAACAATTTAAGAAAATGAAAATGATTAAATGTAATCATCAATGATGGTATGTCAAACACCAGACCCGCCTTTAATCCAAAGAGTTGGTGCTACACAGCTAGTGTTAATGCTCTATACGTGTGCTACCAATCTATTATGCTGACAACATTTCGATTGGGTGGATTTTTTGACCAGGTTAGGATTTTTGATTGATTTTCTATCACATGCTGCAATTGTCGGTTTTATGGGAGGAGCCGCCATCACAATTGCTCTTCAACAGCTTAAGGGTTTCCTTGGGATTGAAAAGTTCACTAGAAAAACCGATGTAATCTCTGTGATGCATTCAGTATTCTCATCAGCCCATCATGGAGTATGCTTTCCTTTTCTTTCTCTATACTTGCACACGATAATCAATAATAGGATTTTAAGATCTGTGTCTGGGTGTGTGAAAACTCTAAAGCTGATTAATATCTAACATATTGCAGTGGAATTGGCAAACTATATTAATTGGAGCTACCTTTCTTTGTTTTCTTTTGTTTGCCAAGCATATTGTAAGTATTCTTATCCATTTTACAGTACATTTCTTTGACAGATTGTTGAGATTGTAAATTTTTTTAATCATAATATTATATGTTGTGGATCAGGGAAAGAAGGGCCCCAAGTACTTTTGGGTTCCGGCAATTGCTCCATTGATATCTGTTGTACTCTCAACTTTTTTTGTTTACATAACCCGAGCAGACAAGCATGGTGTTGCTATTGTAAGTATATATAACCCTTCTCCTATTCTGAACATTGTAGATAACAGTTGTATTCGGTTTTTGTAAAAGTATCTACTTGCATAAGTAGTTGGGAGGCTATATGAAAAAGCTTATGGAAACAATTTGTGAAATGTCCATAAGCTGTTTTCAACTTATTTTCATTAACACTCCAAGATAGCTTATGAAAGTAGCTTATAGCTTATAATAAAACATTTTTCGACTTTACTTTTTTTTTGTTACAGAAATGTTATCGATAAGAATTTATATGATAAACGCTTAATTAGTAGTTTATCAAAAGTAGTAAAGGTTTTTGTCTATCGATGTGTGTAGGTAAACCATATAGAGAAAGGGATCAATCCTTCATCTGTGAAGGAAATTTATTTTACCGGTGATTACCTTGCAAAAGGGGTTAGAATTGGCATTGTGGCTGGCATGATAGCTTTGACTGTAAGCAAACTTTGAGATTTTTTATTCATTCAGAGTATTTTACCATATACTTGTGCTGTTACGGTAAACTGTTGCATTTTGGTTATCAGGAAGCCATAGCAATTGGAAGAACATTTGCTTCTATGAAGGATTATCAGGTGGATGGAAACAAAGAAATGGTGGCATTAGGAGCTATGAATGTTGTTGGTTCAATGACTTCATGTTATGTAGCAACTGGTAAGATTAAGAAAGTGTTAAAACATATCCGATAATCTGCAACATAAATTCTAACCGACATTAAAAGTTCATTTTAATACTTTATACTACGAACCATTGAGGGGCTTATTACCCTTTTCTAGCCACTGATATACTTTTTCTTGCTATTATCAGGTTCTTTCTCTCGGTCTGCAGTAAATTACATGTCCGGCTGCGAAACTGCGGTCTCTAATATTGTCATGTCCATTGTCGTGTTCTTAACCCTCCAATTCATCACACCTCTATTCAAATACACTCCAAACGCCATTCTTGCTTCAATTATCATCTGTGCCGTCATCAACCTTGTAGACTATAAGGCAGCAATTTTGATATGGAAAATTGATAAATTTGACTTTGTTGCTTGCATGGGAGCATTTTTTGGGGTCGTTTTTGCCTCAGTTGAGATAGGACTTTTGATTGCCGTAAGTGCCAAGACTGTTATTTTATTATTCTCTCAAATAATTTTAAATCTAGTTTTCGATTGGTACTAGTATTTATTTGGTTGTTATTGTTACCTGTTGTGGCAGGTTTCTATATCCTTTGCAAAGATCCTATTGCAAGTCACGAGGCCCCGAACGGCTATTCTCGGGAAGATCCCTCGAACAACTGTCTATAGAAACATCCAGCAATATCCAGAGGCGACAAGTGTTCCTGGTGTATTGATTATAAGAGTTGATTCTGCAATATATTTTTCCAACTCCAATTATGTTAAAGAAAGGTAACAACGTTAAAGCTTGTTTTATGTTCTAGTTCTACGGAACATAAATTCGAGTTTTATAACCTATTTCTAATACCAAATTGGACAATTCTGTTGCAGGATATTAAGATGGTTGATGGACGAAGAAGAACGAGTGAAAAGAGAGTACCAAACACGAATCCAGTTTTTGATAGTCGAGATGTCACGTAAATCTCTATACTTGTTCCTTTCTCCTCAACTCAACTAGGCACATATATTGATTATTTTAGCTAAAACTCGAATTTCTTAATATTTTTCAGCTGTTACTGATATTGATACCAGTGGCATCCATGCCCTGGAAGAGTTATTTAGAAGTCTTCAAAAGAGAGAAGTTCAGGTAACCAAACTAGAATATTGTTTAGATAAACCGCATCTTATGCTCTCAGCATAAGCATGTGTCATATGCATTTGAATAAAATCAATGTATCTGATGTATATACTAACTAAAAATGTACCTTGTTTTTGAGCAGCTTGTTCTGGCGAATCCCGGTCCATTAGTGATAGACAAACTCCACACGTCGAATTTCGCAAACTTTCTTGGTGAGGACAAGATCTTCCTCACCGTTGCAGAGGCTGTTGCATACTGTTCACCAAAGCTAGCTGAAGAACCATGAATGAAAATTGTGATAGGAAAATGTGATGAAGAAATGAAGTAAGGATAGAGAAAAGTTCTTACATATTGGCCCTTTTTGTTGGGTAGTGTTATGTTAGCTGACACACGTTTTAATACATTTTTATCACTGTCTTCTTTTAATTGAGGTTTATATAGGAGACGCATAATTTTGTTAATCCACGTGAATTTCACTCGATAGTATATGTAGTAGGTTTAAAAATGTAGATATTATTATGAATGAGAATAAAGAAATAAAAGAACTTGGTTAATTGTCATAGTTTTTCTAAATAAATTTTGTAATTTAAGTTACTTAATTTTTTTTTACTTAAAAATTAAGAATTACTATGAAATAGAAAAATAAATAAAAGTTATCGGATCAATTTTAAAATTAAAAAATAAGAACAAGGATATAATTAAACACTTAAAATTAAGAAATTAACCTGAAATAAAAAGAAATAAATGATCAAGAATAAATTTAGGTATTTTTATTTGATTTTATTCGTTACGTGATTGCGATTTCACGGGACGAGATTAATGTATGAATATGGCCGCAAAAGAAGCCACGTTCCTTTCTGAAAAATGAATGACACGTCTCTTTTATTTTATTTTAAACGTAACAAGACCTCGTATAACATTAAAATATGTATAATTTAAAAATTAAAGAAATTCCATTGCACTCACGTAGTACGTACGTAAGGATAAGGTTTTTTAATAGCTAGCTTTGTCTTTTTATTATTAAATTTTATATTCTATTTTAACATTATTTTTGTTGCTTTTTCTTTTGAGAACCTGATTCTCCGCTGAAAACATATGATCTTTTTCGATCTTTGTTTGATTTCAGTAGAAACTCTTTTGATATATATATATGTATGTATAAATTAAATGGTTAATTTGATTACCATCTTTAACCTTTAAATTCTTCAATGTTTCTAAATCATGAGCAATATTGGAATTTTGTATTATCATTAGTAATAATAAAATTCTTGTATGGATCATTTTAAGATGAAATATCTCTAACATAGTCCTTATCTGTCTTGACCTCACACTAAGAATCAAGAATCAACAATACGCATATAAGCGAACATCATCAACTTGTAATGGAATTCTTTGAGAAACAAGAAACCTATTTTATTATGAAACTAGCGTCCAGACGGGCACTCTGGACACTCAAGTGCCCGTCTGTCCGTTTTTTTAATCCGCATGAATGAAAATGTAAACGATATTTTTTGTTTAAATATTTTTTTTTTTAAATACAATATGCGAAAGGTAATAATAAGAAGTTATGTGGAAGTTAATAATAAGAAGTTATTAAGTAAATTATATAATAAAGCAAGGGTAAAAATGGTAGAAAAATAAGCCACACCAAAATAAGGTATTCCCTTTATATATAGTTATAGATAGTTATAGATTATAGATATAGATTTTTCTCTCCATCTATTCAATGAGTATAATATAAAATGGAGAGAGAAGATTTATTTGTCTAAAAACCGCATAGAAGTTATGAAAGATGAAGAATAATAACTAATTAAAAAAAATGTAATAATATTAATTTATTAGAGACAAAATTGGAAATAAAAAAGGTTATACAAAAAGTCTGTTTTGCTTTTATATATTTTTTATAAATTTAAATTAATATATTATAAATATTATTATTTTTAACTAAAAGATATAAAAAAAAATATTAAATTTAATAAATTGATTAATGACAAACATTTATTTCGTATATGAATCATATGCTTTAATAAATTAAAATTAAAATATAAAAATAATAATAATTAATGTATTAAAAATTTTAGAATTTTTATTTCAACGATCATTAAAAAAATTGTAATATTAATTAGTTTTTTTAAAAATAAATACTATTGATTATTTTAAAATTTACAATAATTTTAATAAAAATTAGAATTAATATATAATTATTATAATTATACTTATATTAATTAATTTCATTGTCAAAAACATATTTTTTCATATGATTTTAATAAGAAATTAAAATTAATAAATAGTTTTATTTTTATTTTATTTTTACATACAGGATAACAAAAATAAATAACTAATTGATTAGTTATAAACAAACCGTGTTTGTGTAGAATTATACACAATAACGATTTTTTAATGATTTATTTTCAAAATAAAATATTAAAACATTTAAATATAAAAATTAATAAACAGATCGTTTATATTTATAAATCAATAACTTTTAAAAAATATAAAATATCATGATTAATAAAATTTAATTTTTCTCAATTTTATATAAGAATTAAAATAATATTAGTTTTAACAAACTCTCAATTGTAGTGTAAAGATTTTTTTTGATGTATTCAATATTAATTATTAAAATATTTTATCAATAATTTTCAGTTAATTTAATATGATAAAATTTTTTATAATACTCACGCTCGTAAAATATAAATTGTATTATTATTTTTATTTAATTTTCATTTTATTATTTATTATTTATAAAATAGTAGTAATAAATAATGATGTATAAATAATGATGTAAAAGTTAATAAAATGTCACATAACCACCATTTATTAGAAAGAGAAGTAAAAATTTAAAATAAAAACTGAAAAGGGTATATTTGAAAAGAAAAAAAGGTTACACCAAAGTCATGTTTTGTCTTTATATATACTAGTGTTCAGACGGGCACTGTCCGTTTTTTTTAATGCGCACAGCATAGGAAACTAAACGTGTGTATATTTTGTATAAAATTTTTATCATACTTAAAATTAATTAAAAATAATGTTTTTATATATCATCAAGTAGTCTTAAAATCAAGATGATAAATGTATATATACTAAAAATACTTTAGTGAATTAACTATATATTATGTCCATCTTTATCAAATTATGTGACACTCTTAAAGTTTTCTCCACCTCTAGAGTTTACCCGTTTATGTTTTGTTTCTTGTCAATTTAGTTGTGGGTTTATTTTGTCATAATTGAATCTTCTCGCATGGTTACACATTATAAGATTTGAGCTTATCCTTTCCATACGTCCACGACAGAACCCAAACCCCTAGCGTTCAAACGGGAACTTCCGTGTCTCTTTGTCCGTTTTTTTAGTACACACAAGGGTTAATGTATAAATTGATATTTTTATGTGTAAACTTTGCGATAAACATTGCATGTCCGCTTTTTCAATTGTGTTAACGTTTGAAAATATTAACAATATTTTTTTTCCCGTAAGTTTGATTTTTTTTTTGGTTTTTCACTTCTGGTTACTAGGGAAAGGGGCCCTAATAATCCGATATTTTTTATTTAATTATAATTTTAATTTAAACTATTTGTATAATAAACTTTGTAATTCTCTTTCTAATATATATCTCTCTCTGTATCTCTATCTATTTATTGTTGTGAATCGGATACCTTTAAACAAAGTATAAACGGTTTCTTAATGATCAAGAAACTCACAAGGGTTAGGGTTAATAAAGAAGACAAGGTAAAACAACAAGGAACAACAAGGATTGGTTATTTAACTGCTATTCTTTCCTTTCTCTTAGAACAAGATTACAAGTATACAAGAATAACAAAATAACCTCTCTCCCTTGAAATTAGGATTTTATCTTCCTATTTTTCCTTATATCAAGATTGAGAAACAAGCATCCTATTTATAATAAAATAACACACTAACCTAATGGAATTTTTAACAATTACCCATTACAAGCCAACTTAGGGTACAAGCTAACTTAAACAATTGGGCTTACAAGCAAGGCCCAATTCAACATGCTAACAACCCTAGCAATATTGACTAATGCATGTTAGAACAAACTTCGACTACAACACGCATTACTCGCGAACAGACTTCGACCATACTAGAGTTCGATCCAACATCTCACAAATCTCCACCTTGGATCTAACTCTATAACATCAAGAAACTAGTTTTCTTCATGCAGCTTTATTAACTGCATATAATGGAAAAACTTGCAACTGGGCAACGTCTTTTCTTTTTCCGTTAACGCAGCGTCCATGGCTGCCTCACCCTTCAACGCTTCCAAACAACCCTGCTGAACCAACAGTGCTTTCATCTTCAAGCGCCACAGACCGAATTCGTTCACTCCGGTGAACTTTTCAATCTCATACTTTGTTGAAGGCATCTTCTCCACGCTCACCGCACCAATTTGTTGTGAATCGGATACCTTTAAACAAAGTATAAACGGTTTCTTAATGATCAAGAAACTCACAAGGGTTAGGGTTAATAAAGAAGACAAGGTAAAACAACAAGGAACAACAAGGATTGGTTATTTAACTGCTATTCTTTCCTTTCTCTTAGAACAAGATTACAAGTATACAAGAATAACAAAATAACCTCTCTCCCTTGAAATTAGGATTTTATCTTCCTATTTTTCCTTATATCAAGATTGAGAAACAAGCATCCTATTTATAATAAAATAACACACTAACCTAATGGAATTTTTAACAATTACCCATTACAAGCCAACTTAGGGTACAAGCTAACTTAAACAATTGGGCTTACAAGCAAGGCCCAATTCAACATGCTAACAACCCTAGCAATATTGACTAATGCATGTTAGAACAAACTTCGACTACAACACGCATTACTCGCGAACAGACTTCGACCATACTAGAGTTCGATCCAACATCTCACATTTATCTATCTATCTCTTTCTCTATCTTTCTCATTAAGCTTTCTAATCAAAATAACTCTATTTGTCTACATCTACTCTCAAATCATCTACTACTTCATTCTCATATACACTAAGACCCTCATCGGTGAATTCACCACTATGATGAATTTTGAGATTTATGTGTTCATCCATGATACCTAATCATATTATCTAAATAATTAGAGTCTACACTAAAAATTTACATAAACCCTAAATCTGCATATAACCAGATATTGCCCTATGAGATTCGTAAACCCTAAATCAGATAGAAATAAACTAACCTTTTGATAAACACTCTTTGAATCGTCTTCAACCCTTCGCGTCAGCAACAATCCTTTGCGCCCTCAATGCGTTGCTTCATTCCCTTGCGTTTACCCTAATATACCTACAATCCTTTGATATGCTGCGTAATGAACAGCAAGTTCCACTTGGATTTGTTTTAACACGTCTTATATCCACGTCAACAATCCTTATATAAAGTATTTATATGATAAAATATGTGATGATTCTCTCTCTTTCAATTATTCACTTTTTATATTGTGTAAAATAATCAACTGAATCATTCATTTTAAGGAGAGTATTAAAACAACATTTAGGCAACAAACAATTATAAACACATATTTATTGATATAACAAAGACAAACATAAATTATAGAGGACATAATTATTATGTAAACTAGCGTCCAGACGGGCACTCTTTAATGCGCACAACATAGGAAAATAAACGTGTATATATTTTGTATGAAGTATTTATCATACTTATGATTAATTAAAAATAATATTTTTAAATACCCTCAAGCAGTCTTAAAATCAGGATGATAAATGTATATATAATAAAAATACTTTAGTGAATTTAACTATATATTAATGCTACTATTATTTTAAACATACCGAATTAAATAAAATTTAGATTAAAAAATATGTAGTCTAAACATGCTAATAATATTATTACATTTTGAAAATGATAAACAAAGTTATTCTAAATATATTAAATAACCGAATAATACAAAGTACTATTTATACTGTATAATCAATAACGTTCTTTAATAGGAAGGCCGAACATTAAATCTTTATTCTAAGAAGTTTCTTTTTTCTGCCATTGTTTTGCGTATTAAATAAAAAATGTAAGAGTCTCAGATTAGAATTTTTTTAGAGAAAAAAATAGTGAAATTAATAGAAATTAGTGTAATATAGTATTTTTTTTATCTGTTAAAGATTTGAATTAATTATTCATACATCCTTTTATCAATGTGCTATTAAGCTTTAAAAAACTACAAATACATCCTAAATATCTCTCTATAAAATATTTTTTTTCTATTTTAAATGAAATATTTAATATCTTTTTAATCATACATTTGATTTCAAAATTTATTTTGGTTCATTAGCTTTAAAAAAAATCCTAATTGCTTTATTAGTTCTTCAAAAAGTATATTAGACGAAAATGATATATCATTTCAGCTAAAGAGAGAGTATTTATAATTTGGTTATGACATAAAATATAGATGTTAATATATATTTTTAGGGTTTAAAAATAGTACATTGTCAGTACATTTTCTTTTTTCTCATATTTTAATCATAGAGACCAAACATTGATATAAATTGAATTGGAAATCTATAAAACCTTAATACTTTAATTTTACGTCTCTTGTTTTCCTATTTTATCAGTTATACCATAAAATGTTTCTCAATCATATAAATATTTCGTAAACAAAAAATATAAATATATGTTATATTTTTTATCATATAAATAGTAAATATTAAAATTAAAATTAAACAAAATATATTGTTTATAATAAAAAAAAGTGGCAAAGTGCTGGTGGCACTATAAAAACCCTCTCATTTGAGAGAGTCAGGTATTCAATATTCATCCTAATACACACATACTCTGTACTTGTACTCTTTTTTCCCAATTCTTACTTTAGCATCAGATTGCGTTGTAGGTACACCCTCTTCATCATCTCTCACATTCAGTATTACAGACGTTGTCTCTGACTCACTTCAGGTTCTGATCAGCCGTCAAAATCAAAAATTATTTTGTATCTTTTTGTATCTAGGAGGATATAGTATATGATGACCCGCTTTTTTTAATGCACACATCATAGAAAAATAAACGTGTATATATTTTGTATGAAGTTTTTATCATATTTAAGATTAATTAATGCATTTGTTTTTAGATATTCTCAAGCAGTCTTAAAATCAGGATGATAAATGTATATATACTAAAAATACTTTAGTGAATTAACTATATATTAATGCTACTATTATTTTAAACATACCGAATTAATCCTCCACAACACCTTGTAGCACCAACCCGAGACCACCATAACTATGAAATTCAATAAGAAAAAGTATAAGCTACATTATTTGGCACAAAAATGTTTATGAACATACCTTGAGGACGACATGATGCACCATCATTTATGGCTTCCATGTTAACATCTGATATTATTGCATCCTCCAAAGCTTCATCAACATCCATATCGCCAGATACAAAAATAATAATTAACATATATATATATATATATATATATATATATATATATATATATATATATATATATATATATATATATATATATATATATATATATATATATATATATATATATATATATATATATATATATATATATATATATATATATATATATATATATATATATATATATATATATATATATATATATATATATATATATATATATATATATATATATATATATATATATATATATATATATATATATATATATATATATATATATATATATATATATATATATATATATATATATATATATATATATATATATATATATATATATATATATATATATATATGTTGAAATTGCTGCTCGCATATGTAAAACAATATCTTGTATACCTGTAGCAGAGTGACTATTGTTGTGAAATTATGATCTGCGGGTTTAAATACATAAAATGAGGGATGACAAATAAACAATATTATATAAAGTACAATTATAATGTCTATATTGATCATCACCAACCAAATGCAACATCATTAACATGTGTAATTCTACTTGGGCCGGCTTCATTGTCATGAGTTCCTTGAAAGTGTGATATTGGAGATCTCATATTTGTAAAATTTTGAAATGGAACTCTCCTCCGATTGTTCATAGTGCAAGATATTTGAGCTTGTTTATCTTGCTCTTTTCGCCGCCTATAATTGTCACGTCGTATCGATAAATAATTTTCTCTTTGTTCGAGGTTCATATTTTGTCTCCTCTTCCTTTCATTTTCGGCCCTTCTTGCCATTTGTTGTAGACTTGATATCTGACGGGTATTATT
This sequence comes from Lathyrus sativus, assembly GCA_963859935.3. NCBI lineage: Eukaryota > Viridiplantae > Streptophyta > Magnoliopsida > Fabales > Fabaceae > Lathyrus > Lathyrus sativus. The sequence continues at coordinate 385,672,348 of OZ012736.1, forward strand.
TTCCATTTTCTTAATGTAACTTCCAAACATATATGCAATTTATAAGCAACATAATTTCACTAATTATGTTGAAAAATTTTGTTAAATATGGAGGGGATTTAAAATAAATATATTTGTTTTTGGAAAAAAGAAGTTTACACCAAAAAGTATTATTTGTAAAACATATGTTAAAAATATAAATCAAAACTAAAATATAAAAAAGACGAAGAAAAAATGGGCAATCAATAAAAAGAAACATAAATTATGTTGGACAAATAGATGAAAAGATTGCATATTAACTAAACATTAAAATATAAAATGGGGTAAGAAATGAAATTAGTGTAACTTAATTATATGGAAAACTACTGCTACAAAAAAAAATTATATGAAAAACTGAGTTAATTTAAGTTATAGATAAAAGATATATTAATTAAAAAAATAATGAGAAAAAATAGTGTTATAGTAAAAGGAGTTTAATAGATTTCACTGTGTTCGAATTGCTCCTTGTAGGTTCATAGTAATATTTCTATGTTACTCCAAATTATTTTGTATTTTAATTAACTCATAATGTTAGTGCATCTATATTAAATATTTCTAAAAGGATATTATCTATACGGGAGTTTAAAATATATTCTTGAGCAGTGTAAATGAGTTCACGATAGCCTGTGTTTCATTAGATGACAATTACCAACCACCGCTAATAGGAGTTGTGTATCACCATCAATATTCTATTATACTCACCATCAAAATTAATTTGTATTTTCTATCTTACTTTTTTTATACTCCTATCTTTATTATGTTCAAAAGGCTAGCAAGAATGAAGTTATCCAAAAAAATGAAGTTGATTGTAACAATTTCAAAGATGAATTAAAATATTCATATAAAGTTTTGTTCAATGTATTCAAACACATCAGTATATCATATAAGTTAATATACACATAGACATTATCCTTTGGAGATGGCAAAATAATAATATTACTTATTTAATTAAACAATTTTTTTAGTGTGTATATATAGACTTCTATAAAGATATCATTTCATATTCTAGGAAAGACTTAATTTTCTAGAAAAATATCAAGATCAGTTATCACACATAGGGAACCAATTTACTAACATATTTTTGTATGATTTTTGCAAAATAAAGATGAAATATATATATATATATATATATATATATATATATATATATATATATATATATATATATATATATATATATATATATATATATATATATATATATATATATATATATATATATATATATATATATATATATATATATATATATATATATATATATATATATATATATATATATATATATATATATATATATATATATATATATATATATATATATATATATATATATATATATATATATGAAGGAGATATAAATTTTGAAATGTATTATTTTCATTCATTTATTGCTTTTAACTTTCATTTATAAATAATTGATTTATAATTTTTAATTCCATAATCATATTTGAATTGATATCTATAACCTCTCTTCTCCATTTTACAAATATATATATATATATATATATATATATATATATATATATATATATATATATATATATATATATATATATATATATATATATATATATATATATATATATATATATATATATATATATATATATATATATATATATATTTGTAAATCTACATTTGCAGTTGTCCAAATAACATCTCTATCCTTTTTGTCAAATTACTCCTCTCTTATATGTTATTGTAACTTTATACTTTCTTTCATAATTGCAATTATATTTTTAAATTCGATTACCATGTCTTGATTTGTGGTTTATGTTTCCTCACCTAGAGTCCTTTCAAATATGTAAAATAGGAAGTAACATGTGAGTGACAAATTGTTTCATTGCATGCCTTGAATTTAACTTTTGAATAAAAGAAGTGAATAAGGTCTAGAAGTTAAGAAGACTTATAAAAAAGAGGACATAAGAGAGATTGTGTCACCGAATTTGACAAAAAATTCATAAATGATTCTTTTGATAAACATGCATAATAAAATTTGTAATTTTATTATAACTTCCATTCCTAACAACTTCCATGCATGTCTTAAACAAAAGCCACCTTATTGAATTTTATATATGATACAACCGATAATTTTTTATCTTCTGTCTTCCATACGCGTTCAGAGGATTAGGATGGGGAATTGGGATGCTATGCCTAACAGTTATGAGCGTTGTGACGTTCTACTCTTATTTCCTCATGTATATCTGGAAAAAATCGCATGTAATTTATTTAAAATTAAAATTATTAGACTAATGAGGTTGAAAAACAGTAAGAACCAATTACACTAAAATTATTAGACTAATGAGGTTATAAATTACCTATTACGGTAGTCCTGATATATAGGTATACCTAAAATCATTAGACTATATTAGTATATTTTATAAATTACCTAATTTAGTACACTAAAATTATTAGACTAATGAGGTTATAACTTACCTATTACAGTAGTCCTGATATATAGGTATACCTAAAATCATGATAATTGACACAAACCACAAAGCATATAATACTACTTCAAACTTTTATGTGTATGATGATGACGGTCTGATACTACAATGAACAATACATGTGGTTATGAATATTGTGTCGGAAACATTTTAAGGCAGTTTATGAATTTTGTATTTTAATAGAGACTTCCAATGTAATGGAGTAATAATTACGTGTAGTGTCATATTTCGTCAATAATTACACCAAATATATCAAATACCCATTGAAAACTTCCAAACAATTTCTTAGTATAATCTACAAAGCATCCCTGTATCATATAATTTCCAATTTATACTGGAAGTGCGCGTCAAAAGTTATGCAATTTCCAATTTATACTGAAAGTGCGCGTCAAAAATTATGCAATATTCCAATTGTTACGACAGTTTCTTAGCAACTATTTCATAGTTACAGTAATTATCAAATACAAAAAAAACTTCCATGTATCAATTAAAAATAAAACAAAAAATGCACGCAAGTGTAACTGTTAGTTTCCATTAATATCCAGAAATGATGTCCATAAAAGAATGTAAACTAATAGAAATGTAAATAGGAGGAGATGTGATCAATTTTTAATAAATTCATTCAATTATATTTAAAAAAATACCTGACAAAAATAATATCAGAATGAGTTTGTTGAGAGCCTGGATCTATCCTACTTTATACATTCATTCCATTGTATTTTAAACAAAGGTACCAGTGAAGATTGAATTCTCTTGATAAATTATAGATGAAGTAATAGATCAATTATTTGCGCTCCAATAATGGAGGTATGCACGGTTTGACAAAGAAAGGGACAGAGGGATACGATTAATTTGCAAATAGCTTGACAAATTGAGAGAAATAGTTTGTAAATGGCTTGGAGAGAGACTCACTTTGCATAGAGGAGTTAGTATGAACCTTAATAATAGGAAGGACTGTTGGAAATAGTGGGAAGTTATTTTTTACAATTATTATTTAGTATTATTATTAAATAAATCATGTGAGAAATTAAGCATTTTAAGGTAAAGGGTAAATATGGAATAAAAATATGAAATTAAGCATTAATGAAGGGTAATTGTGGAACAAAAATAGGCCACACCAAAAAGTTATATCTCCTTTATATATAGTTATAGACTAGCGTTCAGACGGGCACTCCCGTGCCCGTCTGTCCGCTTTTTTTAATGCGCACATCATAGAAAAATAAGCGTGTATATATTTTGTATGAAGTATTTATCATACTTACGATTAATTAAAAATAATATTTTTAAATACCCTCAAGAAGTCTTAAAATCAAGATGATAAATGTATATATACTAAAAATACTTTAGTGAATTAACTATATATTAATGCTACTATTATTTTAAACATACCGAATTAAATAAAATTTAGATAAAAAAAAATATGTAGTCTAAACATGCTAATAATATTATTACATTTTGAAAATGATAAACAAAGTTATTCTAAATATATTAAATAACCGAATAATACAAAGTACTATTTATACTGTATAATCAATAACGTTCTTTAATAGGAAGGCCGAACATTAAATCTTTATTCTAAGAAGTTTCTTTTTTCTGCCATTGTTTTGCGTATTAAATAAAAAATGTAAGAATCTCATATTAGAATTTTTTAGAGAAAAAAATAGTGAAATTAATAGTAATTAGTGTAATATAGTATTTTTTTTATCTGTTAAAGATTTGAATTAATTATTCATACATCCTTTTATCAATGTGCTATTAAGCTTTAAAAAACTACAAATACATCCTGAAATATCTCTCTATAAAATATTTTTTTTCTATTTTAAATGAAATATTTAATATCTTTTTAATCATACATTTGATTTCAAAATTTATCTTGGTTCATTAGCTTTAAAAAAAATCCTTATTGCTCTATTAGTTCTTCATAAAGTATATTAGACGAAAATGATATATCATTTCAGCTAAAGCTAAAGAGAGAGTATTTATAATTTGGTTATGACATAAAACATAGATGTTAATATATATTTTTAGGGTTTAAAAATAGTACACTGTCAGTATATTTTCTTTTTTCTCATATTTTAATCATAGAGACCAAACATTGATATAAATTGAATTGAAAATCTATAAAACCTTAATACTTTAATTTTAGTTCTCTTGTTTTCCTATTTTATCAGTTATACCATAAAATGTTCCTCAATCATATAAATATTTCGTAAACAAAAAATATAAATATATGTTACATTTTTTATCATATAAATAATTAATATTAAAATTAAAATTAAACAAAATATATTGTTTATAATTAAAAAAAAGTGGCAAAGTGTTGGTGGCACTATAAAAACCCTCTCATTTGAGAGGGTCAGGTATTCAATATTCATCCTAATACACACATACTCAGTACTTGCACTCTTTTTTCTCAATTCTTATTTTAGCATCAGATTGCGTTGTAGGTACACCATCTCTCACACTCAGTATTACAGACGTTGTCTCTGACCCACTTCAGGTTCTGTGGGTTAGGTTCTGATCAGCCGTCAAAATCAAAAATTATTTTGTATCTTTTTGTATCTAAGAGGATATAGTATATGATGAACTTCGTAAATGGGTTAGGATATCCCTAATACCTTTATGAATAATATTACTTTATTTATTAAAAAAACATATGTTTTCTAAAGATACTGATATTATTTAGACTCTATCTCTACCTCTCTCACATATAAATATTCATATATGTCTCTAAAATAAATATTCATGTATATGTACTTGTAAAAGGAAATATTTCTAAAAAGTTTGTTTTAGACATGAAAATATTAGATTAACATTGACTCTATACATTAAATATACAAAATCTTTAGTGAAGGATGATTTGGTTAAAAAATCCTAGTCTTTATCTTTATACTATTTCAATCTTGTCAATTAAAACTTTAATATAACTGTTAAAGAAAAAAAAAGGATTGTTATAAAAAAAACTATTACTACAATGAATCATTGTCATTATATTGTAGTTATGATTAACACATAAATGACTTATTTTTTAATCTTTATTATATGATGATGGTTATTATTTTGTACTAATGATCACCTCACATTTTAAACTTCTTTTTCTATTCTAACATAATTAAACTAATTTTAATCTCATAAATGAAAGGATCTGGAAAATTGCATCACAATTCTTAAATTCCTAAAGAATCTAGAAATTTCCCTCTCTTCCTCATTATTGTATAAACTATAAAAATATATAATTAAGAAAAAAGACAAAACAAAAGAATTGAAATACACAATAGTAAAAAAAAATTTAAAAAAATATAATAGATAGAAGGTAAAAAAAATGTATTGAAAAACACCTCAACAATATGAACAACTCCTTCGCAACATACAAAGAAAAAAAAAGGATCAAACTATATTAAAAATTCAGAAAGAAAAAAAAGGAAATAAGAAGGGAATAGAAAAGAATTAAAAAAAAACAAAATAATAATAATTAATAGAATAAAAAGTACAGTAAAAATAATAGAAGTTTTAAAAACTAATAACAATATACCATAAAGATAACCGATGATAATTAAACTACAAAAATATTATTGTCTACTGAGCAAGAATAAGAAAGTTTCTAATATTTTCTAAGTTTTCGTTCTCTTCTTAAATAATTAATAGATATAAAAGGATACAATGAACCATTTTACCTTTGTCTTTTTGATATAATACAAAACATACTTGCAACTACTATTTGTACTTGTAGGAAAAAATAGTGAGGGTCTTATGTAATAACTACTATTGTTAAGGGTAGCAAGCAAAAACTTACCTTTTTTCTTAATAAATACCATTAAGGATAACAAAAGCATACTTTCTTTTTTCCTCGTAACCTTCGATATTGATAAATTGTAGGTCTTATTTTAATAAATAGTTGTAGCAATTCCTTTAATTAAAAGGAAGACTGTATGAGAAGACATAATATAACTCCTTTCATTTTGTGTATATTGTAGACACATAATTTAATGCAACAAATATAATCAATTATCTCTATATTATATTTTCTTTTACATATTCCCAGTGGTATTGCGGTTAAATTGGGTATCCATGAACTATCATTGCAAAAATAATTCATCGAAAACCGATATATCATCAGAAGATGATTTCTCATAAATTTTCTTCTTCAATCACTTCCTGTAATATCAAATCAAAACTATTTTCTGCAACACATTTCAATTAAATTTAATTCACCTCATAGACATCAATGTAAATGGTTAGTTCTCATATCATAATTTGGTGAATATAGCATCCAAATTGACACAGACCACACATAATCTATAGATAAACAAACATGACTTACATGTGTAGAGAAGGAAAGCACAAATAATTTGAACAATGCAAAATATATAATCTATGCCTTCAGTTGATGTGAAATTGAAAAAATATATATAGCATCCAAACATCCAAAAATGATTTACAGTGACATTAAGTTACTATTATCATGGGTTTGGAAATGAGAGATATGGAAACAAATCTCGTGCATCTGAAATGGTAGAGTTATGCAGTTTAAGTTTTAACAGTTAACAATGTTAGAAGCAGTTACAATTTGTAAGGGAAATTTAAAAAAAAAAATTAGAAAAATGCATTCAATTCATAAAAAGATTTTAATGGTCAATTCTAATACTATTTAATGCATGCTAACATAACAAAATATATTACCATGTTCACCAAAACAAATATTAACTTCACTCATGTGCACAAATTAATCATCAACCTTTTTGATCTTTGCCATGGTTTTATTGTGACATTATCCGCTTATCCTACAAAATGATAATGCATAAAACTAACCATAATAAAGATTGACACTGAGTAATTGTGAAAACTGAAAGAAAAATGCAGAAGGAGAAAAGGTAGAGATTGACCAAGAAAGAAACTGAGTAATTGTGAAAATGGTGAAAATATATGTATGATTATTAAATTAACACTAAAATGGTGAGAATATATATGATTTCCTAAATTAACACTAAAATGGTGAAAATATATATGATTCCTAAATTAACACTAAAATGATGAAAATATATATGATTCTTAAATTATTAGTCACACAAAAATGACAATCTCATCAAAACCTGTAAAATTAGAGCAATGTATTTTTACTCAGACACTAAAATCAAAAGCTACACATTAGAACAAAATAAAATTAAACTAAATTGAATAAACCAATAAAACATACATGAACATATACAAAAGTGATAATATCAAATGATTTATATATTTTGACCTTATCATGTTTAAGAACATATCTAAAAGAAAATTAAAAAGTGAAAACATGAAAAAAAATAGATTAGAGGGGTGGAGAAAGGAAAGGATAATATATAGATAAGAAAAAAAGAAAAAAAAAACGATAAGAGTCTACTCCATTGTTATTCAGGATTCTCTAACAAGTTTTGTAATTACTTTTGTTTTGCTATTGAAATGAAGAGCAGTTGTTTCACACTTAAATGTCTGTGTACGACGATTTTTATTTTGGTTGAGCGGTTGAGATTCTTGCTCACACATGGTTGTAATTAAAACAAACTGCATAGATAATTATGAAAATATTACAATTAAATAAGGGTAATTTTGGAATAAAAATAAGTCACACCAAAAACTTGTATCCCCTTTATATATAGTTATAGATGAGCAACAATAAAGCGGGTTAGTTATAATTGAAACGTGTGGTATACACTATATATTAACCGAACTTCCTATTATAAAGTCAGTACACACACGCCTTTTATTATTATTTTTCTCTCTCTTAAAAAAACGTTTGGTTCTTTCTCTCTTAAAAATTTTGTGTTTTATTTTGCTTTTAGCCAGAATAAGAAAACTTCAAAATAAATGTTAAAAAACGTAAAATGTTTCAACTAGCTAATATTTTAGCGGAAACTCACTCACTCTATAATATATACCGTACACAAAAGACCAATGAAACTTTTGTTGGTTCTCTCTACTCACAAATTTTCAGTAGAATGTTAATGAAAATGAAAATCTAAATGCTTCAATTCAACACAAAAGCAATCAAATTCTCATGCTTAATAGGTAAAAATTTTAAGGCAAAATTTTTTTTTTGGTCTTTTAGCTATACTTCGGAGATTATTTTGATCCTTTAATTTTAAAAAGATTTAAATTGATCTTTTAATTCTTTAAAATATTTTAATTAATTCTTTTTATTTAATTATCGACAAATTTAGCAATTGATTTTTAAATTTTTTCGTCACTAATAAAGAAAAAAAAACTAATATAAAATGTTTGAAAACTTAAAGGTCCGAACATTTTTAAAATTAAGAAATTAAAATAAACTTCATGATATAGTTAAGAAACTAAAAAATATATTTTGCCTATTCTTAAACTTTAATTTAATTATTTTTTATATGTATGATATAGTGTTTATGCTAATATAATTATTGTTTTTCTTTCTTTCTCAAACTTTCGATTTAAATAAATTTATATCGGTAGATAGTGATATAATTATTTGTATGATATATTTGTTATTTGTAGATAGTGATATAAATAAAGAGGAATGATATTTTTACATAAAAATGTGACACTATATCGTACTTTCATACAATTTTATTTCTTTATTATATTTAACAATTAATTATCCATTTTTTTTGCGTGTACATACGGTGTAACACTTTTTGTGTAAGAATAACAATCCTCTATAAATAAGTTATTTGTATGATATAATGCTATTGCGTATATAGTGATATAATTATTATTTTGATATATTTGTAGATGATAATAGCATAATAGATATTAGTACTTCTATAGACATGAGTAACAAAGAAATTTTGATTTGAATGAATGTCTGGTGGAAGATTTTTCTGTGGAGAATGATTATTTAGAAACAATCGTTGAACATTTTGATTGTAATATTGTGGCAAAAGACGTGTTAGAAGGTAATATTATCAGTAGTATTGAGAAAGAAAATTTTGTATCTTCTGGTCAGAATGTTGAATCAATGAGTTTTTAGAAGAAGTTATAATGATGGAGCGAGTAATGAGACAAATATTCTTCTTTTTGTTGGTCAATTTTTTTTTAATGAATGAAGAAGCATTTGTCTTTTACAAGAGATATGCATATCAACATGGATTTTTAATTAAAAAGGGTAGATTCATCAAACAAAATGAAATTATTAGTAGGCGTGATTTTTTTTTTGCCATCGTGAAGGTAAAGTCCCTGTGAAAATTATAGAACCATCAAAAGAACAGAGAAAAAGAGAAACATCAAAGTGTGAATGTAAAGCTCATTTGCAAATTTTATTACAAAAGTCTCGTGATATATTTCCAAGTGAATGGTAAGTTACAAAGTTTGTTCTTGAACATAACCATGATTTGCTAACCCAATCAGAGGTGCGTTTTTTACCGGCTTATCGAACTATCTTAGAAGATGATTATGAACGCATTTTCTTATTAAAAGAAGGAGGGATTTTAGTTAGACAAATAATGCGTGTCATGGAGCTAGAGAAAAATGTGAAGCATGGTTATCTTCCATTTATGGAGAAGGGCATTCGCAATTTATTTTTGAAAGCTGATAAAAAAGTTGAAAGAAGTGATATTATGGACCTTTTGAAGTATTGTGAGGATACAAAAAAGAGTTGTTCTAAATTTCAGTATGCTTATACTCTTGATGAAGAAAGAAGGTTACAACATATTTTTAGGTCTCCTGCTTCTTGTTTTGATTGGTACCAAAAATATGGTGATGTTGTTGTATTTGATACTACATACAAGGTCAACTCATATGAAATGCCATTTGGTATATTTGTGGGTATGAATGATTGTAGATGTTCTTGATTGGCTGCATTTTATGGTAAAACATTATTATGTATGTAGATGTCTTGACTGATGTCATGACATACCTGGTTAGTATTCTGTAGGATATGTTTGGTTAGCTAATATAGAGTTTATTGGATGACACACTGAATGTTGTGACATCAGATATCTGCTAGCTTGGGCGCTGTTTGTTTTCTGTTAGGTTTCCTACTTTATCTCAGGCTATATTTTAGGAAACGCCCATGGCCTATTTTGTAGCACCTTGAATTGTAGAGATTGGATTAACTTGGTTAAACCTAGTTTATGCTACCTAGGACCAAGGCCCATGTGCTGCATATAAAGAAGAGTGACAATCCTCACTAAAGACTTAGTGATTTTGGGGTGAAGAATTTTGTTGTGTGTGTTTATATCTTCACGTGTGTTTTTGTGTATTAGGTTTTCTTGTGAGCCAAGCAATCATCACCTTGATGATTGTATTGGACTAGAGTGGTTTCTAAGTGGTGTTTTGGTTGTGTCACTCTAAGCTTTTAAGCAAGAGTGCTATGTATCTTGATTGAAGCTTTTAAGCAAGATCAAGATTTGTTTGAAGTGTGTCTTCTTTTTGAATCTGGTTGTATTTGATTGATATCACTGTTGTGATTGAGGGGGAGTGAGTAGGAACTCAGGTCTAAAGTTAGATTGAAATTACATTGGGTATGTCTTAAGTGAAGAGTGCAAACTGGCTGTTTGGCTTTGAATTAACACTGTTTATAGTGGATTTCCTCCCTGGCTTGGTAGCCCCCAGAGTAGGTGTGATTTGCACCGAACTAGGTAAATAATTTCCTACGTTCTTTACTGCTTTCATTACTTGTTTACTGCTAAGCTTAATCATCTGTTCAAAAGAGGATGTCATAACATCCGACATAACATCGATTGTCTGTTACTAGAATTTCAATTGGCATCAGAGCAGACACCCTGCCTGTTATTTTATGGGTGAGATCTAGGGATGCTAAATTCTGGTACTGTGGACAAGGATGTAGGATTTGCAAATAGACTACCCATTCTGGATGGATCTAACTATGACTACTGGAAACCTAGGATGATAGCATTCTTGAAATCTCTGGATAGCAAGGCCTGGAGAGCAGCTAATTCAGGATGGGAACATCCAGTAAAGACTGAGAAAGACGGGCCAACTGTGCCAATACTTGAAGAAGAATGGAGTAAAGAGAAAAAAGCATTGGCTCTAGAAAATTATAAGGCCTTGAACGCTCTATTCAATGGGATAGATAAGAATATCTTCAGACTTGTGCATCACTGTGAACTGGCCAAAGAAGTTTGGGGTACTCTCAAAACAACTCATGAAGGTACCTCCAAGGTCAAGATGTCTAGACTACAAATGCTGACTACTAAGTTTGAGAATCTAAGGATGAAAGAGGATGAGACCATTCATGATTTCTACATGAGTATTCTTGAAATTGCCAATACCTCAGGAGCCTTAGGAGAGAAAATGTCTGAAGAAAAAATGGTAAGAAAGATCCTCAGATCATTTCCCAAGAGATTTCCCATTAAGGTTACTGTAATAGAAGAGACACAAGATATCAGCAACATGAAGGTTGATGAACTCATTGGTCCCCTCCAAACCTTTGAGATGGGAATGTGTGAAAATTCTAAAAAGAAGAACAAAAGCATAACTTTTGCATCAAACACTAAAAAGAACTCAGATGAAGGCAATGGTGGAAGTGAGGAAAATCTATCAGAAGCTATAGCTATGCTTGGAAGACAATTCGACAGATTGATAAGAAGAATAGATCAGAAGACCAGACCTAATGTCAAAAACATCCCCTCTGACACCAACAGAAGAGTCGAATCTAAAGAAAAGTCCAACCAAGGCAAAGGAATTCAGTGCCATGGATATGAAGGCTATGGTCACATTAGAGCTGAATGTCCCACTTACCTCAAGAAGCAAAAGAAGGGACTATTTGTCACCTGGTCTGATGGAGATTCTGAGAGTGGATCAGAAGAAGAATCTGTAAAAACATGTGACTGCACTAACTAGTATATGTGTATATGATGATGATTCTAGTGAAGATGAGCTGACTTTTGATGAACTTGCAGCCTCATATAAAAAGTTATGTATCAGAAGTGCAGAAGTGTGCCAACAAGGGGAGAAGCAAAAGAAACTCATAAAGGAGTTGGAGGCTGAGAAGAAAGAGCATCTTGCAATCATAGACTCACTCAACAGTGAGGTCATTTTGATGAATTCCAAGCTTGATCAGATGTCAAAGTCTATCAGGATGTTAAATAATGGAACTGACACTCTAGAAGAAATTCTACAAGTTGGTCAGAAAGCAAGAGACATGTCTGGAATAGGTTTTGTTGGTGAACAAGGACCCACCTTGGGGTTCAAAAGGTCAAAACCTAAAGATCATGTGACAAACCGGATGTCTCAACATCATGAGAACAGAAGCATAAACCAGACAAAGAGAAAGTTCCAAAGGTGGAGGTGTCACTACTGTGGAAGATTTGGACACATAAAGCCTTTTTGCTTCAGGCTGTATGGATTTCCCAGATACACTCATCAAGCTAAACCCAAACAGGATACTTTTGACAAGAAATAACAATGGGTGGCTAAGGATGTTGCTCTTATAGCTCATACCTCTAAGGGTATCAGCCAAAGAAGACTGGTATTTTGATAGTGGTTGTTCAAAACATATGACTAGAATAAAGAACTTATTGGTGGACATCAAACCTCATTCCACTAGTTATGTGACCTTTGGTGATGGAGCTAAAGGGGAAATCAAAGGTGTTGGTAAATTAGACTGTCTTGGAGTTCCAAACTTAGATAATGTTTTACTGGTGAAAGGACTGACTGCAAACCTTATTAGTATCAGTCAGCTATGTGATCAAGGATTCAATGTCAGATTCACTAAAGAAGAATGTGTTATCACCAATGGAGAAAATGAGGAAGTCATGAGGGGATCTAGATCTAAAGGCATTTGCTACTTATCGAAGCCTAAAGTCTCAAATGGCTCCATTGTTTGCTCTATGGCCAAAGAAGAAAAGGAGGTTAAACTGTGGCATCAAAAACTTGAACATCTTCATCTAAGAGGGATGAAGAAGATCATATCCAAGGAAGCAGTGAGAGGAATTCCAAAGCTAACTATTGAAAAGAAAAGTCTGTGGTGAATGTCAGATTGTCAATGTCACTCAGGATTTCATGACATTATATTGTAACCCAATTCAGCATAGCAGAACCAAGGACATTGATATCAAACATCACTTCATAAGAGATCTTGTGGAAGACAAAGTGATTACCCTGGAGTGTGTGGCCTCTGAACTACAACTTGCTGACAGGTGTACAAAAGCTCTAGATGCTACACAATTTGAGAATTTCAGAAGCAAGTTGGGAATTTGTCTTTATGAGGAATTATAACAATTAATTATATCTGGGAATTACATTTTGAACAGTTTAAACATTAATCAACTGCTGATTGGTCAAAATTTTAAGTTCCCTCTCCTTTTGCAATCATATCACTCTAGCACCTATACACGGTACCTCTGCTTCATTTGTTGTCCATACCACTCCTTCATCTTCCATACTTTCCTCAACAACCACAAAAAACTCTCACTCACTTTGTCAAAGTCATCCAAAATGTCTCAACAACCGGACTCTCTCTCTCTCCCAAGAAAATGTCCTCTACTTCTAATTCTGATTCTGTTCCAAGAACTGACCCTATCAACCCTAATCAAGTTCTTGATATTGCACCTTTGTAAATGGTGAACCCTGAAGGTCTGAATGTGAAGAAACCATGAACTCCAAATGCAAGAAGACCCAAAGAATCAGTATCGAGTAAGACCTCTCACACTTCATCCTCCGCCTCTCATAAGGACGCGACTGGGGAAGGACCTAGGCATGTTCACAATGCTATTGCAAACCTAGTTTCTAGTATCCTGAATGAACAACATGATGTGCCTGGGATATCCATTCCTCTTAACACTGAGATTCCTGAACCCCACCTTAATCTAGAAACTGATCAAGGTGTTGAAACTCTGGACACATCCTTAGGCAAGAATGATGAAAATGTTCAAACTGGTGAGAATGATGATCGTGTTCAAAATGATGATGTTGAGGAAATCAATAACAATGCTGATACTAAAAATGTGGTGAATCTTGATGACTACTCAAATAATGATGATAGCTTCTATCAACCCTAGCATAGCCAAAAGGCTCATGACTAGGAAAGAAAAGAAGATTGCTGCTCAAAGTTCTACCAAGAAGAAAACTGTGGCAAAAAGTACTCACGTTGGCCCTAGAAAATCTTGGAGCAAGGTGGTTCCAAAGAAAAGAAAGGCTAAAATAATTGTTGAATCTGACTCAGACTCTGATGTTGCTTGTGATGTTACTGACATCCCTCCCAAGAAGAAACCAACAACTAGCAAGCTTGCTGCTAGTGTGCCTGAGGTACCTATTGATAATATCTCTTTTCATTATCCGTCTAGCGTCAACAGATTGAAGTATGTTTACCAGAAGAGGTTGGCCTTGGAAAGGGAGTTGGCTCAGAATGCTCTTGAGTGCAAGGAAATCATGGATCTGATTCATGAAGCTGGATTAATGAAGAATGTTACCTGTTTTTCTAAGTGTTATGAAAGTCTGGTGAAGGAGTTCATTGTAAATCTATCAGAAGACTGTGCTGATAGAAAGTCAAAAGATTTTAGAAAAGTGTATGTAAGAGGAAAGTGTGTCACCTTCTCCTCAAATGTTATCAACAATTATCTGGGAAGATCTGATGAAGCTCAACCTGATCTTGCTGCTTCTGACAACAAAGTCTGTCAAGTCATTACTACCAACCAGGTCAAAAGCTGGCCCTTAAAAGGGAAACTGGTTGCTAGTAAGTTGAGTGTGAAGTATGCAATGCTGCATAAGATTGGAGCTGCAAAATAGGTGCCCACGATCCATAAATCCACTATTGCTACTGTCCTAGGAAAATTCATATATGCTGTTGGAACCAAGACCAAGTTTGATTATGGCTCCTACATCTTTGATCGAACCATGAAGCATACAGGAAGTTACAGTGTGAAGGGCCCTATTGCTTTCCCATCTATTATATGTGGCATCATATTGAACCAGTATCCCAATATTATAAATGACAATGACTCTGTGTGCAAGAGAGAAAGTCCTTTGTCCTTTCATCACAAGTTGTTTCAAGGAACTCATGTTCCTGACATTGTCATGACTTATGATGAGACATCCAAGAGGAGCTCAAAAACAGGTAAAGCTGAAGTCATTGTTATGCTCAAGGAGACCTGCAAGGAGCTGGAGACAAGAAAGTTGACTCTTGAAAAGTTGATCAGCTCACTTGAGATGAATGAAGATGTTGAGCTTGCTGACAATAATGAGGACTGTGTGTTGTTTTTTTTCTTTCTCTTGGGTTGTAATATTGGGGTTTCCTTACCCTTAACATATTTGTTTCTGTCTATTTTGATCAATACTATTCCATTAGTTTTTGATCTTAAATTTATGGCTAAAAAGGGGGAGAACATTGGTTGTATACTACAACTTTGTGTATGTGGGCTAACAGGTGGAAGTGAGAAGATGATGCTAGCTGTGCTGTGCTGTTGCTCTGATTGTAGCAGGTGTGAAGATGGTAGCTGTTGCTGTTGTTCTTTTGTTGTTAACAAGATGCTGATCTTGTTAGTTGTGTGCATGGTTTGTTTTTGAACTTTGAGTAGCCTAGGTGAGGTGTGATGATGTGTTCTACAGGTTGGGCTGTTTTGAATCTGTTGAGGGGGAGTGTGTGTTTACTCTCCTTGTCTTGGAATTTTTCTGATATGGTAGTACAACAGGTTTTGTGTGATGGTGGTGTATTAGCTATTC
The DNA here is from genome assembly GCA_963859935.3 of Lathyrus sativus. Classification (NCBI taxonomy): domain Eukaryota; kingdom Viridiplantae; phylum Streptophyta; class Magnoliopsida; order Fabales; family Fabaceae; genus Lathyrus; species Lathyrus sativus. The sequence goes on from OZ012736.1 coordinate 385,688,445, forward strand.
TGTATGATTGGCTATGTGTTATGCTCTTTTCTGCTGCATGTGTTCTCTCATATAGTGTCAAGTTGTTTTAGCCAAAAATTTGTCAAATGGGGAGTTTGTAGATGTTATTGATTGGTTGCATTTTGTGGTAAAACATTATTATGTATGTAGATGTCTTGACTGATGTCATGACATACCTGGTTAGTATTCTGCAGGATATGTTTGGTTAGCTAATACAGAGTTTATTGGATGTCATACTGAATGTTGTGACATCAGATATCTGCTAGCTTGGGCGCTGTATGTTTTCTGTTAGGTTTCCTACTTTATCTCAGGCTATATTTTAGTAAACGCCCATGGCCTATTTTGTAGCACCTTGAATTGTGAAGATTGGATTAACTTGGTTAAACCTAATTTATGCTACCTAGGCCCAAGGCCCATGCGCTGCATATAAAGAAGAGTGACAATCCTCACTAAAGACTTAGAGATTTTGGGGTGAAGAATTTTGTTGTGTGTGTTTACATCTTCACGTGTGTTTTTGTGTATTAGGTTTTCTTGTGAGCCAAGCAATCATCACCTTGATGATTGTATTGGACTAGAGTGGTTTCTAAGTGGTGTTTTGGTTGTGTCACTCTAAGCTTTTAAGCAAGAGTGCTATGTATCTTGATTGAAACTTTTAAGCAAGATCAAGATTTGTTTGAAGTGTGTCTTCTTTTTGAATCTGGTTGTATTTGATTGATATCACTGCTGTGATTGAGGGGGAGTGAGTAGAAACTCAGGTCTAGAGCTAGATTGAATCTGCATTGGGTAGGTCTTAAGTGAAGAGTGCAAATTGACTGTTTGGATCTGAATTAACACTGCTTATAGTGGATTTCCTCCCTGGCTTGGTAGCCCCCAGAGTAGGTGTGATTTGCACCGAACTAGGTAAACAATTTCCTGTATTATTTACTTCTTTCATTACTTGTTTACTTCTAAGCCTAATCATATGTTCAGAAGCGAATGTCATAACATCCGACATAATATCGACTGTCTGTTAATAGAATTTCAATGATCATGGAAAGACTGTACTTTTCGGATGTGCACTCTTACAAAACGAAACAACATCCGCATTTCGTTGGTTAATGATGGTAATTTCTATACTTACATTTTTTCTTCTTTATATAGTTGATACTCTTCATTTAATAAAACAAATTTAAATGCTTCTAATATAATTTTTTTAAGACATTTATTGTAAGTACAGAGTATGCCTAAGAGGGGGGGGGGGGGGGTGAATTAGGCTTTTAGGAACTTTTTCCGATTTTTCGGTATTCTTGAATTTTACTTGGTTATGATGGTTGGTGATGAAAGAGGCAAATGCAGAAAGTAAAAGAACACAGATAATTATAGTGGTTCCCCTCATAATCCGAGAGTACTCCACTCCCCTTTCAACATGAAAGAGAATTTCACTATCAATGTTAGATTTCTACACAAGATAATCCTAACAACCAAGAACAATCCTCTTAGACTTACAATATTTTAAGTCCTACCGAGAATAAATATCTCACACAAGGACCTCTTGTATCCACAATCCGGATCACAAGGAAAACCCTACAAACTTATCTTTTATAATTCTAAGAATAAGTTGTAGTCAATATGAATTTGAATATAAGTACAATTTGAATGTATATCAATATGAAATATTGATCTTCTTCTTGAAACAAAGATTACTCAGAATTTATACAAGTGTTCTTTTGTGTGAAAGCAAGTTGTAAAGATGTGAAAGTGTATTTCAATGGCTTCTTTCAAAAATTCTGGTTTTGAACACTTTGTGAAAATTCAAAAGGTTGAAGAAAGAGTAATTTTGAAATTTGTTTCTTGAAGGTTGTTTTGAAATTGAAATTGAAATCAATTTATACTGATCAAAAACCTTTCCAAAAAGGTGTGTTTTTGGGATATTAAAAATAGCCAGTAAGAAATTTTAGAACAATGTGCTCTTTCATGAAAAGCTGCTATTTTTGGCTGTTGTTACAGTGTTAATCGGTTAACCATATAGGTTAATCGGTTAACACCTTTCCAACGTGCAAAATATTCAAATTTTTCATGTGTTAATCGGTTAACCTATATGGTTAATCGGTTAACACTGTTAGAGATCCCAAAAATACAATTTTAACTTGTGTTAATCGGTTAACCTATATGGTTAATCGGTTAACACTGAAGGTTTTTCCAAAAACACTTAATTTTAAAATACCAAGATTATTTTAAAAGAGTTTAAAAAGGTTTTGTGTTAGTGGTGAAGTGAAGTGAGATTAAAGAACACTTGCATACATAATTCTAAGTAAGCAATATTATACCGTGTCTTGAATCTTCAACACCACTTGAAATTTTGAAAGATGAAACTTTGATCCATAGCGATGTATGCGATCTTGCGATGTTCTTGATAATTTATTCTTGTTGATATGTTTGCACCTCTTGCTTTTTGTGGAGAGATTAAGATAGAAAAGCTTCTGATTTTATTTTCAGTATATATACCCCCATGGGTATATAGTGTAAGCAACTTCAATAAGCATATACCCCCACGGGTATATAGAGAAAGTATCTTGCTTGCCAAACTTGTATGAGTTGTCTTCATCAAAACATAGACGGCTTTGAATCTTGATTCCACAATCTCCCCCTTTTTGATGACGACAACCATTTCTTTGAAAAATAGCTTTTATACTTGGTTCGTAGCATTTCTCCCCCTAAGTTGAATCTTCCCCTAAATACAAGAGAGGTAACACTTTTGCTACAAGGAAAATGTTAGAACCACACTCCTTCTCCCCCTTTGTCATTAGCAAAAAGGAAGAGGGACATGAAAGAAAAATAGCCCACAAGTATGCAACAATACTCATACATGATTCAAACACACATTTTACTAAAATTTTAATTAATTTTTCGTTTCTCTGTTTTTTTTGAAGATTTTAGCACATTAAAAAAAACTGAATCAGAATTGAAAAACTAACAGTGTTAATCGTTAACCTATATGGTTAATCGGTTAACATACACGAATTTTAGAAAAATGCTTAGAAAACAGAATGCAAACATGTTGGAAAACATACATTATGCAAACATTAACAGAGAAAACATTAGATGTCACCTTCATCAAGAATCCCAAGTTCTCTCCGAATTTTGAAGAACGGTTCTTTCGCCAATGGTTTGGTAAAGATGTCGGCGAGTTGATTATGCGTGTCAACGAAAGTAACATCTACATCTCCATTCAATACGTGATCTTGAAGGAAGTGATGTTGGATATCTATATGTTTTGTTCTTGAATGCATAACCGGGTTCTTTGTAATGTTGATGGCACTTGTATTATCACATCGAAGAGGAATGCAGCCGAGGTCTACACCGTAATCGAGGAGTTGTTGCTTGAGCCACAGAGTTTGTGCATAGCAACTTCCTGCTGCAATATATTCCGCTTCGGCTGTACTGAGTGCCACACACGCTTGCTTCTTGCAGGCCCATGACACTAATGCATTCCCGAGAATGTGACACGTACCACTTGTGCTTTTTCTATCGGTCTTACATCCTGCATAGTCAGCGTCAGAATAACCAACTAAAGAACAAGTACTACCTTTAGGATACCATAATCCGACGTTCATTGTTCCTTTTAGATACTTTATGATTCTTTTCACGGCAGTGAGATGTGATTCCTTCGGACTTGCTTGAAAGCGTGCACACAAACAAACGCTAAACATAATGTCAGGACGGCTTGCCGTCAAATATAGTAATGAACCGATCATACCTCGATATTTTATTATATCAATTGGAGTACCGGATTCATCTTGATCAACGTACGTTCCAGATCCCATAGGAGTGGACATCACCTTGCAACTATCCATATTGAATTTTTTCAAAAATTCCTTGCAATACTTGGATTGGTTAAGGAAGATGCCATCCTTTGTTTGCTTGATTTGTAGTCCAAGAAAATAATTCAATTTTCCCATCATGGACATCTCGAATTCTCCTTGCATCATAAGTGAAAATTCTTCGCAAAGCTCTTTGTTTGTTGATCCGAAGATGATGTCGTCGACATAGACTTGAACCAATAAAGTGTTTCCTTTGATCTTCTTTATGAACAATGTCTTGTCAACCTTTCCTTTTGTAAATCCCTTTTCACATAAGAAATTGCTAAGGCGGTCATACCATGCTCTTGGTGCTTGTTTTAGTCCGTAGAGTGCCTTTTTCAGTTTGTAAACATGCGAGGGATTCTTGAAGTATTCGAAACCCGGAGGTTGTTTGACGTAGACTTCTTCATTGATGTAGCCATTCAGGAAAGCGCTTTTGACATCCATCTGGAACAACTGAAAATTCATAGAACAAGCGTAAGCAAGTAATAATCTAATTGCTTCTAACCTTGCTACCGGAGCGAACGTTTCATCAAAATCAATTCCTTCCTCCTGGTTGTAGCCTTGTGCGAACAATCTTGCTTTGTTACGAATTATGATCCCATTCTCGTCAAGTTTGTTCTTGAACACCCATCTTGTTCCCATGATGTGCTTATGGTCTGGTCTTGGTACAAGACTCCAAACTTGATTCCTTTCGAATTGATTGAGTTCTTCTTGCATCGCTACAATCCATTGGTCGTTGCCTAAGGCTTCATCAATCTTGGTTGGTTCAATTGGAGACACAAAAGCCATGTTGAGACAAGCATCTTTAAGATTTAGTCGAGTTGCAACGCCTTGGCTAATATCACCAATAACTTTATCTATTGGGTGATCTCTATGCGTTCTCCATTCCTTCGGAAGATCTTGATGTTCTTCAATTATTTGAGTGACATCTTCTTGTGGTATTGCTTGATTCTTTGAAGTTTCTTCTTGTTGTTGTGAAGAACCTACTATATCATCATCATCATCATCCATAATAATATTATCCTCTTTCGAGGGGTTAGTTTCATCAAACGAAACATGAATGGATTCTTCAATAGTAAGGGTTCTTTTATTAAAAATTCTAAACGCTCTACTAGAAAGAGAGTAACCAAGAAATATACCTTCGTCGGACTTCTCATCAAACTTACCGAGATTGTCCTTATTGTTGTTGAGAACAAAACATTTGCAACCAAATATATGGAAAAATGCTATGTTTGGTTTCCTACCCTTGAACAACTCATACAGAGTCTTCTTGAGAATTGGTCGAATATTCACACGGTTGCTTACGAAACATGTCGTGCTTACCACCTCTGCCCAGAAATATTTAGGAAGATTTGAGTCGGTGAGCATTGTTCTTGCAAGCTCCACCAGTGACCTATTCTTCCGTTCTACGACACCGTTCTGTTGAGGAGTCCATGGTGCGGAAAAATTATGAGAAATTCGATGCTCTTCGCAGAAAACTTCAAAATCTGAATTTTGGAATTCTCCACCATGGTCGCTTCTTATGGAGGCTATAATGAGTGACTTCTCATTTTGAATTTGCTTCGCATATTTTTTGAATGCTTTGAAAGCATCATTTTTCTGCACTAAAAACATTGTCCATGTGTATCGAGAGAAATCATCAACAATAACTAAAGCATAAATACTACCTCCGAAACTCTTCGTTCTTGATGGACCAAAAAGATCCATATGCAACAATTGAAGTGGTATTGATGTAGAAACCACTTGCTTGGATTTGAAAGTTGTCTTGGTCTGTTTTCCCTTTTGACATGCATCGCATAATTTATCCTTGATGAATTTTATCTTTGGAAGTCCAACAACTAGATCATGTTTTATCAACTTGTTTAAATGATCCATGTGAATGTGAGCAAATCTTTTATGCCAAAGCCACGCCTCGTTGTTCTTTGCCATAAGACATTTTACCTTCAAGGAAGAATCATTAAAAGAGATCATAAAGATATTATTATATCTTTTACCTTTTAGCAAGATGTCATGGGTGACTTCATGTTCTATCAAACATTCATCCTTTGTGAAGTTGATTCGGAACCCTTTGTCACACAATTGACTTATGCTAAGAAGGTTGTGTTTAAGGCCTTCCACATAAAGAATGTCTTCGATGATTGTACATGGAGGTGCACCAATGGTTCCAACTCCAAGAATTTTCCTTTATTATCATCATCATAAGTAACATATCCTTTGGCCTTTAATGATAGACTTGAAAATTTGTTTATGTCTCCCGTCATGTGCTTAGAACAATCGCTATCAAGATACCATTGATTAGAAGTTGTCTTCAAGCATACCTACAACACAAAATCAAGTAGCTTTAGGTACCCAAATTGCTTTGGGTCCTTGATAGTTAGTACCTTTTTCAACCCACACATAATACCCTTTAGCAACACCAATGTTGCGTGCATAACAAGCATTAGGTGTATGGCCTTTGATTCCACAATAAAAACAGGTAGGTTGAAAATGACTTCTATATCTAGGAACATAATTCTTCTTCTTAATAATTCTTTTCTTTTTATGACTTTGATGCTGAATTTTAGAAGTGCTGGCCTTTTCTTTTACAACTTGTTCACTTGCTTTTACAAAAATGGTTTCATTTGTGCTTGGTTTGGAAAACTTAGAATATCCTATTCCACTTTTATCATTAGGATATCTTTGATTCCTAAGAATTTCCTCCAAGCCAATTTGACCTTTTTCGTATCTTTCTAAAACTCGTTTAAGTTGAACAATTTGGAAAGATAAGGATTCACAATTTTTGCATACAAGACTTTGTTTTTCATCCACCAATTTTTGTTTTTCATTTTCAATATTTTTCATGAAAACAATATTTTGTTCTTCTAAAAATGAAATTCTTTTCTTTTGGGATGAAATGCTTTTATACAGAGTCTTGCATTCCTTTAGAAGTTCATCTATGACTTCTTGTGCATCATTATCATAAATAGAAAAATCGTTACTAACCTCATCAGTTTCTTCATCAGAATGATGTGATGCCATAAGAGCCATATTTGCACATTCATCGCTTTCCGACTCTGATGATGAACTTATCTCATTATCGTCCCAAGCAACATAGGCCTTTTTGTTTTTGAAGTCCTTCTTGCCTTTGAATTTTCCTTTATTTGCAAGTTTTGGGCAATCCGGTTTTATATGACCTTGCTTCCCACATTCGTAACATGTGACTTCTTGATTTGATGTGGATGCATCCTTTTTCCTAAAATGTCTATTTTTTTAGAAAAAGAGGAATTTTTATTATTGTTAAAAAACTTACCAAGCTTCTTTACTAGAAGCATGAAATTCTCATCTTCGGAAGATTCATCGATTTTGTCATCCTTCGTGTCAATCTTCAAGGCAATTCCTTTGGACTTTTTATCTTGACTTTCGTGCTTCTCAAGCCTTCCAAGTTCCAATTCATGCTCTTGAAGTTTGCCAAATAAAGATGCAGATGTCATCGTTGAGAGACTTTTCTTTTCTGAGATGGCGGTCACCTTTGGTTGCCATTCTCTTGTTAAGGATCTTAGGACTTTCAAGTTGAGATCATCATTGGTGAAGGTCTTCCCGAGAGCAATCAAATGATTTGTTACATGAACAAATATCTTTTGTAAGGCAACAATGGATTCACCAGGCTGCATATGGAACATTTCATATTCTTGACTTAAAGAATTAAGTCTTGATCTTTTTACTTCGGCTGTCCCTTCATGCGTTTCTACCAAGGTGTCCCAAATCTCCTTTGCCGATTTACACTGTGATATACAGAAGAATTCGTCCATACTGAGAGCACTTTGGAGTATGTTGATTGCTTTCTTCTCATCAAGAATCTTTTTCTTATCGTTTTCATCATACGTGCTTTTCAACTTTGCGGTTCCAATGCCATTGACCACATTTACTGGATTGTGTGGTCCTTTTTCGATTGCTTCCCATATACCTTCTCATTGGGCTTCAAGATGTGCCTTCATTCTGATTTTTCAGAAATCGAAATATTCTCCAGAGAACAATGGTGGTTTGTTACTACTTCCACCGTCTTTGAAAACTGGGTTGGTGCTAGCGGAAGCCATACTGAATCTTTAGGAACAGGTTACCTTAACCTGCTCTGATGCCAATTGTAAGTACAGAGTATGCCTAAGAGGGGGGTGAATTAGGCTTTTAGGGACTTTTTTCGGTTTTTCGGTATTCTTAAATTTTACTTGGTTATGATAGTTGGTGATGAAAGCGGAAAATGCAGAAAGTAAAAGAACACAGAGAATTATAGTGGTTCCCCTCACAATCCGAGAGTACTCCACTCCCTTTTCAACATGAAAGAGAATTTCACTATCAATGTTATATTTCTACACAAGACAATCCTAACAACCAAGAACAATCCTCTTGGATTTACAATATTTTAAGTCCTACCGAGAATAAATATCTCACACAAGGACCTCTTGTATCCACAATCCGGATCACAAGGAAAACCCTACAAACTTATCTTTTATAATTCTAAGAATAAGTTGTAGTCAATATGAATTTGAATATAAGTACAATTTGAATGTATATAAATATGAAATATTGATCTTCTTCTTGAAACAAAGATTACTCAGAATTTATACAAGTGTTCTTTTGTGTGAAAGCAAACTGTAAAGATGTGAAAGTGTATTTCAATGGCTTCTTTCAAAAATTCTGGTTTTGAACACTTTGTGAAAATTCAAAAGGTTGAAGAAAGAGTAATTTTGAAATTTTTTTCTTGAAGGTTGTTTTGAAATTGAAATTGAAATCAATTTATACTGATCAAAAACCTTTCCAAAAAGGTGTGTTTTTGGGATATCAAAAATAGCCAGTAAGAAATTTTAGAACAATGTGCTCTTTCATGAAAAGCTGCTATTTTTGGCTGTTGTTACAGTGTTAATCGGTTAACCATATTGTCGCACCTCGAAAAATCACGGAGACATTTCGGAGAAACGACCCTCGCGCAAAAGGCGCAGAAATGCGGTTCGACAGAGTCGCCACCGAACTTTATTTTTCCCGAATAAACGGGAGAGGAAAATATCGAGAAAACCTCTTAAAGAGAAAGGGATAGGAACAGGGCTGTCGCAACCATGTTCCGGGTTCGGGAGTCGGTTACGCGAGGGGAAGGTATTAGCACCCCTCACGTCCGTTGTACTCAAAGGGAACCTCTTAAGGTATTTTGTGAAGAGTGTTGTCTAAGCTTATTTGTTTTTTCTTCTAGGTTATAAAGGTAGAATTGGTAGGATAAAAGGTAAAGACGCTAAGGGAAAAGGGATGGTTAAAAGATAGGATGCTCGCCAAGGATTGGGGCCCTTGTGCCTACGTATGCTCATTCGGACGAGAATGAGAAATCAGAGCGTCGTAGTTCGACTACGGGAAAGGATGGGGGAAATGGAAGATGGATAGAAGTGTGCTCGCCAAAATCATCGTAATCTCGTGCCTACGTATCTTGTATTCAAGAATGAATAAAGAATCAGAGCGTCCGTAGTTCGTGGTAACAACCACAAAAAGACGAGGTTAACAAGGAGATGAAGGGGAGGTAGAAGTGTTCTCGCCAAGATCATCGTAATCTTGTGCCTACGTATCTTACATTCGGACGAGAATGAAGAATCAGAGCAGTCGTAGTTCGTAGTAACGACCACGAAAAGACGAAATTTGAATTGGGTTTGAAGTTGAGTTTGAAACGAAAGAGTGACTGACAAGCAACCCAAGAGCGTGTCTTGAGAGCTTGTCACTCAAGAATTCAAGGAATGCAAGATCCCAAGAACTCAGTTCTTTCGGAGATTGGGTTGAAAAGAGTTGGATGTTTTGAAATCGAAAGAATGAACTAATAACAACTCAAGAGCGCGCCTTGGGAGTTACTCATTCGATTATCCAAAGAATGCTAGATTCTAAGAATATCCCTCTTTCGTAAGTTTAAAAAATGTTTGTGAAAAGATTGAATCGAAAATGGAATGTGAGGCAAAAAGGAAGTTGTTTTGAAAATGTCTCGATGACGTGTCGAGGATTTGATTGAAGATGGAACCGACTTGACGACGTATCAAGGGTTAGATTGTGAAAAATGATATTGGTCCCTAAGGATGCTTCCAATATCAAAACCACGAGGAGTTGTGAATGCGTGTACGAAATGTGGGTTGCGAATGCGTACGAGCATTCGACTTAGGAGAACGTTGGAAAACGATTGAGTTTGAAAAAAGTCGAAAGATTGAGTGAGTAATAACTCAAGGGCGTGCCTAGAAAATTACTCATTCGAAGATTCAAGGAATGCTAGATTCCAAGAACCTCCTTCTTTCGGAGTTTGATCGAAAAAATATTTTGAAATAAATTGAATCGAATCGAAGGTATGAAAAGAGTTGGTGGCTTGAGGCGAGAAGATGAGAAAGGATTTGAAAAGTATAAGAGGAATGACGATTATTTGGTAGATGAGACGTCGGTCTCACAACTAATTAATCGGGGTATCACTTGGATGTTAGATCCTAACAACACCTTTTTCATTCGGAAAATGTTTGGATGACCAACGGAAATGTCACACAGAATGCTAGATTCTTATGATATTTTTTTAGAAAAAGAGTACCTTAAAAAAATGAGAAGTCGAATAATACACTATTTAAGGTGTACAGCTCAATAATGATTGTCCAAAAAAATCCAAGAAGTGCTAGACTTCAAGGATTTAGTTTCTCATGATTTAATTTAAGAAACTATTTTTAAAATAAATTTACATAAAGACTAGAAAAACTATTAATTTTAAAATAAATTTGAAAAGAAAACACTTTAGTAAAATAAGTTTAAATAAAAAAAACTAGGAAGATATTAGTTTTTTTTAAAAAAAGAGTTTGAAAATATATTTCAGTAATGAAAATAAATTTAAATAAAGATTAAAAACATTTTGAAAATGAGTTTGAAAAAATGTTTTAATATATGCTATAATTATTCTAAGTAAAAAAAAATATTATAAATAAAATATATGCAAAAAAAATAAATTACAAAACAAATATATAAAAAAAGAAATAAAATAAAACAGAAGGGTGTGCAGTAGCAAACAAAGGCGTGTGGTTAGTAAATCCAATTGGGCTTGGTTTGAAGGCCCAATAAAGCATAACAGATAGCCAGCAGGGGGTGCAACATTATTGCAAACAGAGATACCAAAATAAAACCGGTTGGGCTCTGGGCCTAACTCCAAAACAGACAAAAAACGCAAGCCAAACGGGGGTATTATGAATATGTGGGGTGTAGTCCGAAATGAAGAAGAAATGGGCCGGAAAGGCCCACTAACCCATATGATGGTGTCCGTGAGTCATCATCACCTTCTCAACAAACCCTAATTCCGCAGCTTACTACTCCCTTTCAGTCCGTACTGTACAAACCCTAGCCGTCACCGTCCTCAACCTCTCATCCCCCTCCGTCTTCTAAAGTTCTTCCCACGAACAAGAAACAAACTTTTTTTTCAAAATCAGTACCGTCTTCTTCAAATACTATCACCATTTACAAAACAAAATCAAACCACAACAGTGAAATCAAAGCAATTTGGTTTCCATTTTAAGTTAGCATTGCAATCGATTGAAGCTGACGGAGGGTTTCGTTGGAGTTCGGAGCTGTTGTTCGCAACGATGAAGTTTTAGATCCATGGAAAAAAAATGAAGATTCACCGAGGTAGATTGGAGTTCGTATATGCATGATTCGCGTTTGCAGAAGGTTGAACTGGGGAATGATTGAAGGTGCATTTGACGGTTCAGATCTGGAGTTTGCGAAGATTTGCTGTAGTTGTTTGTTCGTCAAAGAACAATGAAGCTTTGATAGTGAGGCTTGGCGAGTTTGTTAGTGATTTCTGGAAAGTGTTCGTGAAGATGTTTAAAAGTAGATCTGGAAATGTTATTGTTCGAACGTTTTGGTGGATGAAAAGAAAACGAGCTCAGATCTTGATTTGGTTTGTGTTTTCGTTATTATGTTCATGAAGATCTAGAGAAAACTTGAAAAGAGAAGTTCGTTAGTGTTTGAATCTGTGACGTTTTGAAGAAACTGCGTTGTTATGTTCGTTGGTGTTTGAATGGAATCTCAGTTTGGAAGGTGAAGGTTGAAGTGTCCATATGGATGTTCGAAGGTTGTTGAACTAAGATCTGGAATGGTGTTTTTGGTTGAAGATCCGAAAATTTTTGGAATGGTTGTTAGGGTTTGTAGAAATTCTTGAAAAAGTTATGAACACGGTTGAATGTATGAAGATTTCTGGGGAAAAAGTTTGAAGGTGAATGAGTTTTGTTGAAAAAAATGATGAACACAGGATGAACATTGAAGAACACCATGGATTTCTGGAAAAAAATGAAGGTTATATGAACATGAGTTTTTTTCCGGTGGAATGATGAACTTTCCGGTGACGTTTCCGGTGTGAGGGCGGTGGGATTTGATTCATTTGGATTTTGCCGGTGAAGTGAGTTGGTGTTTGAATGGGATGGTGAGGTGGCGCCGTTAAGGTTGTGTGTCAACTAGGGTTAGTGTTGCAAGGTGGCGGCTGCTAGGGTTTCAGCCCTTGGAAAGTGTGTCTGTCTTTAAAGCAAGAAGACATTAGGCTTTATAGCCTGCTGACAAGTGGCAAAATCTGACCTAATGGGCCTGCATGCATCTGACTAGTGGACCAAAGACATCTCATTAGAATCTGATTAATTAAGGATGAATTCAGAGAATGGATTAAAAATTGGCTTAATTAAATAAGTAAGATTATAAAACGTTTACACTTAAAGATTAAAACAAACCTAACTAATATTAATTAACTAATAAGATTAAACTAAATTTGAATAAATAAATAAATAAAAAGATGATAATTAATTACTAATAATCTAATAAAGTAATAAATAAATAAATAAAACTAAACTATAACTGCTTTAAATAATTTCAAAAAAAAATCTAATAGAGTTAATATTAATAAAAATAAAAGATAATTAACTACTACTAATCTAATAAATAATAGGTAAATAAAAAAAAACTCTAATGACTATATAAAGAAGTCTATTAAAAAAAACCAAAACTTAATGAACTATATTTTAAAAGACAAATAACATTCTATTCTAATTAATAAAAATATTAAACAAAAGCAAATTAATTCTAATATTAACTCTAATAGTAATAAAATAAATAAAATGACAAAATAAAATAAAAAAGAACAAAAGGGTATATTTGCAAGAAAAAAAAAAGAAAATGAAAATGGAAGCTAAATTGATCAAAATGCCCCGTCAGGCCAAGTGTCACACTGTTATTGGACAAAAATGGATAAAATTAAAAAAAAACACCCGATTTCAGGTGGACACGTGTCTAAACGGCATGAAACCAAAATGCAAAAATATTTACAAAAAGGGTAGGACAAATTTAGGGTATGACAGATTCCCCTATCTAATTGGCTTAAAACTAGGGAAATGAACTGCTACAGCATTCGTTTTCCTGAGGTAGAAGCCGATTAGATATAAAGAAGACCCTGAATTTGTCCGAAAGAAAAAGAGATGCTTGAGAATTAAAAATGCTGGCAAATGTAAACCTCTGAGTAAACTGTGAATACTGGAAAAAAAGTCGTCATCACCAAAAGGGTGATGGGATGAAACGCACACGACTACCACCACCAAAAGGATGATAGAGCGAAACATTCGCACAATCTGACATTAATGACTATGACAGACCCCCCACCAAAAGGATGACGGAGCGAAACTCACACAAAACAATATCGCACAATCTATCATTAATGACTATGACAGACCCCCCACCAAAAGGATGACGGAGCGAAACACAAACAAACATCGCACAATCTATCATTAATGATTATGATAGACCCCCCACCAAAAGGATAACAGAGCGAAACACAAACATACTATCGCACAATCTATCGTTAATGAATACGATAGATGCCCCACCAAAAGGATGACGGAGTGAAACACAAACAAACTATCGCACAATCTATCGTTAATGACTACGATAGACCCCCCACCAAAAGGATGACGGAGCGAAACACAAACAAACATCGCACAATCTATCATTAATGATTATGATAGACCCCCCACCAAAAGGATGACGGAGCGAAACACAAACATACTATCGCACAATCTATCGTTAATGACTACGATAGACCCCCCACCAAAAGGATGACGGAGCGAAACACAAACAAACTATCGCACAATCTATCACCAATCCAAGTGACAGACCCCCCCACCAAAAGGATGACCGAGCAAAACTCACACAAACTATCGCACAATCTATCACCAATCCAAGTGACAGACCCCCCACCAAAAGGATGACGGAGCGAAACACACAAATATTGCACAATCTATCACCAATCCAAGTGACAGACCCCCCACCAAAAGGATGACGGAGCAAAACACAAACAAACTATCGCACAATCTATCACCAATCCAAGTGACAGACCCCCCCACCAAAAGGATGACGGAGCGAAACACAAACAAACTATCGCATAATCTATCACCAATCCAAGTGACAGACCCCCCACCAAAAGGATGACGGAGCAAAACTCACACAAACTATCGCACAATCTATCACCAATCCAAGTGACAGACCCCCCACCAAAAGGATGACGGAGCGAAACACACAAATATCGCACAATCTATCACCAATCCAAGTGACAGACCCCCCACCAAAAGGATGACGGAGCGAAACTCACACTAACAATATCGCACAATCTATCACCAATTCAAGTGACAGACCCCCCCACCAAAAGGATGACGGAGCGAGACTCACACCGGCCGCTACCACCAAAAGGATGATAGGACAAACACTATCGCACAATCTGACACCAATCCAAGTGACAGACCCCCCACCAAAAGGATGACGGAGCGAAACTCACACCGGCCACTACCACCAAAAGGATGATAGGACAAACACTGATTCGAAGTTTACCAACACCAAAAGGATGCAGGCTAGGTTGAACTGACGAGGTTCGACTATCACCAAAAGGATGATAGTAAGGCAATTGACAACGGTCACGCTTGCTGGGTACAACTCATTGGGGAACCCCTAAGAGGAAGATTAATTTGAAATGAGTCAACGGGGTGCGCCCACCGTCTTGTTTGGAGATCATAGTTTTGCTGAAATGATTTCATGGTTACGCCCATGAATTCTGAAGAGGATGCCCCTGACTGGGCTGAGTTTGTCTTGATGTCTTGTCTTGCTCAACAAAAGGCTGAACAACTTCATGAGGTACGCTCACGATTTTGCTGAAGATGCCCCTGCCCGGGCTGGATCTTGCACTGAACTTCTTGGATTTGCCCAACAAAAGGTTGAAGAACTTCGTGGGAAACGCCCACGATCTTGAATGGTATGCCTCTGACTGGGCTGAATGTTGATTTGAAGTTTTGATCAACCACGAGGTTGAAATACGTCATGGGAAACACCCATGGTCTTGAAAAGATGCCCCTGATTGGGCTGAATCTTGCTTTGAATAACTTCAAATTTTTGTGGGAGAAACCCACAATTGCAGAAGATTGCCCCTGACTGGGCTGATGATTGCTTTGAAGCTCCTGAAATTCGTGGGAGAAATCCACGACCTTTGTGGAAGATGCCCCTGACCGGGCTGATGATGGTATTGGAAATCTTCAAGATTGATCCTGGACCTTGACTTGCATATGCTAATGCTGGATGTAAATGATGTTCCATAACAAATGGAAATGCAAATGCAAATGCTGACGCGCGGAGATGTAAAAGTTGGGGAAGTATGATATGATTGGGTATGCATATGATGCAAGATGCTTATGATGTTGAATGCGATGCTTATGATACACATGATGCAAACGGGTAATTGGAAATGCAGGTGGAGACGCTAGCGTGGTGGACTTTGGGTAGTTGCCAATGCGGATTGGAATTCGGGTGGTGGGAGGGATTGACTTCCTCGACACGCAGTTTGTTGAAAACGCCATGATGAAGCAGAAGAAGATGCTCTGGATGCTGCAAGTCTAGGTACTTGGTGTTTGTGAATTTACTTCAGAGAAGGTTGCAACTCTTCTTGATGATTAGGATAATCTGGACTTTCCCTAGTCGGAACATGATAATATTCTGCCTCAGATTAACCCGTTTTGAAGTCGAAACCGAACTCTGATGGCCTGCCCCTGCTCGAGCTGTTGAATGACCTGCCCCAGCCTATGGGGTTTGAAGTACTCTTGCTTCGTGTACGCCACTGAAAGTCAAGTTCCTCCTCGGTTCCCCCTTGTTGAGATGTCCTTGAATACCTAGCACTGATTTGCAATTAAAACTGTACATTCATAAATGGTAATATTAATGCAAAGTTTGGTGCAAGTTTTGAAAAAAAAAGTATCGTTTATTGAGAGTGACGCGATAGTGAGATGAATGGACTGTCAGTCCAAACTTTGTGCTAATTTTGATTAGTGCGTGAAAGGTATAGCAAGAATAATGACATCAATGCTGATGATTAGAAGATATGTGAGGAGTCAGGTTACGCAACCTTGCGATAGTATGCTTTCAAAACGAACCTTGCCTTAATTAGGTCTTTCGAGGGTTGTAACGTGGCCTGGTTCGCGGTTATGAAACAAAGGATATTAGGCTCAAAATATGATTTGTACCCACCCCTTCTTCTTAATGATATCCAGTCCTACGCTCAGTTAATTCTACACTTGTCTGGACGGTGTAAGCTTGAAGGTTCAAGGTTTGCTCGACGTGACAGTCACCTTATTTTGATGGATGCCAGTGCCCCTTTGATCTGGGTGGCCCTTGAATCTTTTTTGTTTTTGTTGAGGATTTCGGGGTCCTCTTTTGCTTTTGTTTTGATCCCTAACTTTTGCATGGATTGACTTTGTTTGTCAGATCCATCGGGATTGCCTTGATTTTGTCTAAGTCCCCTCTGAGGTGTTTGACTTAGCAGGCTTTTGATTTTTCCTTTTTTGGATTTTGTTGTGACTGCCCTGTTGTGAGTCATTGGTGAACAACCGTCTTTTGGATATTACTTTGTTGATTCGAGTGCGGGGTTGAATTAGCTGAACACTACCCTGCCCCAGGTTAAGTGTAAGGTTTGAATATCCGAAGGAAACTGGTACTTCTAGGCTCGAAGTGGTTTACTAGGGATTAACTCCTTATATCTCCGGTGTTTGGGGAATTGAAGCAATGCCTGTGCATCATTGACGAGATTCTATCTGAAAGCATATGAGTTCGCAATTATGGGTATCTCATTTTCATCATCCTCCCTCAAATCATGCTAAACAATAGTGAATAGAGTGGAGTGAATAAACGTGTCGGTGATAAGTGAAAAATGAGTGAATACGACATAACTAATTCAAGACATGCATAAACGATACATTAATGAAACCAGATACGAATGGCAATTGTTCAAAGCATACAGTACTTAAACACACAAAGACAAAATATAAGAAATGCGAAAGATTAAATGGCAGCATGACGGCCTTCTTCAGAGAATGGACTTGACTGGACTTGATCTGATGTTAGCACTAGTTGGCTGGAGGCATCGGGTCGTTGATGGCAGTGAGATACTTCCCATCAAAGGTGAGAGCTTCCTTGTCAACCAAGTCTTGAATTTTGTGCTTGGAAAACCTGCAGTTCTCAATGTTGTGACCTAAAGCGCCCTTATGAAACTCACAATGAGCATTCGCGTCGTAATCAGCAGGAAGGACAGTTGGGGGAGCTAGATCTCTCGGAACGATAGCCTTTTTCTCCATCAGTTGAGCAAAGATATCTGCATATGTCATTGGAAGACTATCAAATACTCTATCTGGCTTCCACGTTCTGTGTTGATTTTGCTGACGCGGTCGTTGAGCGGTTCGCTGTTATGATTCCTTCCCAGTTATGGAGAGGGCTTCGAAGATCTGATCCATTTTTCTGTTGAGGGATTCCAGCTCCTTCCTGATAGCAACTTGTTCTTGCTGAATCTGCTCCATCGTTCGTCTTGTATTGGCTCTAGTTGCGTACTGGTGTCGAGGAATCAGCTTGATTTACTGGAGAGGAAGGAACGAAGACATAAGATTCTGTTGAAGGACTGGAAATGCAAAATGCACAACATACGAAATGCAATGCAAATGATATGCAAGATGCAATGCAAGACACAAGATCCAGGATCACAGGATCACAATTAAATAATTTTGGAGCTGATAACTATAACAGATACACAACCACAATTTCCGATAAAAAAACTGACGAGTACAACCTATACGGGAAGATCTAAACATTCTACCCATAAACCCACTTACGGGATGGTTTCTACGTTTGGTTCCTAGGATCACGGACACTAGTCATATTAGCGTCACGCAACAGGCTGACTGTATTACGACGATAATGACGATAAGGTATCTCCTGAGCGGAGTCCTCATGCTAGGCTCACAAGGAGCAAGTCCTCGGAGACTAACACTACACGACCACCAATATCGGAACTGGTGCTAACAAAAGGTTCCCCGAATCACGAACCCTTCATTAATCAAGTTGTGCAACAGGCTAGCTGTGTTACAACAAGATCTACGAATAGGTATCCTCTGGAGGAGCTTTCATGCTAGGCACACAAGGAGCGAATCCTTGGTGATTAACACTACTCGACTACCAATTCTAAACTAAGTGTTCTCTCTGCTTTTACCAAAGCTCGGGCGTAGAGCCTTACTTATGACGTCATCCCAAGAACCAGCAGGCCAAGATAAAAAGCACAAATAAAATCTACAAGAGAACAAATACATAAACGAAAAGGAAAGCAAACAAACACTCCTCACAAATCAAAAGATAGGCTCGACTATCTCTTTGCATGGAGCATGTCCCCAGCAGAGTCGCCAGCTGTCGCACCTCGAAAAATCACGGAGACATTTCGGAGAAACGACCCTCGCGCAAAAGGCGCGGAAATGCGGTTCGACAGAGTCGCCACCAAACTTTATTTTTCCCGAATAAACGGGAGAGGAAAATATCAAGAAAACCTCTTAAAGAGAAAGGGATAGGAACAGGGCTGTCGCAACCATGTTCCGGGTTCGGGAGTCGGTTACGCGAGGGGAAGGTATTAGCACCCCTCACGTCCGTTGTACTCAACGGGAACCTCTTAAGGTATTTTGTGGAGAGTGTTGTCTAAGCTTATTTGTTTTTTCTTCTAGATTATAAAGGTAGAATTGGTAGGATAAAAGGTAAAGACGCTAAGGGAAAAGGGATGGTTAAAAGATAGGGTGCTCGCCAAGGATTGGGGCCCTTGTGCCTACGTATGCTCATTCGGACGAGAATGAGAAATCAGAGCGTCGTAGTTCGACTACGGGAAAGGATGGGGGAAATGGAAGATGGATAGAAGTGTGCTCGCCAAAATCATCGCAATCTTGTGCCTGAAGGTGAGAAAATACTTAGAAGGGGGGTTGAATAAGTATGGAAGATTAAAAACTTAGAATAAAAACACAATTATTTTTATCCTGGTTCGTTGAACTCAACTACTCCAGTCCACCCTTCCTAGAGTGATTTGCCTTTCTCAACAAGGACTTAATCCACTATTTAATCAAACAGATTACAATAGTAACACCTAAGAACAAATGTTCTTAGTCTTCTCAAGAGCTACTGATTCCAACTGAATCCTCTTAAGGAAATCCTTTACAATCAATGTAAATCTAATACAAGAGTAAGAATGCTTCTAAAAAGCTTTTATCACAACAGTGATATTTCTCTTAAGTTTAAGTACAAATAATTCTAACAATGAATATGAGAATATGAGAGCTTGAATGTTTCAATTTCTTTTCAGCAAAATGTCTAACTGAAGAATTTGGTGGAGTCTTCCTTTTATAGGCAGCTGATCCAAGGGAGAGCTGAGCGTTGAGAAGAGTATCCCAAAAAGGTCTGAGCCTTTTTGTCTTTACATCAAGCGACCTTTCCTAGAAGAAGAAAGCACAGAAAAATCCTTTTTGTCTGTGTTCTCGTGTCTAGCATAAATGAGGAAAGAGACGTTTGATTTACTCCAACAGATATAATCTTTGAATATTTCTTCTTCAGTTTTCAGCAAGTTCATCAGAGTCTGATTGGGTCAGAGTCTTCTAATGATGATCAAAACTTTGATGTATCAGAGTCTTCTGCAGCATGTGTGCTTTCAGTGTGTTAATCATCAGAGCATATTTGACACAGAACTTTAGTACTGGCAGCTTTAGTACTTTCAGAATCTTCTGTAGAAACTATGCTTTGAAAAACTCTTCATATAATATTCTTCTTAGCTTCAGATGCTTCTGACTTGCTTCAGATCCTTCTGGAGCTTCTGCTTCAGAATCTTCTGGAGCTTCTTGCTTCAGATCCTTCTGGAGGCTACGCTCAGGATCTTCTATTGGCAGCAATCAGAATCTTCTAATGAGTGCATCTGGCGCTTTAGAGTCAGTTACTTTCTTGTATACCATTCAGATTTGCTTCTGGAGTATCAATTTCTTTACTATCTGCAGTAAAACCTCTCAAGCAAATTTTAGAGTATATAATTCTTAAATACAAAATTTCCTAATAGTTATCATCAAAACATAGAGATATTATTAAGAACCAATCTGTGTTCTAACAATCTCCCCCTTTTTGATGATGACAAAAACATCAGAAATTTTGTTTAATTGAAGATATTAGATTATAACTCCCCCTGAGATGTTGAATCTCCCCCTGAGTTAAATACAGAAAAGGAATAGAAACTTCCCTTTTGTCTTGAGTAAACTTCAGAGTTAGATCTTGTTTGTTCTTTTAACATTTGAAGGTCAGAATGTCTTGCAGATTTAAGATTCAGAGTTTGATAATAGTCAAATGATCTGAGAGACTCAGAGTTTCTTTTATAGAATGTACTTATCAAATGTTCTGAAATTGTCAGATTAAATGTTAGATAGAATAAATATGTCTGAAGTTTCATTCTGGTGAAGTTATATTAAACAGTTCAGATCTATATTTTCTCCCCCTTTTTTTGTCATAAGCAAAAAGTAAGAACTTTAAAAAGACAATTAAAAGGAAACAGTAAATAAGATAATTCAATGGAGAAAACTTTGATTCATTCAATAGATCAAGAATACATAGGCAAACATCAGAAGATATAGCAATAAAGTACAGATGCAAACAACAGATGCAAAAACATTATAATGAAAAAAAAAACTAAGAGTGTTTGGACAAAAGCATCTTCAATAGATCTGTAATCTCAGAGGATGATTGCTCTTGCTTGGACATCCACTTAGCCATAGTTTCATTCTTTTCACTTGCTTTGACATCCATTCTGTCATATCCTCAGACTTCTTATCCTGCTTTGCCATCCATGACTTGATCTCTGACTGGCCAGCTTCCAGAGCAGCAATCTTATCTTTAAAATCTGGATGTTCTTTCTTTAACTCAGATGAAGAAGTATGATTAGGTTCTGGAGCTTTAACAGAGTCAATTTCCATTGGTTCTGTAGAGTCTGGAGCATTGGAATTAGAAGTAGGGTCTACCAGAGTCATAGCCAACGGATTTTCCTCAGATGCAATGTCAGTAGATTCTGTTGAAGGTGGAGGAGCATCTGTAAGGAGCAGAGGATCAGATTTCTTGACAGTCCAGAATAGAGTCCTTGCAGCCTCAGCAAATCTGAGCTTCGCATCATCAGAACATATGTTCTTCAAATTTGAGGCCACAGAGTTGAATCTGTTGATGAAACCATTCCAGATGATGTTAGATTCTTTGGCATCCATTGTTGCTGAGCATTTCTTCTGAACAGTACCTAAATACAACTGTATTTCTTGCAAAAAAGTTTGAAATAAATGATCAACATTAAGTCTGGGCTTTGGACGTAACAGAGTTTCCAGAGTTACAGGTTTAGGTTTGGGTGTAGGTGGAAAAATTGATTTCTGAATAGAGATCAGAGGAGGAGGATAATATGGAATGAAGGGTATCTCAGGAGCTTTTTCTTTTGATCTGATTAAGGCATTTAGCAGATGAGGTTTTGCTCTGGTGTGAAGGGTAACTACATCAAAAGGTTCATTTGAGTAGGGTTGGAAGGCAGATGTTGGGGGTGCATCAGATATAACATGGTTATCAGATGTAACTGGTAGAACAGAAGGCACAGCTTTATCAGATTTTGCAGAACAGGATATAGTGGTAATGAATCTACATCTGATTTGGATTTTATATATTCAAGAATCACAGATGGAAGGGTCATTGTGGGTTTTGGTTTAAGAGGGTTGATGGGGTCAGATGGTTCAACTCTATCATAAAAGTCTTTGAGTTTGAAGCCATAAGCCAAATTGTGGAATAGAGATGAAACTTGGGCACAAGATATAGAAGATCTTGGGTTTGAAGTAGGAATCAATATCTCAGATGATGGTGCTGGTGTGGGAATAGGATCTGGAATGGGAGCTTTTGAAGGTATAATGGGTTCTGGTTGATTTACCTCAGAGTATTTTTGAGATGGAGAGATTAGAAAATCTGGGTGGAGGTCTGATTCTGAGGAGTTTGAGGAGGTGGTTGGTGTGCATGAAGTAGAAGATACTTGAAACACAATTTTTAAGGGTGTGACATCAAGAACTTCTGTTTCTGGAATGTGAGGTTCAGAAGTGTTGGTTGGTTCTGAAGGAATTTCAGAGGGTTTTGATGGTTGTTCTGAGATGGGTGAATCAGTTGGAATTGGGATTGGTTCAGATGTGATTGGAACAAGTGTTACTTTTGTAGGTTCAGAAGTAACAGGGGCAATGGGTTCAGATGATTTTGATGATGGATTATCTGAAGGTGGTTGATTTTCAAAGGCTTTTTCTGGTTGAGATACTTGTGGTTTTTCTGGTTGATCAGATGATTTTTGGTGTACAGATTGTTGTGGTTGTTGTTCTGTAGGTTGTTGTTCTGATGGTTGTTTCTGTGGAACAAACTGTTTGATATGGATTTTTGGTTAAGATGATTTTGGGACAGAGACTGTTGGTGTTTGAGTGATTTTTGTTGTTGTTGGTGTTGGAATTGAAGTTTGTTTTTGTGGTGATTTTGAACTTGGAGCAGTAACAGAAGTAGTTTGTGTTGAGGGTGGTTTTGGAACAGACTTAATATTAGAGTCATTTATAACAATTGTATTTGCAGAAGATACAGAAGATTTAGTACCTTTTATCTTGATCCTCTTAGTTGGTACAGAAGAAGTGTCTTCAGATTCTTTTCTCTTCAAGAGCTTCTTAGGCTTCTCAGCAATCCTGACCTTCTTCTGAGCAGGGGCAGGTTCTGCTTCTGGCTGAGTCCTTTTCCTCTGTAGTTGTGCTTCTTCTTCTTCTTCTTCTTCTTCTTCTTCTACATTAGGTAGAGGTTGTCTTGCTAGCTGAATCATGTTTGCAGGAACATGCTTTCCTTCCTTATTACATTCATCAATGTACATAACCATAATGTGTCTTGGCTCTTCAGCAAACAACAGTGGAAAGTCATCTACAGGCACCCTCTTCTGACTGAGTTCAGACACATTCAGCTTCTTGGGAGCTGTTGTGTGTTCATAAACTATTTTAAGTCTCTGAAGACTTTTAGCATTCAGAGGCTTTCCCATTATGAATTCCAATTCCTCTGTAACTCCAGCAGCGTACAGAGCCGAGACCAAACCATTCTCAGTTAGAAGATCTGAGATCAACCTTCCAAAGGGGATCCAGGTTCTGATCTTCTGTCCTTTCTCCTTCACATGCTCTCTAGATGCATTTATATGGTTCCACAGATGCATAAAAAGAATGTATGGAAGATCTACCTTGGTGCTCTGACTGAGGCAATACATGAAATAGAGCTGTTCATTATTGACATAGTCTGGAGAATTAGTTGACTTCCTATGATGGATGCATCCCATGAAGATCTTGGCCCAGATCTTATAGTCAGGCTTCAGATCCTTGAATTTGTTAGAAGCTTGACCAGCAGTCATCACTTCTTCATACACTTCATCCATGTCCACACGCCCAGCTGGCAAGTGGGAAACACCATCTGTTTCTTCATATCCAATTAACTTTCTGATCAGATCTTCTGTGATAATGATTTCTTTTCCCAGTACAGAAGATAAGATGAACTTGGGGTAAACTGAGGCATGGATCCATAATTCTTTCACAAGGAGGGGGTAAACTGGTCCAAAAAGTCTATCAAAGTACTTAACCCATCCTTGAGCTCCAATGATAGAACGAAACTCAAATCCATTTTCTACAAGAGAATCAAACTCTACCATGGATTCACACAAAACCTCCAATTTCTCAACAGGGGTTAAAAGAGTTCTTTTGGGAGGAGAATAAGGAGAAACACCCATGTTTGCAGAAGTTACTGCAGCCATTGAAGATTGGAATTGAGCAGCTGTTGATGAAGAAGTTGCCATTGAAGAATGCTTTGTCAAACGCTTAAGTTTAGGGTTTTTATGCAGAGCAAAGAGAAGATGAAAACGCATATAATTTTCTGAGATTGTGAAAAGTGTGAAAGTGAATACAAGTCATGTATTTATACTAAAACACTCAGGCATACCAACAGTCAGAATTTGCACGTTTTAACAAGCAATAAATGAAAAGAATAATAACCATTTCAAACATTAATTGCTTCTGACAATTTGGGGGGAAAATCAAGATTTTCACTATTCAAACTTCACCTCAAACGTCTCTTCAGTAATGTACACGCCACCTCTCCAGATTTGGTGTGACACGTGTTTGCTTGCATGTGTTCTGAATTCTCTTAAGAAATGAAACGTTAGCCAACGTTCAGATCTTCTAAAGATTGTTAGTTCATAGTTTCACAAGAAAAAAAATATTAAGCAGAGTAAATAAGCAATCAGAAGAAATACTTCAGAGCATCAGGCATTTTAGCATCTATAAAAATTTGCTTCTGACAAATATCATTCTGGACAAAAATCCATACCAATATTTTTCAGAATAAATTTGAATCTATCTTCAACAAGAGGTTTTGTAAAAATATCTGCCCATTGATGATCTGTATCAACAAAGGCTAAATTTATGATTCCCTTCTGAACATAGTCTCTGATGAAATGATGCTTGATTTCTATATGTTTTGCCTTAGAATGTAAAATGGGATTCTTGGACAAACATATAGCAGAAGTATTATCACAAAAGATAGAAATGTTACTTTCAAAAATTTGATAATCTTCTAGTTGACTTTTCATCCAGAGCATCTGCGTGCTACATCCAGCAGCAGCAATGTATTCTGCCTCTGTGGTTGAAAGTGCAATTGTGGGTTGCTTCTTGCTGTACCAGGAGATTATATTTCTTCCTAGAAGTTGACAACTTCCATAAGTACTTTTTCTTTCTACTCTGTCTCCAGCGTAGTCAGCATCACAGAATCCAACTAATTTGAAATCATCAGATTTTCTGTAACACAAACCCACATTAGAAGTACCTTTCAGATACCTTAGAATCCTCTTGATAGCTGTCAAGTGTGATTCTCTAGGATCTGATTGGAATCTAGCACACAAACAAACACTGAACAATATGTCAGGTCTAGAAGCAGTAAGATAAAGAAGAGAGCCAATCATACCTCTGTAGAGCTTCTGGTCTACTTTCTTACTTACCTCTTCCTTGCCAAGTGAGCTAGTAGGATGCATGGGAGTCTTTGCCAGCTTAATATCAGCCATGTTAAATTTCTTCAGAAGTTCTTTAACATATTTTGTCTGATGTATGTAAGTGCACTCTGGAGTTTGATTGACTTGGATTCCTAGAAAGAATCTGAGTTCTCCCATCATGCTCATTTCAAATTCTGCCTGCATACATGTAGCAAACTCCTTTCCAAGCATAATATTTGTTGATCCAAAAATAATATCATCTACATAAATTTGGCAAATTAGAAGATCTTTCTTAATTGATTTACAAAAGAGTGTTGTATCCACTTTGCCTCTGATGAAATTTTTCTCCAGAAGAAAATTGCTCAATCTCTCATACCAAGCTCTGGGAGCTTGTTTTAATCCATATAGAGATTTTTTTAGTTTGAAAACATGATCTGGAAATTTTTCATTTTCAAAACCAGGAGGTTGGTGGACATAAACTTCTTCTTCTATAACGCCATTAAGAAAGGCACTTTTAACATCCATCTGATATAGAGTAATGTTATTTTGTGCAGCAAATGAAATAAGAAGGCGTATAGATTCTAACCTTGCCACTGGAGCATATGTCTCAGTGTAATCAATACCTTCTTGTTGACTGTACCCTTGAGCAACCAGCCTTGCCTTATTCCTTTCAACTTCTCCTTTCTCATTCAGCTTATTTCTGAAGACCCATTTTGTACCAATTATATTGAATCCTTGAGGTCTTTGAACTAGATCCCATACATCATTTCTGGTAAATTGATTTAGCTCTTCTTGCATAGCAATAATCCAATCATTGTCTTGCAGAGCTTCATCTACAGAAGATGGTTCAATTTCTGACACCAGTCCAAATGGTGATGCTTCAGATGATCTTAGAAAGGATCTTGTTCTGATGGGATCATTCTTCTTTCCAATAATGACATCCTCTGGATGAGAAGCTTTAATTCTGGATGATGATCCTCTAATGGTTGATTCTTCAGAAATGTTTAGATTGTTCATCTGAGAAGTTAAAGGAGTAGTATCTGGCGTTGCTTCTGGTTCCTTCACTTGAATTTTGTCTACTTCTGGAACTTCAGAGTCAATGAAGACTACTTCCCTATCTGCAGAGTTTTCAGACTGCTTTGGCTTTTCAGAGCCAAGCTTATCATCAAATCTGACATGAATGGATTCTTCCACAATCTGTGTCTCAGTGTTGTATACTCTGTAGCCTTTAGAGCATTCAGAATATCCAAGCATGAAACACTTCTGTGCTTTGGAATCAAACTTGTTCAGATTATCCTTAGTATTTAACATTTAGCAAGTACATCCAAAAGGATGAAAATATGAAATGTTGGGCTTTCTGTTCTTCCACAGTTCATAAGGAGTCTTCTTCAGAAGAGGTCTTACAGACACTCTGTTCTGAATGTAACAGGCTGTGTTGATTGCTTCTGCCCAAAAGTGTTTTGCCAGATTTGTCTCATTGATCATGGTTCTGGCCATTTCTTGCAGAGTTCTGTTTTTCCTCTCTACAACCCCATTTTGTTGTGGAGTTCTAGGACAGGAAAAATCATGAGCAATGCCATTTTCAGAAAAATATTTTTCAAAATATTTATTTTCAAATTCACCACCATGATCACTTCTGACTTTTATAATTTTGAAATCCTTTTCATTCTGGACTTGCTTGCAGAAGTCAAAGAACACAGAATGTGACTCATCCTTGTGTTTTAAGAACTTTACCCATGTCCATCTACTATAGTCATCAACAATGACTAATCCATACTTCTTGCCTCTGATGGATGCAGTTTTCACTGGTCCAAACAGATCAATATGAAGTAATTCTAGTGGTTTGGAGGTAGAAACAACATTTTTTGATTTAAATGAGGATTTTGAAAACTTCCCCTTTTGGCATGCTTCACAAAGAGCATCTGAAGTGAACTTCAGATTAGGGAGTCCTCTGACAAGATTAAGTTTATTAATCTGAGATATACGTCTCATATTTATATGGCCCAATCTTCTGTGCCAAACCCATTGCTCTTCATTAACAGACAAGAGGCATTTAACATTTTGAACTTTAAGTTCTGAAAGATTTATTTTATAAATGTTGTTTTTCCTCTTACCACTAAATAGGATAGAACCATCCTTTTGACTAATAGCTTTACAACATTTTTGATTAAAGGTGATATCATAACCATTGTCACTTAATTGACTTATGGACAATAAGTTATGCTTTAACCCTTCAACAAGTAAAACATTAGTAATAGAGGGAAGTTTACCATTTCCAATAGTGCCAGATACAATGATCTTGCCCTTCTGGTTCCCTCCAAACTTCACATCACCTCCAGATCTAATTTCCAGGCTTTGGAACATAGACTTTTCTCCTGTCATGTGTCGTGAGCATCCAGAGTCCAGGTACCGTGATTGGTGTCCTGACCTTGCTGCTAAGAACATCTGCAACAGGAATTATTTTGTTTTTAGGTACCCAGATCTTCTTGGGTCTTTTGGGGTTAGTTGGTTTGTAGGTTTGTCTAAACTTCTGTTTTTCAACATAATGTTTATTCTGACTTGCCTTGGGTTTAAACACATAAGTATTCTTTTCAGAGCTTGTGTGTTTAATGTCATTTAAGTGACCAAATTTAAATTGAGAATACAGAGGTGTCTTCTTGATGAAAAGTTTATCAACAGATTTTGGATTACTTCCAGATGAAGATTCATATCCAATACCTCTTCTGTTGTTCCCACTAACACCATAGATCATAGAAGCTATCTTGCTTCTGTCTATGCTCTTAGTAAGGAATCTCTGAAAGCTAGAGTCATATTTTTCTAAAATGTTTTCACATGACTTAGTCTCAGATTCAGATTCTTGTTGAGTTATTTCAAAGTCATTTTTGATTTTCAGATTAATTTCTTTTTGCTCAACAAGTTCTGTCTTCAGAAGATCGATCTCAGATTCAAGATTGCTTTTCAGCTTCTTGTATTTGAGTTTGATATTGTTATAACTTTTAAGAACTTCTGATAAAACCTTTATAAGTTCTTCTTTGGTAAGTTTAGCCATTACCTCTTCAGCGTCATCATCAGATTCAGAATCTGATTCATATCCTGAGGTTCCTTCCTCCTGATCTTCTGTGCTGGCCATCAGTGCAACATTAGCACATTCTTCTTCTGATTCAGAAGATGATTCAGATTCATCTGAGTCATCCCATGTTGCCATCAGAACCTTCTTCTTTTTGTTAAACTTCTTCTTGGGTTTTTTTTTGAAGCTTGGGGCAATCATTCTTGTAATGCCCAGGTTCTTTGCACTCATAGCACACAACTTCTTTCTTGCCAGATCTTCTGTGCCCAGAAGATTCCTTTCTATGATCAGATCTTCTGAAGTTGTTGAACTTCTTTCCCTTGTGCTTCCAGAGTCTGTTTATCCTTCTGGACAACATGGATAATTCATCTTCTTCTTCAGAAGAAGATTCTTCATAGCTTTCTTCAATAACCTGCAAAGCTTTAGCAGATTTATTAGATTTTAAGGCAACAGATTTACCTTTTTCTTTCTTCTGAGGTTCATCTTCCTCAAGCTCAATTTCATGGCTCCTCAGTGAGCTGATGAGTTCTTCTAAAGAGATCTTGTTCAGATCTTTAGCCATCTTCAAGGCAGTCACCATTGGTCTCCATCTGGTAGGTAGACTTCTGATGATTTTCTTTACATGATCTGATGCAGAGTATCCCTTGTCCAGAACCTTTAGCCCAGCTGTGAGGATCTGAAATCTGGAGAACATGGCTTCAACAGATTCAGAGTCTTCCATCTTGAAGGCCTCATACTTCTGGATCAGAGCCAGAGCTTTTGTCTCCTTGACTTGAGAGTTTCCCTCATGAGTCATTTTTATGGATTCAAACATATCAAAAGCAGTTTCCCTGTTTGTAATTTTTTTCATACTCAGTATGAGAAATTGCATTCAATAATATTTCTGGCCTTGTGATGATTTCTAAAATCTTTCTTCTGAGCATTTGTCATAGATTTTCTGTCTATCTTCTTGCCATTCCCATCTGTGGGATGGACATATCCATCTATGACAAGATCCCATAGATCAACATCATATCCAAGAAAAAAACTCTCAATTCTGTCTTTCCAGTAGTCAAATTTCTCCCCATCAAACATAGGGGGTTTTGTGCTGATTCTGTCCCTTTCTTCATATTTATTGTTAATGTTGGATGTTGTATTATCAGCCATAGTAACAACTAAATATATATCAAAGTATTTCTCTCTGGATCTTTACTGACATTGTTAAGTGGTAGCACACACAGAACCGGAGCTCTTATGCCAACTGAAGGTAAAAAAATACTTAGAAGGGGGGTTGAATAAGTATGGAAGATTAAAAACTTAGAATAAAAACACAATTATTTTTATCCTGGTTCGTTGAACTCAACTACTCCAGTCCACCCTTCCTAGAGTGATTTGCCTTTCTCAACAAGGACTTAATCCACTATTTAATCAAACAGATTACAATAGTAACACCTAAGAACAACTGTTCTTAGTCTTCTCAAGAGCTACTGATTCCAACTGAATCCTCTTAAGGAAATCCTTTACAATCAATGTAAATCTAATAGAAGAGTAAGAATGCTTCTAAAAAGCTTTTATCACAACAGTGATATTTCTCTTAAGTTTAAGTACAAATAACTCTAAGAATGAATATGAGAATATGAGAGCTTGAATGTTTCAATTTCTTTTCGGCAAAATGTCTAACTGAAGAATTTGGTGGAGTCTTCCTTTTATAGGCAGCTGATCCAAGGGAGAGCTGACCGTTGAGAAGAGTGTCCCAAAAAGGTCTGAGCCTTTTTGTCTTTACATCAAGTGACCTTTCCTAGAAGAAGAAAGCACAGAAAAATCCTTTTTGTCTGTGTTCTCGTGTCTAGCATAAATGAGGAAAGAGACGTTTGATTTACTCCAACGGATATAATCTTTGAATATTTCTTCTTCAGTTTTCAGCAAGTTCATCAGAGTCTGATTGGGTCAGAGTCTTCTAATGATGATCAAAACTTTGCTGTATCAGAGTCTTCTGCAGCATGTGTGCTTTCAGCGTGTTAATCATCAGAGCATATTTGACACATAACTTCAGTACTGGCAGCTTTAGTACTTTCAGAATCTTCTGTAGAAACTATGCCTTGAAAAACTCTTCATACAATATTCTTCTTAGCTTCAGATGCTTCTGACTTGCTTCAGATCCTTCTGGAGCTTCTACTTCAGAATCTTCTGGAGCTTCTTTCTTCAGATCCTTCTGGAGGCTACGCTTAGGATCTTTTATTGGCAGCAATCAGAATCTTCTAATGAGTGCATCTGGCGCTTCAGAGTCAGTTACTTTCTTGTATACCATTCAGATTTGCTTCTGGAGTATCAATTTCTTTACTATCTGCAGTAAAACCTCTCAAGAAAATTTTAGAGTATATAATTCTTAAATACAAAATTTCCTAATAGTTATCATCAAAATATAGAGATATTATTAAGAACCAATCTGTGTTCTAACAGTGCCTACGTATCTTGTATTCAAGAATGAATAAAGAATCAGAGCGTCCGTAGTTCGTGGTAACAACCACGAAAAGATGAGGTTAACAAGGAGATGGAGGGGAGGTAGAAGTGTGCTCGCCAAGATCATCGCAATCTTGTGCCTACGTATCTTACATTCGGACGAGAATGAAGAATCAGAGCAGTCGTAGTTCGTGGTAACGACCACAAAAAGACGAAATTTGAATTGGGTTTGAAGTTGAGTTTAAAACGAAAGAGTGACCGACAAGCAACCCAAGAGCGTGTCTTGAGAGCTTGCCACTCAAGAATTCAAGGAATGCAAGATCCCAAGAACTCAGTTCTTTCGGAGATTGGGTTGAAAAGAGTTGGATTTTTTAAAATCGAAAGAATGAACTAATAACAACTCAAGAGCGTGCCTTGGGAGTTACTCATTCGAGTATCCAAAGAATGCTAGATTCTAAGAATATCCCTCTTTCGTAAGTTTAAAAAATGTTTGTGAAAAGATTGAATCGAAAATGGAATGTGAGGCAAAAAGGAAGTTGTTTTGAAAATATCTCGACGACGTGTCGAGGATTTGATTGAAGATGGAACCGACTTGACGACGTATCAAGGGTTAGATTGTGAGAAATGATATTGGTCCCTAAAGGTGCTTCCAATATCAAAACCACGAGGAGTTGTGAATGCGTGTACGAAATGTAGGTTGCGAATGCGTACGAGCATTCGACTTAGGAGAATGTTGGAAAATGATTGAGTTTGAAAAAAGTCGAAAGATTGAGTGAGTAATAACTCAAGGGCGTGCCTCGAAAATTACTCATTCGAAGATTCAAGGAATGCTAGATTCCAAGAACCTCCTTCTTTCGGAGTTTGATCGAAAAAATATTTTGAAATAAATTGAATCGAATCGAAGGTATGAAAAGAGTTGGTGGCTTGAGGCGAAAAGATGAGAAAGGATTTGAAAAGTATAGGAGGAATGGCGATTATTTGGTAGATGAGACGTCGGTCTCACAACTAATTAATCGGGGTATCACTTGGATGCTAGATCCTAACAACACCTTTTTCATTCGGAAAATGTTTGGATGACCAACGAAAATGTCACACAGAATGCTAGATTCTTATGATATTTCTTTGTTAGAAAAAGAGTACCTTAAAAAAAATGAGAAGTCGAATAATACACTATTTAAGGTGTACACCTCAATAATGATTGTCCAAAAAAATCCAAGAAGTGCTAGACTTCAAGGATTTAGTTTCTCATGATTTAATTTAAGAAACTATTTTTAAAATAAATTTACATAAAGACTAGAAAAACTATTAATTTTAAAATAAATTTGAAAAGAAAACACTTTAGTAAAATAAGTTTAAATAAAAAAAACTAGGAAGATATTAGTTTTAAAAAAAAAGAGTTTGAAAATATATTTCAGTAATGAAAATAAATTTAAATAAAGATTAAAAACATTTTGAAAATGAGTTTGAAAAAATATTTTAATATATGTTATAATTATTCTAAGTAAAAAAATATTATAAATAAAATATATGCAAAAAAAATAAATTACAAAACAAATATATAAAAAAAGAAATAAAATAAAACAGAAGGGTGTGCAGTAGCAAACAAAGGTGTGTGGTTAGTAAATCCAATTGGGCTTGGTTTGAAGGCCCAATAAAGCATAACAGATAGCCAGCAGGGGGTGCAACATTATTGCAAACAGAGATACCAAAATAAAACCGGTTGGGCTCTGGGCCCAACTCCAAAACAGACAAAAAACGCAAGCCAAACGGGGGTATTATGAATATGTGGGGTGTAGTCCGAAATGAAGAAGAAATGGGCCGGAAAGGCCCACTAACCCATATGATGGTGTCCGTGAGTCATCATCACCTTCTCAACAAACCCTAATTCCGCAGCTTATTACTCCCTTTCAGTCCGTACTGTACAAATCCTAGCCGTCACCGTCCTCAACCTCTCATCCCCCTCCGTCTTCTAAAGTTCTTCCCACGAACAAGAAACAAACTTTTTTTTCAAAATCAGTACCGTCTTCTTCAAATACTATCACCATTTACAAAACAAAATCAAACCACAACAGTGAAATCAAAGCAATCTGGTTTCCATTTTAAGTTAGCATTGCGATCGATTGAAGCTGACGGAGGGTTTCGTTGGAGTTCGGAGCTGTTGTTCGCAACGATGAAGTTTTAGATCCATGGAAAAAAATGAAGATTCACTGAGGTAGATTGGAGTTCGTATATGCATGATTCGCGTTTGCAGAAGGTTGAACTGGGGAATGATTGAAGGTGCGTTTGACGGTCCAGATCTGGAGTTTGCGAAGATTTGCTGTAGTTGTTTGTTCGTCAAAGAACAATGAAGGTTTGATAGTGAGGCTTGACGAGTTTGTTAGTGATTTCTGGAAAGTGTTCGTGAAGATGTTTAAAAGTAGATCTGGAAATGTTATTGTTTGAACGTTTTGGTGGATGAAAAGAAAACGAGCTCAGATCTTGATTTGGTTTGTGTTTTCGTTATTATGTTCATGAAGATCTAGAGAAAACTTGAAAAGAGAAGTTCGTTAGTGTTTGAATCTGTGACGTTTTGAAGAAACTGCGTTGTTATGTTCGTTGGTGTTTGAAAGGAATCTGGGTTTGGAAGGTGAAGGTTGAAGTGTTCGTATGGATGTTCGAAGGTTGTTGAACTAAGATCTGGAATGGTGTTTTTGGTTGAAGATCCGAAATTTTTTGGAATGGTTGTTAGGGTTTGTAGAAATTCTTGAAAACTTTATGAACATGGTTGAATGTATGAAGATTTCTGGGGAAAAAGTTTGAAGGTGAATGAGTTTTGTTGAAAAAAATGATGAACACAGGATGAACATTGAAGAACACCATGGATTTCTGGGAAAAAAAATGAAGGTTATATGAACATGAGTTTTTTTCCGGTGGAATGATGAACTTTCCGGTGACGTTTCCGGTGTGAGGGCGGTGGGATTTGATTCATTTGGATTTTGCCGGTGAAGTGAGTTGGTGTTTGAATGGGATGGTGAGGTGGCGCCGTTAGGGTTGTGTGTCAGCTAGGGTTAGTGTTGCGAGGTGGCGGCTGCTAGGGTTTCAGCCCTTGGAAAGTGTGTCTGTCTTTAATGCAAGAAGACACTAGGCTTTATAGCCTGCTGACAAGTGGCAAAATCTGACCTAATGGGCCTGCATGCATCTGACTAGTGGACCAAAGACATCTCATTAGAATCTGATTAATTAAGGATGAATTCAGAGAATGGATTAAAAATTGGCTTAATTAAATAAGTAAGATTATAAAACGTTTACACTTAAAGATTAAAACAAACCTAACTAATATTAATTAACTAATAAGATTAAACTAAATTTGAATAAATAAATAAATAAAAAGATGATAATTAATTACTAATAATCTAATAAAGTAATAAATAAATAAATAAAACTAAACTATAAATGCTTTAAATAATTTCAAAAAAAAATCTAATAGAGTTAATATTAATAAAAATAAAAGATAATTAACTACTACTAATCTAATAAATAATAGGTGAATAAAAAAAACTCTAATGACTATATAAAGAAGTCTATTAAAAAAAACCAAAACTTAATGAACTATATTTTAAAAGAAAAATAACATTCTACTCTAATTAATAAAAATATTAAACAAAAGCAAATTAATTCTAATATTAACTCTAATAGTAATAAAATAAATAAAATGACAAAATAAAATAAAAAAGAACAAAAGGGTATATTTGCAAGAAAAAAAAAAGAAAATGAAAATGGAAGCTAAATTGATCAAAATGCCCCCTCAAGCCACGTGTCACACTTTTATTGGACAAAAATGGATAAAATTTAAAAAAAAAACACCTGATTTCAGGTGGACACGTGTCTAAACGGCATGAAACCAAAATGAGAAAATATTTACAAAAAGGGTAGGACAAATTTAGGGTATGACACATATAGGTTAATCGGTTAACACCTTTCCAACGTGCAAAATATTCAAATTTTTCATGTGTTAATCGGTTAACACTGTTAGAGATCCCAAAAATACAATTTTAACTTGTGTTAATCGGTTAACCTATATGGTTAAACGGTTAACACTGAACGTTTTTCCAAAAACACTTAATTTTAAAATACCAAGAGTATTTTAAAAGAGTTTAAAAAGGTTTTGTGTTAATGGTGAAGTGAAGTGAGATTAAAGAACACTTGCATACATAATTCTAAGTAAGCAATGTTATACCGTGTCTTGAATCTTCAACACCACTTGAAATTTTGAAAGATGAAACTTTGATCCATAGCGATGTATGCGATCTTGCGATGTTCTTGATAATTTATTCTTGTTGATATGTTTGCACCTCTTGCTTTTTATGGAGAGATTAAGATAGAGAAGCTTCTGATTTTATCTTCAGTGTATATACCCCCACAGGTATATAGTGTAAGCAGCTTCAATAAGCATATACCCCCACGGGTATATAGAGAAAGTATCTTGCTTGCCAAACTTGTATGAGTTGTCTTCATCAAAACATAAACGACTTTGAATCTTGATTCCACATTTATATCTTTGATCCAGAAGCCACCAAAAACTATATTGACGGATCAAGATCTGTGGATGAAAGAAATAATCTCAAAAGAATTGCCATAAACAAAACATAGTTTCTGCATATGGCACATCACTTTTAAGTTTAGGTCTTAGTTTAATGCTATACTTAGAGACAAATATGCAAAATGGTGTTTTGATTTTTATGAGTTGTATAAGTTGGAGACACATGAAGAATTTGAGCATCAATGGCTGGAAGTTGTTGCTAAGTATAACTTGCAGTCAAATAAACATGTGAAAAGATTGTATGAAATTAGAAATTATTGGGCGCTCGCTTATCTTCGTGACTATTTCTTTGGAGGGATGACAACCACCGGAAGATCAGAAAGTATCAATGCATTTATTAAAAGATTCATCGATTCTCATACGAGTTTAACTGACTTTGCAAAACAGGTATGATGTACTAATATTTTCAATGCATTAGTTTTTTTTGTTTCTAATCTTATGCATTAACTAATTTAAATTAATTTCAGGTTGATATTGCAATTGATGATATTAAACAAAAATAAGAGCATGATATAATGTTGGGAAAGTGCAAGGGATTGACTATGAAGTTGATGTCACCCTTACAAGAGTAAGTTCATAGTGTTCTCACACGTTTTGTTTTTCATAAGTTTCAAAAGGAATTTGAAAGGTCCATTCAATATTCAATTCATCATGAAAATGATAATATGTTTGTGTTGCACTATTATAAAGATGTTAATAGTAGAAAACATGTAGTCTTTTGGGATGGTAAAATAGTTACATGTAGTTGCAAGAGCTTTGAATTTTGGGGGATATTATTTCGTCATATTCTTAGTATTTTTCTTCACAAAGATTGCCATGAAATTCCTTCTAACTACTTGCCATCACAGTGACGGCTCCAAACACCATTCAATGATGATGAAATAGAGCCTTAGGTTAATGTTGTCATTGAAGAAGAAGTAATAAATTGCAACAATGAAGTTCATTGTCCTCCAAAGTCTAAACCAAAAGGTCGTTCCAAACAAAGACGTCTTAAAGGTGGAAAAAAGTTATTACATAACATAAACACTTGTGGATTGTGCAAAAGTCTAGGACATAACATTGCTACATGCCCTTTAAAAGAGAAAAAAAGAATAACAACAAGAAGAAGAAAGCTTGTGAAGATGCAAATTTAAACCTGATTCTTCTTTCAAAAGTTTAGGTGCATATTTTTTATTCAAAGAGTTATTTATTTTTCGAGTTTTTTTTATTACTGTTACCGCCATACTCCAAATTTTGACCTGGCATTTTAAGACTTGCATTCAACTGACTTAATTTTCACTTTACATCATTTTTATAGTATAAAATGCTTTTCATCATGCATAATGCCCAAATTATCCGTCAGAATAAACTTGTCATATTTACAATCAAACCAAGCAAACTGAAAGTCAACTGTGCGTAAAATCAATGAACGAAAAATTTCAAAATTGAGCTTGCAGCCGTCATTTATTTTAATCTATGTTTTGTGTAGTTTAACCTGACATGTTCGTTTTAATTTTTGATGATTTTTCGACCATGTTTTGATCAGCCTGAGCATTTTTATCGGTTCTGATTTACTTTGAAATTTGACAAAACGCTGTATTTTTCCGAGTGATTTATTCAACACTGATAATTTTGGTGTAGTCATTTTAATTTTCGAACACTTTAGTACCCGACTTTTTATTTATTTATTTTATCATTTTATTTTTATTTTTTTAGTTAGATAATTATTTAGTTAATTTAGTTAATTAGGTATTTAATTTAGGTTAAATTTAATTTATTTTTATCATTTATATTTCTTTTTATTATATATAAAAATGTTTGTTTTTATTTCATTTTTAGTAGCCTTGTTTACTAAGTCTTGGAAAGAGATATTTCATTTTGTTTCATATAGTAAACCTAATATATATATTGCAATGCATGGAAAAATAAAAAACCAATCCATTTTCACACAGGGGGTGGCGCCTCACTTACACCATAAATCTTCACCACTCTACACTCATAACCAAGACCCTTACCATCTTCATGCTTTTTCCTACTAATTTCTTCCATAATTTTCAAAAGATAACTAAACCTCCATAACTCTCATACATGATCCACTCATCATGAGTTTTTTTCATATATACTAAACCCCACAAACTCCTTTTAATGATTTTCTTCCTTAATAATCATCTCAAATCCAACTCCATAACTCATTACAACAAAGAACATATCTACTCCACTTTTCAAACTTATTTTTTTCTCTCATTTTCCTCCAAAACAACCACTCAATATTACACACAAGCAACAATATCAAATTCATCACCATAACACACAGTGCATATTCAAATACCAACACAACCGGGAAAAAAAACAATCGCAGCTCCATAGCATCCTTCCAATAGCAACCTTAAAATCCTTGTAACTTTGTTCACAACATCACACGGCAACATACACCTTCTGCCTCCTCCAAAACGATGTCGGTTAATCCACTACCACATCACCATACAAATAAATATGTTGCTGCGCTCATGCTTCCTTATTTGTCATCATCACCACAGTGAATAAATAAACTACAACCACCACTATAGAAATCGTACTCCCTCCACATCCCTCTATCTCCAACCTCTTTTCAAGTTTTTGATTCGCCACACAAATCCACCAAACCTCCAAAATTGTTGCAACGCCACACCACCACAAACTCGTAACAGTGATGACACCTAATTAAGGCACCATTCAACGACACTCTCCATGCTCACCTTCACCACCCAACCGATGCTGCTTTCAATCACCATCAAAAGTAGCGGTAACAAACTCCTCAAGACAAACCAGATTGAGAGGAATGTGAGATTCAAGAATGAATAAGAAGGGAGACGCGGTATGAGAGCAGTAGACGCGATGAATTGACATAGAAAGGTTGAGAGAAAAAATAAACTGACGCGCGGTGCAAGAGGTTGATGTTCTAACCTTGTTTTTAATCTCATTTGTTTTAGGCTGATATTGTGATGCACATGGGTTTAGCCTTGTTTTTTCTTTTAAAAAACCATTGTTGCCTTGATCTTGTTGGGCTTTCCTAGGCCCATGGTCATTTGAACCCTTCTATACACACACCCTTATTAGCATATGCACCTCTTCCTTTTATTTATTTTGTTTTTTATTTTATTTTATTTATTTTTATTTTTAATTTCTTTTCCAATTTATTTTTGCATTCTTAACTTCTTTTAAATCTCTTGATTCCGATTCTTCTTTTTTCTTTTTAAAACTTTTTTCAATCTTTTTGATTGTTTTCAATTCTATATTCTTTATTATTATTATTTCTTTTTGTTACCTCTGGATTTAATAATCATATGATGTTTCTTTTTATGTTTGTATCTATTTCCATTTGTTTCCTTCTTCGATTTTTTTATCCATTTTGATTCTCTTTTTGATTTTTGGTCAATGAGATCTTGAATATCGTAGATGAATGGTTTCAAGGTTGATTAAACTTTAAATGTTTCAAAAATGTTGATGAATGATCATTTGAATCATTCTTGACGCTTTGAGGCACTTATAGGTTTCGTTTGATTAATCATTTGAGACTTTTGATTAAATATGAGACTATTATGTTGTATTGAGCTCGCTTACCATTGACTTACTGACTTTACCTTCTTGTATCTATAAGTTTTATCCTTTATTTTCTCTTGCTCATACCTTGTGTTCGTCATTACCCATCTAACTCATGCATCTTTTGTTATGTCATATTATTTCTCTTTTTTTGTTTGATTCTATTCTGTGCTTGATACTTCCACGTCTTAGGCTCAACTTCTCTTGTTAATTCATCTTGATGCTTGAGTTATGCCTCAGTTATTTGTTTGCTTGTATGTTCATATGTTCCCTTAGGATCTCCTAGTTCTACTTAATTTTTTTATTAAGATCGAAGTAGGATAGATTTTAGGTTCTTAATCCAAGCATGTTAACATTAGGTTAGAATTTCCCCTTTGATCTTTATCTTAGGTCCACCTTGCATGATCACATTAGGATAGAATCTCCCTTCATCCTCAACTTTAGGTCCATCTTGCATGATCATATTAGGATAGAGTTTCCCTCTGATCTCAATCTTAGGACCACTTTGCATGATAACATTTAGGATCCAGTTCCCCTAGATCTTCTTTCTTTTTGCATCCAAATCTTTTCTTGCATCAAAAATCCAAAAAAACACTTAATAAATGTGATGCGTATAGTATGTCATGAGTCTTAAGTACATGAGAAAAGATGAGCGGAAGTTTTCCTTACCTCTTCTTAGAATATTTTGTACGTGAGACATTTGGATCATTTGTACAAAATATTCGCTCCTATTGTCATAGACTTTAGTATAATACGCGTCTCAAACCCTTTTCAAAAAACCTTAACAAAATCACTTCAACAAATGCAAATCATTTTGTCCTTCAGAATTTTCTGTTCAAACCTCCTTTTCAGAAAGGGTGTGTTATTTCCATTTTACTGCAATATAGGCTAAAGCATAAGTCTCCTCACATGTGAATGACAAAACCTAATTGCTAGAATGTGAACGTTAGCATCGTCTATAAAATCACAAACCAAACAACCCGTAGTCCCACAAATTACAGACGCTCTGATTTCTCATTTCTTTTGAGAATACGTAGGCACAAGGGCTCCAATCCTTGTCGAGCAACCTTCCCATTTTCACTGTAGTCCTCTAAACTACGATTACTCTAACTTTTCCATGGGGTTATTTCTATTTTGAATCTGGTGATTTAATTCAGACTACAGTTGATTGATTTTGTATCCTAGGTGGCACTCAAATTAAGGAATCATATATTCTAGTGGAATTTAGAGTTGTGCCGTTTTTTAAAGTATGTAAACTTTTTAGGAAACTTGGGATTGATGAATATATTCTTGAGGAGAATATTTTGCAGATTCTATGGTGCAGAATAGTTGCTGTGTTGAAGTCCATATCCAGTCTTATTTAGGGTTATAAATAGGATGGATTTAACCTAGTTTAGGTATCAAAAATCACATTGAATTTTGTGAGTTTTTAGGGTTTGTGCTTTGCGAGCCTCTCTTGTATTGTGTGAATACTTGAGTTGGACTATTTTATTGAGTTGTAATTGTTTAGTCACTGCTGTGATTGAAAGGGAATTGAGAAAGGTCTCATGCCTAGGAGAGTCTTAGGTAGAAATATAGCACAGGTAGTGATTAGCTGACAAGTTATAAACGAGGGATTTTAGCTTTGAACTAATACTATTTAGTGGATTTCATTCCTGGCTTGGAAGCCCCCATACATAGGTGAGTTGCACCGAACTGGGTTAACAATTGTTGCGTGTTTCTTTACTTTTTTTCATTATACTATTGTGCTTGTTCTTTCCATTAAAAAGCAAAGATCAAGTGTCTCGACATCTTGTTAGGACATCTTCGTGATCTTCTATACCAGAATTTTAATTAGTAAAAACTTCCATGTTCCACTACTTCAACCTGTCGTTTAGGATCTTGAGTTTTGTATTGTGAACAAACATTGGAAAACCCACTACTCTCTCCATCCAACAAGATTTGACCAAGTCCAAACAACCACTATGAATAGACCAAAATTTAGGAATTTAAAGCTAGAAGCAAAAATGTGACAACTGTGTTTGAATTCCAAAAGAAAAAGGTAATAATATAACTTATTTTTTTATATTAAAGTGAGGTAGAAGACTGTAGTACAAAGGTCAAGCCAGAACTAATTTCACATTGACCTATCAAGCCTTCTTTCATTGTGTTGGTTATCACACATACCATTAAACCAAGTAAAACTTATTCCTCTAGTAGGGATATGTACCAAGTCATCAATTTCGGTTCACTGCCTAAAGTCATCCATAGGTTGTCTAGCAGGGTTATGAGTACCATGATGTTCATGAGAAACTAAAATGGTGTTGAAATCAAGTAGAGAAATACATTGAAAAGATATAAAAAGTTTTCTCATATTTAGAGACAAGAAAGGAAACTTGTTGCTCATGTGTGGAAATAATGGTAGGATTCAAATGAGATTTGCAAAAGCATAAAAGGTTAGGTAGTAAGGAATTCCTCTCATTACTAGGAAAAAAATTTAGGCTTGGTCTTTGCAGCCAAGATAAAGAAAAGGCATGACAATCTATTCAAAGCTCAACAATAAAGATTATGTCTGGATGGTTAGATTTAATGAGTCTTTTCTAGGCTAACCTTGTAGGGGAGTTAGCCATACCCTTTACACTTTAATATTATCATTTCATTGGGAAGGTTTATAATTACTAGCCTTTGATTTTCTTCCATAATAGGAATTATATTATGAGGCATTATTTTGTTTTTTATTTTTTGGTTTGGATTGTACCATCTTGAAAGGAGCTTCTGCAAATAGAGTTATCTTCAGAAACAAGTAAACATACTTCCTCAAATTTAGAAATATTAGCCAAAGATTGTTTTAGAAACTCCGTGTTTTTCTTGTTTCTAATATCGAAGGTAGTTTATGAGTTGACCTCATCAAAGGGATTATGCTACTCCACTTGTGTAACATCAACAAATTTTGAGGAATGAGAGCTAGCATCTTCCACCACAGGATTAGAGGAGTCTAACTGCTTGTTAACTGCCAGGATGTCATTTCCATCCACCATGCCAAGT
The DNA here is from genome assembly GCA_963859935.3 of Lathyrus sativus. NCBI lineage: Eukaryota > Viridiplantae > Streptophyta > Magnoliopsida > Fabales > Fabaceae > Lathyrus > Lathyrus sativus. The sequence continues at coordinate 385,730,384 of OZ012736.1, forward strand.
GGGGAGAATTGATTATGATGTGACACTACTTTAATTGACTTATCATTCTCTACTTTAACAATGTGTGTCTTTTAGAGTTGTCCAACTGCCTTCTTAGGTGCTTTAGAAGTGAAGACCTTATCACAACCTTTCTTGTTGTGAAGGTTCCTGGATTACACAATTGTCTTCCACATGGACATCATCCCTAATAGTACAAACCCTTCCATCTCTAGTATGAACAAATAACTTCTTTTGGTTATTCTCTTCTTTCCTTTTTGACTTGTTTATATTCACCTAGAGGGGAAAACTTCTTATGATTACCAATGAAGTGACCAATTGCCTTACAATGAATGCAATAATTAGGAAGGTTCTAATAGTCAATATTAATAAAGAGAGCAAATCATTTTCTCTCCACCAAGACTTTATGTCTCAAGGGGGCACCACTCCTACTAGAAATGGTAAAGAGTATGTTAGGGCGTCGATATTCTTGTGAAAGCCCATAGAGCTTTAACATTCTAGGGTTTAATTTCCAAATGGACACAAACTTAACTCTTCTGACATTCTCCACGGACGAGAATGGGAACTCGTTGAAACCCTTTCCTAGAGAGATAACCCCTATTTGGCCAAATCCTTCCCAAGCAGATATAACTTGTTCTTTAAGTCAACCCTTGTGAGTGGTGTAACACCTTTCTACCAAATATTACGCCCGTGCAAGTTATGCTTATATGATTCCAAACTTACAAAGTATTCATCTTCTGGGATCGTAATAGCTAGTGTATCACCCAAGCTTGAGGCAAGTGTGAGAGATGAATGTCACAAGCATTTGTAAGGGTTTTGCGAAGGATTTTGGGCATATAACTTGTTCATTTGTTTCAACTTCTAGTTTTCTTGAAGAATCTAGACAAGGCCAAGGAATAAGGATAGAATCCATGATGATCGAAGTAGAAATAAGATAGGCGGTGAAGTTAGGTAGGGATTACACAAAGAATCTCTTATATTATTTCAATTTTTTTGTTTTAATATTTAATTATTTAATGTTTCACTTTAATTTTTTTTCTCCGTATTCTATTAGTTTGTGTTACCTTTGATATTTGTGTATTATTTTGAATAATTTTGAATTTGTATTTAATTTAAAAATATAAAAATATTTTTAAAAAATAATATAATAACAAATGTCATAGAAGTATTTATTTTTTATATTTTATAAAAGATATTTGTTTAGGCCAGACTCGAATAATATATTTTAAATTCATATTATAATCAAACTTTTTCTTGACATGACTCTAAAAAGCTTTTAGTCCGACCGAGCAAACTCCCCCTTTGATTCGACCCTATGTGTATTTGAATCTTATTTTAAAAAGTTAAAGAATATTATTCAGACAACATTTTTGTCACTGGACACCGTATTTACATAGTCTACGATAAATATATGATATCATTTTATTTTAAATTCTCTCAACGAATGATAATAACTTTTATAAATTATAATGATGTATTTTTTTTATATAGAAATTTTCATTTTTAAATACAGAAATGATATTCATACCCCACTTTTTTATTATATTTATAACGTGAATATTGTTTTTTTCTCCATGAACAATATTCTCATGAATAGTGATTTAAAAATAGTGAAACAAAATTGATTAATAAAATGTAAAAATTAATTAATGAAATAATGAAATCAATTAATAAACACCAGACATTAAAAATAATTTTTAACAATAAAAGAAATTAATTAATAAAATATAAAAAATTAATTAATTAAATTATAAAATTGATTAATCATATAATTTTATATTAATATTATTTAATTTAAAAATTAAAATAATAATTTTTATATTTAAAACTATAATATAATATTTCATTGTTTACCATATTGATAAACAATAAAATAAGTGTAAATATAGTAATTTAGTGAAAGAATAACATTTTTCTTTTAAATAAAATCCTCCTTTAAATGTATTCAATGCATTTCATATACAACAATGCAAATGCCATTACCTGTAGGCCATTGGGCGGCAACGCACGAATAAATTAACAAGAAATCCAAATTTTATTGTAGCAATTAGCAAAATATGTAACAAAACAAATAGTATAAACCCAAAAAATAATCATTTCTGCATATAATACTAGTGTATATTTAGAGGTCATTTTGAGAAGCATTAGTTTCAAATTTATGAGCCAATATGTGCTTCAGAGTTAGCAGGGAACTCACTAGAGAAGAGTTAAAAGAGAAAGAGAGACGAAATAAATCAAAACTGAAGGAGAATGAAAAGATAGAAAGATAGAGGAAAGCAACGGAGAAAGAAAGGCTGAAGAAAGAGGAGAGGCAGAGAAAGGAAAAGGAAGAGAAAAAGATAAAAGAGAATAAGAAATTAGCAAAAGAGGAAGTGATAAGAAAACAAGAGAAGGAAAGGAGAAGACATAGTTGCAAGGAAAAGATTAAGAAAGGAAAATGAAAATATGAATGAGATTACAATAGAAACTAATTATTGTGAGTCACTTAGAATCATATATCATGATTATTTCTATAGTTTAGTTATTTTCTTAATTTTTACATAAGCTATTATCAAGATATAATTATGAGCCATTTGAATAGTATACATGAAATTCTTAAGTTCAAATCTTTTTGTCTTTGTTCTATGAATACATGAAATTATTAAGTTCAACCCTTTTTGTCTTTCTTCTACAAAAGCATATATTATTTTCTCTAAAAAAACCTAAGGGTGAAATTAATTTTTTTTTTAAAAATAGAAGAAAAGAAAAATTGTAGCTTTAAACTTGTTTCAATATATTGATGAGTTTCTAACAATTTTTTGGTTAGGGATCCAACCTTATATCGATTATTTATTTTTATATAACTCAATTAATATATATGAGTTGAATTACCTCGTTATATTTGATTATATCATTATCTATAAATTTAATTAAATACATTCATGTGGAATGATGGAAGGAGAAGATTCATAGTGACAATTTTTGTTTATAAAATTTAGTTTAAAGTGATTTTTATTATTAGACCTAAAGCAAGTGTTTCAATTATCTTTTACCTTAATAAAAAAAATTAAATACCAAACCGATATTTTTTTTTAATTAAGAACAATTTATTTGTAGTCCTGTGTAACACCCCAAATCTAAACTTATGGATAACAGAAAAAACAACAATTCATATAGCAAACAAAGCGCAGCAGCACAAACATTGACTGCATGACGGTCGTCATGAGCTTGTGACGGTCGTCACACGGACAAAATTCCTCATATCAGAGATGTTACACTTCAACCTGACAGACAACAATCATTATGCAACAACTTGCAAATATCATACGTAGCACGAAATTGGATGAACAATCACCAATCTATTACTTAACCATTTAATCATAAAACAACTCGTCATTACTTCCGGTGGAAGTTCAATAAAGTATACAACATGTTCTCTTAAAACAATTTAATAAAAACATCGTAACAAGTTCAATCAACAATAACATCGACTAAAATAATAACAGCAATCGTCCATCCCCCCAAGAGTGCTACGTATCAGAGCGACCAACGACACCTTAACGGGAACTACGCTCTATTCCTGACTACCTGCAAATTACCACCAGAGGAGGTAACATACAACGGAAAAGGGTGAAATATCAATAATATAACATAAAACATGATAGAAAACATGCCGGAAACTCATCACAGCATTATAGGTTTCGAAATCATAAACATCATCGGCAACAACTGCGAGTAATCCATATCTCACATAAACAACATTAACATACAACTAGCGTAATTATGCGACTTCGTGCGACTCAACAATGCGACTCAACTGTGCACATGCATGTTGTACCATTTAGGAGCCAACACTCCAAAACTCGGGACAGGGCCAACACCCCGAACCCATCTAGGAGCCAACACTCCAAATAACGCCAATACAGACACAACCGTCGCCAATCCTGGCCAAATGCTATGCCATGAAATGCATCTATTATGGACTACAACACAACCATAGCAACCATACAACAAGGCATTACGCCTACAACCAGAATGCCCATAACAGAGCATCATAACATCATACCACTCATACAACCATCACTTTCTACCCGTTCACATACGGGAACAATAACAACATAATTTCAACATTTACGACTGTTCATGTAAAGGAACATTGCAACATCGTATCAACAAATAGGAACTCAAAGTGTTCATACAAAACGGCTATTCCTATACAGGTATAACATCAACATCAGTTCAACAATTAATCTTTAACATCTTATCGTAATAACAACATTACGACATTTTCTTACATAATTAATTACAAATCAATCATAACCAGGTAACTGTCCTTTTTTTTTGGCCAATTAGGGAAAACCATTAGAGCGTTGTACGAATAACTGTATAGCATATTCGTTCTACGTATTTGCCCATAAGGAAAACCTTAGAGCATCGCACTAATAACTACATAACACATTCATTCCTACATAGAAATCTAGTCCCATTAGAGAAACCTTTTCCTTAACATTTATCGATTAACGAAAACTATACCTATGACTCGATTCCCCACATGAATTCGATCATACCCACATATAGAATTGAACCCCACCCTTACCTTAGAATTAAGGTCAATTCCACGCTCTCCGGTTCCGCTACCGCTCTACGGTGACTTTTCTGCAGAAATCCTCCAAATTCGCCGGTGGTTGATTCTTTGCTCTCAACTTTCCTCAATGTGTGACTTCTCTTTTCAGTCTTTCCTTTCCCCAAATGGTGTAATTGAGGGTAAAAGAGTCTACGAGAATGTATTTTTTTCTACCCACTCTCAACCACATCCAAATTCTGCATTTAACTGAATTTCATTACTATGACGGTCGTGGCAAGTCCATGACGAGCGTCACGGTCGTGGCAAGTCCATGACGATCGTCATATCAGAAGAATTAAATTTTTTTCAATTTTTTTATAGATAGAGAATCTCTTTAGCTTTCCAACGCTTCAGACGGGGGTCAAATCCGACTTACGGATCAAGAGATATGATTTTTCGAAGTTTTCCTAAAACTGCTACGGAATTTTACACTTTTTCCCGATAATTCGACCGATTCAATTCCTTCCTTTGATCCCAACACATACTCAACTACGACTACGACACAACGAGACATAGCAAAGTCATAATTGAGTTTAATCGAAATAAAACGGGCGTTACAACTCTCCCCTACTTACAAGTATTTCGTCCTCGAAATTACCTTAATCAAACAGCTCGGGATAAGACTCCCGCATCTTGCTCTCTAGTTCCCACGTCAAGCTTTCGCCAGCAGCTCCCAACCAGACCACTTTCACCAAAGAAATCTCTTTACCTCGTAACGTCTTCACCTCCCGATCATCAATTCTCACAGGCTTCGTCTCCACAGTAAGATTCTCACGTACTTGCACATCGTCCATGGGAATGACATGCGACAGATCTGAAATATACTTGCGGAGCTGTGACACATGAAATACATCGTGTAGATTCGACAAATTTGGCGGCAGCGCCACTCGATATGCCACCTTTCCAACTCTACCCAATATCTGATACGGACCAATGAAACGAGGAGTAAGCTTCTTAGATTTCAAAGCTCTACCAACACCGGTCACAGGCGTGACTCTAAAAAATACATGATCTCCAGCTTCAAATTCTAAATCCTTCCTGCGCTGATCATGATAACTTTTCTGCCTACTCTGTGAAGCTTTCATCTTTTCTCGAATTAACTTCACCTTCTCGATAGTCTCTCGAACAATCTCCGGTCCGAGTACCACACTCTCTCCCGATTCATACCAACACAACGGAGTCCTACACCGCCGACCATACAAAGCTTCGAATGGTGCCATTCCAATACTAGAGTGATAACTGTTATTATAAGTAAACTCTATCAACGGAAGGTATGTATCCCACGAACCACCTTCCTCAAGTACACATGCTCTCAGCAAATCTTCTAAAGACTGAATAGTCTGTTCAGTCTGACCATCTGTTTGAGGATGGTATGCTGAACTCAACCTCAACTTAGAACCCAAAGCCTCTTGCAGACTCTTCCAAAACTCAGAAGTAAACCGTGGATCTCTATCCGACACAATACACAACGGAACACCATGCAACTTAACAACCACTCTAACATAAATCTCTTCCAACTTCGATACTGGAAAAGTGATGTTAATAGGAATAAAGTGAGCTGACTTTGTAAGCCTATCAACAATCACCCAAATAGAATCACATCCTCTCAAAGTGTTCGGCAAACCCGTTACAAAGTCCATTGAAATGCTGTCCCATTTCCATTCTGGAATTTCTAACGGTTGCATCAACCCAGCAGGTTTTTGATACTCAACTTTCGACTTCTGACAAGTCAAACATGCATACACAAAACGTGCTACATCACGCTTCATACCAGGCCACCAAAACAGATTCTTCAAATCATTATACATTTTCGTCGCTCCTGGATGAATACTCAACTTAATTCTGTGACTCTCTTCCAGAATTGCTTTCTTCATATCTGCATTATTAGGAATGCAAATACGACCAAGAAATCTCAACACTCCTTGCGCATCCAACTGATAATCATTATCTTCCGCATGATCTACTCGAGGCATTAAATCCACCAACTTCACATCTAATTTATGAGCTTCTCTAATGCTGTCCAGAAAATCATTATTAATCTTTAACATGCCCAACTTTACACTCTTCAGTGTTACTTCACAAACTAAACTCAAATCTCTGAATTGCTCAATCAACTCTAATTCTTTAGCCATCATTGCTGACATATGCAAAGTCTTGCGGCTTAAGGCATCAACTACAACATTATCTTTTCCCGGATGGTAATGTAACCCAAAATCATAATCCTTTAAAAAACCTAGCCACCTTTGTTGCCTCATGTTCAACTCTTTTTGGTCAAACAAGTATTTCAAACTCTTATGGTCGCTGAACACTTCGAATCTCGAGCCATACAAATAATGTCTCCAAATCTTCAGCACAAAAACAACGGAAACAAGTTCTAAATCGTGCGTGGGATAATTCTTCTCATGGATTCTCAGCTGTCTTGAGGCATACGCAACTACTTTATTATTCTGCATGAGTACTCCTCCTAAACCAAACTTAGAAGCATCACAGTATACAACAAACGGTTCTTCTGCGTTAGGCAAGATCAATACCGGAGCAGACGTCAACCTTTTCTTTAACTCCGTAAAACCTGCTTCGCAATGAGCATCCTATACGAAAGTCTTCTCTTTACAAGTCAACTTAGTTAACGGAAGGGCCAACTTAGAAAAACCTTCAATAAACCTTCTATAATAACCAGCAAGTTCCAAAAAGCTTCTAATCTCCGTTGCCGACTTCGGAGTTTCCCATTTCAACATGGCATCAACCTTAGATGGATCTACGACAATTCCATCACCTGATATAACATGACCCAAAAAGCTAACTTCCTCCAACCAAAAGTCACATTTCGACAGTTTCGCAAACAACTTCCTTTCTTTCAACACTTGCAGCACTAATCTCAAGTGCTCAACATGCTCCTCCTTCGACTTCGAATAAATTAGGATATCATTAATGAATACTACCATGAACCGATCCAAATACTCATGGAAGATACGGTTCATGTATTCCATGAAAACTCCCGGCGCATTAGTAACGCCAAAAGGCATTACCGTAAACTCATAGTGTCCATACCTGGTTCTGAACGCAGTTTTCTGAACATCGTCATCTTTTACCTTAATCTGGTGATACCCCGACCTCAAATCAATTTTACTAAACGCTCGCGCTCCAACCAATTGATCCATCAAGTCATCAATTCTCGGAAGCGGGTATTTGTTCTTAATCGTAACTTTGTTCAGTTGCCGGTAGTCAATACACAACCTCATACTGCCATCCTTCTTCTTCACTAACAATACCGGAGCTCCCCACGGTGATACACTTGGTCTAACGAACTTCTTCTCAAGTAAGTCTTCCAACTGTTTCTTCAACTCTGCCAATTCAGATGCAGACATCCTGTACGGTGCCATAGACACAGGTCTGGTACCGGGTACAAGATCAATAGAAAATTCAATTTCCCGTTCCAGAGGAACTTCAGGAATTTCATCTGGAAACACCTCAGGGAAATCACAAACAACTTCCAATTCATCGATTATCGCTTGATTCTCAATGGGTAATGATGCCACCAACGCAAACACCTGAGCATCTTCTAGCAATATCTGCTTCATCTGTTTGGTAGTTACCCAACGCGCTCCCTCCTCCTCAGGAGTAGAGAATATCACCGACTTATCAAAGCAATTAATATGAACGCAGTTATACTCTAACTAGTTCATACCCAAAGACATGGATCTTCTGATACCCGATTGCTTTCTTGATTTAAGACTTCAATCCGTTCTCAAACTTGATACATTTAGAGAATTCAGCAGTCTCTGCGCTGTAGTGCGGGTAAAATTTAGCCAACTCCTTGAACTTCGCCGCATACTCAGTAACAAATCTGTCTCCTTGCTTCAGTTCAAGAAATTCAATCTGTTTCTTACCACGGACATCTTCCGGGTAATACTTCTTTAGAAATTTCCTACGGAATACAGTCCAAGTAACTCCTTCACCTGCAACTTCCAACACTGGACGGGTCTCTAGCCACCAGTCATCAGCTTCGACTGCTAGCATATGAGTCCCATAACGGACCTTTTGTGCTGAAGTACAATCCATAACACAAAAGATTCGCTCCATTTCCTTTAACCACTCCAATGCACCATCAGAATCATGTTTACCCTTGAAGGTGGGCGGATTCTCCCGTTGAAACATTGCCAAACTGCGAGACCCAACATCTCCAGCAGGATTCGGCTGATGTTCCATAGCATTAGCTAAAGCTTGCAGAACAGCAGCAATTGCAGCATCATTCCTCCCAGCCATTTCACTTAAGCTACAACAATCAACAGTCAGTTTTCATAATTAACGAGACTCTAGTGTTAGGCACGACGACTGACTCGACGACACTAGACAACTTGGCCGGACGGACCGACCTGCTCTGATATCACTAATGTAACACCCCAAATCTAAACTTACAGATAACAGGAAAAACAACAATTCATATAGCAAACAAAGCGAAGTAGCGCAAACATTGACTGCATGACGGTCGTCACACGGACAAAATTCCTCATATCAGAGATGTTACACTTCAACCTGACAGACAACAATCATTATGCAACAACTTGCAAATATCATACGTAGCACGAAATTGGATGAACAATCACCAATGTATTACTTAACCATTTAATCAAAAAACAACTCGTCATTACTTCCGGTGGAAGTTCGATAAAGTATACAACATGTTCTCTTAAAATAATTTAATAAAAACATCGTAACAAGTTCAATCAACAATAACATCGACTAAAATAATAACAACAATCATCCATCCCCCCAAGAGTGCTACGTATCAGAGCGACCAACGACACCTTAACGGGAACTACGCTCTATTCCTGACTACCTGCAAATTACCACCAGAGGAGGTAACATACAACGGAAAAGGGTGAAATATCAATAATATAACATAAAGCATGATAGAAAACATGCCGGAAACTCATCACAGCATTATAGGTTTCGAAATCATAAACATCATCGGCAACAACTGCGAGTAATCCATATCTCACATAAACAACATTAACATACAACTAGCGTAATTATGCGACTTCGTGCGACTCAACAATGCGATTCAACTGTGCACATGCATGTTGTACCATTTAGGAGCCAACACTCCAAAACTCGGGACAGGGCCAACACCCCGAACCCATCTAGGAGCCAACACTCCAAATAACACCAATACAGACACAACCGTCGCCAATCCTGGCCAAATGCTATGCCATGAAATGCATCTATTATGGACTACAACACAACCATAACAACCATACAACAAGGTATTACGCCTACAACCAGAATGTCCATAGCAGAGCATCATAACATCATACCACTCATACAACCATCACTTTCTACCCGTTCACATACGGGAACAATAACAACATAATTTCAACATTTACGACTGTTCATGTAAAGGAACATTGCAACATCATATCAACAAATAGGAACTCAAAGTGTTCATACAAAACGGCTATTCCTATACAGGTATAACATCAACATCAGTTCAACAATTAATCTTTAACATCTTATCGTAATAACAACATTATGGCATTTTCTTACATAATAAAATTATGTTCCGGTATGGGCCCAACCTCGACAGGCCCAATACCGCGTACGGCCCAACAGGTGAATCGGGCACGTCGGGCGCATGCGCCCTTCGGGACGAGCAGGGCATGCCGCCGAACACAAGCGACACCCCAACAACCTTTCACCATCCACCAGACGAGCAGGACCGTCCCCGGTTCACCAAAGCGCGGCCGTGGTTCCTCCCCTCCGCGGGGAGAACAACGCTCCTGGGTACCTCCCGAGCTCCCCTCCGCGGGGAGAACAACGTGCTCGGCGCATGTTCTCCACGTGCTCCCCTCCGCGGGGACACGTCATCAACCAACTGCCCACCTTCGAAAGAGCAGGTCAAACCCACTTTCCAGAGATCTAGGAGCAGTTGGACTAGGGCGAAGACCACGTCCTGGTCTTCACTACGCCACGTAAGCCCTAGCAGTCATTAGGGTTGGGCCTGGTCATCCAGCCCATCTTAAATGACCGTTGGCCCAGCGCTGGGGTCTCTCTATAAATACCCTCTTCCTCAAGAGGGTCGGGTAACTCTATTCTTCCCCTTTTCTGTACTATTGCTTCCACTCTGCCCAACTTCTTACTTTGGCATCGGAGTGTCTTGCAGGTACACCCCCCTCCTCCTTCTCGCGACCGGTGAACAGGTAGCCGTCCAGTAGCGCGTGGCCATATCGTGATCCCCTTCTGATCAGGTCAGATCAGTGGCGCCGTCTGTGGGAAACTGAAACTTCCCCGTTACTCCGAGCAGAAAACCAAAAGTTTCACCAAACCTCCACGATTATGGCTAGTCCACACCGCGACGACACTCTGCACGACCTTGCGCTCAACGTCGCCACCAACGGGAAGCAGACAGGAACGGCACGTCCGACAGAGGCCGACGAAAGGGACGGTCAAACTGCTTCACCATCATCCGCGGAACGGCCCCTTCAGGCCGATCACCGCCCCCCGAGCCCGCCAACATTCCACCCCGTTCCCATCCCGGCGGGAGCAGACCCGACGGTGGCCGCTCTCTTTACGGCCATCAACCAGACGAACCAGCTGCTGTTCCAACAAAATGCGAGAATTGGAGCATTAGAACGCATCGGCCCTCCGAGGTACCCCCAGCGGGAAGACCAGAACGGAGGTTCGAGGAGTCCCTCACCCCGACCCAGAAACCGCCGACCCCGGCTGGAGAGACACCGCTCGCAGGCGACACGAGAACGCACCAGATCCCCGGCAAGACACGTTCGCGGGAGGAACCAGAACGCCGCGGCGATCCCAACCGAGGACCCCCGAGGCGAGAACTCAGGCAGGAGATCGAGAACTCGAAACCAGGGGCACACCTTGAACGGCTCATCTCCCCACAGATCCCCGGCGCACAGCGACGAGGATGATTACCGCACCCCGCTATCCCGGGAGATCATGGCTGCCCCCATACCCCAGGGGATGGAGAAACCACCGACGCTGTCGACATACGACGGCACCTCCGACCCGGACGATCACCTGGAAGACATCGAGGCTATGCTCGACTACCGAAACGTCTGAGGAGCTATCAAGTGCAGGCTTTTCCCGACGACTCTGAGGAAAGGCGCTATGACCTGGTACAAAAGTCTGGAGCCCGAATCAGTTACGTCGTGGAGGGTCTTGAAGGACCTGTTCTCCAAACACTTTACGGCATCCCGACGTCACCCGAAGACGGAAGCAGTCCTCGGGGCAATCATCCAAGGCCCCGACGAACCTCTCCGAAAATACATCGAAAGGTTTACTCGGGAAGCCGTGCAGGTGACAACTTCCGACGAGATGAAACGCTACTTAATGGAACAAGGTCTGCGCCACGACTCCAAATTCTACGAGGCCGTAGGTATACACCGGCCCACATCCCTCCAAGATTTCCTCGACAGAGCCGCGCGTTACATCCGATTCGAGGAAACACAGGCGGCCAACTCCGCTCGCGACACTCGAGACAGAGAGGCCCCCCGCGGGCACCGAGACGACGGAGCTTCAAGCCATCGACGAGGAGGAGACCGCCGTCGGGAAGACCGCCCCCGCGAACCCCGCGAACAACGCGAACCACGCGGCCCGACAGGAAGATTCACAGAGTATACAGCCTTGGTCGCTTCACGCGAACGCATACTGGCCGAATGCGCTAAAACCGAGTTCGTTCAGGGAGGTGTCCATTTTCCGCGACCAACGCCGCCCAAACCCAACGTGGACAAGTCAAAATACTGCCGATTCCACAGGACCCACGGGCACGTGACGGAAGACTGCATCCATCTCAAAGATGCAATCGAAATTCTAATCAAAGACGGGCACCTGAAGCGATACACCCGAGGAGGTGAACCACCCAGGCCAGAGGCTCCGGAAGCCAAGAAAATCGAGGAACTCCCCTCTCCAGAGGACAGCGGCAGGCTCCAGGTCGCGTTGTGCGTCAGCCGCCCCGAGGATTGGTTTGCGAGCAGAGAATTCAGCATCCCCGAAGGACCCAACCTAATCGACGAGCCAATCTGACCAACCAGCCGATGGGAATACTTCCCCAGAGCCATGGTCATCTCTGATGGGGCCACGAGGAGTCTATCCATAGGATCTGTGAAAAGAAAATTCGACGAACTCATCGCGAACAACTCCGGCAAAATGAGCACGCTCGACAAATTCCGAGGCCGCTCCAACCCTCACATTTTACCTCGAGGAACTACCCGGGGGATCTCCCAATTCCAACATACCCTTGCTCATACGTGCCCGGATGGCAAACTTCGACGTCAGGCACCTCCTCGTCGACGGCGGGAGCTCGGTTGACATCATGTACTCACATCTGTTCACGACTCTCCAGCTCGACGAATCCAACCTCTCTCCCTACGTAGGCTCCGACCTTCAGGGGTTCAACGGGACGACGACGAGACCTTGGGGATACGTGGAATTGAAAGTCACCTTCGGAGAAGAGGAAACAGCCAGGGACATCAGCGTCCGCTTTTTAGTCATCGAATGCCCGTCCCTCTATAACTGCATCCTGGGCAGGACGATGATAGCAGAACTCACCGCGGTACCCTCCACCGTCCACCGGAAGATGAAGTACTACACGAGAAGGGGAGCCGTGGTAACCCTCAGCGGAGACATCGAAGCCGCCCGGAGATGTTTCGAAGCCGCGCTGAAAGGCCTAGACTCCATCGCTCCATCGACCAAAAAGAAAGCGTCAAGTGCTACGCCAAAGGACAAACCAACGGAGCTGGTCGGATCCGTTGAGCTCGACAGTCGCTTCACCGACGAACTCGACAATAAAACAAAGACCAACGAAGTCAACGGGCAGCCCTCACACCCAGTGCGCCCCGTCCCGGATGGAGAATTCGAACTCATTCCCCTCGGGGAAGACACGAGCAGAACCGTGAGGATAGGCGCAGGACTCCCAGACCTCGCGAAACGTCAGCTCCAAGCCTGCCTCCGTGAGAATGCCGACCTCTTCGCCTGGAGCGCCGCGGAAATGCCGGGACTCGACCCCGAGGTCGCCTGCCACCAGCTGTCCATCAACCCGACCGCAAAGGCCGTTGTACAACGCCGACATCGCCAATCCCCCGAAAAATCGGCAGCAGCCGAACAAGCTGTAAAAGACCTCTTAGAGGCAAATTTTATTTCGGAAGCCCGATATTCAACCTGGCTGTCCAACGTTGTACTCGTTAAAAAGAATAATGGAAAATGGCGCATGTGTGTTGACTACACTGACCTCAACCGGGCATGTCCTAAGGACGCCTACCCCCTCCCCAATATCGACAAGCTCGTCGACAACTCTGCGGGCTTCAAGCTCTTGTCCTTCATGGACGCGTACTCGGGATACAACCAGATCCCGATGGCCGAACACGATAAACAAGCCACGGCCTTCATGACGGCGTCGGGCAATTACTATTACAACGTGATGCCCTTCGGCCTCAAAAACGCCGGGGCCACATACCAGCGGATGATGAACCGTGTCTTCCGCGACGAAATCGGGGACATGCTCGAAGTATATATGGACGACATGATCGTCAAATCCGGCGCGGAGGATGACCACGCGGCACACCTCCAGAAGGTCTTCAAGACCGCGAGGTCATGTCGCACGCGTTTTAACCCGGAAAAGTGCACCTTCGGCGTCTGCGCCGGTAAATTCCTCGGCTACTACTTGACCGAACGGGGGATCGAAGCCAATCCGGACAAATGCCACGCCTTCTCCAATATCACCATGCCGACCATGAAAAGGGCCATCCAGTCCCTCAACGGAGTGCTTGCCTCCCTCTCACGATTCATTGCGAGGTCGGCCCAACACGCCCTCCCATTTTTCAAATTGCTCAGGAAGGAGACCAAATTCGAATGGACGGACGAATGTGAGAAAGCCCTTTGCCACCTCAAACGCGTCCTATCTGAACCACCAGTGCTGACGCACCCCGCGACGGGCGAAACCCTATACTTATATCTGGCCGTGTCCTACGAAGCCGTTAGCGCCGTCCTCGTAAGCGAAACCGGGGAGGGACAAAAGCCCATTTACTTTACTAGCAAAGCTCTCCACGGCCCGGAGGTCCGATACCAGCTGATCGAGAAAGTCGCCCTGGCCCTCGTAACAGCGGCACGCCGACTCCGACATTATTTTCTCGCACACGCCATCGTGCTCCGCACCGATCAGCCCATCCGTCAGCTACTCGGCCGCCCCGACATGGCCGGACGCATGCTGAAATGGTCGCTAGAACTCTCCGAGTTCGACATCACCTACGAGAGCCGGCACGCCATCAAGGCTCAAGCTTTGGCCGATTTCGTCGCCGAGATGACCACACCACCCGACCCTACCGCCGGGAACCACCTCTGGACCATCTTTGTGGATGGCTCCTCCAACTCCACGGGAAGCGGCGCCGACATCGTCCTCGACAACGACGAGGGTACGGTCATCGAAGTCTCCCTCACACTGGCTTTCCCAACGACTAACAACCAGGCCGAATACGAAGCGTTTCTCGCCGGCCTTCGCCTGGCATCCGACCTGGGAGCCAGGGTCATCCGAATCTACACGGACTCCCAGCTGGTCGCCTCGCAAGTCCGAGGCGAATATCAAGCAAAAAACGACACCCTCGTCGGGTACCTCGCGCTCATCACCGAAAAACTGAGAGGTTTCGACTCAGCAGAGATTCAGCACGTCCCTCGCGAGCAGAACACCCGCGCAGACATCCTCTCCAAACTGGCAAGCACCAAAAAGCGAGGCGGCCACAAATCGGTCATTCAAGAAATCTTGTCGCAACCAAGTACCAGCGCGACCACCACGCCCCTCGACGTCAACGCCGTCGGAGACGCTGACTGCTGGATGACCCCGCTCCACACCTATCTCAGCACCGGCCACCTTTCGACCAACTCTGGCGAGGCCAGTGCAACGAAACGACGGGCCTGCTCGTACGTCCTCCTCGAGGGACGACTATACCGCCGAGGCTTCGCAATCCCACTCCTCAAATGCATAGATAAGTCCCAGAGTACAACCGTTCTAGAAGAAATCCACGAAGGCATCAACGCGCAGCACCTCGGCGGAAGATCCCTAGCACTCAAGGCCCTACGCGCAGGCTACTACTGGCCATCAATGCAGTCCGACGCGAAGGAACACGTCAAACGATGTGATAAATGTCAACGACACGGGGACATGCACCTCGCCCCCCGACCGACCTCACGTCCCTCTCATCTCCGTGGCCGTTCGCCTGGTGGGGGCTGGACATCCTCGGGCCCTTCCCCCTAGGGTCATACCAGAACAAGTACCTCATCGTGGGAGTCGATTACTTCACCAAGTGGATCGAGGCCGAAGCTCTGGCCAAAATCACCGCCCACAACATACTCCGATTCTACAAACGCAACATCCTCGCCAGATTCGGGGTCCCGCTTGCCATCGTCACCGACAACGGCACACAATTCACAGACAAAAACTTCCACGACTTCGTCACCAAACTCAGAACCAAGCATCACTTCGCCTCGGTCGAACACCCTCAGACAAACGGCCAGGCGGAGTCGGCGAACAGAGTTATACTCAGAGGAATCAGACGACGACTCGGCGACGCCAAACGAGCATGGGTCGAAGAACTCCACAGCGTCCTCTAGGCATACCGTACCACTCCCCACTCAACCACGGGGGAAACCCTATTTCGCCTCACGTACGGAACCGAGGCCGTGATACCGGTCGAAATTCGCGAACCGTCCCGACGAACGGAAGCTCCCCTGGACACCGACGACAACGACGGCTCCCTCTGAGAAGAGCTCGACCTCGTCGAAGAAATCCGCTCAGGGGCAGCCCTCCGCGAAGCCCGGCTGAAGCAACAAGTCACACTTCGCCATAACAACAAAGTCATAAAACGCGATTTTCAAACAGGCGACTTAGTTCTACGCAGAAACCAGAAAGACTCCCACGAGGGCAAACTGGCTGCGAACTTGGAAGGCCCGTACCGAGTCCGGGACAAAACGGAGCACGGGGCCTATTACCTCGAAAACATGCACGGTGCACAACTAGCTCGACCATGGAACGCCGTGAAACTTAAGTGGTACTACAGTTAAAACATTGCCCGCGACGACCCATCGTCCCGACCACTGGGGGGCGACATGGTACCACCGCACACCCCCGCGTCCACTAGCGACCAAAGAAAAGCAAGCCCTACCTCTCGTGTGCGCGGGCAGAAGGCCTTGCTCGGCAGGGAATACCTCGACCGAGACTCCTCGCCATCGTACCAAAAGAGGCAGGACACCCAGCTCGCGATGGGACGTCCACGCCCCGGGGAGAACTACCCCCGAAACGGCCCGGCCACATCGCCGGCCAAACCGGCCAGTTCCCTGCACTACCGGTAACAAATTGTCGAGCTAACATCCGAACACACCGAGCGCACACTTAGAAAATTTACAAGAAATGTCATACACACCTGAGGCATTCAAAAGCATTCAAACAAACACGAAAAACGAGCATAAACGACATGCAAATAACGAGCGCACACTTAGAAAATCCACGAAAAATATATTAAACAAAAGCGGGCACCAGCCCAGTAGTCAATAGTACAAATACAGAGCACGCAGGCCCAAAGAAAGAGATCACAAACATTGGCACGCAGGCCATAAAAACAACGAGCACGCAGGCCCGACAACCTATGCTTCGTCGTCCGCCCGGTCAGCAGTCGCGGGTTCCTCCTCGGGGATAACAAGGTAGGGATCGACCACCTTCCCGTCAACAATCTCGTGGTACGGCCCGATCCCGTCCACAGCCAGCACGACACCAGGATTGGCGACCTGAACCTGCTCGACAGCACTCTTGAACCCGACCTCAACAGCCTCCAGACAGTCGCTTTCCAACACCCGGATACGAGCGATCAGGTCAGCACGAGTGATTAACCGTCGATCCCCGTCTGTCTCGTCCTCGGCCGGATGAACCGTGCTGTCCAAAACTTCCGTGCGAACCTTCAGCGCCTGCACCTCGGCCGTCACCGTCCCCAGTTTCTCTTCCAGCGAAGTCACCTTCCCCTCAGCACTCTCTGCCCGTTTCCGCTGCTCAGCAACATCCTTCTGGCTCTTCTCCAACTCCTCAGTGAGCTTGGCCAACCGCGACTGCGTGAAAGTAAGATCCCCCTACAGTTTGGACAGCTCAGCAGCGGAGCAGCCCTCCTCGTTCAGCACAAGAGCCGTCGTGAACGTCCGCATCATTGCGGCCAAGTCCTCAGCCAGAACACGTTGACGAGTCTCTCGATCAGCCTGACGAACATCCTTCACCTCCCCAGCAGAGACAGTGGGAGAACGGGCACCATGAAAATATCTCGGATGCTGATGGCAGGGCGGGACGACGTAACCTTCCTCGGCGGTACCGACCGTCAGATCCACCACTCGGGGCTCCTCGGACCTCTGCCTCTTCGACGCTCCTTGAGACGCAGGAGATTGGCTCTCTTGAGGCGAAGAGGACGAACTTTGCCCCCCGGCGTCGCGACCTCTCGTCCTCGGGGCCGCGGCATTCCTAGTAGCACGCAACTGCTTCACCCGCTCCTTGACGGAAGACATGTTCGCTGCAAAAACAAAGAAAAGAGTTAGCGACGGTCAAAATCCCCGACCACGGGGAGAAAAACGAACATTCCTACCTAGGTAATCCAGAGCGGCCGCCCCGGTCGCACAGCCGAGCAGGGTCTTAGTATTTATCAAACGCTTCTTAGTGCGTACATTCCCCTGTGCGTCAAGGATATACCGACCATCGGGTGTCACCAGCTTCGACGGAGGGAGAGACCGCACAAAGGCAACTATTTTCAAATAGGCGGCCATGTCCTTCTCCTCGAGGGTCCCCGCCCGGACGATATACCTATCCGTCCCTCGGCTGAAATGCTCCGCAGTCCACAGCAGATGTATCTTAGGAAGCCACGCGCGGAATCGCTGGCCATCTACCGTTCGCTCGCCCTCGTCGAAGAGAGTGTCCGAGCCGTGCTGCGTGATCGGTTTGACGAGGTAGAACCGGTTTTTGAAGTCTTTGACAGAATCGCTATACGCTTTGAAAAGTTTGGTCGATTGCTTAAAAGAAACCCATCCGTGGCGGCCATTCACCGTCTGCCGCTGCAGGTGGAAGATGCGGAAAAATAACGGTACCGTCGGCTCCACCGAGAGGTAGAAACACACCACCTCGAAAGCCCGGATGAAAGCCAAGGCATTGGGGTGCAGTTAGGACGGGGCAAGGCGCAGCCAGTCGAAAAGCCCCAGATGAAAGGCGGAGAACGGTAACCGGAGCCGAGCTTCTTTAAAGTAGAACTCATGCATCGGGAACATCCGCCGCCCATACCGCGAGCAGATGCGGTGATGTTCTTTTGGTCGGTACACCTGCCAGTGCTGCGGCTCTCCTATAGGCGTGTCCTCAACCGTGGCGTACACGTCAGAGGCGTCGGCCACAAAACAAGAAGGAGTAGAAAGCGGCTCCTCGGCCGCCCATTCCTCGGACGGGGCAATACGCTCATCGTCATACTCCGGAATCTCAGGTTCATTGTCTTCAACCATTATCCCCGGTACCAGAGCCGACATCTACACCTGAAAGCAAAGGAAAACGGTGAATTCGATAGCCAGGATCAAATCCACCCTTCCACCGCAAGTCAAGTGAAAGGGCGACAAAGGCCGGAAAGCGACGAACAAACACTCGCTCCTCGTCTACCCTCCTCGGGGAATCAAAGGCCGACCCACCATTCCCCCTCGGGACAGCCATCGGAAAGGGCACTCGTCCCCGGGGCATTCATCGGAGAAAACCCCCCGTCCTCGGGGAATTCATCGGAGAAAGCCCCCGTCCTCGGGGCATTCATCGGAGAAAGCCCCCGTCTTAGGGACATTCATCGGAACCAGCCTATCCTCCCCGGGACACTCATCAGAAAGTTCGCCAGACACGGCGGGTCTCGCGTCCCTCCTCGGGGCATTCATCATGCCCCGATCACACATTCCAATTAAACGACGGAAATAAAAAAGGAGGGAAAAGAAGAACTAACTTGTAACGGCGGCGGACGGGAGGAAAGATCAAACGGTGCAGCGGTGATCGGCGGCAAGCGGCGGACGAGCAGAGATGACAACGCTTAGCAGACACAACGACAAAGGGAAAAGTATCAGAATGAGCGGGGACCCCCATATTTATAACCCGGCGCAGGACACAAAGCGACCCTAGGCTCATTAATGACATAGGGTAGCCGCCCCTACGACCGCTTAATGCACGACACGTGGCGGCAACCTGACAGTCGCGCCCCTTCATCTGCCTTCTCCCCGTTCTACCGACGACCGTAGATCTTCACACGAGCGCCCGTTCCGGACACAACGACCTTAAGTCCTCGCTCTCTCCCCAGAGCTTCGACTTGGGGGGCTCTTGTTCCGGTATGGGCCCAACCTCGACAGGCCCAATACCGCGTACGGCCCAACAGGCGAATCGGGCACGTCGGGCGCATGCGCCCTTCGGGACGAGCAGGGCATGCCGCCGAACACAAGCGACACCCTAACAACCTTTCACCATCCACCAGACGAGCAGGACCGTCCCCGGTTCACCAAAGCGCGTCCGTGGTTCCTCCCCTCCGCGGGGAGAACAACGCTCCTGGGTACCTCCCGAGCTCCCCTCCGCGGGGAGAACAACGTGCTCGGCGCACGTTCTCCACGTGCTCCCCTCCGCGGGGACACGTCATCAACCAACTGCCCACCTCCGAAAGAGCAGGTCAAACCCACTTTTCGGAGATCTAGGAGCAGTTGGACTAGGGCGAAGACCACGTCCTGGTCTTCACTACGCCACGTAAGCCCTAGCAGTCATTAGGGTTGGGCCTGGTCATCCAGCCCATCTCAAATGACCGTTGGCCCAGCGTTGGGGTCTCTCTATAAATACCCTCTTCCTCAAGAGGGTCAGGTAACTCTATTCTTCCCCTTTTCTGTACTATTGCTTCCACTCTGCCCAACTTCTTACTTTGGCATCAGAGTGTCTTGCAGGTACACCCCCCTCCTCCTTCTCGCCACCGGTGAACAGGTAGCCGTCCAGTAGCGCGTGGCCATATCGTGATCCCCTTCTGATTAGGTCAGATCAAATTACAAATCAATCACAACTAGGTAACTATCCTTTTTTTTTGGCCAATTAGGGAAAACCATTAGAGCGTTGTACGAATAACCGTATAGCATATTCGTTCTACGTATTTGCCCATAAAGAAAACCTTAGAGCATCGCACTAATAACTACATAACACATTCATTCCTACATAGAAATCTAGTCCCATTAGGGAAACCTTTTCCTTAACATTTATTGATTAACGAAAACTATACCTATGACTCGATTCCCCACATGGATTCGATCATACCCACAGTTATAGAATTAAACCCCACCCTTACCTTAGAATTAAGGTCAATTCCACGCTCTCCGATTCCGCTTCCGCTCTACGGTGACTTTTCTGCAGAAATCCTCCAAATTCGCCGGTGGTTGATTCTTTGCTCTCAACTTTCCTCAATGCGTGACTTCTCTTTTCAGTCTTTCCTTTCCCCAAATGGTGTAATTGAGGGTAAAAGAGTCTACGGGAATGTATTTTTGCTACCCACTCTCAGCCACGTCCAAATTATGCATTTAACTGAATTTCGTTACTATGACGGTCGTGGCAAGTCCATGACGAGCGTCACGGTCGTGGCAAGTCCATGAAGATCGTCATATCAGAAGAATTCAATTTTTTTCAATTTTTTTCTAGATAGAACATCTCTTTAGCTTTCCAACGCTTCGAACGGGGGTCAAATCCGACTTACGGATCAAGAGATATGATTTTTCAAAGTTTTCCTAAAACTGCTACGGAATTTTACACTTTTTCCCGATAATTCGACCGATTCAATTCCTTCCTTCGATCCAAACACATACTCAACTATGACTACGACGCAACGAGACATAGCAAAGTCATAATTGAATTTAATCGAAATAAAACAGGCGTTACATCCTTCCTGGATCGAGGTAGATATAAAGTCGACTCATTGACGTAATATATCACATTCTAGAATCTTAGTCGGTGTAAATTGGTTTCGGCTCCAAACTCGGTCCACATAAAAAGAAGTCCAAGTTATCCATCTAAGTCCAAAGGACAAAGATATTTATGACCAAATCAACTAAGGGTAGAAGAGAAAATACCTATTTGAGTATTCATTGGTCAAATAAGAGATTTTAAGACCTATTGGATATGATGGACATGCCTTAAAAGAAGGCACATGATCAAAGAAAGAAATCCGAACGAGACTATCAGATGACATAATAAATTATGTAGTGACATTTGTCGGCCTAAAAAACCATGATTAAAGGTAAAGAATGTGGACAATAAAAAACCATAAGAATCATAGTCGCAAAAGCAAACATATACACTTTTGAAAACCTTTAAACATTTAATTATTTGTCGTGTTCAGTCACTAATTTGGACATTAAAGTGTTTTGCATGTACCATTCTCATCAGTCTTCCAAACGTAGAAAGATCTCTCAAGACCGACATATCATCAGCCATTATTATCTTATCAAGTTCTTATTCACTGTTGAGATATTTTGGTTAGAGCAAGATCATTGATCGTCTGTGGAAAATTTTGTATACGACAATCTTTTTCTTTTCAAAATAAAATGGCGTTTTTCGACATGATGGGTGTTCCAGACGACCTGAAGACAAAAAACCTCCACACAACTGGTTGAAGCGATAACCTCCATGTTAGTTGGGTGCTTGACCACTGGGAATACCTATCCACCATGAAAGGAAACAACATACTACCTCCCCTCAGCTAGGAAGGTCTATTATTAAAGAAAAACAATAATACTTTCAAAGTTTCATCTTTGATGATTTCCACACACTATCTGATCATGAGAACTATTTCCTCCTTTCATAGGAACCATGCCCCTTAAAATTGTCCGCACTAGTGAAATAACTTCACTTTATTTCTCTGACAAAGAGTTAGTCAATGGGGTCCAAATAATCAAATACCCAACATTACCAAGGTAACGATGGTTGGCTATGGCATTTGACTAATGGATCATGGATGTTCATGCAATATTACGTACAGTGAGACATATTGAAATCTAAATTTACATTTCACCCTCTAACCATATTATGGTGGAAATCTACAGGGCTTCGACGTGGAAATCGCGAGGATAATTAGGATGAAAGTATTGATTATAGAATATGACTCCGTCTACAATTGTGTCCTTGGTGTGAGAGCAAGGTTCATTATTACTTTATTTTAATGATGTCAAAACCAGGAAAATTTCGTACTTGTGTATTTTGGACGGTATCGTCTTGTCTTAGCTTGCATTCATTCCTTTAAAATGCACATAATGATCCACATACATGAATCTAGGCATATAGGATCATTCCCTATGTGTAAAACGTGTTTTAAATCATTCCTAATGCATTAGGTCAACACACACAAGGCTTAGGTCGACTTAAAATTGATAAAAATGGTGTTTGTGACATTCTGGGATCCCAGCGTCGACACATAACTACTGTGTAGGTCGACGCATACTGATTGATGTTATCTTGGAGCTCTCGGGTGCTCATGCATTGATGCATGGTCAGGGTTCAATTCGATGCACAATTTGATTTCGTGCGAAGCTTTTCTTTTTGGCATGTTCAGGTCGACTCATAGGTTGCGGAGGCCGACCTCTCGCGCATTTGAGCACATTTTTTCTGTATCTTTATGATTCAAAAGTTTGTTATTTTCTGTTATGTTTTCATATATATATATATATATATATATATATATATATATATATATATATATATATATATATATATATATATATATATATATATATATATATATATATATATATATATATATATATATATATATATATATATATATATATATATATATATATATATATATATATATATATATATATATATATATATATATATATATATGCGCATCATTTTTTATACACAACCAACAAGAAAATTGAAAATATACATTGAATTGCTCTTCATCTTCATTCTAACATTTGCACTCATCAACAGTCACACATAATCATCTTTGTTGATCTTTGCTTTGTCGAGGTGATAACATCCAAATTTAGGAATTGTAAATCTAGTTTGGGTTGAGATTTCAGTGGGATTTTCTTGTATAAAATCATTGGGATTTTTTCCTCCAAGATCTTGGTGATTTTGGGGTTTTTGCACAAATCTTTGCATCACAGATTCAGCCGAGTGAAAGGCCTGAAGAACGGTGGGTTCGGTCAAGCAAGTAATGGTAACCGGAGGATTATGTTGAAATATTTAGGTTCGAACGTCTTGCGATCGAAATCAATTGAGTGAAATACTTGAAGAATAGAAGGTTTGGTCAAGTAAGTAGCGGTAATCAGAGGTTTGTTTGAAGTGTTTGATGCACTTGATTTGGCTAGAATTAATGAGAGAGAAGTGGATAGAATCAGCATCAACAATTAGGTTTGATTGTGTGGTAGCTATAACTTCTCTTGTACAAAACATTGCAACTAGATATTATACATATCTCAATTCTAGTTTTAGAGTTGGGGCAGACATACCCGAAGCGAGGGCGAAATGGGAACTGCCTAAACAAATTGGGTGTAGTGCTCTCTCTATCTCTTTACTTTGTGTTGTTAACATTTGTGTGAAATCAATTGTTAGATACATTTCTATTGATTTATAGTGCTAAAATACTGTTTTGGAAATTCATTGTAATCACTTTGATTTCAATTATGAAAAATTATGCACTATCATTTCATAGGAAATTGAACTTGGGGTGTAGTGCACACCAAGTGTTCGATATATTGATCACACACAAACAATTTGTAAAATTGTCAATTTAATTTTACCATTTATAATTCATTGAAAATTGGTTAATCCAAAGTGGACTTCATTTGAATAATTGGTTGTAAAAACTGTTGGTTCATTTAGACGATTTTAAATCCAAGGCCGCTTTCGCACATTTTTGAAACAAATTTTAAGCGCCAATTTTATTTAAAATTAGTGATCTATTCAACCTCCCTTCTAGATTAGTGCCATCATCTAACAAGTGGTATCACAAGCACCAGTTCATCTAGTGCTTCGCATATAGCTTATTAGAAAATGGCTAACGAGCATAAAGGGGCTTATAATAGAGCGCCAATTTTTAATGGTGAAAACTATAGTTATTGGAAAGATTGTATGTGGGTGCATATCAATTCTATTGATAGAAAGGTATGGAACATTATTCAAAATGGTCCTATTGAAATAACTATGACCAATACGAATAATGTTGTTGTACCTAAGCCATAAGCACAACAGAATGATGATGATGAGAAAAAGTACAATTATGATTAGAAAGCTAGAAATATTCTCATATCCTCTTTGGGAGTTAATGAATATTATAGAGTTTCCCATTGTACTACTGCTAAGGCTATGTAGGACAGATTGCAAGTTTCCCATGAGGGAACTAATGATATCAAACTATCTAGAATCAATACTTTGACACAAGAGTTTGATCTCTTTCACATGAAGCAAGGTGAAACCATTGCTAAAATGCAAAAGAGATTTTCTCATCTAATCAAACGTTTAAATGAACTTGGTACACCTGTTTCCAATGATGTTGCTACTAACAAAATTCTGAGATGACTTAATAGGGAATGGTAACCTAAGGACACGATGATTAAGGAAGCTAATAATCTCATTACATTGGACATCACAACATTGTTTGGTAAGCTTGATGAACATGAGCAAGTGCTCATAAGTCTTGACCAACATGAGAAGAGAGAAAATAAAGAGAAATCGAAATACACATACAAGAAGTCTATTGCTCTTAAGGCTTCTAGCTCAAATTCCTTAACCAAAGAGCTTAGTGAAAGTGAGTCTAATGATGATGGTGAAGATTTGAATGAAGATATGGGGTTGTTCGTGAGAAGGTATAATAGATATATCTGAAAAAATGGAATTCAACATTCAGAAAAGAATCTCATCAACATTTGACGTCAATTAAAATCCTCAAAGCATGAAGGTAATAAGAATTCGAAATCAAAGGGTCCGTGCTACAATTGCGGAAAGGTCGGTCACTATAAGCCGGATTATCCATTGATGAAGAAAGACAAAGGAAAAGACAAGAATCATCAATAAAATAAATCAAGCAAACCTAGAAGGGCATACATTAATTGGGAAAGTGATAATGAATCCTCTAGAAAAAGTGACTAAAGTGATGAAGACGAATATGTCAATCTTTGTCTCATGGTTCATCAAAAGAAGAAAAAGGAGGTAAGACATTCTATGTTTGCACATTCTAATAAAATGTCTCATTCTGAATTGCAGAAGGCTTTTGATACTTTACACCATGAGGCTAAAGAAGCTTTTAAACGCTTAGCTTCAAATTAGCAAATTTTTCCACATTTAGAGAAAAAAATTTCTGATTCGGAAAAGGAATTAGAAGCTCTTAAGAACTTAATGGTGGAAGCAAAAAAAATCTAAAATTTAGGATGACAAGTGTACTTGGTTAAATTGGGTGGGTTGTGAAACTTGTCACATTTAGCAAAAGGAGGTAAGAACTCTTAAAGGCAAACTAAACAAGGCTTTAAAATCTAAAGTCACATTTGCCATTGATCGATCACATTTTAGAAAAAGTATGAAAAATCCTTATCAAAAATATACATATGTGATTAGAGATCAAGATAGCAAAATTAACTCAAATGTTAACCTAACTTGTCTATATTGTTGCAAGAAAGAACACATCATTGCTAAATGCCGATTTAGGAGATTTTTGGTTCCTAAAGGTATTTTCCAATGGTTTTCCAAATGCAACCAAAGATTTACTCACACCCAAGGACCCAATAAAAATTGGGTACCTATTTCCCTTGTTTAATTTTGTAGGTACAATGTCTTGAATCTACGAATATAAGATGGTTTCTCGATAGTGGATGCTCAAGACATGTGATAGGAGACATTTTCTTATTCATTGACTTTGTGGCAAAGAAGAAAGGATTTGTGACCTACAGTTACAATAACAAGGGAGCTATACTCGATAAATGTAGTGTAGGTAATCCCTCTTCTACAACTATCTCAGACGTCCTATTAGTTGAAGGTCTTAAACACAATCTTATTAGCATTATTCAATTATGCGACAAAGGTTATAAAGTTTCATTTTCAAAAGATTGTTACATGATTGAACACAATGATAAGAAGGATGATATGTTTAAGGGCCTGATGGTAAACAATGTCTACATGCTTGAATTGAATGAAGTATCTTTAATTAGCACTAAATGTCTTGTCACCATGAGTGAAGACTCGTGGCTATGGCCTAGGCTCTTAGCGCATGTAAACTTTGACTTGCTAAATAAAATAGTTTCAAAGGAACTAGTTGTTAGTCTACCCAAAATAAAATTTACAAAAGATCACTTAAGTGATGTGTGCCGAATGGGGGAAGCAAATAAAGATCTCTTTTAAATTTAAAAATGTTGTTTCTACAACGAGACCTCTTGAAGTCCTTCATATGGACCTTTTTGGACCATCTAGGATCAAAAGCTTGGGTGGTAATTACTATGGTTTCGTTATTATAGACGACTACTCTAGATTTTGTTGGACTATTTTCTTAGCTAGTAAGAGTGATACTTTTTCAGCATTTGAAAAGTTTTCTAAGATATCTCAAAACAAATTAAATACTAGCATTGTCACAATCCGAAGAAATCATGGGGGTGAATTTGAAAACCACCTCATTGAAGAATTTTGTGATAAGCATGTCGTTGATCATAATTTTTCAGCTCCACGTACTCCCCAATAAAATGGAGTAGTGGAACGTAAACATCGCATTTTAGAAGAGCTCGGAAGAACTATGATCAATGAGAGTGGCCTTCCTAAATACTTTTGGGCCGACGATATTAGTATGACGTGTTATGTTTTGAATAGGATGCTCATCCGTCCTATTCTCAAAAAACTCCATATGAGCTTTTAATAGGAAGGAAACCTAATGTATCACATCTTCATGTTTTTGGTTGTAAATGCTTTGTGTTAAATAATGGTAAAAAGAAACTTGGCAAATTCGATTCAAAAGCCGATGAAGGTATTTTTCTTAGATACTCTCAAACTAGTAAAGCATATAGAGTATACAATAAAAGGTTACTTATTTTAGAAGAACTCGTGCATGTTACTTTTGACGAATCTTATCCGAAAAATGTCAGGAAAGGTATTTCTTTTCATGGTGCAGGTGTATCTTCGAAAGACATACTCAAAGACTCTGAAGAAGGGATTGATCAACCTGAATCAGAGAAAGTTGTGAAGAGCAAGATCACAACCCTGAAAAGATTGAGGAGGATCATCCAATTAGCAACGATGACCTTCCTCTAGCATGAAAATCCTCCAAGGATCATCCAATCGACAATATTCTCGGAGACATAGAAAAAGAGTAACTACATGATCCAAGCTATGTAACTTTTATTATCACTTTGCTTTCTTCTCTCAAATTGAGCCTAAAAACTTTAAAGAGGCCTTACTCGATGAAGATTGGTGTTTGTCAATGCAAGAGGAATTGAATCAATTCCAAAGAAATGAGGTTTGGGACCTTGTCCCCCCTCTGTGAGGCCATCGAGTAATCGGTACCAAATGGGTACTTACGAATAAACTTGACGAAAATGGAGTTATAACTAGGAACATGACCCGTTTAGTGGCACAAGGCTATAATCAAGAAGAGGGCATAGACTATGAGGAAACTTATGCTCCCTTTTTCCCGCCTTGAGGCTATACGCCTTTTCCTAGCCTATGCTTGTTCTAAGAATTTCAAATAGATGTTAACAGTGCTTTCCTAAATAGATACATTAATGAAGAGGTCTATGTATCTCAACCTACCGGGTTTGAAAGTCATGAATATCCTAATTATGTTTATAAGCTTAAACGTGCTTTGTACAGTCTCAAACAAGCCCCTAGGGCTTGGTATTAGCATCTTAGAAAATTTTTACTCGACCAAGGATACTCAAAAGGAAAGTTTGATACTACCCTCTACTAACATGCATTTGGTCAAGGAATTTTCTAAGTTCATGGTGAGTTTGAGATGAGCATGATGGGGGAGCTAAACTACTTCCTTGGACTCGAAATTAAACAACTCAAAAAAGGAACGTCTGTGAGGCAAACAAAGTATTGCTATAAGCTACTCAAGCGCTTTGATGTGGCTAACACAACAACAATTGATACTCTAATTTCTACATGTGTGAGCTTAGATCGAGATGAGAATGGTAAGGTTGTTGATGTAAAGAAGTATAGAGGTATGATAGGTTCTCTTCTCTATCTCACTACATCTCGACCAGATATCATGTTTAGTGTATGTATGTGTTCTAGGTATCAATCATGTCCCTAGGAATCACATTTAAAAGCTGTCAAGTGAATACTTAAATACCTATGTGGTACTCCAAAGTATGAGTTTTGGTTTTCCAAGAGAAGTGGTTGTACTTTGGTTGGCTATTCCGATTCCCATTTTTTCGGTTACAAATCGGATAGGAAAAGCACTAGTGGTACTTGTCATTTCTTCTCAAATTCCTTAGTGAGTTGGCATAGCAAAAAGCAAGTTTCCATTGCTTTGTCAACAACCAAGGCGGAATACATCACGACCGGTAGTTGTTGTGCCCAAATCTTGTGGCTCAAGCAACAATTACTCGACTTCAATGTTAAACATGTTTGTATTTCTATTTTGTGTGACAACACGAGTGCCGTTAACTTAACCAAAAACCCAATGTTGCATTCACGCACGAAATATATTGAAATTCTCCACCATTTCCTTAGGAATCATGTAGAGAAAGGTGATGTTGTATTCGAGCACATTGATAGCAAAAATTAACTTGCCGACATTTTTACAAAACCACTTGTGACAAAACCCTTCTTTAACATTCCTAGGGAACTTGGTGTTCTCGGTATCTCGGATCGTATTTAAATGAAATTGTTGTATGCGCTCTATATATGCTTGTCTATACAAGGGCATCGTTCATCACCATTGGAGGTACTATCGTTCCTATCTATTTGACTTATCCTGACTACATATATGTCTGTATTATGTTTGGTGTTCTATCTTGGTGTTTAATTGATAATTTAGATTCTCTTTTTAGTTCATTTTGATGTTTTAAAAAAGTGTGGGCTTGTTATTTATGTTTGTGTGTTGCATTCATATCATGGTTTTCTATTTTTTACATGTTTCTACTACATGCGTTAACCTGAACAAGGTGTAGGTCGACTCATGATCTTCCCAATGCAAACATAAATGTTTCTTCCAGTCATACGTCGACCTGAGGAATCCTTATGTGTCGATACATACTAAAAGTTTCAAATTTTTGGAAATTTAATACGCATGTGTTGACGTATTCCTTGCTAGAGGTTGACGTATCGTTCGTGAGTATGAAACTTTTTTTAAAATTGAAATGTTGTTGTTTGCATTGGGAATTACATTTTATCATTTAAGTCTTTTCATTCATTGTATTTTATCATTTGCATTCCTCTTATCTCTCTTTACACCTACAACTCTCTCAACTCTACACAAAAACCTTAAAAACCCATTTCAAAAGTTCTCTCAAATTAGGAATTCCAATCCAAATTAGTGAGAAATTTGGTCTTTCTGTACTATTATCTATTGTGGGTATTGTTCATCTTCCTCATGTCATACCCCAAATTTGTCCTACCATTGTACGACCTCCATTTTGTATATTTACCCACTTGATTTATTTAAAAAGTCCAAAAATATGTTGTTATTTTTACTTGAAGAGGTCGGTTTAGGCGTGTGGTTAATGTTGAAGGAGGAATAGTTCAGGTCATCTGGTCGAGGCTAATTTTTGCAGAATTTTCTGTACAGTGCTTATTTAAAGGCATTATTTTTGGTATCAAAGCAATGAGGTTTTTTTGGTTCATGGCAATGCAGTTTCACTCCCTATTTAATATCAAATTGGAAGGTGGGCTTATTATTGCGATTTTTTCGATTTTATTCGAGGTCAATTTGGAATTATGATTCTCTCCAGGCTCATTCAAGTGTTGTTCATTTTCAAGTGAGAGTTAAATAAATTAGAATTTGGATTCTCGAGGAAGTTCATTTTTTTAATGGTCGAGATAATCATGGATCCGAATATATTGTTTCAATAAAGTTTTATAAGCAAATCCTGCAAGGCCCATATCATAGTAGCCCATTTTTAATTTTTGTGAGCAAGATTAAAAGAAAGAAAGCCCATTACTACACAAAGAAAAGGTACAAAATCCATTGTTTGTTACAAAGTTCAAAACAATAAAGGCAAGTTGCTACAAACTCATTGTTTGGTTATGCTACAATCCATTACAAAAGTTATTGCAAGATAACTCCAAGTAACCGACCAAAAATCACAAAACAAGTCTCATGCCATTCATGCCACCATCACACCTGTAGCATTCTTTGCTTCCAGCCAAGGTAACAGGGGTCCCACACTCATGTAACCATTTACGATACGTTGTATAACACGAAAAAGAAAAAAGAAAGAGACAACCCGAAATGTGTTATAGTCGTATACCCACAAACTTTACAAAACCGTTTCACAATCTTCACCACAACAAAGAGTGTACGACCTGTTGTAAAAACAAATTCAAGAATGGCCACGTCCTGCAAAAACGGGCAAACGCACCCTGTCAACACAACGGAAATAAGATGACAACAGCCCGTGGCTTTATTCTTCAAATAAACTTCACATGGATCACCTCTCCGACCATCATAACAATAGCCAGCATCAAGCTCCGTGAGTCATCCGTAAATAAATCCATCAACTGCTACACAACAAGCCATGAACTTATTTTTACCTGCATAAAAAACCAGAAAAGCACAACCAGTCACAAAACTATTAACAGAACACGCAGCACATTGAAACCTGTACGAAAAATGTCCACACCGACATGATTCAGAATGGAAAGTAACCTGTACCTGAATATTTCACAACATTTCAAAACCGTTTTGTAGTGAAACGACCACAACCGTAAGATCCAAATGGCAATACAAGAAGACAAAATCCAACCATACAGCGCATACTTCTAGCATTTTCATACAAGAGGTCCTTCAAAACCAATGCGCTTCTGCAGCAAAAGGGGGGCCAATATTCATATGTGAAAACGTTCAACAATAAACATTCAGAAGACACCTCGTTCATAAAACCAAAGCAAAGCAACCACAGAGCAACAAATTCCCACGTCACACTAGCCCCACATTTTTTCTGTCACCTGTAGCATACACCAAGTCACAAACGCAATAGCAGTACGGGTAACCAACTCCTACACACCACAAAAACAACAAATTTCACAGCCATGTATCATGTGTGTACAACCTGCATAACAGAAGAATCACAGGACAAAATTTGATGTAGCAAGCACCTTAACAGCAGCACTTCCCCGTGTCGCATTATTGGTAGCTTATTTCATAAAAAAAAACCTGCAAATGCACAGAGTGGGTTATATGCAAGGGTAAACCATGAATACGAGTTAATTCCATAACTTGGGCATTAGTGAACTTCAACAAAAAAAGAAGCAGTAGTTCACTGGCGCCGAGTCTTCCCACCGAAACTGATAGCCTGAGGATCAAGGGTCACATGTATTACCTCAAGCTGCTACATGATTTCAGTACAGGTTAAGCGTCACCTTGCGGCACGAACTCGTAAGCAGGATTCAAGCTGCAAACCCACGGTAGACTGAGTTCAGTATGGACCCCTTCATTCCTCTCTATGTGAAGCCATCTTCTTTTTCCTTTTCTTTCAAAGAAGTCATTATTCTACAAATAACACAGCTCGTACCTCGCCGCAACGACCATTAATCATCCTACTACGCAAAGCTGGTAGCACCGGTGTGTGACTCATGAACCATAAACCTGCTACACCTACAACAGACAAAGACAGAAATGAGTTTGTGACATTATTCCCTGAAAACGCAGCAGCGCACTCGCAACAGCTGCAGGGCCGCAATACCATTACCTTGTACGCATAACAATACACACGTGCAAAGGAAAAGAAGAATGATGAAGTGAAATACCAGCCATAACATAATGCTCCGTACGAGATGCCCATTGTCTGCCACAAGCAATCCGCAACGGTTCTTCTGACCGAGACTTGTAGAAGTTCAAATTTGTCACGAGATTTCTCAATAGCCTTCATTAACTCGTGACCATTTCTTGTAGCCTGCATAAACGTTTTCATGCCTTGAGTTAAATGACAGTACATTCACATGACCACAAGAAAATTGCAAACCGCAAATGACACATCCATTACCATGGAAAAAGCCTTGCTGTTTGACAACATAATACGTAGCCAACAAGTGAGGAATTCGTTCCGTACCACATACCAGTTGCAAAAATGTTACCTGCAACAAAAGATAATAGCACAAACCGTACGGCAGCATCAATGCGAGAATGCACAACAAAAGATGAAACCGTACGCATCAATAGATCATTACCGGCAATAAAGGAGGCAACTTTCATGAAGTAGGAAAGACAACCGAGGATCCCCACACAATATTGTTCATGAAATGGCCGCGAGAGCTCTGCAAACGACATAACAGTCCATACCGTGACCGCACAATTCATAACTTTCTTTAAGCTGTTACAACACGTCAAACCAATTCCTGAATATAGTGCTTAAAACCAGCGTGAGTTTTCCGTTTTCACAGGAGTTAGCTTCTAATTACCGCGCACGAGAATTCTGCGAAATCACAAAATAAAGTGAGTTTTTCCATCCCACATAAAATGGATATCAACTGCAGAAGAAGGACAACACCAAATGCCCCCCACACGAAAGTTTCGGTGACCCCAATACCTACAATTAAGTGAAGGAAAAAATGTTGCTCCAAGACCAAGCCCGGATTTTGTCTCGTCGTCGGATCAATTCATTACCTGCGGACAAAATAAGACGACAAGTTATGACATAAAGTAGTTGGTTCCCACAAACCATAATCAAATGCTAACTGGTGCTACATGAATGATAAAAATCAGTACAATTGCAAAAAAAAAACACCTGCAGCACAACATGTTCAAACATAGTTACAGATCAATGTGAATACCATTTACCACAGTAAAAGTAAAAAGCAGTTACCACAGTGAAAACTAATTGAAGATATTACCTCACTACAGACAAAAGAGGAGGTAAAACCTCACCTCAATCCTCCAGATACTCTCCCCATATAAAACCATGTGAGAGGCTACAGTAGAAAGGACCCTAATCTGAGAGTGAAAAAAACCCTAACCCTCCAACATCAGCCGCCCACCTTCAAAGAACCCTAATCCATTCTACAATAGTAGTTCATCTTCTTCCCAACTATCTTCACCATCATTCATCAAATATCCTCCATTGATAAACCAAACATAATCTTCAACTCCATGACAAATCTCTTCTCCTTCCAGTTTTCGCAATAACTGTTCAACCTCTATCGATCCAACTCAACCTCCTCAAATCATCTTCAAGATCAACAAACCAACAAATCTCGACCCCAAAAAAAAAACCTCTTATCTTTCAAAAAACCATCGAACCTTCTTCTTCCATTTCTAACAGCAATAAAAAAAATCGTAAATAGACCTATTTCACCTGCAAAAATCTAACACAAATCTCAATCCACTTCAGAAACCAAAACTGACCCATCTTCCGTAAATCGTCCGACCCATACAATTTCCCTTCTTCAAACTCACAAACACACCTCCAAATCCCCTTTTCTCTTCCTTCACCAACAGAACACCTGATTCTTAAACAACCCAAACTTCAATCAACTCCTACAATCTCGACATCATTCAACAAATCTTCGAACCCCCTAACCCCAAAACAGAAAATAAAACCACAACAGTCCAATCTTCATAACTTCAACAACCCTCACCCATTTCTTCAACCTTCCAAACTCAAAAAAACCTTCAAACCAATCAAATACACCGAATCAGAATGAATAGAAAGAGATGAAATGATTAGAGAAACAAACAGAAAGATCGTTGTAAGCCAAAACGACGACGAGAAAGGCCGTTGGTGAAGGTAGAACCGCGATTTCGCATAGACTTTGACGTTGCCGTCCGTCGCGAGGGATGTCATTTTGGGTTTATTGCCTTGTGTAGTTTTAATCTAAGTTCGAGATCGTTATTTTCTTTTTTCTTTTTTTTTTAAAAATGTTGTTTTGCTTTTATCATAGTTTGTTTACAGCGTGTTGAGGATGCTACCTGAGTCATTTGGGAGAATTGTTTTTTTCGTTTTATTTTATGTTATTTGTTTTTTTATTTTATTTTATTTTACTTTATTGTGTTTTACCAATTAGCTTCTTGGAGCAGACTACATGAGGTGAGGATGGGTTAGGGCCCACATCCTCATTATATCCTCCTCTGTTCACATACTCTTTGAAAGGCCATACACACCCCTCCGTTTTTATCTTTGTCTTTCTTGTTTCTTTTTATGTACATACTTGTTTATAATACGTAATATTTAAATTGGCTTATAAAAAGATTGTTAATATTTTTATAGATTTTTGAACTTTTTTCTTCAAGGTTAAATTTTAGCTTTTTTTACTTGTCATTGGGATTTATATTCATATTTTTCGTTTTGGGTCGATGAAGAAGTTTCCACCGTTTAGCCGTCAAAATATTGACGTGAAACAAAGGATCCGAGACCACCTTCTTTTTCCGATTTTATTTCGATTTTTTGGATCGATGAAGTCTTTTATTCGTAAGCGTCGCGTATCGAAGTTGATAACCTTCTCGATTTCAAATCTATGGTGAATGACCATTGGGGTCATTTTCCGTACTTTGGGATCGTGATAGGCTACCTTCGATTAATCGGCATTATGTTTGCGATTAAGACGAGATCCATTCTTTCGTGTCCCGATTCGATTCGCTAACCATTAAATTTAATTCCCGTTAAATATTATTTTGAATATTATTGTCATATTATTATTCATATTAGCATATCTCATTATTCATTCTCACTCACCCATATTCAAAAATACCTAATAAACTATCGAAATCCTAAAAGCCAAATTGGTGGATTGTTGGATCTTTGGTCATTTGCAGGTATCCTAACTTTGAGTCGTGCCCGACTTTTCTCAAGGCGTAGTTTAGGACACAAATGCACACACACGGCTTTCTCTTGGGCTACCTTACAATGAGATCCCTTTATTTCGTGCAATCCCGTGTAACTTACATGTACCCCTCTCCCATTCCGATGTATGTTTCGCGTTTCTTTGATTATTAGTTTATCTCCTAGGAGCACCCATATGGACTAGAGCGGATCAAACTATTTTCAAACTAATTATCGATTCATCATCGAGCCATTTCAAACCCTTGTAAGTCGAGTGCTCATACGCATTCGCCATCAACCTATTACATAACTCGACCCTTGATGCGTAAGTCAAGTCGGTCACGTTTCTCAAATCATTTCATTTCCAACACACTTTGCACGCGATAATAAGTCAAACCCTTGATCCAATGTCAAGTGGATTTTCGTAACAAACTATCAATCAATTAACAATTATTCAATTCTTTTCAAGGTGTAAAGAGTAGGTTCAAGTCTTTGATCTTGCTTTCCGTTGTTTATATGCGAGTTATCTTATTCGTGTGTGAGAAATTGATGCCTTTAAATAACATTAACAACTCGACAACACTCAACCGTCTCCAATTACTCATCCTTTCACTCACCTTTCAAACAACTTCTTTTACGATGAAAAAGAGAGTGTCCCAAGTCTTTGGTTCGCTCTCCCGACTACTTGGATCCGAGAAGCCTTTCTCAAGCTTCAAGTAGTCGTCATCCGACCAATCTCATCCTTTTATACACCATTTCAAATTCAAACAACCTTCTTTTACGATGAAAAAGAGAGTGTTCCAAGTCTTTGGTTCGCTTTCCCGATTACTTGGGATCTGTGAAGTCTTTTTTAGGCTTCAAGTAATCGTCATCATTTCAACCTTATCCTTTCAAACATATCATTCCTTCATGATGAAAAAGAGAGTGTTCCAAGTCTTTGGTTCGCTCTCCCGATTACTTGGGTCCGAGAAGTCTTTCTTAAACTTCGAGTAATCGTCATCCGTACTCACTTCAAATCCAATTCAAACCCGTTTCTTTCGTGGTTGTTACCACGAACTACGACTGCTCTGATTCTTCGTTCACTTTTGAATGTAAGATACGTAGGCACAAGATTGTGATGATCTTGGCGAGCACAATCCCCTCCATCTTCCATTTCCCCCCATCCTTTCCCGTAGTCGAACTACGGCGCTCTGATTTCTCATTCTCGTCCGAATGAGCATACGTAGGCACAAGGGCCCCAATCCTTGGCGAGCACCCTATCCTCTAACCATCCCCTTTCCCCTAGTGTCTTTATCCCTTTTTAGTATCCTTTAGCATTTAGTAGTGAGAAGAGAAGAATTAAGTTTAGCTAACATCCATCACAACTCGAATTAAGAGGTTCCCGTCGAGTACGACGGACGTGAGGGGTGCTAATACCTTCCCCTCACGTAACCGACTCCCGAACCCAGGAATATGGTTGCGACGACCGTGTTCCTTCCGCGCTTATGAGGTTTTCTCGATATTTTCCTCTCTCGTTCATTCGGGAAAAATAAAGTTCAGTGGCGACTCTGTCGAACCGCATTTTCCGCGCCTTTCGCGCGAGGGTCATATGTTCAAAATGAATTTTCGAGGTGCAACACCTCAACAAAGGTGTTTTCGTGGCAACTTCAAGAGTGACTAGTAAGAGATCAACTAGAGGGTCCACTTCTCGAGCATCCACTTCACAACCTCAGTCACAAATTCAGTCTCAAACTCCGTCTTAAAATCTGGTAAATGCTATGTCTCTTCTCTCTCTTATGAACTTGCTGAGGTTTGTGAAGAAGATTTTAAGAAAAGGCCAGTTATTAAGCAGTTTGTCTATTATCCTAAAGTAGCAGAAAGAATGCACATTCCTGAAATTATGGACATGCTAAATCATCAAAAACTTAATAATTTCTTAGAATGTAGTACTAACTACAATGAGGATTTAGTTAGACTATTTTACGCGAGATTGAAGGATAAATTTACGGGTTGTGAGTTTGCATACGTGATAGGGGTAGAACTTATAAGGTCGGTAGTGAGGTGTGGCGAGACCTCTTTGATATGTGTCCTCGTTTTTCTTCGGATCTTCATATAAGAGATACTGACTTGGCTCCAGGATATGAATTTAAGTCGACTTTGAATTCAATGCTAAAGGTTCTGTATTCAGAAGAATTTGTTGCAAGTGATGCTTTCCCTAAATATGTCACTACAAGTCTGTTGAAGCGGGAAGATCGAATTCTACAATGGATTGTCTCCCATATTATTCGTCCAAAGAAAGGAGGGTATTCTAGATTTGATTAAGTCGAAGTGAACTTGGTTTATCTGCTTGAGAGTAAAAAACGTGTTGTAGCCATATTATATTGCTAGACTTATTTTTGCGCTAAAGGAAAGTTGCAGATGCTCTTCCTTATGCTATGGGTCATTTATCCAAAGCATATTGGATCATGCTAAAGTTACTGTACAAGGCATCCCTTACCTTTCCATTTCTTATTACCAAGAGTTTAGTCAAAAGACTATGACTCTGATGGGATACCTTTGGGATCGACAAGCGAAGAGGTATGTGGTCAAGACAAAGGGCTGAAGTGCAAGGATTCAGGATTTATATGAGGATGAGGAGGAAGAAGAAGATGAAGATGAGGAAACTCATCATATAGGTACCGAACCTCATTTTGATGGTCATGTTAATAATGCTTGGTTAGGTGGTTCACCAGTGCAGGATCCTTATGCTAACCAAGGATGTGGATCTTGGAAAAAAGGCTTGGACTAACCAAGGCACATCTAATATGCCTCCTTCTCTACCTCAATATCAAACCGATAATTCTGATTCTTGATATGCTACAAAATATGAAGCTTGAGCAACATAATTTTGCAGCCCTCCAAGAACAAAGGTTTGAAGCTATGCAGGTCAAATTCAAACGCAAAATGAAAATTTTGATTTGTTTGCTTCAAGAGTGTTGAGCCGGTTTAATGATATGGCTCAAATAGTTGCAAGTCAGCATCATGCTCTTTCAGTTAGCTTCAACACGCTCAACAATAGTTTTCTTAGTTTGACTGATTGCTTGGATTCTCAAGGACAGTATCATGATCACACACAAAGGGGGAGAGGTCATCCACATAAGGGAAGAAGACCTTAGATTATTGAGTTTTGTTGCTGTCCTGCATATCATTTGGCATTTTGTTTTGTGTCTGGTTTTTTTGTTGTTGTTATTTTGATTGTCTTGAGACATGTAATGAATAAATTATGGTGTGTAATGCATTAATATTACTTCTATATATTTCTTGTGTTATTTAATTCTACATTTCTTGCATTAGCAACATTATATGTGAATGTTTGTTGATGACTTATCTGTTGCAAAGCATATGTTTGGGTACATATGAATATGATTTGATTATAAATGACCATTTGATTCACTCTTTTTAATGTTGTCAAAGGGGGAGAATGCAAAAGCAAGTGTTTCACAAAGAAAGATCATAATTTCACAAATGGAAAAATGCATACAGTCAGGGGGAGAATGCTCTTCATGAAGTACTCAATCTGTGGAAGGTTTTGCAAAGGTTTTTCCATCATGAAAAATAGGGAGTATGTGAGGCCAAGGTTCCTTATTACATTGTTTTAAAGATGTCAAAACTAGGAAAATTTCCTATTTGTTGTGTATTTTGGACGGTATTGCCTTGTCTTAGCTTGCATTCATTCCTTTAAAATGCATAATGATCCACCTACATGAATCTAGGCATATAGGATCATTTCTTATATGTTAAATGTATTTTAAATCATTCCTTATGCATTAGGTCGACACACATAGGGCTTAATGCCATACCCCAAATTTGTCCTACCTTTCTCATCGTTCTCTTTGTAAGATCATTTGGTCTGTGGTCATGATCTTTTGAGAATTATGTCATAGGATCTTGTGTGCGTGTTTATTACGACTAACAAGTGTGTGCATGTACAGTAATTTCAAGTGTAGATGATATTTATTCTCACTGTCAAGAATTTCTGAGCATGACCGGTTAAGCCTGACTCAAAGTGGTCTTATGGTTTCTATTTGATATGAGCCTCACTGTTAGAACTCTTTCTTATTTGTGGACCGTCTTTGGATCATTTGTTTGAAATATTAGTATCCAATACCTTGCTAAAGTCAAGGTCGAGTTGTGGATTAAGGATACCTCAGGGTCAAGATGCTAACGTGTGTGATTAATGTTTTATCATTACTTCAAATGGGAATACTTGGAATTAGGGTTTTTATTCTTCTCAAGTCATTTCTTTGTCAGGTCAAGAGAGGCTGGTTATGACAAGAGATTTTTTTAAGGTGCAAGGTATGAGTCATGGCGGAAAAGATGAAGTTGTGGGTTCATTGAGATTTAAACCTTTCTTTCTCAACTACTTGTGTCTTAAACGCAAGATGGCTTGGACTTAAGATTAAGATACCCATTCAAGTGCACTTCAAGTTTAATATTTGCAAAGTGACCAAAAGGTTTCTTAAAAATGCAAGTATCCGAACCTAAAGTCCATGTTCAAGTTTTCAATTCTCATGAATTGTGGCAAGAAGTAATTTGTATAAAAAATCATCATTAAAAAATTCAAGTTACAAAGAGCAAGGAGATTTTCGTGAGATTTGAATCAAGTTTTAATTCCAATATTTAAAGTGCACTAATTGATTTCAAGAGTCATGTTTTTATAAAATTCAAGTCAAAAGTGTTGAAGTTCAAATCAAGTCCAAAGTGCAAGTTCAAGCATGAATGTCAAGTTCCAATTCAAGTTTCAATCTCAAGACCAATTTCTTTCCATACAAGATACAAGGTGCAAGATTCAATGTTTACATAGTTCTTTTACAAAACAAACAGATTGGTCTAATTACAAAAAGTTCAAAGAATTTCACAAACTCTACAAAAGAATCAATGGTCAACATTTACATCGCACTGGATGGAACCGTTATATGCATTTAAAAACCATAGCTTTTATTCCTTGTCGTCCTAGGATAAACTCGTCCATATACCTTGCAACCTGCTAAGTTTCATTGGCATTAGGTTTCTAAGACTGGTTTTAGATGAATAAGCTCTCAATGAAAAGCAACTGAAGACACATGATTCGTCTTTATCTAATCCGGAGAAAGACGATGCAGCTTGGCTCGAGCATTTTGAATCCAAGGCTTTTGAACAACAAGAAGCAGCTCGAATGATACAAGAAGACCAGATGCATAAACACCTAGTAAGTCAACACGCAAATAATGTACAAGGTATTGTATTCTGCAGTTGTTTTTTCCATGGAATTTTCAGACTTCTTCCAGGTCCACGTTTGTTGACAAACTTCAAGCCAAGACAATAATGCATTAACATGAACTTCATGACAAATCTGCCAAGGTTCTTGTTGGCTCCGCCATTGTTCGCAAGATGACTCAAATTGGATTCACTAATCTCATGATTTGACATTAAAATTTGTGTTGCATCCATAAAGCCTGAATTCATAGCTATTGCCAAAGTTAGTAGATTTGAATGCAATATCAAAAGCGCTCATTAAATTCAAACATGATTAAACAGGATAATATGAAAAAGGCAAATTTCATCACAATGTGGGTAACGGTTTTGGAAAAAAATCAAAAGCAGTTATTAAGATTCCAAACACAATCAAATAATAATCACCAAACATTTCAAGACTTAAAATTACAGCTTTTATTTTTTTCCAAAAACATCCACAAACATGTCAAGGTAAAAATGGAGGAAATTCATTATGTTCTTAAAACAAGTGCATTCAACTTCATTCACTTATGTTATGAATATATGATACGAAGGATACGCATGAAACAGATACAAAATTGAAAGAGTAATAGGGAAAAATTGATATTAAACTGAGAATATCAACCTCTTAAGAGAGGGATTAATACAAGATGTGAAAAAGAGAGTTTGGAGAGAGAAAGTAAATAAACTTCACAATTCACATAGAAAAGAAATTGATTCCTACTACTCTCTCTCTCTCTCTCTCTCTCTCTCTCTCTCTCTCTCTCTCTCTCTCTCTCTCTCTCTCTCTCTCTCTCTCTCTCTCTCTCTCTCTCTCTATATATATATATATATATATATATATATATATATATATATATATATATATATATATATATATATATAATGATATATATATATATATATAATGATATATATATATATATATATATATATATATATATATATATATATATATATATATATATATATATATATATATATATATATATATATATATATATATATATATATATATATATATATATATATATATATATATATATATATATATATATATATATATATATATATATATTCCTCAACTAGTCACAAAATTCCTCAAATTGGTATTGGCCTAGCGCATTCGGTTGCTCTTACGCGTTCCCTGCAATTCCGGATCCAACCTAACAGAATGATCCTCGTGTATCTCTTGTGGGCCCCTCAGCTCAATTCTTTCTGACTCAGCTTGTTCTAGTCCTTTCTTTTTACTTTGTCTCATTACAATACCATCTCCATTTAAGACAACCTTGTCCTCAAGGTTGAAAGTTGGAAAATTGACCTTTATATCTTCTAGTACTTCCCATGTAGCCTCTTCAGCTGTCAGATCTGTCCACTGAATAAAAACCTGCGGAATTTTCACATCTCCTTGTTGAATCACGTGTGTCGCTAAAACTTTGAAGGGCAGTATAATAGGGCCCATCTCTGTCATTGTCAAGGGTAAAGGCATGTAATATTCTGTGGCCTCTCCCTTAAAGAACTTTAATTGGGACACATGAAAAACTGAATGTATTTTTGCTTCATCTGGTAATTGTAGCTTATAGGCCACAACTCCTACCTTAGCTATTATCAAGAAAGGTCCAAAAAATCGCATGCCCAACTTCTGATTTTTTCGCAGAGCAGCATATTGTTGCCTATAAGGTTGGAGCTTTACCAAAACACAGTCTCCCACTTGCATCTCGACATCTCTTCTCTTCTTATCTGCTTGGTTTTTCATGTATACTTGTGCCGTTTCTAGATTAGCTTTGAGCTGCTGCATAATCTGGTCCCTTTCTCTTAGTTGTTCCTGCACTGATATCAGGTCATTTATATCAGTCCTATAACGAGTTATAGATGGTGGATATCTTCCATATAGTTCTTTGAAGGGTGTCATGCCAATACTTGTATGATGAGCAGTATTATACCAATATTCTGCCCAATTTAAAGCCTTATACCATGCCTTCGGATTCTCAAAAGTGAAACATCTCAAAAACATCTCCAAACATTTGTTGAGAACATCAGGTTGCCCATCTGACTGTGGGTGATATGCCGAACTCATTGCTAATGTAGTGCCTTGTAATTCAAACAACTTCTTCCAAAAATTACTAGTGAAAATTTTGTCTCTGTCCGACACAATAGACTTTGGCATGCCATGGAGCTTCACTACTTGATTCATAAACGCCTCTGCAACTCCCTTACTATTGTAATCGCTCTTTAGTGGAGTAAAGTGAGCATATTTGGTCATCCTGTCAATCACCACCATTATTACCATGTAACCAAATGAGGGTGGTAATCCCGTGATAAAGTCCATGGCTACGTCTTCCCATACTTGAGAGGGAATAGGTAAGGGATGCAGTAAACCCGCTGGCTGTACGTGTGAAGTTTTAGCTTGTTAGCATATAACACAGTGCTGCACAAACTCTTCAACGTCTCTCTTCATATTGTGCCAAAAATACTGATAAGAAATTCTAGCTAGAGTTCAGAATTTCCCGAGTGTCCTCCGATGGAAGATCTATGATTTTCCTTTAGTATTACTTGAATCAACTCCGAACCTTCGGGAATTACTAATTTGTCCTTCCAATATAAAATTCCTCCCTTAGTGGTGTAATGTGGCTTAAGTTGTGGTTGATTCTGGCACAGTACCACCAGCTCCTGTAACTTGGCATCTCTTTGAACTTCCTCTAATAATTGTTGCATGCATTTTGTTTTGGGTTCTGACCATGACAACACAAACATCCTAGATAACGAATCTGCAACTAAGTTGTCCTTGCCTGGCTTATATTCAATCACAAAATCATATCCCAAAAAGTTGTGCAGCCACTCTTGCTGCTCTGGAGTTTGCAAACTTTGATCCATCAAACTTCACAAGCTTTTCTGGTCAGTTTTAATAACGAACTTGCTACCCAATAAGTAGTGTCGAAACTTAGCGATTGCTTCTGCCATAGCCAGCTTCTCCCTGAAATATGCTGATTTCTTTTGAATTCTTGGTGCCAATTTCTTTGAAAAGAAAGCTATGGGATGTCCATTCTGATGGAGAGCAGCTCCTACTCCAATTCCTGATGCATCGGTCTCCAAAATAAAAGTCTTCTCAAAGTTAGGCAATGCTAAGACAGGTGCAGATGTGACAGCTTGTTGTAGCTCTTCAAAAGCTGTCTGTGTTGTCTCATTCCAGCAAAAAGAGTCCTTCTTTAGCAGGTCAGTCAAAGGAGCTGCTATTCTAGCATAAGACTTAATGAATCTTCGAAGAATACCTTGTCAAACCTAAAAACCCTCGTAATTGTTTTAGGTTAGTAGGTCTTGGCCATTTAAGAACTGCTTCCACCTTTGTTGCTTCCATTGCCACACCTTTTCCGGA
Source organism: Lathyrus sativus (assembly GCA_963859935.3). Taxonomy (NCBI): domain Eukaryota; kingdom Viridiplantae; phylum Streptophyta; class Magnoliopsida; order Fabales; family Fabaceae; genus Lathyrus; species Lathyrus sativus. The sequence goes on from OZ012736.1 coordinate 385,774,561, forward strand.
AACAACATGACCCAAATATTCTATCTCTTCTACTCCAAAGGCACACTTGGCTAACTTCACATACAACACATTTTTCTGCAGAGCTTGGAGTACTAACTCTAAGTGTGTAAGATGGTCCTTCCACGTAGCACTATATACACGTATATCATCAAAGAATACGAGCACATACTTTCTCAAAGCATGCTGAAAGATCTGGTTCATAAGACTTTGAAAGGTAGCTGGCGCATTTGATAGTCCAAATGGCATAACTAGCCATTCATAGTGACCATGATGTGTTCTAAAAGCCGTTTTAAACCTATCCTCTGGTTGTATCAGTATTTGATGATAGCCAGATCTCAAATCCAGTTTAGAAAAGTATTTAGCACCAAATAAATCATCTAATAGCTCATCCACAATAGGCATCGGAAAGCTGTCTTTGATTGTAATGGCATTCAAGACCCTATAATCCGTACAAAACCTCCAACTCCCATCTTTCTTCTTGACTAGCACAATTGGTGATGAGAAAGGACTATTGCTCGCTTGGATGATACCTTGGTCTAGCATCTCTAGTACCATCTTCTCAATTTGCTCTTTTTGACTGTGGGGATACTGATAGGGTTTAACCTTCACTGAATTTGCACATTCTTTTAGCGGAATCGCGTGATTGTGAGGTCTGTGAGGAGGAAGACCTTCTGGTGTGTTGAAAACAGTTCTGTAAGTATCCAGAAGCATAGCTGCTTCAGGTGCCAAACTTGATGGTAATTCTCTCCACTCGTTTGTTTTGTCATCCGCCGGTAGGCTTGCTACCGTGAACACCTCGTCAATACTCTTTGTGTGATGCATTCTCTTGAGCTGATGCAATTGTGCTTGTTGTGGTACAATGCTTGTGTCACCTTGTAGTGTGATAAATTTCCCTTTATGGAACAACTTCAAAGTTAATGCAGAATAATCCGCCACATGTTGTTGCACCCCAAAATTTGACCAACATTTCTTTACCTAACTTGTGTTTCATTTCATTCACATTAGCATTATCATTTGCATTTCATTGACATGTATGTAGGAGATCAAGAGGTATGATTACCAATCAAGGGTTATGCAAGACTTTGAAGCTAGCCAAGAAGGTTATTCAAGTGGTCAAGGGTTGATATCTTTGTCAGAGAAGTTAGAAGATCCTCAGAATGAGTGGTTGAAACCAAGGGTGTGTACCTCCTAACTTGAGAGTTGTGGGAAGCTCCTCAGATGACTCTGAAGCCAAGAATGTGGAGTTGAAGCCTTGAGAGATCTTATGAGATGTCTTGAAAGCCATCATGAAGCCTAGATAGGTCATGGTGCAAGTTTAAGAAGACCCAGCCATGAGTGGTGTAATTAGGGTTTGACTAGGTCAACCCTAGGTCAAATGATGATTTGAACAAGGTTGAGACCTAATTCAAAGGCCATGTGATCATGGATTGATGAATTAAGATGTTATAAGGATGATTCCAAGGTCAACTCATCATGATTGAAGAGTTTGAGAAGTTTCAGGCTAGGATTTCTAAGGCTTGACAGTGTAAAATCCCCTAGTCTGACCCCTATCTTCAAGGCAGTTTAGCTCAAGATGTGATTGTCATCTCATCTTACCCCCAACATGAATGTTGTAGAGCTTGTTCTTAGATTTAATTTGAGTACTATAAGTCCTTGATAGGATTTGTAGAACTCAAGTTATGACTTTGACAAGTTACAGGTCATCTGAGGCATGTGAATCTGGGGCCTTGAACGTTACCCAACTTGCATCAAACCTTTGCCCAAGAAGGATGATTCCTATGACATTTTGGTCAACATGAATGTTGTTCCTTATCTTCTTAGATTTCTAGAGAGTACTAGAAGTCCTTGATAGGATTTGTAGAACTCAAGTTATGGCTTTGACAAGTCAAGGGCATTTTGGTCATTTGGAGATTACAGGTCATTTCAACCATAAGGCCATAACTCCTATTTCGAAGCTTCAAATGGAAATATCTTCAACATAAAACTTGTTCAAAATGATTTTTTAAGGCTAATAAGGAGGTCATGAGATGATGGAAAGGCTTGTAGCTCAAAGTTGCAAAAATGACCTAAAATAAGGGCATAAGTTAAATAAACCAAAGTTGGAAATTGATATTTTCAACCTACACATCCAAACCATATATCATTTTGACTCTAGAAAACATTTTAAGAACATTGGTTTAGCCACATTTTTGATTTTAGGTCTAAATTGTGGACTTTCTTTGAAAAGCACTTGCTTGCATATTAAGTAACACTTGCAAAACTCAAAATTAAGGCATGAGCAAGGCCCTTGGCAAGCTAAACACCTCTAATATCTCACTAGGGGAGAAATTGAAAGTGAATGGGATGAATTCCAAGCTGTTTGCAAGGATTGTACATGTCATGATACATGATTGGAAATCTCATGACATGAGAAGTGGAAAATCTCATTGGAAGGATCTAGAGGGTTCTAGATCATCCAAACATCATCTATATAAGGAATAGAGTTGATCCATTAAAGAGGTTGGTGATGTTTGAAGGAGAAATCATAGTTTGAGAGTGAATTTTCATAGCTTGCAAGTGCAATCGGTTTCACCAAATTCCTCATTCTCCATTCATTTTCTTGATTGATACTTCTTCCATGGATGTCAAGGAGTGATTCCAGATCATTTTCAAAAAGAATTGGTGGCTAGATCGTGTATGAGCAAGTGATTTTCAGCACCTGCAACTCACCATCGGGTTTCAAGATTCAAGCACTTTCCATTGGTTCTTTTGCATACAGAAGCAAGGAGGAGGTTCATTGATCGTGTCTGCAAGATTGTAGAGCTTGAATTGGAGGTTTAATGCATCTATTCATCCAAGATTTTCAGGTTAGCAACTTTCTTCCCCTAGCATGATTTAGGTAGAATTAGGTTGAATTAAGGTGTTAGATTTATCATAGAATGGTGTAGGATGGATTTCAGATAGTTAATTGAGAAATTAGAGACAAAATAGGGGAGTCACCATTTTCGGTTGAGATTTGGATATGGTGAGTCTTGAGGTTTCAGAGGAAACTAAGGGTATGGTTGAATTCGTGGCAAGATTTGGGATAAGATTCATGTTTTGACCTCTTGGATTGGAGGCCTCTAGGGAGAACTAGGGTTGAGGAAGATGATCGGAGCTCCACCGGTGGTGGCCGGAGCTGGGCGCGAGTTGCAGAGGTTTGAAAAGGTTGAAGATGACTCTGGGACCGTTAGATGAGGGTTTGAATTGGACTGGGAGGTTGATCCAAGGGCCACGTTTTAAAGTTGATTTATGAAGGATTTCTGATGATGAAACGCACCGTTTCATTTATTCAGGTGTTTTGGGCTTAGTGAATTAAGCGCTATCCACACCCCCCTGATGGCCCAACCCAAAGTTTTAACTGGTTCTGATTGCTATCCACACCGTGCGCTTGTCTATTTTAATTTGATTTTCTTTTAATTTTCATTTTATTCATGGTTCTTGAAAAATTCATAATAAATTGAAAATTAATCCAATCAACCCCATTCTTTTTGCATTCTACTCATGATTGAGTCTAGTATTTGTTATAGAAAAAATATTTTCCTTTCCTGTAATTTATGATTTAATTGGAATTTTGTATTTTAATTGATATTAAGATGGTTATGTTTGATGCATATTTTTGTGGAATTTTGTTTGATCTCATGGTGATGATTTTGATCCTAATTTTTTGTGTGCAGTTAGGTTAGACATGTATGATCCCATAGTATTTTTCTCACATTTTTGTGATGAAAATAGGCGTGCTTTCTAGATTGATATTTAGGTGCCTCCTTTTAGGGTTTAGGTTTGATACCTTGTAATGTAGGATTTAGTTATGGGTCCAATTTGATGATTTGATCTCTGAATTTAATGTGGTAGAGTCATGATTGACCTAGGTTCCCATAGTTATTTTTGTAGGATTTTAAAATTGATTTTAGTATTTTAGTTAGGACTAACTTTAGTACTAGGTTTTAGGTGATCCTAACTTGCTAATTCAACTAGTTTAACTTCCTTAGCCCCCTTAGATTAGGGTTTGTGCTTGGTTTGCCTTTGGTTGAGATTGAAGACAAGTTGAAGACAAGGAGAGGATGCTTGAAGTTGCTTGAAGTTGCTTGGAGCTTTGGATTTGTTTGTGCCTGAAGGTGTCTGAGGAAGATTTAGGAGATAGGAGACATAGGGAGAGCCTTATAGTTAGAATAATTTCTTTCACAAACATGGAAAGTATATTGTGCTTCCATTCCTCCCCATGACTAAAAGTCCGTCTCAGATATTCACATCCCTCCTTTGGAGGGATGAGTGGCTTTATCTGGGAAGTAGAACTTTGAGGGAACCAGTCTCTCATAATGATGAACCTTTACAGGCTTCCTTTGGTTGTCAGTAAGCTGTTTATCATTTCCACTCATCATGTTCAATCAACTGTCTTCTGGTTTGAGTATCTAGAAAGATGTTGGGCTTGAGTTTGAAGATGAGGACTTCATTGAAGAGTGTGGAAGAGGATGATTCCTTGAGCATTGCCATTGCAGCTGAAGCCTGAAGAGCAAGAAGAGCAAGTTGATACTTGAAGACCCAATGGAGATTGAATGAAGAGTGAGGAGTTCCTTGCTTGAAGAAGATTGAAGGATGAAATGGACACTTCTAAGTGATTAAAGATTACTCAGAGAAGCTGAGGCTTGTAGATGAAGAAGAACAAGTTGAAACTGGTGAAGCAAAGAGAGCTTAGGCTTGAAGACTGAGTTGATACTTATGAAGAGGATTCAATTGAGATTGAGTGAAGAGCTGAGGCTTGAGGAATAAAGAATGAGTTGATATTTGCACTGATGCACTGAGAGCCTGAAGGAATCAAGTTGATACTTGTAGTTAGGAGTGAAGCCTGAGGGTGGAATTGACTGAAGAGATGAAGCTTGGAGAAGTGAAGATAAGTTGGAACTTATGTTGAAGGGTTGAAACCTGGAGAAGCAAATTGATATGTGTCCTGAAAGATGATAGCCTTGAAGGATGGCTGAAGTCTGATGACTGAAGTTGCTGACAGAAGAGCTGAAGCTTGGAATTGAAAGAGAGGGGTTGACCTGCTTTCTTGTCTGTTTTCTTTTTTGTATTGCTGATGTGCCTTGTTTAACTTGCTTGATGCATTAGAATAAGTCCATATCTAGACTGACTTTAAATTAGGAGCATGATTGCACTAGAGGTTGAGTTGCTCCCTCTGCTTGTATTTTTACTGTATGGCTTTGCTTGCGGGTATTCGGTAGAGCCCATCTCCCTTGCCCATGTGGTTTATTTTGCTTGATAGCATGTCATTTCTTTTGTATGATTGCAGTTGTTATTTTATTTTGCTTGATAGCATGTTATTTTTGCTGTATGATTACAGTTATTCATTCTGGCTTGAGGTTGAGATGAGCTTGTGGAGGCTGCTGCCCCACACACATTTCCTCCCTCACTTGCATTGCATGCATTTTACAGTCGTTTACTGTATTACTGTTTACTGTTAGGCTGATGCTTTATCTGTTTCTGTTTACCATTGACATGATCCCTTAGGAGTCTCATTTCCTTTGATAAGGGAACGATGATTAGAACTTTAGGTTGAAACCTATGCATGATAACTTCTAGGAGTTCCCTATTTCAAACCTCAACCATAGGATGAATCCTTGGCATGACAACAGTAGGACTTGGTAGTCTTCCCTTAGTTGAGCCTGTTCTCTTCTCATCTCAAAACAGATTAAGATACAGTAATCATGAATGATTTCTTTTGTACATTACGAGCCTTAAGCTATCTGAGAAAGGATTGTGGGAGAGTTTCTTTCCCACAGTCTGGATGTTTAGTATGGCACCCTTTGGGTGACATGCGACGCATTCACTCTCAGGTCATAGTCTTTAGTGCGATTGAAATTGCAAACACAATAAAAAACACTTCTTCCGTAAAAGACAGAAAACAAACTTCAAACCTTTTTGCCCCGTGGGCCTATAATTCAAAGGAAACTTTTCTGAAGAAAAGAGTATCGTTAAACTTCAGCGCCAACGCAAACAGGCTTTGTCCCTAACTGCTGGAACTGTTGTTTAACCCTACTCAATAAAACAGATGAATCTGAATTCCCATAATCCGTATTATCCTGAACTACGTAAGCTCTGATCTCTCATACCTGTTGAGAGTACGTAGGCACAATACTGACGTATTGGCGAGCCACCTTCCTCGTAACCTGTAGTTAGGCGAACTACGTTGACTCTGATTTCTCATTCTATGATTAGAATACGTAGGCATAAAGTGCGACGCTTTGCCGAGTCATTTTCTTTTCTGTTTAAGCCAGCCTTGATAGGTAGATAGATAAACCAACCCGTCCAGTAACACAACAAGCGTGGATCCCGTCGAGTACGACGGACGTGAGGGGTGCTAATACCTTCCCCTTGCGTAACCGACTCCCGAACCCAGACAACTGTTGCGACGACCTTGTCTTACCCTTTTTTCGTCAGGTTTTTCCGATCGTTTCCTTTCCCGTTCCGAGGGATAAATAACGAAAGGTGGCTACTCTTCTGTTTTGCCGGCACCTTATTTTCGCGGATGCGACAGCTGGCGACTCTGCTGGGGACTTGATAGTTTCCTGGGATCCAACGTCCCGAATGCGAGTCAGTTTGGGGATCCGACGTCCCATGCGAGAGTCAATCCTAGCGCTTGTATGATTACTTGTTGGGTTGTGTTTATTTATCGCATTTTTTTCCCGCACTTTATTTTCAGTATGATATGATTATCTATACTGTTGTGGGAGGGGCATTCTGATGAGTGAGAAGCCAGACCCAGGCTTGAGTGAACATAGCATTAGTTGTGGAAATTAGTGGGCGCGTGCTTGCTTGACAGGCACTAGTGTCTCATGAAATCCACGCTCAGACGAGGTTCTCCCGGTTGGCTTCTTTTTCAACCCTTTGGGTTGAGGGGGTTGTTGGTTTGGAGGATTGTCGACTCTGGGGACCGATCATTTGTGATTCAGCCGAGTGAGGCCGCTTTATGAGTTGGTGATGCCACACCTTCTGGGTATCGTATCACCCCCCTTGAATGTCTGTGACGCTGATGAGCGCATAGGATGCCGAACTTGAGTCAGTTTAGGTCCATACCTGTGAGCCGGGTTGGGTTTATTGCAGGAAACTTTGACCTTCAGACTACCTGGTTTTCTTGATAGTGAATCAGTTTTGTTGGTACCGGAGGTTCTCATCATCAGATATATGATTGTTCTTGACAGAGCAGAGCTTTGGTCCTGTATCAGAGGACCTTATATTCAGAGATGGGTATTTGTTCTTGATAGAGCAGGTTTTGATTGGGATCAGAGGATCTCGTTACCAGATGTTTGTTCTTGATAGAGCAGGTTTTGACTGGGGTCTGAGGATCTCATCAGCAGATGTATGGTTGTTCTTGACAGAGCAGAGTTTTGGTCATCAGAGATGTTTGTTCTTGACAGAGCAGATTTTTGGTCATGTATCAGAGGTCCTTATTATCAGATGTTTGTTCTTGACAGAGCAGATTTGTGGTCCGATACCAGGGTTTTCTTCTTTCCAGAGATAATGGTTGTTCTTGATAGAGCAGGATTATGGTTTTGTTGATACAGGATCTCTACAACACAGTTGCCTTGATCTCCTGCTGCATGATTGCATTTTACATTTTTTTGCATACTCATTTGCATTTCATTAACGTGTGTCTATGTTGCAGGTACCGTTTTCCCCGATTCAGGATTTTTGGCCTCCTATTGTATTATTATGGGTTCTCTGAGGAAGACCGTGGCTTACAAGCTCCCTGCCCCTGATGTGGTTCGGCTGACTGGTTTGATTGCTTTAGCAGATGATTCTGTGAGAGATGAGTTCATAAAGTCTTACGGAAAATTGCTCAGTTTGGTTCGTAAACCCTCTGCGTTTGAGTTGAATGGGTTGTACGCTCTGCTGCAGTTCTACGATCCTCCGCTGAGATGCTTCACTTTCCAGGATTTTGTTCTGGCACCTACGCTAGAGGAATATGCTGATTTGTTAGGTGTGCCTATCAAGAGGCAGATGCCTTTTGTTCATATGGACGTTGAGCCTGATCTGGCTAGTCTAGCCCCTTCACTTCATCTGGATGCCTCCGAGTTGGTATTGTCTAGTTGGAACAAGGTTCCCGGGTTCTCTTTGCAGTTCTTAGTGGGAAAGGCTCAGCAGTGCGCCAAAGACGGATGTTGGGTCGTGTTCAATGCCATCCTCGCTCTGTGCATATATGGCATCATTCTGTTCCCCAATATGCCCGAGTTTGTAGACTTCGACGCCTTTCGCATCTTTGCATCAGGGAATCCAGTCCCTACCTTGATAGGAGATGTCTACCATTCTATCCACTACAAAAACGAGAATAGAAGGGGCAAGAATGTCTCGTGTTGTGTGCCCCTGCTTTATAAATGGCTTGATAGTCATTTGCCCAAGAGGCGTCCCTTTGTTTCGTCTGCAGCCACAGCTGAGTGGTTCGAGCGTTTGATGAGTCTATCAGCGGAGGATATTGACTGGTTTGACAGGGACAGGTTAGGTACCGAGATCATCTTCAGCTGCAGCAGGTTTCCGAACGTGCCTTTGATAGGCAGGAAGGGCTGTATAAACTATAATCCGTCGTTGTTGGTCCAACAGTTCGCGTATGCTTTGAGAGCTCCGCCGAAGGATGAAGAGGTGCAGGAATCTCTGTACCTCACTGGTCTTCTAGAGGGGGATCTGTTATCTAAGCTTCAGCGCGCCTGGAATGGCATCAGTAAGAGGGGAAAACCATTGCTGGGGAGAAGCAACAATCAAGCCTACCCTCCGTACGTGACTTGGATCAGAGCCAGAGCCGATGCTATAGGGATGCCGTTTCTTCCTGCCAAGCCAGAAAGCCTTCCAATGATTGAAGAGTCTACCACCATGCCCATTCAGCAGCATAATCAGGTGTTAGCTGAGAGAGATGAATTGAAGAGGGCAAATGAAGAACTGGAGAAAGAATTGGCGTAGCTCAGAAGCGAGAGAAATGAAGCCGTTCATTCCTTCAAGAGGCAAACAGAGCTGGTGAACCAGCTGGGGACAGAGTTGACTAAGCAGATAGCTGAGCGTGAGCGCATGGGTCGAGACTTCAAAGCTGTCAACGATGTACTGGCCACGAAGAAGCAACACTTAGACGAAGCGTATCAGAGGATATCCAAGATCAATCAGCACTGGAAGGCCACCCTAGCCAACATGAAAGAGCGGGAGGATAAGCTGATGCAACAGATCTCCAAGCTGAAAGCCCAGGTAAAGGCTAGTGAGAAGAGGTTTGATGAAGAAACCACTCGCAGATACGCCGCTGAAGGCCAGCTCAACAGAGCTCTTGCTAACCTGAAGGAGTGCAAACTGACGTTTGAATCCAAGAAACGGAAGTTAGAAGATTGTTTCGACGAAGGAGCATGGGAAGATTCGGTCGAAGGTCTTCAATACACCATTATGCAGAGGGAGCTACTCGTCGAAGGGTTACTCACTCGGCCTGATCATTCAGAAACGAGGAATTTGTTAGAAAAGTTTCGCGCCCGTGGCCGTGCTTGACTACATGTATTCCTTTTGTTTGATCATCGTTGTATGCTGACCATCACCGGGCTTGTTGGCTGAGGTCATGCTGTTGATTCTGCTTGTACTCACTGATGTTGTGTACTGCCTTGATGGGCTTTCTTTATATATATGAGATTGTTATTTCCATGACTGGACGCGGACTTCTTATTATCATCACTGGCACTCAGGCACTAGGATCGGGGGAGATCTCCCTAACACACAGACACACGTTTGCATTTGCATGAAGCATTTGCATAACAAGCACTTTGTCATTTTTTCCTAACCCTTTTGTGTTTTCAGGTTGTTTCAGGTTGTTCCAGGATTGATCAGAGACCTATTCACCGCTATTCGACCAGAGCAAATCAAACCAGAATCATGGAGCAAGTGCAAACTGATGTTCAGGAACTTCGCGAAAGAATGGATCGCTTCATGGAGCTCATGCAAGCGGTCGCCAATGGCCAGGATCAGCTCAGAACCTTGGTTCAGCCTCTGATTTCAAGGGTCGATAGCAATGGCGTACTCCATGGTGGGACCGTGCCTACTCCTTCACCAGTTGAAACTCCTCAGAATGGCATCCCCGTGACCGGGGGGAACGGCAGTGCCAACGGCAATGTGATGGCTAACATGGGACTCAACGGCAATACGACGGGCGTCGGTAATGGGAGTTTGGAAGCTAATGTCAATGTTGGGCTGGGCAACAGCAACTCAGGTGTTGGGAATCTATTTGGGCCTCAACCATGGTTAGAATATCGTCAGGACGATGTATTCTCTCAGAGAGGTGCTGAAGGGGAGCTGACTGCTGAAGCACGACTTAGGTTCAAGGCACTCGAGGATAAGATGAGGAACATTGAGAACCAGAACACCCTGGGTGTTGATATGTCCAAGTTGGGACTGATTGCTAATTTCAAGGTGCCTCCCAAGTTCAAGGTACCTAACTTTGAAAAGTACAAGGGTGCCACTTGCCCTCGCGTCCATCTGAGATCATACTACCGGAAAATGTCAGCTCATTCCGAGGACGAGAAGCTGCTGATGCACTTCTTTCAGGACAGTCTGTCCGGGCCCTCCCTCGAATGGTACATGAGTCTGGAGCCTACCAGTGTGCGCATGTGGAAGGACCTTGCTGAAGAATTTGTGCACCACTACCAATACAACAGCGACTTGGCCCCGAACCGAGTCCAACTGCAGAATCTGTCGCAAAGGAACAACGAAGGGTTTAAGGAATACGCCCAGCGGTGGCGTGAATTGGCAGCCAGGGTTCAGCCGCCGATGGTTGAACGTGAGCTGGTGCAGATGTTCGTAGCCACCCTCCCAGGGGTTTACTATGAGAAATTGGTCAGCGGTATGTCTGGAACCTTCTCGGATCTCATTATCACGGGTGAGCACATCGAAAATGGGATCAAACTGGGGAAAATTCAAGGTGAGTCATCCTCAGCTGGAGGAGGCGGAAAGAAACCTTATGGTGGCAAAAGACGGGAAGGAGAAACGAGCGCTGTGTCCAACGCTCGAAGGAAGGGTAAAGGTCCTCACCAACAGGTGGCCAGCATAACTATCCCGGCAGTTCAACAGCAGCAGCAGCAGCAGCCGAATCAACAAGGGTACAGAAAGTATCAGAATAGGGCACCTCTGTCGAGCCGTCACCTCGAGACACCGCCTATGTCGTACGCGCAACTATTACAGACTTTGCTTCAGCTACAGTTGATCCAGAAGAGAATGTTGGCTCCCTTGACAGGGGCACCTCCGCCAGGTTATGACGCGAATGCAACTTGTGAGTTTCACTCAGGGGCACCAGGCCACACAGTAGAGAATTGCAAAGCCTTCAAGCACAAGGTGCAGGACATGGTGGATGCCAAGATCATCAACTTCTCGGATAATGTGCCAAATGTCACGAAGAACCCTATGCCGAATCATAGGGGAGGTGGAGTAAACGCCATTATTGAAGATGAGAGTTTGGATTTGCTGACTGACGTTAGAGATCTGAAGACGCGGCTTAGCTTCGTTAAAGTTAAGTTGATGAAAAGAGGTTTCTTTCCAGGATGCGGAGAGTTGTGTATGGGATGTGCGACTAGTCCTGACGGATGTGAACAGTTGATAGAGGGAATTCAAAGTCTGATGACTGAAGGGATTTTACAGTTTAGCCGGAGGGCTGAAAGTGGATCGGGAGAGGTAGTGCTGAGGCAAAATGATGAGGTCGCCACCATCACCATCCCTCTCCAGATGATAACTATTTCTGCACCTAGACCGCCCACAATTACCATTACCAAAGCTGGGCCGATACCCTTCGAGAGCACTAATGCTGTCCCATGGCATTATGGGGCTGAAGTCTACTGCAACGGACATGAGTTGGAGCTAGAACCGTTCGGGTCGTCTGTGGAGAACCTTGCGGGAATCAGTGGTATTACTCGCAGCGGAAGAGTGTTTGCACCACCTGAGGTCATGGCGGACAAAGCGGACAGAGCTGATGCAACTGATAAAGGGAAAAGTAAAGTCGTTGAAGAGATCCCTCGTGGGGTAGACAAAGACTTACTTGTTAAAGACGCCGAGGAGTTTATGCGATTGATTAAAAAGAGTGACTACAAGATCGTGGATCACCTCCATCAGACACCCTCGAAGATTTCCATCCTGAATCTGTTGCTATGTTTTGAAGCACACCGCAATGCACTGCTGAAGGTGTTGAACGCAACATATGTACTGCAGGAAATATCGGTAAACCAGCTAGAAGAGGTCGTAGCCCACGTGAATGCTGGAAATTGGCTAGGGTTCACTGACCTAGAGCTGACGCCGAAAGGGAGGAATCACAATAGCGCCCTGCACATCTCGATAGAGTGTAAGGGAACGATTATGTCGCACGTGCTGGTGGACACGGGGTCGTCACTCAATGTTCTTCCGAAGAAGGCATTGATGAAGTTGGATACTCGTGGAGTGATTTGCACACCCAGTGATCTGGTGGTGAAGGCGTTCGATGGAACCAAACGCCATGTTTTCGGGGAGGTGACCCTGCCAATCTAAGTCGGGCCGGAAACGTTCGACGCGATCTTTTACATTATGGACATCGTGCCTGCTTACAGCTGTCTCTTAGGCCGGCCGTGGATCCATGCTGCTGGAGCTGTGACCTCCACGTTGCACCAGAAACTCAAGTATGCTGTTGGAGGTAGCATCGTGACCGTATGTGGCGAGGAAGACATAATGGTGAGCCATTTGTCATCCTTCAAATATGTTGAGATGGATGGGGAAATCCATGAAACCCTATGCCAAGCGTTCGAAGCTGTTAAAGTCAAGGACGTAGCTCCTGTAGTCACTGAAAAGCCGGAGATGACTCTCTCTTCCTTCAAGGAAGCTCGGGCCGTTGTCCAAGCCGGATCTACCCCAGGCTGGGGGCGAATTTTGGAGATACCTAACAAGCAAGACAAGTTTGGGTTGGGGTATTCTCCTGGAGCTAAAGCTTCTTCTTCTAGCAGTGCGTCGCGAGGTAAAGGGCCGATCCAGTTTACCAGTGGCAGGGTGATATTTGAAAGCGTCAACGCGGTGTCTGAAGACAGCGGAGATAGCGACTACGACCTCGACTCTTGGATCTAGCCAAGCAAGCCAGGCGAGGGCCTTACCAACTGGTCCGTCAAGGATATCATCCAGATGACAAATGAAGAGTAATGATTTACTTTTTCCAATCATTGTACAACCCTATGTCCTACCCGGGGCATAGTGGTTTTATTGTCAGGGCCTTGTTGGATTATGTACATGCATTTTATCAATAAATCAAAAGGCGTTTTTCTTCGTATTCAAATATTGTGATCTCTGTTATTCCTGTTTTATATTTGTTTTGAAAAACAATAAAATGGCAATGGGGTTTGTGCTAACCTGCACATCCTTGTTTTAAACTTAACCCTTGTTATTGCAGGATCCACATAGCAGATGACATCGACTCTGGACCTTCTACGACTCACTTCGACTTCGATTTCCCGATTTATCAAGCTGAAGAAGAGATTGATGAAGACGAAGACCTTCCCGAGGAGTTGGCCCGCTTGTTGAAACAAGAAGAGAAAGTTATTCTGCCTCATGAAGAGGAAATCGAGATTGTGAATCTGGGTTCTGAAGAACTCGTCAGGAACGTCAGAATAGGGGCTGCGTTGCAGAGTGATGTCAAGCAGAGATTGGTCGAGATGCTAAGAGAGTATAGTGACGTCTTTTCTTGGTCATACAAAGATATGCCCGGACTTGACACTGACAACGTGGTCCATCACTTGCCATTGCGAGAAGATTTCCCTCCCGTTAAGCAGAAGCTTAGGAGGACGAGACTAGATATGGTCGTTAAGATCAAAGAAGAAGTGCAAAAACAACTTGATGCTGGCTTCTTAGCGGTCACTACTTACCCTCCGTGGGTCGCCAACATAGTGCCTGTACCGAAGAAGGACGGTAAGGTACGCATGTGCGTCGATTATCGGGATTTGAACAGGGCGAGCCCTAAAGATGATTTCCCGCTGCCTCATATTGATGTGTTGGTCGACAATACAGCTAAGTTCTCCGTATTTTCGTTCATGGATGGCTTCTCCGGTTACAACCAGATCAAGATGGCGCCGGAGGACATGGAGAAAACTACGTTTATCACTCCTTGGGGAACGTTTTGCTATAAGGTAATGCCTTTCGGTCTGAAGAACGCGGGGGCCACTTACCAACGAGCAATGGTTACTTTGTTTCATGACATGATTCATCATGAGATTGAAGTCCATGTTGATGACATGATTGCGAAGTCCCAAACGGAGGAGGGACATCTGGTCAATTTGCTGAAGCTTTTTGAGAGGCTTAGGAAGTTCAGGTTGAGGCTGAATCCTAACAAATGTACTTACGGAGTACGGTCCGGAAAGTTACTGGGGTTTATCGTGAGCGAAAGAGGCATCGAGGTTGATCCTGCGAAGATTAAAGCGATACAAGAAATGCCAGTGCCAAAAACATAAAAAGAAGTTCGTGGTTTCCTGGGCAGAATAAATTACATTGCAAGGTTTATTTCTCAGCTCACGGCCACGTGTGAACCGATGTTCAAACTGTTAAAGAAAGATCAGGCGATTATCTGGAATGAGGATTGCTAGAAGGCATTCGATAAGATAAAGCAGTATCTGCAGGAACCTCCAATCTTGATACCCCCAGTGGCTGGACGGCCATTAATCATGTACTTGACAGTTCTTGAGAATAGTATGGGGTGTGTTCTCGGTCAGCACGACGAGACGGGCAGAAAGGAGCATGCCATTTACTACTTGAGTAAAAAGTTCACAGGCTGTGAATCTCGTTACTCGATGCTGGAGAAGACGTGATGTGCACTAGCCTGGGCTGCCAAACGTTTACGACAGTACATGCTCAATCACACAACCATGCTGATTTCGAAGATGGATCCGATCAAGTACGTCTTCGAGAAGCAAGCGCTTTCGGGCAGGATTGCCAGATGGCAAATGGTGTTGACAGAATATGACATTCAATACGTTTCCCAGAAGGCCATCAAGGGAAGCGTATTGTCTGAATACCTTGTCGAACAGCCGATCGAGGATTATCAGCCGATGAAATTTGAATTCCCTGATGAGGATATCATGTTTCTCAAAGCGAAGGATTGCGATGAACCGTTGCCCGACGAGGGTCCAGATAGGAAATCCTAGTGGAAATTGATATTTGATGGGGCGGTTAACTCTTATGGAAGTGGCATTGGGGCGATCATCACGACTCCCCACGGATCCCACATCCCGTTCACTGCGAGACTGACGTTTCCAGTCACCAATAATGAAGCGGAGTACGAAGCATGCATCATGGGTCTAGAAGAGGCAATTGATTTGAGAATCAAGAACCTAGACGTATATGGTGACTCGACGCTTGTGATTAACCAGATTAAAGGGGAACGGGAAACTCGTCAATCGAATTTGGTGCCGTACATGAATTATGCCAGAAGGCTGCTTCCGTTCTTTGATCGAGTGGAACTCCATCATGTGCCCAGAGCAGAAAATTAGATGGCTGATGCCTTAGCCACGTTGGCTTTGATGTATAAAGTCAATTTTTGGAATGAAGCTCCAAGAATTGTCCTTTCTCGTCTTGATAGACCTGCATTCGTCTTTGCGATCGAGGAAGCCTCCGATGGCAAGCCATGGTTCCATGACATCCAGACCTTCCTTATGACTAAGGAGTATCCTGAGGGAGCGTCGACCCAGGATAGGAAGACTCTGAGGAGGCTGTCTGGAAATTTTTATCTCAATCCTGATGGAGTTTTGTATAGAAGAAACCACGATCTCGTGCTACTCAGATGTGTAGATGAGAAAGAGGCGAGTATGCTCATGGAAGAAGTCCATGAAGGCATATTTGGTACGCACGCCGGCGGGCATGCTATGACAAGAAAGGTCCTGAGAGCAGGATACTACTGGCTGACGATGGAGTCGGATTGCTTCAAATTTGCAAAGAGATGTCATAAATGCCAAATTTATGCTGATAAAGTGCATGTGCCGTCGTGCCCGTTAAATGTCATGTCCTCCCCGTGGCCGTTCTCCATGTGGGGCATCGACATGATAGGCAAGATCGAGCCCACTGCATCTAACGGTAATCGCTTCATTCTAGTAGCTATCGACTACTTCACCAAGTGGGTGGAGGCAGCCTCATATGCTAATGTGACCAAGCAGGTGGTGACTAAATTCATAAAGAGGGATATCATCTGTCGTTACAGAATTCCCGAGCGGATCCTTACTGATAATGGTTCGAATCTGAATAACAAGATGATGAAGGAGCTGTGCCAGAGTTTCAAGATTGAACATCACAACTCATCTCCTTACCGGCCGAAGATGAACGGTGCCGTTGAAGCGGCCAATAAGAACATTAAGAAGATTGTTCAGAAGATGGTTGTGACCTGTAAGGACTGGCACGAGATGTTT
This sequence comes from Lathyrus sativus, assembly GCA_963859935.3. NCBI lineage: Eukaryota > Viridiplantae > Streptophyta > Magnoliopsida > Fabales > Fabaceae > Lathyrus > Lathyrus sativus. Next base: position 385,790,985 of record OZ012736.1, read on the forward strand.
CCATTCGCATTACACGGTTATCGTACGACGGTACGTATATCAACTGGGGCAACTCCTTTCTCCTTGGTGTATGGTATGGAAGCTGTCCTACCGTTAGAAGTGGAGATCCCTCCTTTGCGAGTTTTGGTTGATGTGAAACTCGATGAGGCAGAATGGATTAAGAACCGACTAAACCAACTCAGCCTGATGGACGAGAAGAGGTTAGCATCGATTGCGCATGGTCGTCTGTACCAAAGCCGAATGAAGAAAGCTTATGATAAGAAGGTGCGTCCTAGAAGCTTTCAGACGGGTGATCTCGTCCTGAAGAAGATTCTTCCTCCACACTCCGATCACCGGGGCAAGTGGACTCCCAATTACGAAGGTCCGTACGTCGTCAGCAAGGTCTTCTCGGGAGGAGCTTTGTTGTTATCCACGATGGATGGTGAAGATTTTGCATCCCCGGTGAATGCGGACGCAGTTAAAAAATACTTTGCTTGAAGAATGACCCGCTTGAAAGAAAAAGAATATCCAGGCAAAAAGGGGGCATCCCGGCGAACCATAAAAAAGGAAAAAGGTTCGGGCAAAAATTAGGGATATAAATTGAAAAGAATGTACACCCGCAAAGTCGAAAACCTAGATGGGCGACTTTGGCAAAAAAGGGTATCCCGGTGAACTGAAAACCCGCAAAGGGCAGTTCACGCAAAAGTTAGGGATTTGAAAAAGCAAATGACTGCGTTTCGCGTGTGGACTTTCATTCTTTAGTGGTTTGGAAGACCTGAGGGCCGTTTATCTGAATCAATCTCTTCTGAAGCTGAAGCGTCAGAGAAGTATCGAAGTCGAGTGGGTCATAGAGGGATCAACTCATGGTGTTCGTCTACGCCACATTGCCGACATTTGTGTATATACTGATGTATATTTATGTTTTTTATGTTTGCGCGGCTTCCTCATTCCAGGAGCTTGCATCTGTTGTAAAACATTTCTACCCATTCGGGGGTTCGTTATCAATAAAATGTATACTATTCAGCAATTCTGTTTGTCTGTTTAGCATTTATTTGTTTTGTTTGCGAAAAAGAACGCCGATGTTTTTGTTAAAATGCGCATACATAAACTTACTGGCCTAGGCCACTGATTGTTGAAACAATGAATTACTTGAACATTGTCACAAGATGATAACCCTGATAGGTCCCTTTGAGAAGGGCATCTTGTCTGTTTGTTTGTGTTGGTGCAGGTGTAGCATGTACCAGACAGTATGCCGTGTGCGTCCCCAAGCAGGATGATTCCTCCTTCTCCAGCAAAGTTCAGCAGCCTCTCCCCACAGAGTCCGAACATGAGACCGCCAAGCATTGATACGTCTCCCCAGGCAGAGAAGATTCTCTCCCTGATCAGATGCATCCTGAAGGAACGGCATCTCCCCAGCTGAGTCAGGCGCCGAAGCGTGTGTTCATCCCCTAGCACCGGGTCACAAGTGCAAGTCTCGTAGGAGACCATTCACTGAAGTGTGCAGCAATTGACAGTTCCAGACCGAAGTCTCCAGCGGAATTGAGATTCCCCGTAGAGTCGTACCCTCCCCTGTAAGCAGGATGATTCCTTCTTCCCCAACCGAGTGTGCAGATCCCCAAGAGAGACGAGCCTTGGAAGCCGTTCGGGCCATGATTGGTTTTCCCTCAGTAGAGTGTTGAATAGCTGATGTCGTATTTCCCCGCCGGAGTCGTAATCTCCAGGAAGGTTAGTCGCGAAGGCCGCGCCGTTTATTTCCGCGATTGACACTGCTTTCCTAAACAGGTCCAGGTTCTCGTAGAGCTTCGTTCCCCTGCAGCAGTCAACTGAAGTTTGCTTCCCTGTGCGGAGTCCGATTGAGATCGGCGTGACCTTTTCCCCGTGGCAGGATGACTCCTCCCCTCCACCAGAGTGGTTCTTTCTCCTTGACAGGAAGATTCTCTCGTCAGCATTTATTTTGCTGACGGGGCCGTAGCATTTTGCATGATTGCATAGCATTTATCATAAACGCATAGCACTTCCACCGTGTGGAGCATGGTGCCGTTGTCAAAGCATATGCATATTAAACACGAGCTAGGTCGTTACCGTTCTTGTTTTGCAGGTGTTCCTCCGCAGAGTCATTTGCTCATGATGATTCTTGAATTCTCCCCAACAAAGTCGTTTGCTTAAGATGATTCTTAAAATCCCATGTGAAGTCGCCAAAGAGGGTTGCTCAAGTTGATGCTTGAAATCCCCGGCAGCGTTTGCTCAAGATGATTCCTGAAATCTCCAACATAGTTATTGGTTCAGGATGATTCTTGAAGTCCCCCCGGAGTTATTTGTTCAAGAGGATTCTTGATTTCCTCAGCAGAGATGATTCACCCAGAATAATTTCCAAATCCCCGAAGCAGAGGTACTTGATAGTTCTCCAGAATCCCCAGCAGAGATGCGTCATCCCCGACAGGTTTTTAACCAGCGAAGTTGAAACTTCCCTCGAAGACTTGATGATTGAAGTCCCACAGTGTTAACGAAGCAGTTCCCTCAGCTGAAGCAGAGTGCCTGATGGTGGAAGTTTGGATATCCCCAATTGGTTCACGATTGACCGAGAATTCCGTTCCCGACTTACTGATGAAGTACGGCTGATGCCCAAAAATTTCTTCGAATGCCCGACGACATGATTAACTTGATTGTTGACCTGATGAGTCCAGAGGAATCTCGATGCCTGACGGCATGATCGACCATGTATTACCGGTTACTGTGTGACCAATTCCCCAGCTAGTTTCCGTGCAGCTAATATTTCAGTTTCCGAAGATTTGTTCCCATCAGAGTACCGTGTACTTGTGCAGTTGGCAAATTTCCGGGTTTGTCGGTATTCAACCGTATTTCACCTTGATTGTCTGAGAGCCGTTCGATTCTCACCCAGTCAGGTCCAAGCCGTTTGAATAGGGGCAGCTGTTGCACCCCAAAATTTGACTAACATTTCTTTACCTAGCTTGTGTTTCATTTCATTCACATTAGCATTATCATTTGCATTTCATTGACATGTATGCAGGAGATCAAGAGTTATGATTACTAATCAAGGGTTATGCAAGACTTTGAAGCTAGCCAAGAAGGTTATTCAAGTGGTCAAGGGTTGATATCTTTGTCAGAGAAGTTAGAAGATCCTCAGAATGAGTGGTTGAAACCAAGGGTGTGTGCCTCCTAACTTGAGAGTTGTGGGAAGCTCCTCAAATGACTGTGAAGCCAAGAATGTGGACTTGAAGCCTTGAGAGAGCTTATGAGATGCCTTGAAAGCCATCATGAAGCCTAGATAGGTCATGGTGCAAGTTTAAGAAGACCCAGCCATGAGTGGTGTAAGTAGGGTTTGACTGGGTCAACCCTAGGTCAACTGATGATTTGAACAAGGTTGAGACCTAATTCAAAGGCCATGTGATCATGGATTGATGCATTGAGATGTTATAAGGATGATTCCAAGGTCAACTCATCATGATTGAAGAGTTTGAGAAGTTTCAGGCTAGGGTTTCTAAGGCTTGACAGTGTAAAATCCCTTAGTCTGACCCCTATCTTCAAGGCATTTTAGCTCAATATGTGATTGTCATCTCATCTTACCCCCAACATGAATGTTGTAGAGCTTGTTCTTAGCTTTAATTTGAGTACTATAAGTCCTTGATAGGATTTGTAGAACTCAAGTTATGACTTTGACAAGTTACAGGTCATCTGAGGCATGTGAATCTGGGGCCTTGAAAGTTACCCAACTTGCATCAAACTTTTGCCCAAGAAGGATGATTCCTATGAACTTTTGGTCAACATGAATGTTGTTCCTTATCTTCTTAGCTTTCTATAGAGTACTAGAAGTACTTGATAGGATTTTTAGAACTCAAGTTATGGCTTTGACAAGTCAAGGGCATTTTGGTCATTTAGAGATTACAAGTCATTTCAACCATAAGGCCATAACTCCTATTTCGAAGCTTCAAATGGAAATATCTTCAACATCAAACTTGTTCAAAATTATGTTTTAAGGCTAATAAGGAGGTCATGAGATGATGGAAAGGCTTGTAGCTCAAAGTTGCAAAAATGACCTAAAATAAGGGCATAAGTTAAATAAACCAAAGTTGGAAATTGATATTTTCAACCTACACATCCAAACCATATATCATTTTGACTCTAGAAAACATTTTAAGAACATTGGTTTAGCCACATTTTTGATTTGAGGTCTAAATTGTGGACTTGCTTTGAAAAGCACTTGCTTGCATATTAAGTAACACTTGCAAAACTCAAAATTAAGGCATGAGCAAGGCCCTTGGCAAGCTAAACACCTTTAATATCTCACTAGGGGAGAAATTGAAAGTGAATGGGATGAATTCCAAGCTGTTTGCAAGGATTGTACATGTCATGATACATGATTGGAAATCTCATGACATGAGAAGTGGAAAATCTCATTGGAAGGATCTAGAGGGTTCTAGATCATCCAAACATCATCTATATAAGGAATAGAGTTGATCCATTAAAGAGGTTGGTGATGTTTGAAGGAGAAATCATAGTTTGAGAGTGAATTTTCATAGCTTGCAAGTGCAATCGGTTTCACCAAATTCCTTATTCTCCATTCATTTTCTTGATTGATACTTCTTCCATGGATGTCAAGGAGTGATTCCAGATCATTTTCAAAAAGAATTGGTGGCTAGATCGTGTATGAGCAAGTGATTTTCAGCACCTTCAACTCACCATCGGGTTTCAAGATTCAAGCATTTTCCATTGGTTCTTTTGCATATAGAAGCAAGGAGGAGGTTCATTGATCGTGTCTGCAAGATTGTAGAGCTTGAATTGGAGGTTTAGTGCATCTGTTCATCCAAGATTTTCAGGTTAGCAACTTTCTTCCCCTAGCATGATTTAGGTAGAATTAGGTTGAATTAAGGTGTTAGATTTATCATAGAATGGTGTAGGATGGATTTCAGATAGTTAATTGAGCAATTAGAGACAAAATAGAGGAGTCACCATTTTTGGTTGAGATTTGGATATGGTGAGTCTTGAGGTTTCAGAGGAAACTAAGGGTATGGTTGAATTCGTGGCAAGATTTGGGATAAGATTCATGTTTTGACCTCTTGGATTGGAGGCCTCTAGGGAGAACTAGGGTTGAGGAAGATGATCGGAGCTCCACCGGCAGTGGCCGGAGCTGGGCGCGAGTTGCAGAGGTTTGAAACGGTTGAAGATGACTCTGGGACCGTTAGATGAGGGTTTGACTTGGACTGGGAGGTTGATCCAAGGGCCACGTTTTAAACTTGATTTGTGAAGGATTTCTGATGATGAAACACACCGTTTCATTTATTCAGGTGTTTTGGGCTTAGTGAATTAAGCGCTATCCACACCCCCCTGATGGCCCAACCCAAAGTTTTAACTGGTTCTGATTGCTATCCACACCGTGCGCTTGTCTATTTTAATTTGATTTTCTTTTAATTTTCATTTTATTCATGGTTCTTGAAAAATTCATAATAAATTGAAAATTAATACAATCAACCCCATTCTTTTTGCATTATACTCATGATTGAGTCTAGTATTTGTTATAGAAAAAATATTTTCCTTTCCTGTAATTTATGATTTAATTGGAATTTTGTATTTTAATTGATATTAAGATGGTTATGTTTGATGCATATTTTTGTGGAATTTTGTTTGATCTCATGGTGATGATTTTGATCCTAATTTTTTGTGTGCAGTTAGGTTAGACATGTATGATCCCATAGTATTTTTCTCACATTTTTGTGATGAAAATAGGCGTGCTTTCTAGATTGATATTTAGGTGCCTCCTTTTAGGGTTTAGGTTTGATACCTTGTAATGTAGGATTTAGTTATGGGTCCAATTTGATGATTTGATCTCTGAAATTAATGTGGTAGAGTCATGATTGACCTAGGTTCCCATAGTTATTTTTGTAGGATTTTAAAATTGATTTTAGTATTTTAGTTAGGACTAACTTTAGTACTAGGTTTTAGGTGATCCTAACTTGCTAATTCAACTAGTTTAACTTCCTTAGCCCCCTTAGATTAGGGTTTGTGCTTGGTTTGCCTTTGGTTGAGATTGAAGACAAGTTGAAGACAAGGAGAGGATGCTTGAAGTTGCTTGAAGTTGCTTGGAGCTTTGGATTTGTTTGTGCCTGAAGGTGTCTGAGGAAGATTTAGGAGATAGGAGACATAGGGAGAGCCTTATAGTTAGAATGATTTCTTTCACAAACATGGAAAGCATCTTGTGCTTCCATTCCTCCCCATGACTAAAAGTCCTTCTCAGATATTCACATCCCTCCTTTGGAGGGATGAGTGGCTTTATCTGGGAAGTAGAACTTTGAGGGAACCAGTCTCTCATAATGATGAACCTTTACAGGCTTCCTTTGGTTGTCAGTAAGCTGTTTATCATTTCCACTCATCATGTTCAATCAACTGTCTTCTGGTTTGAGTATCTAGAAAGATGTTGGGCTTGAGTTTGAAGATGAGGACTTCATTGAAGAGTGTGGAAGAGGATGATTCCTTGAGCATTGCCATTACAGCTGAAGCCTGAAGAGCAAGAAGAGCAAGTTGATACTTGAAGTCCCAATGGAGATTGAATGAAGAGTGAGGAGTTCCTTGCTTGAAGAAGATTGAAGGATGAAGTGGACACTTCTAAGTGATTAAAGATTACTCTGAGAAGCTGAGGCTTGTAGATGAAGAATACCAAGTTGAAACTGGTGAAGCAAAGAGAGCTGAGGCTTGAAGACTGAGTTGATACTTATGAAGAGGATTCAACTGAGATTAAGTGCAGAGCTGAGGCTTGAGGAATAAAGAATGAGTTGATATTTGCACTGATGCACTGAGAGCCTGAAGGAATCAAGTTGATACTTGTAGTTAGGAGTGAAGCCTGAGGGTGGAATTGACTGAAGAGCTGAAGCTTGGAGAAGTGAAGATAAGTTGGAACTTATGTTGAAGGGTTGAAACCTGGAGAAGCAAATTGATATGTGTCCTGAAAGATGATAGCCTTGAAGGATGGCTGAAGTCTGATGACTGAAGTTGCTGACAGAAGAGCTGAAGCTTGGAATTGAAAGAGAGGGGTTGACCTGCTTTCTTGTCTGTTTTCTTTTTTGTATTGCTGATGTGCCTTGTTTGACTTGCTTGATACATTAGAATAATTCCATATCTAGACTGACTTTAAATTAGGAGCATGATTGCAGTAGAGGTTGAGTTGCTCCCTCTGCTTGTATTGTTACTGTATGGCTTTGCTTGCGGGTATTCGGTAGAGCCCAACTCCCTTGCCCATGTGGTTTATTTTGCTTGATAGCATGTCATTTCTTCTGTATGATTGCAGTTGTTATTGTATTTTGCTTGATAGCATGTTATTTTTGCTGTATGATTACAACTATTCATTCTGGCTTGAGGTTGAGATGAGCTTGTGGAGGCTGCTGCCCCACACACATTTCCTCCCTCACTTGCATTGCATGCATTTTACAGTCGTTTACTGTATTACTGTTTACTGTTAAGCTGATGCTTTATCTGTTTCTGTTTACCATTGACATGATCCCTTAGGAGTCTCATTTCCTTTGATAAGGAAACGATGATTAGAACTTTAGGTTGAAACCTATGCATGATAACTTCTAGGAGTTCCCTGTTTCAAACCTCAACCATAGAATGAATCCTTGGCATGACAACAGTAGGACTTGATAGTCTTCCCTTAGTTGAGCCTGTTCTCTTCTCATCTCAAAACAGATTAAGATACAGTAATCATGAATGATTTCTTTCGTACGTTACGAGCCTTAAGTTATCTGAGAAAGGATTATGGGAGAGTTTCTTTCCCACAGTCTGGATGTTTAGTATGGCACCCTTTGGGTGACATGCGACGCATTCACTCTCAGGTCATAGTCTTTAGTGCGATTGAAATTGCAAACACAATAAAAAACACTTCTTCCGTAAAAGACAGAAAACAAACTTCAAACCTTTTTGCCCCGTGGGCCCATAATTCAAAGGAAACTTTTCTGAAGAAAAGAGTGTCGTTAAACTTCAGCGCCAACGCAAACAGGCTTTGTCCCTAACTGCTGGAACTGCTGTTTAACCCTACTCGATAAAACAGATGAATCTGAATTCCCGTAATCCGTATTATCCTGAACTACGTAAGCTCTGATCTCTCATACCTGTTGAGAGTACGTAGGCACAATACTGACGTATTAGCGATCCACCTTCCCCGTAACCCGTAGTTAGGCGAACTACGTTGACTCTGATTTCTCATTCTCTGATGAGAATACGTAGGCATAAAGTGCGACGCTTTGCCGAGTCATTTTCTTTTCTGTTTAAACCAACCCGTCCAGTAAACACAACAAGCATGGATCCCGTCGAGTACGACGGACGGAGGGGTGCTAATACCTTCCCCTTGCGTAACCGACTCCCGAGCCCAGACAACGGTTGCGACGACCTTGTCTTACCCTTTTTTCGTCAGGTTTTTCCGATCGTTTCCTTTCCCGTTCCGAGGGATAAATAACGAAAGGTGGCGACTCTTCTGTTTTGCCGGCACCTTATTTTCGCGGAAGCGACACATGTGGCCCTAAAGTAGCCAACCAAGCAGTTCCTAAAATTAAATCTGCTCCAGCAACTGGTAGTAGGTATGTAGGGAGCAATATTTCATGGTCCTGTATCACTACAGGGAGCTTTGTCACTACTCCTTCAGCTGTCATAGTTTGTCCATTCCCCACCAACACCTTAAAACATGGTGCTGGTTCCACTGGTAACTTCAGAAAATGAGCTATTATGGGTTGTACAAAGTTATCTGAACTTCTCCCATCAATGAGAATTTGCACTTGAAGTTTACCAATTCTGCCCAAGAATCGCATTGTCCCCAGACTGTTGGCTCCCCTCATAGCATTGAAAGATAAATGGTGTTCGGTGTTGGTTTGAGGTAAAGTTGTTTGGGTAAGATCTGGTGGTTCAGTTTCCTCTTCTTCTTTCTCTGGTTCGTCATCATAATGTAGAAGCATCAATTGTCTATTGGGACATTTATGAGTGAACGAAAACTTTTCATCACACAAATAACAAAGCCCTTTGTCTCTTCTTAACTGCATTTCTGTTGGTGAGATTCTTTTGATATTTGGGTTTTTTTGGTATGGGTTCATAGGTCTAGTTGGTGGTGTATGAAGTATTGGTGTTGTTGTGTTTTTCTGGAAATTTTCGGGTCTGTTTGAATTGAAGGTTGCTCTAGAAGGTGGAGGGATAGACTGATTTTGGGAAGCTTTTTGTGGTTTACTAGTTGTGTTATATTTTTCTTCATATACTTTTGCTAGGGCTACAGCTTTCACAATGGAATGGGGGTATGGATTAACACATCACGCCGGATCTCAGGGTTCAGGCCACTAATGAAACAATCTATCAAGGCGTCATTGCTAATACCGTATACCCTGTTTGCTAGTGATGTGAACTGGATGTAATACTCAACAACAATACCTATTTGATTCAATTTAAATAAGGTAGCACGTGGACAATCATACACAGAAGGACCAAAATCTAGCTCCAAAGCTCGGGTAAACTCAGTCCAAGACTGAAAAGGAGTGGAGCGTTGAACCATTTGAAACCATGGTACTACATCCTTATCGAGGTGTACCGACGAAATGGTTAAACGATCGAGATTCGGAGTATCATAATAATCGAAAAATTGCTCAGCTCGAAAAATCCATTCAAGAACATTACTACCATCAAATCTGGGAAATTCGAGCTTAACATTTCTCACTTGGAAGGGTTGTTTGTTCGTGAGTCCAGCACCATGGGAGGTCTTCGACAGGGTTTGTTGAATCAGAATATCAAGCGCTGCATGAATCTGTTCGAATTTGCTATCAGTACTCGTCTGAATCGCTTCCATCCGCTGAAATCGGGACTCATTCGCGACTTCCAATCGTTCCATGCATTCATAAAGATCTGCCTGAAGTTGTTTCAAAGCTTCCGCATTACGCTTGATTTCTATGTCCATCACTTTGGATTTCGAATCTGCCATGGTGAAAGATGAAAGCACCAGTGAAACATATACAAAATTGAAAGAGTAATAGGGAAAAATTTATTTTAAACTGAGAATATCAACCTCTTAAGAGAGGGATTAATACAAGATGTGAAAAAGAGAGTTTGGAGAGAGAAAGTAAATAAACTTCACAATTCACATAGAAAAGAAATTGATTCCTACTGCTATATATATATATATATATATATATATATATATATATATATATATATATATATATATATATATATATATATATATATATATATATATATATATATATATATATATATATATATATATATATATATATATATATATATATATATATATATATATATATATATATATATATATATATATATATATATATATATATATATATATATATATATATTCCTCAGCTAGTCACGAAATTCCTCAAATTGGTATTGGCCTTGCTCATTCGGTTGCTCCTACGCGTTCCCTGCAATTTCAGATCCAACCTAACAGAATGATCCTCGCGTATCTCTTGTGGGCCCCTCAACTCAATTCTTGCTGACTCAGCTTGTTCTAATCCTTTCTTTTTACTTTGTCTCATTACAACGCAGTAGAGGATAGAAACACAGGCACATCTGATAAGAAAACTTCACACCAAAAGCAAAAAAACTAACACACTCAGAGAGTCATATGATCATACATACACCCGAACACGAGCAAGCAACATTAGTAAAGAAATTCACACGAATTGGAAGAAAAAGGGGAGGAATTGCATCACGATCACGAGAAACACGAAGAGAAGCACAATATGCATAGAACATAAGTAGTTAATCAATCATCATAAGTAAATACACATTGAAGTTTGAAAGAACAGAGGCATACTTGGAATTTGTCTTCGAATTTTTGCGTCAAAATCTTCAAAGGTACACGATTCTTTAAGCTTAAACTTGTGAAATTCAAGCTTGTAATACTTCAATTTGATGTTTTCGATTCGAAACTCGCGATTAATCAAATTGAGCGAAGCTTTGTCTTGCTGTTTAAAATTGAAAGAAGTTGGCAATGCATTGTGAGCGAAAATCGTGCAAGAGTGAGACGAGGTGAGAAGGTCGTGTGTGATGAGGGAGACAGAGGGAGACACCAGCGAGAGCGAGCTGAGACGTGCGAATAGAAGGAAACGACCAAAGGAAATCACCGGAGAAGATTTTGTGAGCGAACATGAAGAAGAAGAAGAACAAGAAGGGAAGTGGGACGAGAGCGAGAGAGGGTACTGAAGGAGGAGAACTTTGATTCTTTTTCTTTTTCTTTTGATATGTGAAATGTTTTTGTTGGCGAATGGGGTTAACTCCTCCGACCCAACGTCTTCTTCTCCTTTTTCTCTATTTCTGTTTGTTTTTTTTTATGAAGAAGATTGAGCTTAACATTATGATCCCATGGCTGTCTTTTTTTTTCTAAAAAAATGTCATTTCTAATTTAATTTCCTCCCTTTTTATTGTGCATTTTATTTTTCTGCCTTTCCCTAAATTTTTTAGATAGTAATTAATTTGTAAACTTTGATTAAAGTTTTTTAGGTGATTAATTGGAATTCTTAAAATTCCAATCAATTAATTAAATTTTTAGTTAACATTAATTAATCCTGATGTCAACTTTGATTAGTTATTCGTCAACTTTCTTATGAAGTTATAGTAGGTGCTTTTAATGATTTCGATTCACATGACCCCTTAATTTCTGATTCAACTCTGTCTCTGACAAATCGGATCAGACAAGATCATAGGTTTTTGTTGCACCCCAAATTTTACCCTCATATTTTTCTTGCATTGCCTGTATAGCATATCATGTTTGTCATTTTTCATAATACCCAATTAATCAGCTGAAATTAACTTGTCGGAATTACAGCTGAATCAGTCAAATTAAAAGTCAACTTTGTGAAAAATCAGCGGACGAAAATTTTTAAAGTCGAGCCTGTAAACATCAGTCATATTAATTTACGTTTGTCGTAGTTTAACGTGGTGTGTTCAATTAAATTTTTCGACCACTTTTCGGTCGCATTTTGGACAGTTTAAGTCATTTTATCGAGTAAAATTTATTTCAAAATCTGGCCAAACGGTATTTTTCCGAGTCGTATATTTTGCGCAGATCATTTTAGTGTACTCGGTTTATTTTTTCGAGCACTTGGACATCTGACTTTTATTTATTTGAGTTTCGGTTATTTTTATTTTTTGTCTAAATAGTTAGAATAAATAAGTAAATAGAATTATTAGTTTTAATTTAATTTAATTTAGTTTTAAATAATTATTTGAGTTGGACTTTAAAATGGGCATTAGGTTAGAGTTAACCCTAGTTTGATACCTATATAAACATAAGTTGTATTTGAGAAAAGGGAAAAAACTTCATCAACATCAGATATCAAGAATAGGTCATTAGAAAGAGGAAGAAGAGAGTTTTGAGAAAAACTCAGAAGATCCACCAACAAGGATCATCCATCGGCGGTCGTGGATCTTTTAGAGTCTCACCACCACCTCGCCGTCGAAACACCCAAAACGTAAGAGTATGACATTAATGGGTTTGGTTTGGTTTTATTTGGTTTCAGGTATGAACAGACGAAGGCGAAGCAGGAGAGAAGAGGAAAGTTTCAAAAAGGAGCCATGGAGGAGCCACCGCCGGTTGGGAAGAAGAAGGGAAAGGGTTTTTTCCCAAACCCTAAAGAAGGGAAAGGGTTTTTTATCAAACCCTAAAGAAACAACACAGCAACACGATCCACCTCTCTCCCTTTCTTATCATTTTCTTTTTTTATTTATCACTTTTTTACTTTATTTCATTTATTAATTAATATATTATGTAATTAGAATTAACTCTGTCCTTATTATTAAGCTGAACTTCCTTAAATTAAAACCATCTTCTTTTTACGTAAATGAAAAAATAACAAAATAAACTAAACCATGTTTTTTATATTTAATAATTAAAATCTAAATTAAAAACCCATTTCTTAATTAAAGCATATTTTAAAATTAAAACTTTTCTTAAAATTAAGTCATATTCTTGGATTAAAACTTTTCTTTCTTTTTTTTAAACATTAGCAATTAAAATTATCTTTTTGTTATTAAGTTTATTAATTCAACTATTTTTTTAAATTAAAATCCCAATTTTTGTAAATAAATTAATCACTAAACTTTTTCTTAAAAAATATTTCTCAAACTAAATTTTAATACTTTCATTCTAATTTCTAACCTAAAGATTCTGAAATAAAAGTTCTTGACGTTCCCGTCGAACTCTCGTCTAATTACCATTTAATTCCTAGCATTATTTTTTTCCCTTTGTACAATTATTAATCTTTTGTTATTTTTTCGTACTTCATTTTTTTTTGGGTTGTAATCAGGCGAGGATATCGTTGCTTTATTCTGGTTATTTTTTACGGTTGTAATAATGTGAGGCTATCGTCGCTTTTATTCTGTCATTTATTTTGGTTTATGGTTGTAATTTATGCGAGTGATCGTCGCTTTGCATTTTTTTACTGTTTTCATTATTTTCATTGTATTTCCAATTCTGCTATGTAATAATCTGCCATTAAAACCCTCTGAAGGATTAGGTCTAACAGTTTGACCGATGAGTCAATAACCCTAACCTTTGACCATTTCAAAACCCTAATTGACTAGGTGTCCCGTCGTGGACGAAAATACCCTTTACCCTAGCATTAGGTCAAGTAGTCGCCACACTCCATTTTAGGGTTTCTCGTCGTGGAACATTTAGTTAACCCTAAGTTCAATTCAAACAATTTCAACATAGAAATAGGAGTCTCCGTACTCTACGTAAGCGTTTCCTTAAGAAATGCTTACTCCCCATTGAAACCTTGACCACAATCAAGAAGTTTCTAACCTCCCTTTCGAGGGGAACTACGATTACTCTGATTCCATTCCCTACCCAAGATACGTAGACACAAGATGCGAATCTTGCCGAGTAAACTTAGGACTAAGCCTTAGGTCTTCCTTTCACTCTTAACCCTTAGAAATATACCCTAAAGCAAATAATAAAGCAAAAATAGTAAATTTAAACAAAAGGTTCCTGTAGAGTACTACAGAAGTTTAGGGTGCTAATACCTTCCCTAAGCTTAACCAACCTCTTACCTAGATCTCTCCCTGCATTGTCTTTACGATGCAAAATTAGGTTTTCCCTCTTTAGACCTTTTCCTTCGAATAAATCAAAGAGTGGTTGTGAACTAAAGATGCGATTCAAATTAATTAATAATTTGATATCATATTCTAACCGCAACAATTTTGAACTCTTGCATAATAACTTCTAGGATAGTTTCCCCAATCTTACCTTAGGTAATAGAATTAGACTAGTTTTCCTTTCCTTTTACGATTACAATTTCTTTTCTTCAAAAATCTAAAAATAGTTTAACTATATCTCTAACCTCTTTTCAAACTCTAAAAAACACTTCACAAATCCCAAATCTTTTTTCCTTCGGGCTTTTTCAGTTTAAAACTTTTTCAAAAGGTGAGTGTTGCCTAACATTGTCCATAAAAAACATACAACAAACCAAAAACATTTTCAACATGAACTACTAAGTTCTGATTCCCTTTGGGATATGTAGGCACTGAATTGTAAATTCATACGAACTCAATAATAAAATCTTTTTTTTCCCTCAAGTAATCATCCATTCTTTTCCCTTAGAAAGCAATAAGATATTGATTACCTTTCATGCTTAGACAACTTAGACGGTTCCCATCGAATACGATAGATGTGGGGGTTTGCTAATACCTTCCTCTTACATAACCGACTTCTGAACCCAACATGGTTGCGATGACCATACCCTATCCTTTTTCCCACGGGTTTTCTCGATATTTTCCCGTTCTCTTCTTGGGAATAAATAAAGTTTAGTGTCGACTCTCATAAGTCCACCCGTGATTGTACAAACCCTAGTTTTGCACATTATGAGGATTGTATTTTTCGAGGTACAACAGATGGCGACTCTGGTAAGGACTAGCTCTATGCATGAGAGATTCACGCCTAACTTAGGATAATTAGTGAGGAGTGTTCCCTTAGTTTAGTCTTCTTCTTTATTTTTTCTTGTGTCTTTTCTTTAATTTTCTATTATTCAATTATCTATTTTTTTATTGTTATTATTATTGGGCCTCTTGATCATGGGCTTTGTGAGATAGACTCTATACCCAAGTTTGAGAAAAAACATAAGCTTAGGATGATGGTCGTGTAGTAAATACTTGCGGGGGATCTTCCTCGTGAGACCGATACAAAAACCTCATTTAGAGTAGATTCCCTTGGAGATGTTATTATTTTAATGAACCTTCATCATGATGATAATGTTTTCAGGCCTGAATCATTGACTCTAAGGACCTTTAACTCGTTCTATCCACGGTGGTCATGTAGTGCTAACCTATGAGACCTGTGGACTTGTTGGGTTAATATGAAAGCCCCAATCATATGAGATTCCTTGAATGTAATGGGTTCAACCTTGATCTATGACTCTGAGATCCTTATTTTAGAAACCTTGTATTGATGGTTGTGTAGTAAAAGCCCACGAGGAATCTTTTTCATTGGGACAATACGAAAACCTCACCTAGAGGAGATTGTTTCAAGGGAATTATTTTCATGACTTTAGGAACTTACCTGTTTATTGAATGCCTGTGAGGTTCCTTTGGTCGGTGATACCGGTCACTTATCTGTTTTTAGAGCCTACCTAGGGGGTTCCTTTAATCAGAGATATCTGTTGTCTACCCGTTGTTTTGACTGGCCTAAGGAAATTATGAACCTGTGATCTTATGCATTTCATTAAATTCATTTGCATACCACTTTATTGCATATCATTTTCCAAAACAAACAAAAACTCATTCCATCATCTGCTCGATGTCAACTCCAGCTGATCTCCTGACACTCATACTTAACTTATGGTAGCTGCAAGGCATTTGAAGCAATTTCAATAAGAGATAATAGAAGCATAAATAACTTGAAAGGCTAGTCAGATAAACTAAGTTGGAAGCCAGCTAGCCATGTCAAAAAAACAACTTTCAACATGCTAAGGTGAAAAATCTTAATCTCCCATCAGGTTTCACTATGTCGACCAATCCACTGTACGATCTTCTACCTAATGATGACCTTCCACAAGTGAGAATTCCTACTTAGTATCAGATGGTACCATTAACTGACTCTATGAAGGAAATATTTTATGCCCTTGAGAAGGAAGTCCAAGCTTTGAAAATACATGATACACCTGTGCTCGATGTTGTTGATATGTGTCTAGTGCACGACTATGTGATTCCTCCAAGATTCAAAGTACCCAATTTTGAGAAGTACAAATTCAACATGGACATGACTCCAGACTGTATGCAATTGCAAAACCTATCTCAAAAGAGCAATGAATACTTCATAGGATATGCGCAACGATGGAGAGAATTGGCAGCCCAAATACAATCGCCACTCTCAGAAAAGAAATTGGTTGATCTCTTCAACAGAACCTTGTAAAGCCCATGCTTCAAAAAGTTGACAAGCAGTGCAGTATCAGACTTTGCTCATCTAGTGACAATTGGAGAATGTATTGAGGTTGGTCTAATAAATGGAAGAATCCAAGGCACTTCAAGCAGTCAAGCTAGTGAAGTTAATTCTCTCAGTAATTTCCAAGAGGAATAAGAGGATAAAATCAATGCAGTCATGGAAAGTGTTGAGTATTCTCATGGTGCAACAACAAAACCTTATGGTCTCTCATCTTTGCAGCAGTCATATACAACACCATACCATCCTTATAGACAACCAACGATGCCTAGAGCTCCATACCAGAAATTTTGGACCGCTCCTCATGCAAATCAACGAGCTCATGATCGAGGACATCAGAATCAGTGTCAGAGTCAGCATAGGCCTTGAAAGAATTTGGAAAGAAGGAATGCTCCTCTTTATCTGGTTCCTATGTCATACACTCAGCTTTTGCCATATCTGGTCTGAAATTCTCTAGGGGGCCTAAATCCTTAAAGTTGTTGCTTGAGCCATACCTTTTTAGGTACGATCCCAATGCGCGATATGGATATTATGTTGAATCAATAGGGCACTCAACTGAAGACTGCAAAGTTTTCCAAGCCAAAGTACAACAGTTGATCGAGAAGAAGTACACATCCTTTTCAGAAGAAAACTTGGTTGTGCACATCAACTTCTTGCTTGAATAAGTTTGAAGAATTTAAGAGGCATTTCCTAAAGCCAGTGGTTCGGACAAGAAGACATCCTCCTTGGAACTGGCAATCATTGGATCGCTTTTATCATTTGTATTTCTAGTTTCTTTCTTGTTAAATGCTACTTATTTTTTAAACATTGTTGTTTTGAATGGTAATATTAATGAAGTGACCATGCATTTTTTTTGAGTTAATCATGTCACATTCGCTCATTTTTCTTCACTTATATAAAAAAAAACAAAACAAAAAAAACAAAAAAGAAAAATAATACAAAAAAATACATCCATATACCTCTTGTCCACTTTCTTTATCAAACTTTTATTTTAGCAAATATTGGAGGGAGGGTGATGAAAACAAAATACCCATAATTACTATTGTATGCTTTCGGATAAAATCTTGCTGATGGTGTACATGCATTGTTTCAAATCCCCAAACACTGGAGAAATAAAGAGTTAGTCCCTAGTTAACTATTTTGAGCCTAGAAGTAGGAGTTTCCTTCGGATTTCTAAACCCTTACTCTTAACCTGGGGCATGGATAGTGTTTAGCTAATCTTACTACACATTTGATTTCAAGATGATACATCCTATCTGAGGATCAAGCACATGATATTCTTCGCACACATCCTGAAGTGTCGAAGGAACTATACAAATATCAAAAGTTATGATGGTTGTTCTTCAATGACCAATGACTTGGCAGTCACAAGCCTTTCCAAAAAACAAAAAAAAAATAAAAAGAAGAAAGAAAAAGCCCACTAAGTCAAACACCCAAAGAGGCGACTTAGGAAAAAGTTAGGGATCAAAAGAAAAATCAAAAGAGGTCCTCAAATCCTCAACAAAGCAAAACAGGAACTAGTGACCACCATGTAAATAAAAGGGGTCAATGACATCCATGACAAAAGCAAAATAAAGGGACTGCCATTTCAAGAAGATCTTGAATCCTCATCTTCACTTTTACACTGTCAAAATTTCTTAGAAGACGAATGTGTGTCAATTTAACTGAACGTAGGACTGAAGAACATCACGAAGAAGGGGTGGGCACAAATCAAATTTGAGCCTTATATCTTTTGTTTCTATAACCGTGAATTATACTATGTTACAACCCTTAAAAGACCTAATTGAGGCAGAGTTTATTCTAAAAGTATAATACAACAAGATTGTGTAAACTGACTCCTAGAGATTTACTAATCTTCTTCTTGTTGTATCTTTTGAACACTAGCTAAATCAACATTGCATTTGGACTAATGGTCCACTCGTCACACACTATCACATCATCACAATAAATGATTTTTTCAAAACTTGCATGAACATCGCAATAAAATTACCATTTGTGAATAAACAACTTTAATTGCAAGTCAGCACTTGACATCAAGGAAATTCCAACAAAAAAGCAATCAAAGAGGACTTAATGATTCATCAAACTCGATCAGATTCAAGATCACCTCATGGATAAGAGGCATTTACATCTAATGATTATGGAATCATCCAATCTAAAAAAAGTCCCCGAGCAGCAGTTGATTATGGGACAAATCATTCAAGAGTCAGATTGATCAGAAGAGCATCATCTCAAGACTCTACCAGCCGAGGGGCAGGCATCCAGAGGTTCCTTTTGATTAAGGGTGATTCCCTCCAATACTCGGCCAACATAAGTTAAGTCGCTTCAACGCTCATTCTAGGGAAGGCTACCTAAAGAGTACAACGAAGCTAAATACTCCAAAAGTCAGTCAATCAAGGAAGAATCCTATCACGACTTGGAATTCTAGGGAAAGCCATCTCGAGATCATATCATGGTACCATTGCTTCTAAATTTCCTTTCAAGGAATAATCCTTTCATGACTTGCAATTCTGGGGAAAGCCATCTCAACATCATCTCATGGTATCATTGCTTCTAAATTTCCTTTCAAGGAACAATCCTTTCATGACTTGAAGTTCTGGGGCAAACCATCTTGAGTTCACCTCATGGTACAATTGTTTCCAACTTCTTTTCACGACTTGGAATTCTTGGGCAAGCCATGTCGAGGTCATCTCGTGGCACAACTACTTCCAGTTTTCCTTTCAAGGACAAATCCTGTCATGACTCAGAATTTTGGGGCAAGCCATCGCGAGTTCATCTCATGGTACAACTGTTTCCAACTTCCTTTAAAGGATAATTTCTTCAAAGACCCATACTTGGGCAGGATGAGCCACAGAGGGGAAATACCTCTCCATGATTTCAAGCAATTCAAGTAAATATTATCGACAACCTTTGAGTTCAAAACGAGTTTTGGGGAATCATGTTATCACCCCACCAAATAACATCTGCCTACCAAAAAAGGAATCTCTTATCCATTTCCCTCTGCTGGGGAATTTTAGGAAACCTTCATATCATTACATAGATCATTCGCATGCATTAGTCATGTCGCTTTGCTTATGTATAGAGCCTTTCATATCATATCATTCATTGGGCCTAACACTGCAACATGAATTTGACATCTCAAAACCCTGTAACATAAGATTTGACACCAAAGTCCAAGTTCCCGTATGGAAGTTAAAAGTCCAAGCTCCCGTCTGGAAGTTAAAATTCCAAGTTCCCGTATGGAAATTAAAAGTCCAAGTTCCCGTATGGCAATTAAAAGTCCAAGTTATCATCTAGAAGTTAAAAGTCCTAGTTCCCGTCTGGAAGTTAAAAGTCCAAGTTCCCGTCTGACAATTAGAAGTCCAATTTTTATTGGAAACTACCTAAAATTCCACCCTTGTTTGCACCTCTCAAAAGTCCAATTTATATTGGAAACTACCTAAAAGTCCACCCTTGTCGGCAACCACCAAAAGTCCACTAGTGTTGGCACCTTCATAAGACCTAAAGTCCAATTTATATTGGCAACTACCAAAAGTCCACCCTTCTTGGCACCTTCATAAAACCTAAAGTCCATATTCACTTGGAAATTCCTAAATCCAATCCCCAGTGATATCCAAAAAGGTCTCACCCTCCAAGAGAGACCTATTCCAATCATACTCCATCATTTGCATTGTCACATGCATGACATGCATAACATTCTTGTCCAAAACAAGACTGTCATCAAACACAGTCATTGCACTCGTCAATGTAATAAAATCATTTGTATTCATACACACATTGAATCCCCAACATTTGCATCCTCATAAGTAACTTCGTGCATCATTTAATGCATAACATTTCCACCCAAAGTGAAACGACAGATCAGGACAAGATCCAGGATCAATCAGCAAAACATCTCGGCCATTCCTTCTTCAAAGTCGGTTGTATTACTCTAAAAAGAGTTGATATCCCGCATCTGCTCCTGGGATTTCTATCCCCCCGTAATTCATTCTTCAACCATATAGTTGATAATGATAATACCCAACATCTTCGCTTTTGTTGCTCCCCAAGTAGAGGTTACCCTAAAAAGTCTCCTATGAGCTTTTCCACTACAGAGTTCTGTCAATAAACTTTTCCTTCCTTTATTTCATTGCTTTCTCACCGCTTTCTCTTTCTACCTCAATTCTGCATTTTTCCTCTTGGTAGACAAATTTCGGGGTCTTCTTGTATCTAATTGACTTTTACCCTAAAAAACGAACTCTATGCAGCAGTTCATTCTCTCATGTTCAAGGCAATAAGATAGGGGCATCTGTCACACCCCAAATTTGTCCTACCTTTCTCGTCGTTATCTCTGTAAGATCATCTGGTCTTTGGTCATGATCTTCTGAGAATTATGTCATAGGATCTTGCGTGCGTGTTTATTACGACTAACAAGTTTGTGCAGGTACAGTAATTTTAAGTGTAGATGGTATTTATTCTCACTATTAAGAATTTCAGAGAATAATCAATTAAGCCTAATTCAAAGTGGTCTTAGGGTTTCTATTTGATATGAGCCTCACTGTTAGAACTATTTCTTATTTATGGAGCGTCCTTGAATAATTTCTTTGAAAAATTGGTAGCCAATACCTCGCTAAAGTCAAGGTCGAGTTGTGTATTAAGGATACCTCAAGATCAAGATGCTAGAGTGTGTGATTAATGCTTTATCATTACTTCAACTGGGATTACTTGGAATTAGGGCTTTGATTCTTTTCAAGTCATTTCTTCGTCAGGGAAAGAGAGGCTTGTTATGACAAGAGATTTGTTTAAGGTGCAAGGTACGAGTCATGGTGCAAAAGAAGAAGTTGTGGGTTCATTGATATTTAGGCCTTGTTTCTTTCTCAACTACTTGTGTCTTAAACACAAGATGGCTTGGATTTAAGAATAAGATAGTCATTCAATCGTGCTTCAAGTTCAATATTTGCAAAGTGACCAAGAGGTTTCTTAAATATGCAAGTATCCGAAGTTAAAGTCCATGTCCAAGTTTGCAATTCTCAAACCCATGAATTGTGGCAAGAAGTGATTTGTATAAAAACTCATCATTAAAAACTTCAAGTTACAAAGAGCAAGGAGATTCTTGTGAGATTTGTATCAAGTTTTAATTCCAAGATTTAAGGTGCGCTAATCAATTTCAAGAGTCATGTTTTTATAAAATTCAAGTCAAAAGTGTCGAAGTTCAAATCAAGTCCAAAATGCAAGTTCAAGCATGAATGTCAAGTTTCAATCTCAAGACCAATTTCTTTCCATACAAGATACAAGGTACAAGATTCAATGTTTACAAAGTTCTTTTACAAAACAAACAAATTGGTCTAATTACAAAAAGTTCAAAGAATTTCACAAACTCTACAAAAGAATCAATGGTCAACATTTACATCGCACTGGATGGAGATGAAAGTGATGCTAGAGTTGAATAACCCTTATATGCATTTAAAAACCATAGCTTTTATTCCTTGTCATCCTAGGATAAACTCGTCCATATACCTTGCAGCCTGCTAAGTTTCATTGGCATTAGGTTTCTAAGACTGGTTTTAGATGAATAAGCTCTCACCAGAAAAGAACTAGAGGCGCATGATTCGTCTTTATCTAATCTGGAGAAAGACGATGTAGCTTGACTCGAGTATTTTGAATTCAAGGCTTTTGAGCAGCAAGAAGTAGCTCGAATGATATAACAAGACCTTATGCATCAACACCAAGTAAGTCAACACGTAAATGATGTACAAGCGCATTATATTCTGCAGTTGTTTTTTCCATGGAATTTTCATACTTTTGCCAGGTCCACATTTGTTGACAAACTTCTAGCCAAGACAATAATGCATTAACATCAACTTTATGACAAATATGCCAAGGGTCTTGTTGGCTCCGCCATTGTTTGCAAGATGACTCAAATTGGATTCACTAATCTCATGATCTAACATTGAAATTTTTGTTACATCCATAAAGCCTGAATTCATAGCTGCTGCCAAAGTTGGTAGAGTTAATGCCAACAACACCTGTCTTGCTAATTTCAAATGGAAACAGTCCTCATCAATAGCCATGAATTGCACACACAAAAAATAACAAAATGAAAAGGGATCAAAGAGATTTGAATTCAAGAATTAATAGCGCTCATCAAATTCAAACATGATTAAACAGGATAATATGAAAAAGGCATGTTTCATCGCAATGTCGGTAACGATTTTGGCAAAAATCAAAAGCAGTTATTAAGATTCCAAACACAATCAAATAATCATCACCAAACATGTTCAAGACATAAAATCGCAGCTTTTATTTTGTTCCAAAAACATCCACAGACATGTCAAAGTAAAATGGAAGTAATTTATTATATTTCTAAAACAAGTGCATTCAACTCCATTCACTTATGTTATAAAAAGGATACGAAGGATACGCGGTGGAGGATAGAAACACACACACATCTGATAAGAAAAATTCACACCAAAACTAGAAAAACTAACACAGTCAGAGAGTCATATGATCATACATACACCCTAACACGAGCAAGCAACATCAGTGAAGATACTCACACAAATTAGAAGAAAAAGGGGAGGAATTGCATCACAATCACGAGAAACACGAAGAGAAGAATGATACGCACAAAACATAAGTAGTTAATCAATCATCACAAGGATATACACATTGAAGATTGAAAGAATAGAGGCATACCTGCAATTCATCTTCGAACCGTTGTGTCAAAATCTTCAAAGGTACGCGATTCTTTATGCTTAAACTTGTGAAATTCAAGCTTGTAATACTTCAATTCGATGTTTTCGATTTAAAACCCGCGATTAATCAAATAGAGGGATACTTTGTCTTGTTGTTGAAAATTGAAATGAGATGGAAATGTGTTGTGAGTGAAAAGTGTGCGAGAGTGAGACGCAGTGAGAAGGTCGTGCGTGACGAGGGAGATATAGGAGGACACCGGCGAGAGAGAGCTGAGACGTGCGAACGGAAGGAAATCTCAGAGAAGATTTTGTGAGCTAACATGAAGAAGAAGAAGAATAAGGGAAAGGGGATGAGAGCGAGAGAAGATGATACACCTACTGCACTTAGGTGATTGAAATCGACACTCTTCGAGCGTGTGTTAGCTCCACAAGAGAAGAAGAAACAAACTAATGAAGGGGAGAAATCTTCTTAACATTCATCATAACCAAATGGTTCTCAAGTACAGCTATAAAAAGGAGAGTGGGTGTTAAGAAACTCTAACAACCCAACACGATTTTAGGAAAAGACAAAAGCATAACAGAAATGAAATTAAAAGGAATAACACTATTCTAGATCCTTCAGTCGCACACGTAATCCTCCATCCATGATGGCTTTTTGGGCTGTCTCTTTCCCAATTCCTGGACTACCTCATCATCTGACTCATCTTCATTGGGCCTTGGGACACTGTTTTGGGTTGGGCTTATGGGGGTTGTATCATTCCTCCCTCCTTCAAACATCACCTTGTCCTCAAGGTGCAGAGATGGAAAAACCTTGCGGAACGGATCCCAATCTTCCCATGATGCATCATCAGGTGATCAACCTGCCCACTGTACCCGCACCTGCTGCAGTGGAGACCCGTTTACTAACACAGTGCGAGTGGCAAAAATTGCTAAAGGTGTCTCCACTGGCTGATTTGCAAAACTCTCCTCAGGCAGATCGCGCGACGGAGTGATAGTTGGTCCTCGATACAGCTTCAAATTTGAAATGTGGAATACCGGATGAATGCGACTACCTTCCGGTAACTGAAGTCGATATGCAACCTGACCAATACGATCAATGATAGAAAAAGGACCGTAATATTTCTTGGATAATTTGTGTTGGCGGCGACGGCGAACAGAATTTTGGCAGTATGGCTGTAAGCAGACAAGAACCAAATCGCCGACAAAAAGTTGGAGGTCGCGGCGGTGGTTATTAGCTTCTTGGATCATACGGTGTTATGCTGCCAATAAATTGGTCTTGAGCAGACGGAGAAGCTCATCGCGATCCATTAAAGCGTCATCAACCGCGGGAAGTGCAGATGAACCTCGAGTGTATAGAGGGATAAAAGGAGGTTTACGCCCATACAGTGCCTGGAACGGGGACATTTTTAGTCTACTGTGGTGACTGGTATTGTAATGAAACTCCGCCCATGGCAAGAAACTCACCCAAGTATTTGGTTTCTGTTGTGTGAAGGCGCGAAGATATTGCTCCAGAGCGCGATTAATCACCTCAGATTGGCCATCAGTTTGTGGGTGGTAGGCTCTACTCATGGACAATTTGGTGCCACTCATTTCAAATAAGTTCTTCCAAAACGAGCTGAGAAAGACAGGGTCACGATCTGAGATGATGGAGCGGGGGAAGCCATGATGCTTGACGACAATGGAAATAAACAAATTGGCAACTCGAGATGCTGTAAAGGCAGTAGGAAGAGCACCAAAATGGGTGGATTTTGACAATCGATCCACAACAACTAAGATAACGGTGGAACCTTGAGAGACGGGGAGGCCGGTGATGAAGTCCATGGTGACATCCTCCCAAACTGATTCTGGAATTGGGAGCGGTTGCAATAGACCCGTTGGAACTTGTGTGGAGTATTTGATCTGCTGGCAAGTGAGACAAGAGGCCACAAATGCTTCGACTGCTTGGCGCATCTTAGGCCAAAATAAATTTGCAGCAACACGAACCAAGGTGCGTTTAACACCGGCGTGACCGCCACTTGGTGTGTCATGAAATTCCGTCAGAACTTGATTACATAATGCCGAGGTGGGGCTCAGAACATATCTTCCCTTGTGAAGGATAACCCCATTTACCACATAATATGGATGAGGAAGGAGTCCCTGTTTGTGTTTCTCATGCAATTCCAAGAAAAAAACCTCAGTTTGATTCGCAAGTTGCAGTTGCTGTAAAATTGAGAATGTAGGAGTAGACACCAATGCACAAAACATGGTTAGAGTAGGGGTAGGTTCCAAATCCCACTCTGCGGGAACGCGGGACAAAGCATCAGCGACCCTATTTGACACACCCGGTTTATATTCAATGCGGAAATGAAAGCCCAATAACTTGCGAACACATGCTTGTTGATCTGGCGTCTGAATGACTTGTTGTAGGAGTTCCTGAATTCTTTTGTGATCTGTCCGAATTACAAAAAAATGGCCCAATAAGTATTGTCTCCATTTCAACACAGACTCCGTAATCGCATGAAGTTCTTTGATGTATACTGATGCAGCCTGCATCTTGGGTCCCAATTTTTTGCTAAAAAAAGAAATCGGGTGGCCCTCTTGCATAAGTACTACACCAATTCCACACTGTGAAGCATCAGTCTCGATAATAAACTCTTTGTCAAAGTCTGGAAGTTTCAAAACCGGTGCTGCCATCATAGCTTGCTTCAATGTAGTGAATGCTGAAGCTGCCTCAGAGGACCAAACAAAGGCATCGTGACGAAGAAGGTCAGTAAGCGGTGCTGCAATGCTAGCGTAATTGGCAATAAAGCGGCGATAATACCCTGTGAAGCCTAAAAAACCACGAAGCTGTTTGATGCAGGAAGGAATAGGCCACTTGACCATAGCCTCTAACTTGGCAGGGTCAGCATGTACTCCCTGAGATGACACAATGTGGCCTAAATAGTCTATTGATTCTTGACAAAACAAGCATTTGGAGAGCTTGACATAAAATGAGTTAGTGAATAAACAATTCAAAACTAGCTCCAGATGCTGCAAGTGATCAGCAAGAAAACTGCTATACACCAAAATATTGTCAAAGAAAACAATGACAAACCGTCGCAAAAACTGCGAAAACAACCGATTCATCGTTGCTTGGAATGTTGAGGGTGCATTGGTGAGACCGAACGGCATGACGAGGAACTCAAAATGCCCCTCATGTGTGCGAAAAGCAGTCTTGTACGTATCGTGCGGGTGCACCTGTATTTGATGGTATCCCACACGAAGGTCCAACTTACTGAAAATGGTAGCACCCCCAAGCTCGTCCAACAATTCATCAATGGTAGGGATGGGGAATTTGTCCTTAACGGTAGCAGCGTTCAAGGCGCGATAATCAACACAAAATCGCCATGATCCATCTTTTTTGCGAACCAACAAAACCGGGGAAGAGAAAGGGCTGTGACTCGGGATAATTATGCCTTGATCAAGCATCTCCCGAATTAATTTCACCATTTCTGATTTTTGAAATTGCGGATAACGGTATGGCCTCACATTGATTGGGTTGGTGCCCTCAACCAAATGAATGCGATGGTCAATAGAACGGTGAGGTGGTAAACCAGTCGGAGCAACAAAAAGATGCCGAAAACATTGCAGTATGGTTAACACGGGGTCAGGGAGGGATTGGGGAAATTCTGGTGGGTCTATTTGAGTATTAGTTGAAGTTTCAGGGCATGGTGTAATGGTGAAGATACCTGCAACTGTGTCGCTATGAACCAGGGACTGGAATTGGAGTAAAGACACCGAGTGAGAGTGTATTGAAGAGTCACCGCGAAGAGTGACTGGTTGACCTTCCCATAGAAATTCCATTGTCAAAGCAGAGTAGTCATGAGCAACTTTCCCCAATAATTGAAGCCATGGAAAGCCTAACACCACGTCAGGGCCTTCAATTGCAAGCACAAAAAGATCAACTGGAAACGTAATACCTTGCAGGAGTAAAGGTACATTAGGGCAACAATATTGACATAATAAAGAGGAGCCACAACCCGTAGCCACCCGGAAACGCAGGCAAGGAGTCATTGGAAGGCCTAACCGTTCCACCAACGCCGGATTAATAAAATTATGTGTGTTGCCGCTGTCGATTAGAGTGTGAAATTGGTGGTTACCGTACACACCTGAAATGCGTAGAGAATGGCCTTGGAGCTAACTAGAGAGGGCGTTAAGGCTTGATATGTCCCTGAACACATCCTCATGAGAAGCTTCCTCAATATCAATATCATGTTCATCATCATCAACACCTAGCAAGAGAACTTTGCTACGACAACGATGAGATGGATTCCATTTTTCGTCACACTTGAAACAAAGGCCTTTAGAATGGCGATCACGAATCTCTGCCGGTGGAAGGTGGCGGACGGGTAAGGTGGATTGAGGGGTGAGAAGAAGAGGAGGTAATGAAGTTGGTTTTGTATGTGGAGGTGTGGTTTGGGATTGTGGGATTTGCGTGGAAGGTTGTTGGATCGGGGTGGTTGTGATAGGTGGGTTAGTGGAATTACGGGTCCAATTTTTGGAGTACGGAGGATTGTCATCCAAACGCACCTCATACGCACGAGCCATAGCAAAGGCTTCCATCAACGTTGGGGGACGGTGAAATTGCAGCTCACGACGTAGAGTTTGTTTCAAGACGGTAATGAAAAAACTAATTAAAAGTGGTTCTGAGATACCGCTAACCTTGTTCATGAGATCCTCAAATTGAGCTTGGAAATCAGCAAATGAACCCGTTTGTGATAGTTTGGAAAGCTCACCTTCAACATCTTCATACGCCGTCGAACCGAAGCGGTGGCGAACGGATGTGAGAAATGCTTGCCACGAGGTGAACAAGTTGTTGCGCGTAGCCCACTGAAACCAAGAAGCTACACGACCTTCCAAATAAAATGAAACGATTTGGAGACGCGAAGCTTCCAGTGTGTCGTGGAAATTGAAAAATGCTTCAATCTTAAAAAGCCAATCGGAAGCATTCGAACCATCAAATCTGGGAACAGATAACTTGAGCGAACGTGAGATAGAGCTAGTAACGAATGACGGTGATGCAGTACGGAGATGCGCAACCTTAGAATCTACTTTCAGAAGGTGTTGATGAAGTGTGTTGTGAATGGAATCTGAGTGTGCGTCAAGGGAGGATTAGAGAAGAGCACTAGGTGATTAATTGGAATTCTTCAAATTCCAATCAATTAATTAACTTTTTAGTTAACATTAATTAATCATGACGTCAACTTTGATTAGTTATTCGTCAACTTTCTTATGAAGTTATGGTAGGTGCTTTTGATGATTTTGATTGACGCGACCTCTTAGTTTCTGATTCAAGTCAATCTCTGACAAATCGGATCAGAATAGATCATAGGTTTTGAACTCTTGCATGATAACTTCTAGGATAGTTTCCCCAATATTACCTTAGGTCATAGAATTATACTAGTTTTCCCTTTCCTTTAAGATTAAAATTTATTATCTACAAAAATCCAAAAATCATTTAACTATATCTCTTACCTCTTTTCAAACTCTAAAAAAAACTTAACAAATCCCAAATATTTTTGCCTTAAGGCTTATTCAGTTTAAAATTTTTTCAAAAGAGGCGTGCTGCCTAGCATTGTCCACAAAAAACACACAAAAAATCAAAAATATTTCCTACATGAACTACGGAGTTCTGATTCTCTCTGGGATACATAGGCACTGGATTGTTAATTCAGACGAACTCAATAATAAAATCATTCTTTTTTCCTTAAGTAATCATCCATTCTTTTCCTTTAGCAAGCAATAAGATATTGATTACCTTTCATGCATAGACAACTTAGAGGGTTCCCATCGAATATGATGTATATGAGGGTTTTTTAATCCCTTCCCCTTACATAATCGACTTCTGAACCCAACATGGTTGTGATTATCATACACTATCCTTTTTCCCGTGGGTTTTCTCGATATTTTCCCTTTCCCTTCTTGGGAATAAATAAAGTTCAGTGGCGACTCTCATAAGTCCATCCGCGATCGTGCAAGCCCTTGTTTTGCACATTGCAAAAATCGTACTTTTTAAGGTACGACACTTAGGTCGACTCAAAATTGATAAAAATGGTGTTTGTGACATTCTGGGATCTTTGTATTGAAACATAATTACTGTGTAGGTCGATGCATACTGATTGATATCATCTTGGAGCTCCCAGATGCTAATTGTTGCACCCCAAAATTTGACCAACCGGGTCTCGCATTTGGCTCGATGTTTCGACGCATAACCGCATTCGCATCTGCATATTGCATACAGTGCATTTTCTCATTTGTTCTGATTTTATCGGGATCACAGCTCTCGTCTCGCGTTTCAGTGTTTTTTATCAGTTTAGATAGATAGAATCGTATTTTTGGGATATTTCGGTGCCCGTTTATTTTTACCGATTATTTTTGTCACGCTCTCGCAGTGTTATGTGTCGATCGGTGCTTATTTTGCTCTTCTGGGATTTATTGTGATTTTTCTGGATTTTATTGGCATTTTTTAGGGTTTAAATAGCTTTTAAATCATTTTCAGGGTTAATAGGATTTTTTAATAGTTTTAATCCTTTTTAAATAGATTTTAATCATTTTAGGATTTAATAGATATTATAGAATAATATAAATTTTCTTTTAGAATAATTGAATTTTTGAGTATATTTTAGATATAGGATATTAATAGATTTTTTTCTTAAATAGAGTTAAATAGATTTTCCATTTTATTTTCTTTTATAGATTTTAAATCATTTGTAAATAATATAGTTTTTTTAATAGTTTTATTAGATATTATAGATTTTCTTTTATAAAATTTAATATAGATTTAATTCAGAATTTAATTAGATTAATGTTCAGTTTAGTTAATTGAATTTTTAATTAGGATTAGATGTTAACTAGATTTTTAATCTTAGTTTTAATTCAGTTTTGAGTTTTGGCCCATTTCCATTCAGCATAGCCCAATTCGCAGGGTCCAAATCAGTTCAATGCAGTCCAGAAAAATGTCCAGATTAATCCAGTTCTATCCAGCATTTGCCAGACTCTTCTAGAAGCATCCAGAAAGTCTCAGTCTTTAAGTACCAGCAGCACACGTGTCCAGAAGAGGATGGCCCCACATTGCTTCACCATTTCCACGCCACGTCGCCCCCAGACACTTTCTCTCACCAGGCCACGCGTGGGACACGCGTCTCACATGCGTGCGCCCCCTCCACCAGCTCCCCCACGTGTCCCACTACCAATACCTCACCGGGAATCTCCACCGGCCGGCCTGCATGGCCAGCGGCCACCGCGACCCCACCGGAGAACGTCCAAACCCAGATTCTGGCCACCTTCATCTCCTACCTCCATCTTCCTCATCCAACCGCCGCGCCTGAATCCCTTCAGCCACCACCAAACCCAGAAAAAACCCAGAAATCACCAAATTCAACCTACAACCTTCATCTTCCTCCCTTCTTCATCTCCCACCACCATCATCTCCAGATCCGATCAAGATTCATCATTCTCAACCCTAAAACCCAGAAACCTCCGATCAACCTCCATCACCACTAATGATTACCGTCTCAGATCATCGTCCTCCTCATCCAAGCGCCATGCAATTTTCCAGAAACCACCGCAAGCTCTCAACCACAATCAACTTCTCAGAAATTCGTCAACAACAAGAACACACCGTTCAACATCCATCATCGTTCCTCACCTTCCCAAGAACACCTTCAAGTGTTCATTTTGAATACCCAGAAAATTCAAAGAACCTTCAAGAAATCTCCAGAATACTCATCGTCCTCAAGTAATCTTCCTCGGGTCTTCATGAGCTTCCCAGATTGCTCATCGCGCCTTCAAACAAGATCTTCACGAAGAACTCATCTTCATCGCATCAACAGGCAACCAATCGTTTATCATCAAGAACATAATTCATCTTCAATGAGCTTTCATGGTTTCTATTGTTGTTCTTCTGTTTGAATGGAGAGAGGGAAAGATGTTGATAGGCTCAAAGGATGAACGGAAGTGGTGGAGAATTGAACGATTGAGAGAACGGAGGTGGGCGGCGGCGGAGAGAGTTAGAGAAGAATCTAGGGTTTTCAGAATGGAGATGGAGAGAGGGAGAAGGAGAGGATGGGTCAGTGGGATTGGGTCAGGCCCAATCAACTTTTTTTTTTGGAACCAGACGCCTCCCCTCACGTTTTTTGGCCGAGAGTGGGCCTCAGGCCCAACGAAACCAATTGCTGATACACTCCCCGTTTCCACATCTCACCCCCCTCCCAATGGTTTTTTTTCTGAATTTCTTTTGGGCTGGGCCCAATCTCAGTTTTGTTTATTTTTATTTTTCTTACTTGTTTACCCCCCCTTGTAAACAGACTTCCCCCCTCCCTTGTATTTTTATTTTTGTTGTTTTTTTATATGGTTATATGAGAAAATGGAGAAACATATTGAGAAAATATTAAAAGAAAATAGAAAGAGAATTTGAAGAGAAAAAGAAATTGTGGAAAAGAAAAGTATAGAGAAAAACATATTGAGAAAAATAAAATATTTTGAAAGAAAAGAGAAAAAATAGAGAGAAAAATAGTTGAGAAAAGGAGAAAAAAGGATAGTTGAAAAGATAGAAAAATATGTGAAAAATATGGAGAAAAATATTTGAAAAATATTGTAGAAAAATACATAGAAAAGAGGAGGAAATAGTTGAAAAGAAAAGAAGAAAAAAGAGAAAAAATATTAAAGTAGGTTTAATATTTTTAGAGTTCATTTTCTTTTAGGAGATATTTCCATAGAGATTATTTTACATCTTTTTAGGATAGTTTAGAAGCCCATTTGTTAGGGGGCTCTTTCCCACTCGATTTTTCAGGATAGAATAGGATAGCGTTTCCTAGGAGATTTATTTTCAGTATCCACCCATTGTAATCATTTTTCAGAGATTAATAAAACGAGATTTGAGCTGTGGTCCCGAAGTAGCCGAACTACAGCTGCTCTGATTCTTCGTACCAGACGAAGATATGTAGGCATAGGATGCGATATCCTAGCGAGCATACTAACGACTGACTTTTGTTCTCTCGCGGCTGTGCGATCGAGACTTTCCCGCTGACGATTAATTGTCACCCTTTTTTCTCTCTTGCCCGAGTGCATTTGAGACCAAACCATAGTGTTGACCATAGGTTCCCGACCCTGTGAAGCCAGTTGTTTTTCTCACGGCTGTGTGAGAGTGTTTTTTTTAGCCGTAGTTAGCCTGAACTACGTAAAGCTCTGATCTTCCATGCAGTATGGAAGTACGTAGGCACAAGACGCGAGGTCTTGGCGAGCCAATTTCCCCGGAGTCCCGAACTACGTTGACTCTGACTTTCTCTCTCGAGAATACGTAGGCATAGAGTGCGACGCTCTATCGAGTCAATTCCCTTCCGTTTAGATTTAGCAGCCGTAGATAGATTGTTTTGCATCCAGTAGACAACCCAAGCAAGCGTGGATCCCGTCGAGTACGACGGACGTGAGGGGTGCTAATACCTTCCCCTTGCGTAACCGACTCCCGAACCCAGGTTTTGGTTGCGATGACCATACCTTTTCCCCGTTTTTTGCGAGGTTTACTTCGAGCGTTTCCTTTCCCGCTCTGAGGGATAAATAACGCACGGTGGCGACTCTTCTGTCAGCCGGCGCCGATTTTCGCAGTAGCGACAGCTGGCGACTCTGCTGGGGACTGCGATAGTTCCCCATGCATGTGGGATCCAACGTCCCCTAAGAGAGAGTCAATCCTAGCGCTTGTTTGCTTGTCTATTTGGGGCTTATTTATCGATATTATCTGTTGCTGTTGGGGTGTTACGGGTGTTCTATGATTGAGATAAGTCGGACCTGGGCTTGAGTATGAGTATGCACCTAGATATAGTTGCGGAGAAGTAGTAGACGAACCTGTCTGCTGAGCAGGCACAGTTCCCTACGAAAATTCGCGCTCAGACGAGGTTCTCGCAGAGGTGCTCCTTTCCGGTCCTGAGGATCTGAGGGGAGTCCAGACGTGAGGATTGTCGACTCTGGGAACCGATCATTTGGAAGTCAGCTAAGTGAGGCCTCTTCATGAGATGACGATGCCACTCCTTCTGGGAATCGTATCATTCCTCATGAAAGTCTGTGACGCTGACGACCGCATAGGATGCCGTACCTTGTCAGATATAGGTCCATACCTGTGAGTGGGGGGGTTTTTTTGTGTGCAGGAAACTTGACTTCCAACCTACCCGTTATTCTGGTCTTCTCTTCAGAGCAACCGTACTCCGTCAGCAGTGCAGCAGTATTTAGATTGTGTGGGGGCTGTGATCCCGTGTTTGTTGCATTGCATTGCATTTGCATAAGCATCTTCGCATCATATTGCATACCATTCGCCAGCTAGTCAGAGCTCTTATCCAGCCGTTATTTTGAAGGTGAATGTTGAAGACGACCGAGGGGTTGAAGCAGATCTAAAGCAGATTTGATCAGAGTCAAGCGGAGAAGTCAGCTGACAGTCGTTGGCAGCTATGTCAGAGAGCAACTTCCAGTTTGTTGATACCTTGTCAGGTTTCACCGTGGCGTCCAATCCTCTGTATGGATCTCTGCGCGACGAAGACTTTCCGCAAGTGAACAACCTTACTGCAGCTCGGCTTGTGCAGCCATCTGTTGAAGACCAAGGTCTGCGTGAGCAGTTTGTTGCCCGAGGTGAACGTTCTCCTTCTATTGATGTCTCAGACTACCAGGGTTTTTCCTTCCCTGTGCCAAAGCCCCGAAAAGAGGTCCCGACAGCGAAGAATGAAGACCCATTAGCTCCCGTGTATGCTGAAAGGTTTTGTGCATTAGAGGAGAGATTCAAAGCCTTGAAGGGTAAAGATGTTGTTACTCCTAGTGCTGCAGATATGTGTCTGGTTCCTGGCCTAGTGTTACCTCCGAAGTTCAGAATGCCGAGGTTTGAAAGGTACAAAGGAGATAGTTGCCCAAAGCAACATTTGGTGATGTTCTGCCGAAGAATGACTTCATTTGTGCACAACGACAAGCTGATGATACATTGCTTTCAAGATAGTCTGACTAGGGCACCTCTGAGTTGGTATATGCAGTTAGAGCGTGATCAGATCCAATCATGGATGGACTTAGCCAATGCCTTTCTGAAGCAGTACGACTATAATCTTGACGAGGCTCCTATTCGCATGCAGCTGCAAGAATTGTCTCAAGGGAACAATGAATCTTTCAGAAAGTATGTTCAGAGATGGAGAGAATTTGCTGGTAGAGTGCAACCACCGCTCCTAGACCAAGAGCTGAAAGGCATGTTCGTAAACTCCTTGCAGAGCCCATACTTCGAAAGAATGCTTGGAACCGCACCAAATTTCACTGAGTTGGTAAGAACGGGAGAGCACATCGAGTATGGTGTAAAGACTGGAAGAATCCCGTATGTTTCAAAAGGTCAGGCCAGTAAAACTGAATCTCTTTGTAGCTCTCACTCTGAAGATGAAGCTATGATCAACGTGGTCCTGACAGATGTTGGATATCCTCAAGTCGAATCGGTGAAATCTGTTGGTTCTCCGTCTTACCAGCGGTCAGTATCTTCTGTGGCTTGTTATACTGGACAGACAGCCGTGCCTGGGGCACCATATCAGGAACCTTATGTCGCTTCCATTGCAAAGCAGCAAACTCATGGCCGAGGTTATCAGAATCAGCGTCGGAACCAGAACAGACCTCGCAACAACTTGGAACGAAGGAATGGTCCTTTTCACCCAGTGCCGATGTCGTATAGCCAATTGCTACCATCTTTGATCCAAAAGTCTTTGGTGGAACCTAAAGCTCTTAAGCCAGTTCCAGAACCTTACCCTCCTGGGTACAATCCCCACGTTCAGTGTGGTTATCATGGTGGCTCACCGGGGCATTCGACGGAAGATTGTAAAGCATTTCAGGCGAAGGTACAGCAGTTGATTGATCAGGATCGCATTTCCTTTCGAGAAGGATTTCTGTTTGTTCATCCCAACCGTTCAGCTGTCTAAGCTCGTAGACTCGGGAAGTATTCCCCAGCAAAGAAGCCAGCGGTTCAGACAGGCAGGCGCCTCAGCATTGGCAGTTCTCAGACTATACATCATTTGCATTTGTAGTTTCTTTTCTGTTAGTTACTACCTGCTTTTAAAACATTGTATGTTTCGCATGGTGATAATAATAAAGTGATTATGCATTTTTCTGAATTAGTCATGTCACTGTCGCTCATTTACTGCATTGCACTTGCATTTTATTTACTCCATTTTTTCGCTGTGACTAGCAAAGTTAGGAGGGAGGATGATGAAAATAAATGCTCATGACCAATGATCGTATGCTTTCAGACAAGACCGTGCCGATGACGTATAAGGCATTGTTTCCATTCCCCAAACACTGGAGATATAAGGAGTTAGTCCCTTGTTAACCACTTCGAGCCAGGAAGTAGAAGTTTTTCGGACTTTTAAACCCTTACATCTTAACCCGGGGCAGGGTAGTTGTCAGTTAGCTTGACCAAGCGTTCAAGTCTTACAGAGAAGTGTTGTCTTTCGAGGACCAACCAGTTTATACCTTCCAAGAGGTCAAACCTCACCAATCAGGAGTGAGACAGTTACAATCCTTTCGGAGCAATCAAGACAACCAGTGTCACACGACTTTGTTCCAAAAGAAAGAAGAAAGAAAGCCCGCTAAGTAAAAAGAAAGAAAAGCTGAGAAAGCTAATACTTAGGCAAAAATCAGGGCATCCCGCTGGACTTCAAAAAGAAAAAATCGAAAAGAACTCAAAAGGAGTCAGTCCAGGCAAAAATTAGGGAATCAAAAGAATGAAAAAGAGGGATTAAAAAGAAAATTTTTCCCCTGCAAATCACAAAGTCGTGTACACAGACACCGAAAGCGAAGAAGGAGTAACTATCACTCTAGAAGAAAAGCTTGTGAGTTCCTTAACTGTAGGTCTTACCATCCAACATACCTCTCGAAGAGGCGAGCGCTCGTGCCAGGTTAACTGAACCTTAGGATCGGAGATCATCACGTAGAAGGGGTGGGTACAAATCAAAATTTGAGCCAAATATCCTTTGTTTCACGAACCGTGAACCCGACCACGATACAACCCTTAAAAGACCTAATTGAGGTAGGGTTAGTCTGAAGCGCATTACGATAAGGTTGAGTAACCTGAATCCCTCTTGACTTGCTAGTCACATCTTTGTTGTATTTTTCACTGACCACGTAAGCACTACGTTTGAACTTAGGTTCATTCGTCACTCACAATCATATGCATGTAAACGAGTGACAGCTCAAAATTTTTTCAAAATCTGCATAACCATTGCATTAAGATTACCATTCGTGAATAGACAATGATCAATCGCAGGTTGGTAGTTGGCATAAAAGAAATTCCAACAGAGAATAATCGAGCAGGACTGAGTAATTCAGCAGTCTGAACCATAATGGTGTATGTTGTGAAGACCTGTGAATCAGGGGCATTATCTTCCGGTGAGTTCGGAATCAGCTAGTCTGAGGACCAGTCCCGAAGCTTCAGGCAATCAGGGGCAGTTCATTTGAGAAGCAGTTGATCAGAAGTGAGTCTTCTCGAGAGCCGTTCAAGGGCAGCTATGCAGAGCGTGAAGATTTGGAAGCAGATACTTCCAGTGGATAATCAGAGCGGGTTAAGTCGCTAGAACGCTCATTCAGGGGCAAGTCACTGCAGAAGTGTTAATGGAGATTGAATTCTATTGTCGTACAGATGTCGGGGCAAATATTCTCGAAGTCTTCTCGTAGCAAGCTGTTCAGAGCAGGTGTTCCCAGGAGTTAGATTGGGGCAAGTTGAATTGTACTGGGGCAAGTTGTGCACGCCAGTCTTGTTTATCCCCAGCTGAGTGCACTGGGGCAAGTTGTTCAAACCAGTCTGTTTATCCCCAGCCGGAGTTGAGTATCGGGGAATCATGTCAATACCCTTATCAAAAACATCAGCATTCCGAAAAGGCCGGGTTGTCGTTGGATCATTATCCTGCAGTTTGAACCTGTTGCGTGTCAGTAACCAGTCGTTTCCAAAGTCCAGTTCTCGCCTGGCAAACCGGTAACCAGTTCTCGTCTGGCCCACCCTTTCGTAAGCATCAGTTCCCGTCTGGTGCAGTTTATCGTAAGCATCAGTTCCCGTCTGGTGCAGTTTATTGTAAGCAGCAGTTCCCGTCTGGTGCAGTTTATTGTAAGCATCAGTTCCCGTCTGGTGCAGTTTATTGTAAGTATCAGTTCTCGTCTGGTGCAGTTTATTGGTAATCAGTTCTCGTCTGGTTACCGTTTCTTCAAGTGTTGTATCAGTTCTCGCCTGGTACATGTCGTTGCGTAACCAGTTCTCGCCTGGTCATCGTGTGTTTTAACCTATGTGTTATACCAGTTCTCATCTGGTGTACGTCAGCTTTCAGCCAGTTCTCGCCTGGTTGTCTATACCTCAGTCTGTTATCCAGTCAGCCCGTCTGATGTTCAAAACCAAATCAATTTTCCTATCAGTTCTCGCCTGGTAGGCTACCTTTGAATGCTAGTTCTCGTCTAGTATTTCTTATATCTTCCACTGTGTACATAATCCGTGCTTACCCTAAACCAGAAAAACAAAAAAAAACCTAAAGGTATCTGACACAGTATTTCCCAATGACTCGCATGTTGTCATGTTTCCCGATACGAAACTCGATTAATGCCAATGCTCCGAGTAATGGTTGAATTCCTTGTGGATGTTGTTAAATCAGAATTGCTACTCTTCAGCAGATGAAAGTTGCTTATTATCCCCGGAAGAGTCGAGATCGCATTTTACCCCATATCAGAGTGGGATCAGAAGGATCCTCAGCAGATTAAGATCGATATCCTTGATAGTAGGGGCATTTCCAGCAGTGTGCCGCGAGCAATCAACCTCAGTTTGGGTCAATCCCCCGCAGAGTATAATCAGTTGCCAATGGTTTGAAGGAAGCATCCCCGAGCAGAGTGTTTTCTTTCCCCAGTGAAGTCGCCAAGCAGGGTTGCCTTTCCACTTCTCCAGCAGGACAGTTATCCCCAGCGGATTTGATTTCCCGTTTCCAGCATTTATTTTGCTGAGATAATTTGTGAATTCAGTTCATCCCCAGTAGAGTTGGCGTTACCTTCGGCGTTTATTTTGCCAAGTGGTTTTCAGACCTGGTGTTCTCTGGCAGCTCGAGCCTGCATTAGCATGTGCATATAAAGTCATTGCATTTATACAAGCGTATAGCATATCCATGCCGTCTGGGCATCGCATTTTCAAACAGAGCGTATAGCATTTACACATCATATAGGACATTGCATCATTATCCAGCATACGCATGTCGAAGCATGGACCAGGATGGTTACCTATTGGATTTCGAATTTGTTCACCTGCAGAGTTGTTTGGTTCAGCTTCTCGACTTCCCCAGCGGAGTGATTCTTCATTTGGTTGTTACATCAGCATCAGGAAAAAACAACAACAACAACGAAGATTGACATATATCAAGCTTTTCTAAAGCTGCCGCCTTCGTCAAGTTCGCAGTGAACTGTGAGTTGACCAGATTTGATCCCATGAGAGAGATGGGAATCAAGTCGTTTGCTTTGCGAAGCATTATTTCAATACTTGTGGCGTTACACAGGTGTTGAAAAGGAAAAGAAAATTTATCAGAAAATTGACCAGGTGTTGCCGTGACAACCAAACTTCAGTTTATTGGAAGCTATTCCTCAAGCAGCTTTGCAGTATATTCCCGCGGTTGGCAAATTTCAGGGTTTCATTTGTATTCAACCGTCATCTACCTTGAATGTTTGAAGGCTGAGCGCTCGTCACCCATTCAGGTCGAAGCCGCTTGAATAGGGGCAGCTGTTGCACCCCAAAATTTGACCAACCAGGTCTCGCATTTGGCTCGATGTTTCGACGCATAACCGCATTCGCATCTGCATATTGCATACAGTGCATTTTCTCATTTGTTCTGATTTTATCGGGATCACAGCTCTCGTCTCGCGTTTCAGTGTTTTTTATCAGTTTAGATAGATAGAATCGTATTTTTGGGATATTTCGGTGCCCGTTTATTTTTACCGATTATTTTTGTCGCGCTCTCGCAGTGTTATGTGTCGATCGGTGCTTATTTTGCTCTTCTGGGATTTATTGTGATTTTTCTGGATTTTATTGGCATTTTTTAGGGTTTAAATAGCTTTTAAATCATTTTCAGGGTTAATAGGATTTTTTAAT
Organism: Lathyrus sativus; assembly: GCA_963859935.3. Lineage (NCBI taxonomy): Eukaryota > Viridiplantae > Streptophyta > Magnoliopsida > Fabales > Fabaceae > Lathyrus > Lathyrus sativus. Next base: position 385,830,208 of record OZ012736.1, read on the forward strand.
AGTTTTAATCCTTTTTAAATAGATTTTAATCATTTTAGGATTTAATAGATATTATAGAATAATATAAATTTTCTTTTAGAATAATTGAATTTTTGAGTATATTTTAGATATAGGATATTAATAGATTTTTTTCTTAAATAGAGTTAAATAGATTTTCCATTTTATTTTCTTTTATAGATTTTAAATCATTTGTAAATAATATAGTTTTTTTAATAGTTTTATTAGATATTATAGATTTTCTTTTATAAAATTTAATATAGATTTAATTCAGAATTTAATTAGATTAATGTTCAGTTTAGTTAATTGAATTTTTAATTAGGATTGGATGTTAACTAGATTTTTAATCTTAGTTTTAATTCAGTTTTGAGTTTTGGCCCATTTCCATTCAACATAGCCCAATTCGCAGGGTCCAAATCAGTTCAATGCAGTCCAGAAAAATGTCCAGATTAATCCAGTTCTATCCAGCATTTGCCAGACTCTTCTAGAAGCATCCAGAAAGTCTCAGTCTTTAAGTACCAGCAGCACACGTGTCCAGAAGAGGATGGCCCCACATTGCTTCACCATTTCCACGCCACGTCGCCCCCAGACACTTTCTCTCACCAGGCCACGCGTGGGACACGCGTCTCACATGCGTGCGCCCCCTCCACCAGCTCCCCCACGTGTCCCACTACCAATACCTCACCGGGAATCTCCACCGGCCGGCCTGCATGGCCGGCGGCCACCGCGACCCCACCGGAGAACGTCCAAACCCAGATTCTGGCCACCTTCATCTCCTACCTCCATCTTCCTCATCCAACCGCCGCGCCTGAATCCCTTCGGCCACCACCAAACCCAGAAAAAACCCAGAAATCACCAAATTCAACCTACAACCTTCATCTTCCTCCCTTCTTCATCTCCCACCACCATCATCTCTAGATCCGATCAAGATTCATCATTCTCAACCCTAAAACCCAGAAACCTCCGATCAACCTCCATCACCACTAATGATTACCGTCTCAGATCATCGTCCTCCTCATCCAAGCGCCATGCAATTTTCCAGAAACCACCGCAAGCTCTCAACCACAATCAACTTCTCAGAAATTCGTCAACAACAAGAACACACCGTTCAACATCCATCATCGTTCCTCACCTTCCCAAGAACACCTTCAAGTGTTCATTTTGAATACCCAGAAAATTCAAAGAACCTTCAAGAAATCTCCAGAATACTCATCGTCCTCAAGCAATCTTCCTCGGGTCTTCATGAGCTTCCCAGATTGCTCATCGCGCCTTCAAACAAGATCTTCACGAAGAACTCATCTTCATCGCATCAACAGGCAACCAATCGTTTATCATCAAGAACATAATTCATCTTCAATGAGCTTTCATGGTTTCTGTTGTTGTTCTTCTGTTTGAATGGAGAGAGGGAAAGATGTTGATAGGCTCAAAGGATGAACGGAAGTGGTGGAGAATTGAACGATTGAGAGAACGGAGGTGGGCGGCGGCGGAGAGAGTTAGAGAAGAATCTAGGGTTTTCAGAATGGAGATGGAGAGAGGGAGAAGGAGAGGATGGGTCAGTGGGATTGGGTCAGGCCCAATCAACTTTTTTTTTTTTGGAACCAGACGCCTCCCCTCACGTTTTTTGGCCGAGAGTGGGCCTCAGGCCCAACGAAACCAATTGCTGATACACTCCCCGTTTCCACATCTCACCCCCCTCCCAATGGTTTTTTTTTCTGAATTTCTTTTGGGCTGGGCCCAATCTCAGTTTTGTTTATTTTTATTTTTCTTACTTGTTTACCCCCCCTTGTAAACAGACTTCCCCCCTCCCTTGTATTTTTCTTTTTGTTGTTTTTTTATATGGTTATATGAGAAAATGGAGAAACATATTGAGAAAATATTAAAAGAAAATAGAAAGAGAATTTGAAGAGAAAAAGAAATTGTGGAAAAGAAAAGTATAGAGAAAAACTTATTGAGAAAAAGAAAATATTTTGAAAGAAAAGAGAAAAAATAGAGAGAAAAATAGTTGAGAAAAGGAGAAAAAAGGATAGTTGAAAAGATAGAAAAATATGTGAAAAATATGGAGAAAAATATTTGAAAAATATTGTAGAAAAATACATAGAAAAGAGGAGGAGATAGTTGAAAAGAAAAGAAGAAAAAAGAGAAAAAATATTAAAGTAGGTTTAATATTTTTAGAGTTCATTTTATTTTAGGAGATATTTCCATAGAGATTATTTTACATCTTTTTAGGATAGTTTAGAAGCCCATTTGTTAGGGGGCTCTTTCCCACTCGATTTTTCAGGATAGAATAGGATAGCGTTTCCTAGGAGATTTATTTTCAGTATCCACCCATTGTAATCATTTTTCAGAGATTAATAAAACGAGATTTGAGTTGTGGTCCCGAAGTAGCCGAACTACAGCTGCTCTGATTCTTCGTACCAGACGAAGATATGTAGGCATAGGATGCGATATCCTAGCGAGCACACTAACGACTGACTTTTGTTCTCTCGCGGCTGTGCGATCGAGACTTTCCCGCTGACGATTAATTGTCACCCTTTTTTCTCTCTTGCCCGAGTGCATTTGAGACCAAACCATAGTGTTGACCATAGGTTCCCGACCCTGTGAAGCCAGTTGTTTTTCTCACGGCTGTGTGAGAGTGTTTTTTTTAGCCGTAGTTAGCCTGAACTACGTAAAGCTCTGATCTTCCATGCAGTATGGAAGTACGTAGGCACAAGACGCGAGGTCTTGGCGAGCCAATTTCCCCGGAGTCCCGAACTACGTTGACTCTGACTTTCTCTCTCGAGAATACGTAGGCATAGAGTGCGACGCTCTATCGAGTCAATTCCCTTCCGTTTAGATTTAGCAGCCGTAGATAGATTGTTTTGCATCCAGTAGACAACCCAAGCAAGCGTGGATCCCGTCGAGTACGACGGACGTGAGGGGTGCTAATACCTTCCCCTTGCGTAACCGACTCCCGAACCCAGGTTTTGGTTGCGATGACCATACCTTTTCCCCGTTTTTTGCGAGGTTTACTTCGAGCGTTTCCTTTCCCGCTCTGAGGGATAAATAACGCACGGTTGCGACTCTTCTGTCAGCCGGCGCCGATTTTCGCAGTAGAGACACTAATGCATCGATGCATTATCTGCGTTCAAGTCGACGCGCGGTTTGATTTTGTGTGCACCTTTGCTTTCTGGCATGTTCAGGTCGACTCATAGGTTGTGGAGGTCGACCTCTCGCGCATTTGAGCATATTTTTTCTGCATCTTTGTGATTCAAAAGTTTGTTATTTTCTGTTATGTTTTCATAGTCACACTCACACACACACACACACACACAGACACAGACACACACACACACACACACACACACAGACACACACACACACACACACACACACACACACACATATATATATATATATATATATATATATATATATATATATATATATATATATATATATATATATATATATATATATATATATATATATATATATATATATATATATATATATATATATATATATATATATATATATATATATATGCATCATGTTTTGTACACAACCAATAAGAAAATTGAAAATGTACATTGAAATGCTCTTCATCTTCATTCTAACATCTGCACTCATCAACAATCACATATAATCATCTTTGTTGATCTTTTCTTTGTCAAGGTGATAACGTCTAAACTTAGGAATTTTAAATCTAGTTTAGGTTGAGATTTCAATGGGAGTTTATTGAATAAAACCATTGGGGTTTTGTCATCCAAGACCTTGGTGATTTGGGGGATTTTGCATAAATCTTTGCATCACAGATTCAGCCGAGTGAAAGGTTTGAAGAATGGCGGGTTTGGTCAAGCAAGTAACGGTAACCAGAGGATTGTGTTGAAAGATTTAGGGTCGAACGTCTTGCGATCAAAATCAGCCGAGTGAAAGAATTGAAGAATGAAAGGTTTTGTCAAGTAAGTAGCGGTAACCGGATGTTTGTTCGAAGCGTTTGATGTACTTGATTCGGCTAGAATCAAGGGGAGAAAAGTGGATAGAATCAACATTAACAATTAGGTTTAAGTGTGTGGTAGCTATAACTTCTCTTGTACAAAACTTTGCAACTAGATATTATACATATCTCAATTATAGTTTTAAAATTGGGGGCATACGTACCCGAAGCGAGGACGAAAGGGGAACTGCCTAAAAAATCGGGTGTAGTTCTCTCTCTATCTATTTATTTTGTGTTGTTAGCATTTGTGTGAAATCAACTGTTAGATATATTTCTATTGATTTGTAGTGCTGAAAAATATTTTGGAAATTCATTGCAATCACTTTGATTGCAATTGTGAAAAATTTTGCAATATCATTTCATAGGAAATTGAACGTGGGGTGTAGTGCACACCAAGTGTTCGACATATTGATCGCACACAAACTGTTTATAAAATTGTCAATTTAATTTTGCCATTTATAATTCATTGGAAATCGGTTAATTCAAAGTGGTCTTCATTTGAATAATTGATTGTGAAAATTGTTGATTCGTTTATCTCATCAATTTTATTCCATTCGGCTATACATATTCGACCTTACAAATAACGGTTTGTTTAGACGATTTTAAATCCAAGGCCGCTTCTGCACATTTTTGAAATAAATTTTAAGCACCGATTTTATTAAAAATTAATGATCTATTCAACTCCCTTCTAGATCTGTGCCATCATCTAACACTTAGGTGACCTTCATTAGAAATCATAGGGGTAGTTCCTCAGCTATGCACATAAAAATAAAATTCCATGCCAATTGGAAGATTAAATTGTAACGTTGAAAATCAACTTTGTATCATCGAGGACTTACTTTATGGCCCTCCTCAAACAAAACACCTTGAGGAGTTATCATATCTGAGTGAAAAGGTCAAGAAATCACTATAGCTAGATCTTCGACTATAAGATCTATTCCTATATGAAACTCCGGGAGGCGATAAGTTGCATTACCTAAATCCCAAAATAAGGTAGAGAGATTTGAAATAATTAGAGATTTTGCCAACATTTACGTCAGGGGATCCATTGAAAACCATCAAGATAGGAGTGGATCTACCCAAACCCAATTCATGAGGCATTGTCAACATTTTTACAAAGAAACCATGAATTGTTTGCATGGTTGGCAAGGAAAGTTGTAGGCCTCATCCCAATGATAACATGTCATACCTTGGCCCTTAGAGATGACACCCTTTATGTGTCACAACTAGACAAAATCAATCACCAAAAACATTTGAAGCCACAAGGAAGGTGTTGCGGTGAGAATAGGACATCAAATTATTGATTAATTTGAATCACAATCTTGATTCACAACCGGTCTTTGATTTATCCGAAGGAAAGGTTAAAGAAAGGAAAAACCTATTTTGCACCGTAAACACAATGCGGGGAGAGATCTAAGGTTCGGAGGTTGGTTAAGCTTAGGGAAGGTATTAGCATCCTAAACTTCTGTAGTACTCTACAGGAACCTCTTGTTTTAAAATGTGCTATTGCTATGATTATCTACTTAAAGGTAATGCTAAAGGTTAAAGGGTAAAGAGAAAGACCTAAGGGGTTAGTCCTAAGTTTACTCGCCAAGATTCGCATCTTGTGCCTACGTATCCGAGGAAGGGGATGGAATCAGAGTAATTGTAGTTCCCCTTGAAAGGGAGGAATAGGAACTTCTTGACTGTGATCAAAGTTCCAAGGGGATGTAAACGTTCATAAGGAAGCGCTTACGTGGAGTGCGGAGACTCCGACTTCTATGTTGAAAAGTTGAATTGAAAAGTGTGAAGTAAGTATTCCTCGGCGAGAACATACATGGAGTGCGGCGACTCTTGATCCTAAGGCTAGGATAAAGTAAAATTGTCCACGGCGGGACGCCTTAGCATGAGTACGGCGACTCAAAATCTTAAGGTTTCGGAAAAGGTAAGGGTGTGTGTCCACGGCGGGACACCTAATCATAAGTACGGCGACTCGGATCCTAAGGCTAGGATGAGCGAGGGTTAAGGACTATTGACATGACGGTCAAACGGTTTACCCTTCCTTCGGAGGGGAAATAACGGTGAAATAAAGCGGTGAATAATAGTTTGAAATGGCAAATGAACTTTGTATAGTGAGCAATGATATAATGAAACTGTAAAGGACATACTGTAAACATGATTAGAGATCGAATTTAAATTGAATGGTAAGTTAGATGCAAATTGTGACTGATGAGGCTAGAATTGGTGAAATTGTAATTAAGTTGTAAATTAAAATGAAAGAAAGAAATGAATTGTTTTAATTGTTTTTGAGAATTTTTTGATTAGGTGAGAAATTAAACAAAAGTTAGAATTAACTATGGTTTTTGGTGAGATTTTATATAATTAAAAGAAAAAGTTAGAATTTGAATTAGAATTAAGTAAAAAAAATGCTAGAGTGATTAATCCTAAACTTATAAGAAAAGTTAATTATTTTTGTTTATTTTGAGAATTTTTATGTAATTTGAAATGTTAGAATTTTTGGATAGAAATTAAGTTGAATGGAAAAATTAAAACTAAAGGTTTTTAGTTTTTTTGAGAATATTATTAAGTGGCAGTTAGAAAAAAAGATTAATTAAATTAGTTTCTAAATAATTCCAGAGGAGAGAAAAAAAGTTCTAAAATAATTAAAAAGTTTAAATTATCTAACCTTAAAAATAATGAGATTATCAAACTCTAAAATAAAATAAAAGTGTTTCTGTAAATTTAAAATGATTTTAATAACTTAATTTAAATTTTTGTATTTTGGATATTTATTAAATTGAAAAATGAAATTAACTAAACTAAATTATTATTTTTGTATGTTTTAATTATTTTATACTTTTATTAAAAGTTGTTTTATTATATTAATTAAATTATATTATTTTCAGGTTTTATTTTTAATTAGTTAATGGGTTAGTAATGTTAGAGTTAGTATTTTTATTAATTTAATATTACAAAAAAACTAATAAAAACAAATAATAAAGAAAGAAAAACAAGGAAATGGGTCGGGCTGGGTGATGAGTCCCCAGACCCGACCCGGTGGTACTTAAAGGAGTGGGTTGAGAACATAGGGTTTTTAACCCTATTCTCCTTTGCTGGCCCCGGCCCCCCTCATTAGGGCTCTTACTGCAAATTTTCTTCTCTCTTCCTTTTTATATTCAGTTTCTCTCTTCTTCCACTTACACACCCAAACTTCTTCTTCTTCTTGACCCACACGATGCTTCTACTTCTTCTTTCTTGTTCGATTGCATGCAAAATGCTTTCTTCTTCTCCTCACCTCGTATCCTTTCTGAAAAAACGACAAAGAAAAGGTAATGGCTTACGTCTTGATGCGTGGGTCGTTGATTCCGAATCCTTTTGAACGATGATGACGGTGAAATGTCCGTCTGAGTTCATGGTGGGCTTTGATGGTTTCGGTTGTTTTTCACGGCTTATAATTTTATGGTTGAGGCTTGGTGTTGATGGCGATGATGAGACGATTCTCGTCTCTGAGCCGCCGCGGATTTTGTGTGGCTGTTTATGATTTTCGGATATGCTCCTGATGATTTCCCGTCCGTTTGGATGATAGATTTCATCGGAAGTGATGATGATGATGAGGCTTTCTTCGTCTCTGAGCCTTTGATGGTTCTATGATTTTTGAATGATTTTCTGGGTGAGATTTATGGTGTTTATGCTGTGATTTTTCGGTTGTGATTTTCGGCCCCCTTTTGTTGTTCCTCGGATCTCCTTTTTATAACTCTTTCTTTCCAACATATTTTTAAGAACATTGAACCTTTTCCTTTTTTATGACTAGCATGTCTTTGACATGTTGATGGTTGCCATGGAATGTTACTGATGCTGTCGGATTTTACCATTTCTGGATTTACAATGATTGTGAATCTTTGCTGTCCGTTTGGGTTTATGCTGTTGTTCTTACCATATTTGTTTTTTTTTCTTCGGATTTTAATGGCTATGGATTTTTCAGAAAATTGATGGTGTCCACTTACCATTTTCGAAATCCAGTTTGGTGGCCTTGATGGTGATGTTTCGCTATTCTGGATCTATTTTGATGTTGAGGAAATTCCAATTTTAGATTTTTAGTGGGCTGTTGGATTTTTTTGGATATGGTTTTGAATCTGGATTTAACTTAAGGATTTGTTTGGCTGGAAACATTTTTTTCACAAAAACACTTTCTCTCTCTCTCTCTCTCTCTCTCTCTCTCTCTCTCTCTCTCTCTCTCTCTCTCTCTCTCTCTCTCTCTCTCTCTCGGAACTTTGAACAAAAATCTGTCGGATCCTTGCCAGAGTCAGAAACGGAAAACGGGGGGTTTTGGCGGCATTCACTTGTTGCCCCTCCCGGACCCAGTGGTGAATGTTCTGAGGGTCCAAAAATAGAAATAAAACTTTTTCGATAAAATGATTTTCTAACCAATTTTTTAACATTTTTTTGTAGGTTCTAGAAGTTCGGAAGATGACGAAGAATCCGAAGCTAAAAGACGGACTTAGAGCTTAGAACTCTTAGGATTTAGCATTTAGGACTTGATTTGTAATTCCAAATAACCTGTATTCTTGTAATAGTAATGAAAATAAACTCGAAATGTATGAAAATTTCACTTTTTGAATAAAATGAGTTTTAAATCTTTTGCATCAACCACGAACTTAATTCTTATGCAATTAAATCTGAGCCATAATTTTATTACGAATAAGCTTTAAACTTCGCAAGCCGACTTCGAAACTTTTGATAGCTTGTAATCACTTGAAATTCAAACCGGCATCGAATATGAACTTAACGCCAATCATGAGTTCAATTGATCCCTTTGAAAACTAACTCGTAACCAAAATAGAAAGCAGTGAATACGAGCTCGAACTTGTTTAAATAAATTCTTTGAAATAATTATCACATCGATTCAAATCCCAATCCTTTCACATTTTAACACTCTTAAATCAAATAAACAAATCGATTAATATTCCATATTTGCATCTGACGGCTAAAAAATCCGATCCTCAACTCTGGATGAACGATACTGAAGAAAATCCAACATCCGCACTGCCATAGAATTCCAACTAATTTTCAAACCAATGTCGTGTGATCGAGAGACAGGAGACCCTAGCTGCTTGGGGCATCCTCTAATTATGAATTGGTTTCTATAATCGTCAAAAGACTGTGGTCTAGTGATACGTCTGCACTGACATGAATTAAAGGCACACAATGTTATTTTCCTGCAAAACGAGCAAACTGGGTAAATCGGTTAGCGGTTAGTTAAAACGAAAGATGTATTAAAATGAAATGCAAAAATGATCACTAATCTAAGGGTAAATTTTAGGATATGACAATTGCCCCTATTTAAATAACTTCACCAGATGATTTGAGCGATGAAGGCTCGAGAAATCATGGGGAAAGGGATTTAAATACAGATAACCAAAATTTTTGCCCTTAGATGCAGTGATATGCAATGCTATGGACAAAACGACAATGCTGACGATGCTATGAATCTAATATGATGCATATGATGGAAAAAATGCAGGAATACAGACGGAACGACGACACAGGGGAACGACGCAACGAGCAAACATACACTAAGGAAGACAACGCACTGGGGAACAACATGAAACCGGGGAAATCTAAAGTGATGGGCCAACGGGTTCAAGCATGACCATTTGTCAGGGTTCAAGCATGACCATTTGTCACTTTAGAAAGAAAGGCAAGAAAAGATCCTCAATAGAGATGGCACCGGCGGGACGACCTCCATTGGGGAAATATCCAGAGTAACTGCTCAACAGGTTCAGGCATGGTCGGTTGACACTCTAGGGTAGGATCAAGTAGACAGAACGCTGGAGCATTGAGCAAGAATAACATCTGAGCTTCTGGAAACAGGATCTTCAGGACTCATTAGAAAATATATAGGGTAAAAACCTGCTATATGCCAAAATAAATGGACTTCAAGGGGAAATGCCCTGATAAGCTTCTCGGAGAGAGAATGACCACTTATCGTTGGAAGGAACTTACATGCAAAAATGGATAAGCTCTCAAATAAAGAGATTGTCGCTTATCTGGGGATACAGATGAAATGATAAGCTCTTTTGAAGAGATTGTCGCTTATCGGATGAAAATAAGCTTCCATGATCAAAATATGATTCAACTTCTCCTTTAACCAAATGACTCATTTAGAAAGGGTAAATAAACTTCCCCACACTTCAAAGTTTGTATGCTCTGAATAGGTCTCAGTTTCTTCTTTTACTAAAGGGTAAAATAAACCTCCCCCATACTTCAAGGTTTGTATGCCATGAAAGGGTCTCAGTTTCTTCTTTTACTAAAGGGTAAAATAAACCTCCCCCATACTTCAAGGGTTGTACGCCATGAACGGGTCTCAGTTTCTTCTTTTACTAAAGGGTAAAGTAAACCTCCCCCATACTTCAAGGTTGAAAGGGCACCGGAAACCAGCTTCTCGTGGAGATGGCCTCTTGCTGCTAGTCATGATGAAGATAGGATAAGCTTCTCAGGCGAGAAATGCCGTTTATTTTCAAGGGTAGCAATGATAAGCTTCTCGAATGAGAACTATTGCTTGTTGAGGAAAAAATGATAAGCTTCTCGAGCAAGGACCGTCACTTGTCTGATATAATGATAAGCTTCTCGGGTGAGAATTGTTGCTTGTATGTGTCGCTACTGCGAAAATTGGCGCCGGCCATGACAGAAGAGTCGCCACCGTGCGTTATTTATCCCAAAGGAGGGAAAGGAAACGCTCAGAGAAAACCTAACGCAAAGAGGGAAAGGAATGGTCATCGCAACCAAATCCTGGATTCGGGAGTCGGTTACGCAAGGGGAAGGTATTAGCACCCCTCACGTCTGTCGTACTCAACGGGATCCACGCTTGTTTACTATCTAAGGGTATGTTTATCTATCTACTCTAAAGGTTTGGTCTAAAAAGAAAAGAAAATGACTCGGCAAAGTATCACACTTTATGCCTACGTATTCCCGTCTGGAACGAGAAATCAGAGTCAACGTAGTTCGCCTAACTACGGGTTATGGGGGAAGGTTGCTCGCCGAGATATCGCATCTCGTGCCTACGTACTTTCATACGGCATGAAAGATCAGAGCAAACATAGTTCAGGCTACGGAAGACACAAGTTTGTCTGACAGTTTTTTTTATCTCCTTATGAAAGGGTTTTCCAGATTAAGGGTCCAAGAGGATAAAAATAGAGTTTGAATGTTTGTTTGAGTCTTTTACAAAAGAACTATTTTTTAGGATGTTTGCAATCTCAGTCACACTAGAGACTATGACCCAGGAGTGAATGCTTCGTATGTCACCCAAAAGGTACCACACTAAACATCCAGATTTCTGGAGAGAGACCCTCCACCAACCTTTTCCCAGATAGCTTAAGGCTCGTAACGTACGACTTCAATTAACCTTATTACTGTATTTTTGAATTGTTTTGAGATGAGAAGAGAAAGACGCCCTAAAACTACGGTTGAAAGGGAAACTACCTACAGTTATCATGCATGGTTTAAAAACCCAATGTCTGTCATAATTCCCTCTTGCACAGAGGAAGTCTGAGATCCTAGGGGAAAACAGCAAAAGAAAGCAAGCAGTAAACAGTAAACAGTAAAATGCATGTTATGCAACAGTATAAGCGAGGCAAGGGAATCCGGCTCAACCTCAAACCTAAGAAAACAACTGGAAAGGGGAGACAAGCTCCACCTCAAGCCTAAAGGTAAGCAACACAAGCAAACAGACAATACAACAAAAGAAAAACAGAGGAAGCAGCCCAAGCAGCAACAACAATCTTCTACAGATAGCAACTTCAACCTTCAACAGCAGCTCTTGTCAGCAAAGTTGAATTGACAGCAAAGAATCTTCATCTTCAAGCTAGCTCCTATCTTCAAGCTTCTTCAATTCTTCATCTTCACACTCTAGCAAGCTCCACAAGAAGAGAAATCATCATTGAGATCAAGTTACAATGCTAAGAAACCTAATGAAAACCAAAGGAATTCATCAGGAACCAACCTGAAAGAAAGTGCATCCTCAAAAGTTCTACTCATTACGGCATGCCACTCATCCCTCCAAAGGAGAGATGGAGCTTCCTTAAGATGACTTTGCATCATGGGATGAGGATAGAAGCAAACAATGCATTCTATTTTTGAGGAAAAGAACTAGTTCTAATGGCTCTTCCTAAAACCCTAATCCTATAAGCTTCTAAAAAGCTCCTAAAAGAGAAAGAAAACTCCAAATTAAGCTCCACAAGCCAATCCACAACAGCTACAAGATGTCCAGCACCCCCTCCAAAAAGGAAACCGAGCTCTTCAAGCTCCAAAGCCACCAACAAGATCAAACAATGCAAGGCACCAAAGAAGGAACACCAGAAGCAACACATACTTGCAAATTCTATCTAAAATAGAAAACTAAGTTGTAAAAATCTAATAAATATCCTAAGGGAACATGCATGTTTTAACATTCTAGGGTTCAAATATCAAAGCCTAAATCAACTTCTAGGTCCACTAAATAAATCCTAAGTTGAATTGTGTCAAGATAAACCATAAGTTGGGAAGGCTCTAAACATCTCACCTAAAACAGAACCTACAATTGTTGAAAAAAATTTAATAAAAATCCTAAGGGAGCATGCACATCTAACCTGCAACATACTCAAAAATCAAAGCCAGAAACCAAACCAAATGATCAAACCAAAATCAACAAAACAGATAGTCAATTATGCAAAATCAAAGAAATAACATAAAAGAGAAAAATGCAAATTAAATTGAAAAATGCATGAAAATGCAATTTATTGATCCCAGAAAATCATAAATTTAATCAGGAGCATGGAGATATTTTTAAAATATTTTTCAGATTGAAGGTGGATTTATTGTGATTTTTGGAATCAATATGCATTAAAATAAAATCAAAATGAAATAAAAATGAAATAAAATAAAACAAAAGCCAGAATAAAACGTGGAACGCAGGATGCGTTTACTAGTCAAGCCATACAAAGGTCCTCATCACGCCAGCGTATTAGTAAAACTCTGCATTTCACTAAGTCAAAGTCTTCAAACTTTGAGAAGCAATCGTGGCCATTGGTTATGCATACAAGGTCAAGTCTGAAGACCTAATCTAACGTCTCACAATCATCGTCCCAATTTAAATCCTCAGATGGAGGGAGAACTGTTCAGGTGGCCGGAGAAGACCTCTGGTCATCTTCTCCGGTGAGCAGGTGGTCTCAGGTAGCCAAGTAACATCAAACCATACATCAAAATGCTCAGAATCTCACAAGGATCTCAGATATCCTATCCAAATTATCTAGATCAGGCTAGGTTTTAAAACATGATCCAAGTTTCAGAGATCACATCCAAATTGGTCATCACCAAATCACAATCTATTTGCATAGAAATGATCCTCACACTTCATACATTAACCTGATCTATCCAATTTCACTTAATTCCTTAAGATCAAACTAAATCGTGCCCAGACAGAAATTGCACTTCAACCTAAATTGTCTCTAATTGCTCCAATTTTGATCCAGAAACGATCTATGTATCAACTAGATCCTAACCACATTCACAACATGAACTACATCTTCCTAGAATTGTGAGAAATCTGAAGTTTACATACCTGGTATAGATCTATGAACAGAGGTATCTAGAGCACGAATCAAGCTTCAAAATTCTCCAGAATCACTCAAGGATGCAAGAGGAAGCTAAATAAACCTTCAATTGTTCTTGATTCTGCCTTGAACTCAAATCATGATTTGCTCTTGCTTGCTTGCAACTGAACTTTCTATCTCTGCTTCAGCCACGAAAACTGCACCAAACTGAGTCTAGAATCATCACATGACTTATATAGAGTGTGTCCATGGGCTTTTTGAGTCTAATTGGAGCCCAATCCATCCATTTCAATTTTCTGTTTTTCTCTTCAACATTGCACATGACAGTCACGAATTTGCCATCCCAGCTTGCTCTAGAAGCTTCTAATCACTTGCATAATGCCTTGTGAATGCAATGGGACCAAAAGGAACACTTGAATTACCTTGGTGAAGATTTGTTCATGTAACTTGCATATGAAGAAACAAAATTGTAACTCATGAAAATATGCCTCAACTCAAAAATCCACCAATGTCATTGAGTTTGAAATGAAATTTCCAATCAAAATGAGTACTTATTTGACATGTTTTGGTCACTTAACCATTAATTTGAATTTTTCAACTTTGAATCCTTTGAAAATCTCCCTTTTTAAGCCATTTCAAACCAAATCTTGATATGAGTCCAATCAATTCATAATGACTTATTGGTTAGCCTAAAACCCACATTTTGAACAAGTTTCATGTTGAACAAAAATCCATTTGACAAGTGCAAGTTTGAGATTTTGGCCTATGATTGAAAATGGCCTATAATCTCACTTTCCCAAAATACCCCTGACTTGTAAACCTCATAACTTGAGTTCTACAAATCAGATAGAAGACTTCTAATACAATGTAGAAATATAAGATCATGAGGAACAACTTTCATGTTGGACAAAAATTCAAGTGAAACCTCCTTCTAGGTCAAAAATAGCTTTGAAGTCAGATGATTTTCACAGACAAATTTCAGAGGCATCTGAGGACTTGTAACTTGTCTGGACCATAACTTGAGTTCTATAGATCTAATGGAGGACTTCTAGTACTAAAAGTAAATGTATTGAGATGCCCTACAAGTTTCACGTTGGCCAAAGATCCATTTGAGACTTGTATCTTGACTTATGTAGTCTTGAAGTTAGGCACTAAATAAGGGATTTTACACTGAAATCCTAATTTAGCAACTTCTCACACTCTTGACTCTTCTTGACTTGATCTTGGAACAACACCACAAAGGTCTCAACATATCATTTCATGAACTCCATGACCTAAAAGTAGGCTTTGATACTCTTCAATTGCACAATTGACCTAGGATTGACCCAGATGAAACCCTAATTACTTGCACCTCAACTGTGGCTCTTGCATTTGACACAATGACTTGATTGAGCTCTCCCATGGCCCTCTAGGCATTCTATGAGCTCCATACACATCCTCTTCTCATATTCAACACTTCACATCCCTATGATGGTCTTCAATTGATCCTCAAGTTAGGAGAAAATCCACATGCAAGAACCTAAACTCTCAGGCACTCAAACCACTTCTTGATGACCCTGATAACTTCTCAAGCTTGAATAAGACCTCTTGATAGGCTTCTCTTGATAAGAATCACACTTGATCCCCTTCTATATGAATGATATCATGATATGCAAATGATATAACTATGCAAATGTTAATGCAATGAAACATAAACTAAGTAAGGAAAGAGGTTGGGCAAATTTTGGGGTGCAACAGTATGATATTATAATAAGCTTCTCGGGCGAGAACTGTCACATACCGATGTTTGTAAAATGTAGTGATAAGCTTCTCAGGCGAGAACTGTCACATACCGCTGCTTGTAAAATGTAGTGATAAGCTTCTCAGAAGAGAACTGTCGCATACCGCTGTTTGTAAAATATGGTGATAAGCTTCTCGGGCGAGAACTGTCGCATACTGGTGTTGTAAAATGTAGTGATAAGCTTCTCAGGCGAGAACTGTCGCATACCGCTGTTTGTAGAATATGGTGATAAGCTTCTCAGGCGAGAACTATCGCATACCGATGTTTGTAGTCCGGTCCAGAAAGAATATACAGAGAATAAGGGAGATTCGATTTAGAAAGAATTGTGATGAATCACGCGCAAAGAGAGGGAGATTTCCTATTTTTACGATTGAAGCGTTGGTCAATTTGAGAAATACAGATCGTGTTGTTCTTGTATCGTGCATCCCTTAAGATTGGTCTAAGTGGTCATTTGGTTTTTTTTGTTTCTGCTTCAAGTTTTTAAGTAACACACTTTGGAAACAAATTGGGTCATCTGACCTAGTTTGCTGGCTTAAATTCCCTTTCTCCAGTTCATTTTCTTTCTTTTTTTTTTATTTTCAATTCCTTTAATTTTATCTTATTTTTAACATTTTTGTAAATAATTTCCTTAAGATTTTAATTGGTATTTATTTTAGGTTATTTATTTTGGTTAATAATTTCTATTAATTATCTTTGTAAATATTTTTGCTAATTGTTTTGTTGAATATTTTAGTTAATACTCTTGTTAACCATTTTGTTAAAAAAATTATTGTTAAACAATTTTTATATAATTTATTTAATTATTTTGGCCATTGATTATGCTAATATCATTTTGGTTAATGTTGCCTATCTTAATCTATATTATTTTATATTATTTAGTTACTTTTAACACTCAATATTTGGTTTTAATTAGGTTTTTTTTAGGAGTATATCTTCCTTTTTTTTTCCGTCAAGATAATGAAACTCAAAAATATTTTCTTATTAGATTTATCTTTAAAATGTAAATATATAGGTTTTACTTTTTCGATTTTTACTAATTTATTTGACTACTAACTCGTGACTTCTTTCCTTGATGACACTTGTAAATATGTCTTGATAAAATCTTGTGATGGGCTTTCTTTGTTTCTATTATGTTTTTTAATGCCTATTTCGTTCGATAATCTCATTTTCCCAATTCCAAAGAAAAGGACCATACTTGTTGACTGTCATGTCATACTTAGCCTAACTTGCTAGTTTACCTTCTCGTTTATCCTAGCCTTAGGATTAGAGTCACCGTACTCTGTATGTGTGTTCTGCCACAAAAACTTCCCCCCTCTAACTTAGCCTTAGGTTTAGAGTCGTTGAACTCTATGTGGATTGTTCTGCCATGGACATCTACTTTCCCATTTAACCTAGCCTCAGGTTTAGAGTCGTCGCACTCTATTTAGGTGTCTCGCTGCAGACATTTACTTTTCCCTTTGAAATCTTGACCGCAGTCAAGAGTTCCTCAGCCCTATTGAGGAGAACTACAAATGCTCTGATTCCATTCCCTTCAGGATACGTAGGCACGAGATGTGATTTCTTAGTGAGCATACTTTGTATATACTTTAGATCTTTACCTTAGCACAGTTCCCTTAGCAAGTAAACTTTAGCATAACACAAATACTAACAAGAGGTTCCTGTATAGTACTACAGATACTTAGGATGCTAACACCTTCCCTTGGTATAACAAACCCCCAAACTTTAGATCTCTTAACTGTGTTATTACGTAACACACTTGGGGTTTTCTTCAATCTTTACCCTTTCCTTTAGATAAATCAAAGCTCGATGGTAAACTTCATAATTTGTGATTCAAGTTAACTAATATCTTGATATCCGATTCTCACCGCGACAAGTAATATAGATGTTTTGGGTGCTAACATATTCCCATTGCATAACCAACCCCCTTACCCTTTGTCTCCCTATTGTATTAGTTTTGTTTTAAAATTTTTGTGGGTTTTATTCTTTGGGTGCTAACACATTCCCATTGCATAACCAACCCCCTTACCCTTAATCTCAATTTTTTTCCTGCTACACCCGTGTACATGGAAAATCTTGGAGAGTGAAGTTTAACAAAGGCAAACAAAGAACACATGGATCCCTTGATTACATCCATGCTGATATTTGGGGGGCTACAAGATGTCCATCACATTTAAGAGCAAAGTAATTTCTATCCATAGGTGATGATTATTCCAGAAAGTTATTGATATTTATCTAGAAGACTAAATATGAAAACTTTTGAGAATTTCAAAGGTTGGAAGACTCTGGTCGAAAATCAGACTGGCAGAAAGGTCAAGAGGTTAAGAGGTGATAATGGTCTTGAATATTAGGAAGAGGCGTTTGACAGTTTTTGTGAAATCTCTAGTATTTCAAGGCACAAAACTACTGCAGGTACTCCTCAATAAAATGATTTTCCTGAAAGGTTTAATTTGACCATTTTGGAAATAGTCAAATGCGTGTGAACTAGTGCTGGGTTAAAGAAGGTGTTTTGGGCAGAGGTTGTTTTGAAAGTAATATATCTTATAAACATATGTCCTTCGAATGCATTAAATATGAAGACACCTGAAGAAGTTTGGTCGAGACATCCACCAGATCTTGACAAACATAGAGTATTTGGCTGCATAGCCTATGCTCGAATTAGGCAAGACAAGGTCAAACGTAGAGCTCTAAGATATGAGTTCATGAAATACCCTAAAGGAGTTAAAGCTTATAGGTTATGGACCCATGAGCCAGGTCACAGGAGGTGTATCACCAGTCGAGATGTAGCTTTTAATGAAGCTGAGATGGCTTTCAAGAAAACTAATAACGTTAGTCGAAGTGCACAGATATTTGAAGAAGAGGTGGAACAGGAAGAGATTCTTGTTGAGGTGGAGCATGTCAATGCTGAATTGCATATCCCAGATCAAGTCAAAGAAGAAGCACAAGATGCTGAAGATATTGCGGAAGTTGAGGATATTATCGATGATTATTTGTTGGCAAGTGTAGCACCCCAAAATTTGCCCTTTCTTTTCAACCGTAATTGGCTTATGTTTCTCCGCATTTTAAATTTCCACATATCATAGCATTGGTTCTCGAGACATGGGATCAAGGTATTTATGTGGCTTAGGGTTCACTTTTATTGCAAGAGTCTAAACATCGAGCGTCAGAGGCTCTAGCATATATTTTTCCTAGCACTCGAGCGATCAATTTTATTTTATTCAGCAGGTTATTTTCATCCTGGGAGATGCTGTACAGGCTATCTTAGGCGTTCTCACAGTTATGATATTCAAGAGTAGGTTTTAGAGGCATAACAGAGTTCATAATAAGTGGCAACAGGCAATTGTACAGGATTCCCTCCATTTGGCGCCAAAAGTGGCAAATTTTCAATGTGGTAACCGGTTACTGCATATAGGGTAACCAGTTACTTCAAACGAAATTGGCCAAAATATTTGAATTTTCAGCATGTGCAATTTTCCAACCATTCTCAACCATTGATTTCACTTGATCATATTTGGAAGGATCTAGAATTGTTTCAACTTTCACCATTTCCCTCCAAATTTCAAACACTCCATTCCTAATTCCACTCCTAATTTCCATTCCAAATGCTAATCCTCATTCCAAACCACATTTTGATTTCAAATCTAGAGCTTATTTAAGTGAATTTGCTCCAAATCTCACAAAATGACCCTTCATTTTCAGATTTCACACTCATTCTTGAGAATTTGCTCTCAATTTTCTCTCCACTTTTTCACTCCCAAAACCTCCATTAAAGCTTTTTCACTTGAGTTCTTTGATTCTTCATTGGAATCATAGAATTCTAGAGCTAAACCTCCATCGTTCATATCCATTATCTTCAATTCACCATTCAATTTTCGTTTGGTTTTGGATCTGTATTTGGAAGTTTGATTGGAAGTGCTTTTTGTGGTTTATTTTGCTTGATCTTGCTTGATCTTCATTTCTATAACAAGGAAACTCTTAGATCTTGAAGAATCTATGGGTTTCTAGCTTGGGTCTTTTAGTTTCAAGTAAATCAACACGTACCAAAGCAAATCTCAGTTTTGAAGTTTGGTGAATTCTAGATCTAATCCAATTTTGAGCTTATTTGAATAGTCACAATGTAGATCCATGGTTTTGTTGCTTTTTGATCCATTTTGATGATTTGAATCTTGGTGATTTGTGATTTCAGTGTTTGATGGTGTTTACACAATGTTTGATCACTGTTTCTTGATGATAATTTTGTGCTTGATTGATATCATGTTCATATGGATGATTTGAGAAGTTGTTGATGCTGAAAACTGATTTTAAAAACTGATTATCTGCTTCTGGGTCAGTGGTAACCGATTACCTTATATAGGATAACCGGTTAACTTATCAAATTTCACGTTTCTAGGCTTTTTTTCATCAAGTAATCGGTTACCTTATAGTGTAACCCGTTACTCTAGGTAGATTGCCTATTTTTTGCATTTGTTTTTGCATTTTTTGCCTATATTTTTTTTTGTTGCATTTTCTGCTTTATTTATTTATTTATTTTTTGCATTTTTTTTGCTTGTTTGAGTTCCTTTTCACATGTAAACTTCATGGATTGATATGATGCATTTATGTGATTTGTTTTAGACATATTTCATCGTTCTTAAATGTTTGATCTCGATTCTTCGACGCACAACTTTTGTTTTCCGTTTTGAATGTTTAACATGTTCATGTGATTTGTTTGGTGAATAATCATTTCACTTGTTTGTTTATAGCATGTTAATTGATGATCATTGATGATTATGTTGATGAACATTGTGATGCATGATTGCATTTATTTTTGTTTCTGCTTCGTTGCATGTTTGTTTGATCGGTTGATAGTCTAATTTAATTTGAAAAGAACATGTTAATCTTGATGATTCTAGTTGATGCATTATTGTTGATCGATTATGTTTGATTGGTGAAGCATGTCCATTATTGCATGATATCAACCCATGATTGGTGTTTGTTCTTGATTAATTGCATTCAAGCTTGCTTGCTCCATACTTTCCACAACTGTCCATGCTTTGAACTTGCATGTTGTCTTTGTGTTACTTGCTCGTTGTCTGGCTTTTCACACTTGTTTTTGTGCTGAAACATGTGCTGTTATATGTTGTCTTGCTTGTGTGTTGGATTTTATTGTTGTCTTGTGTAGGAGGTGTTGTTGTAGTTGTTGTTTTTACCTTGTTTTCTTGCTTTTTGCCTTGTCTTTGCATGCTCCCTTAGGATTCTTATTCCAATTTAATTTCCGATTAAATTTGGAGTAAGATAGACATTAGGAGTTTAATCCATGCATGATAAAAAGTAGGCTAGTTCCTTATAACCTTAACCCTAGGTCCATCTCTTACATGCTAACATTAGGATAGAATCTCCTTTTGCATCCCAACTTTAGGACCACTTTGCATGACAACGTTAGGGACGCGTTTTCCCTTAGACCTTCTGTGTGTCTCTCTTCTCATATCAAAACACATTCTAACTCATCTAATAAATACGATGAACGTTGTACGCTATGAGGCTTAAGGGGTCTTCTCTCGCTTGTCTAGGGTGTTTAGTGTACGTCCCGTCTGGGGGCGATATGTGACACATTCATTCCTATGTCATAGTCTTTAATGCAATGTGAATCACAAAGCAAACTCAATTCACTTCACTAAAACTCACAAACAAAAGTCAAACCTTTTATCCTTCGGGACTCGTGTTTCAAACTTCATTTTTAAAGCAGAGTGTGTTACTTTTCTGTTCTACCGCAAACAGGCATCGACCCTAACTGCTGGAATGGGAGTTTCATGTCACTCATAAAAAACACTTATCCAACCCGTGGTTTCATTTACCAGAACTACGTTTGCTCTGATTTCTCATACCAGATGAGGATACGTAGGCACAACACGGCGATGTCTTGGTGAGCAACCTTTTCCCATCACCCGTAGTTACCCAAACTACGTTGACTCTGACTTTCCCATTGCACGAGGGAATACGTAGGCATAGGGCGACGATGTCCTATCGAGTCTCTTTCTTTTTCTTTTTTTTCTCGTTTCCGTTTAACTTTAGCTTATACATAAACGCACCCTTTGATTAGACAACAAGCATGGATCCCATTGAGTATAACAGACGTGAGGGGTGCTAATACCTTCCCCTTGCGTAACCGACTCCCGAACCCAAGATTTGGTTGCGATGACCTTGTCTTTTCCCGCTCTTCAGTTTTTCTTTAATCGTTTCCTTTCCCTCTCTTTGGGATACATAACGTTCAGTGGCGACTCTTCTGTTTTTCCGCCGGGTGATTTTCGCAATTGCGACAGCTAGCGACTTTGCTGGGGATTAAGTTTCCCTATGCGAGTCAATCCTAGCGCTTGTTTGTTTCTGTTTCTTTGGGTGTTTACCTTTGTGCAATTATTTGCTTTATGTATATTACCTGTTGTATATTATTGCATTTGCATTTTATTATTGTTATATTATGCTGCTGTTGTTGTGTTGTTGGGCGGGTTGTTCCATGAGAGATAAGCCCAATACCCAGGCTTGAGTATACACACAAGATTAGTGTGGAGAGTAGCGAGAGCTTGTGTGGCGTCTAGCCATGCAATAACTCGTGCGAAATTTACGCCCAGACGAGGTTTTTCTTTGGAGATACTCTATCCTATGCATCTGGTGCAGTTGAGAGAGTATCAACTTAGAAAAAATAACGACTCCGGAGACCGTTCATTGGGAAGTCAATTGAGACTTCCTCGATTAACCATGATGCTAAACCTGAAATGGTGAACGTATCATCGTCTCTCAACCTGAGAGTCTATGATACTGATGACTTGTATAGGATGTCATACCATCCAAGACTAGAACCCACATGTGAAGGGGATGGATTTTGCAGGAAACTTTGACCTTTTACCAACCCGGTTTTCTAGCTTTCTCGTCTGAGCGGATTTTTGATCCTGAGTACTCTGGTTTTATACTGTCTCAGTGTCCTAGTTTTCTGTATTTCTTATTAGAGTAGAGCTTTGATTCTAATTCAGTCAACAACACAACACCAAGTTTGAGCATTGGATACCTTCATCCCATGTTTGCATCTGCACAATCATCCTGCATTTAACCTTGCATGTGTATGTGTTTTACAGGTTCTCGTATCTCCTTTGATTCTGGTACTGATCTTCTGGAGAGATGGAAGTAGAAAGAAAGAGAATTATTGTATACAAGTTTCTGGCACCTGAGTTAGGACCTTTATTTGGTCTGATTTCCATGGTTGAGCCTGGCGTCCTTGAAACCTTCATGAAATATTATGGGAGAATTCTGAATCTTGTCCGTAAGATCACAAGTTATGAGTGTTGAGCTATTCATACCCTGTTATAGTTTTATGATCCACCGTTGCGATGTTTCACGTTCCCAAATTATGTATTGGTTTTGACTTTGGAGGAGTTCGCTTTCATCTTAGGCATTTCGGTCCAAAATGAAGTGCCATTCTTTTATTTAGAAGAAGAACTCGATCTCGAACAGTTGGTCGCCGCTCTTTATTTGAGCGCCTCTGAGTTGGTTGATCATGTTGTCTGTAGGAATGGAGTTTCTAGATTTACTTTATCTTTCTTGGTGGATAAAGCCCGAAAGTATGCTAAAGAGGGTTGTTGGGTGGTTTTCAGTGCTATCTTGGCTTTGTGCGCTTATGGCATTATGTTGTTTCCTAACGTGCCAGACTTTGTTGATTTTGATGCCTTTCATATCTTCGCTTCCAGAAATCCTGTACCTACTCTCCTAGGATATTTGTATCATTCATTACACTACAAGAATGAGAAAAGAAGAGGAAAGATGGTTTCTTGTTGCGCACCGTTTTTTCACAAGTGGTTTGTTGATCATCTTCCTTGCTCTAGAGCTTTTGTGGATTCAAGGAATTTGTCTGAATGGTCAAAGAGGCTTATGGGTTTAACAGAAAAGGATATCGCCTAGTTCAACTGAGATCTTCTTGGTCGTGAGCTCATCTTTGGTTGTGGTAGTTTCCCTAATGTGCCTTTAATGGGGAGGAAAGGCGGTATCAACTATAATCCTTCTCTTGCTGTCAGACAATTTGGTTATGCTTTGAGGGGACCTCCGAAGGAAGAAGAAGTGCAGGAATCTTTGTACTTCACTAGTGTAGCTGATCCTTGTCTTTTGGCCAGATTCGTTGATGCGTGGGGTAAAATCAACAGGAAGGGAAAGCTTTCTTTAGGAAAAGGTGATTGTAGAGCCCATGACCCTTACTTGGATTGGGTTCAGAAGAGAGTTGAAAGGGTACTATTGCCATTTCCTGTTGAAGAACCATTGTGTCCCATGATGGTTGAGTAGCCTACAACGATCGACATCCTGAGATACAATAAGCTTTGGGCCGAGAAGGAAGAGTTGTGCAAAGAGAATAAAGAGTTGAAACAGGAGATCAGTCAGATGAAGCATGATAAAGGTGAACCTGTCTACTTGGCCAAGATGGAGTCAGAATCATTGACCAAGCTGGAGAAAAAGCTAGATGAGCAGATCAGGGTATGAGAGTGGATCGGTCAGGGTCTAAATAGCACCTGCAGCATTTTGAAGCACAAGAAGGAGGATTTAGACAGAGCATATCTGGAGATATCCAAATTCAATGAGAAATAGAATGCTACTTCAACCGCCAACAAGAATAGGGAGGGACAGCTTCGTACTCAGATTGATAAGCTGAAGGCGCAACTCAAGGTCAAGGAGAAAGAAGTAATGGTGGAATCGCCCCACAGATACACGATTGAGCAGAAATACCATGAGACTTTATCAGCGTTTGAAGAGCTCAAGATCCGAGCAGGTGTGAAGAACCCAGGTTGGAAGATGCCTTTGGCAAAGATGCTTGGGAAGATTATTGTCATTGTCTCCAAGATGTGATACACAGAAGGGACATCCTCATTAGAGAGTTGGTTGCCAAACCAGACCACCCAGATACGAAAACAATGTTTAAGAAGGCTCAGGCCTGGGGCAAAGAGCATGATTGCTCGGGAGGTTTATCTTCTGATATGTCACAATAGTTTCTTTGCTTTTGTATCTTGATCATCACCAGATTTGTTGGATGAGATCAATACCTATTTGTATTAGGATATTTCTCATTTGTTATTGTGTATTGATTCAACTTTACTTGATATGAGAAGATCTTTGTGGTGTTCTTATCCATCTATGTTGTTCTTGTTTATTGAAACTAGAATCAAGGGGGAGATCTCCCTGTAAATACATTGACATGTTTGCATTTTGCATTTTCATTTGCATTGCAGGTGTTCTAAGTGGCCTTTTGTTCTTATCTCTGCTTGGTTTTCTTCAGTAACAGGATTGAGGAGTTCAGTTTCCACAGATATCCAACTCGAGGGAATCAACAAAAATTAATGGATCAGGTTCAAGCTAAATTGCAGGAAGTCAGAGCTTTCATAGCCCAGTTCATGGAGCTGATAAAGAATGTTGCTAGTGGGAAGGAACAATTAAGAATTATGGTCCAGCCGTTGATAGCATGGGTCGACGAAGAGGGCGTTTTGCATGGAGGATCTGGTGTTATTCCTCCACTTGTTGGTGGGTCTGTTCCATAGGGTATTCCTACTATTGTCATACCTCCGGGCGGAGGTGCTGCGAATGAAAATGGCAATGTTGCTGGTGGAAGTGTCTTTGCTGTGCACGGGGTTGCTGGCCCTCATTGAGAAGATCACCATGACGATGTCTTTTTCATGAAAGATATAGAGGGTTGTTTTCCAACTGAAGCTAGCAAAAGGTTTAAACTGATCGAGGAGAAGATGAAGTCTTTCGACAATCAGAACTCTCTGGGTCTTGATATGTCAGATCTTGGTCTAGTTCCTGAGGTTTGGATTCCCTCCAAGTTTAAGGTACCAAATTTCGACAAGTACAAAGGGATAACATGTCCTAGAGTACACATTCGAGCATATTTCAAAAAAATGTTTTCATACTCCGATGATGAAAAGTTGTTAATGCATTTTTTCCAAGACAGACTGGCAGGAGCGTTTTTGGAATGGTATATGGGGTTTGAGAGAACTCATATCCACAGCTAGAGAGAATTGGCGGAGGCTTTCGTTCGTCACTATCAGTATAATAGTGACCTGGCACCAAACAGGGTACAATTGCAGAGTTTGTTGCAGAAGAATACTGAGAGCTTGAAGGAGTACACCCAGAGATGGCGCAATTTAGCTGCGAGGGTGCAACCTCCTATGATGGAAAGAGAACTGATCAATATGTTCATGGATTCATTGCTTGGTGTGTATTTTGAGAAGTTGATAGGCTGCATGTCTGTGGGATATTCTGATCTGGTAATGGCTGGTGAAAGAGTCGAAAGTGGGATTAAGTTTAGGAAGATTCCAAATGATGGTGGATCCTCTACGGGAGGAGCAAAGAAACCATATTCAGCAAACCCTAAGAGGAGTGAAGGGGATGCAAATTCTATTTCTCACAAGGGTAAAGGTAGAGCACAATTTCATTATCATCAACAAGTTACTACTGTAGCTATCCCGGCTGCACCTCAGTAATGAGTTAATGCACCACGACCTTACGCTGCTAGACCCAGAATGGCTGATAGGCAGTTTGAGACTCCTCTGATGTTGTATTCTCAATTGTTACAACATCTGTTGCAGTTGCAACTGGTTCAGAAGAGGACTTTGGCTCCTCTCACTGGTACACCGCCACCTAGTTACGATGCAAATGCCAGATGCGATTTTCATTCAGGCGCCCTGGGCCATAATATTGACAACTACAAAACCTTCAAGCATAAATATCAAAACTTGCTTGACTCAAAGGCTATCAACTTAACCAACAAGGGGCCTAATGTGAATCAGAACCCGATGTTGATTCATGGGGTGGCAAGAGCTAATATCGTTATTGAGGGAGAACAATTGAATTTGATAACTGATGTTGGGGATTTGAAGACTCCGTTGAGTTTTGTGAAGGCTAGTTTGTTAAAGAACGGAGTGTTTCCGGGGTGTTCTACTGATTGCTCAAAATATGAGGTGCAACCTGAGGGCTGTGATCTTTTGAAGAAGGGTATTCAGAGAATGATTGATGAGGGCTTTTTGAAATTTGACAAGGTTGTAAGAGAAGACGTTGAGGATAATGTGAGTAATGATGGAAGCGAAGTTGCTACAATCTCTATTCTATACGGAACAATCAATATTTTAGGGCCTACTACGCCAACACCGGTTATCATTACTGTTCCTGGACCTGTGTTGTACGAGAGCACTAAAGCCATCCCATGGAACTATGGGGCAGAGGTGTTCTGTAATGGGCAGAGATAAGAATTGACAGGATCTTCATGCGGAAGTTCTTCAGTTGGGAATATAGTTGGTGTCGGCGGTATCACTAGAAGTGGGAGGATCTTTTCCCCACCAGAAGTTAATATTGATAGGAATGACAAAGGGAAGGTAATGCAGTGATTGAGGAGAACATCCAACAACAGCTTGGTAATGATGTTTTTTCGAAAGACGCAGAGGAATTTATGAGACTCATTCGAAAAAGTGACTAAAATATTGTGGATCACTTAAATCAAACTCTTTCAAAAATTTCTATTTTGTCATTATTGTTGTGTTCGGAGGCACATCACAACGCTTTATTGAAAATCTTGAATTCAGCATATGTACCCCAAGAGATTTCTGTTAATCAGTTGGAGGGGGTAGTAGATCATGTAAATGCTGGTAATGGCTTGGGTTTTACTAATTTGGATTTGACTCCTGCTAGGAGGAACCATAAACATGCTTTACGCATATTAGTGGAATGTAGAGGGTCCCTGTTGACGTATGTCCTAGTTGATATAGGATCATCCCTTAATGTGCTGCCGAAGAAGGCATTGATGAAATTAGATAGTCAAGGTTTGATATGCACGCCAAGTGATCTGGTCGTGAGGGCTTTCGATGGATCTAAGAGATCATTGTTTGGGGAGATCACCATGCCCATTCAGGTAGGACTAGATATCTTTGATGCAACTTTTTACATTATGGATATCCAGCCAGCATACAGTTGTTTGCTTGGCTGACCTTGTATACATGCTGCAGAAGCAGTCACTTCAACGTTGCATCAGAAGCTGAAATATATGATGGAAGGGGAAGTTGTTATGGTATGCGGTGAAAAGGATACCATGGCTAGCCATTTGTCATCCTTCAAGTATGTGGAAGTGGATAGGGAGATCCACGAAACACTTTGCTAGGCGTTCGAAACAGTTCACATTTAAGAGAAGTCTCATGTAGAAGCCAAAAGCCCAAAGGTTTCCATGTCATCATTCAAGGAAGCCCGTGCTATCGTATAATCCGGTTCATCACAGAAGTGGGGCCAAAATCTTAATGTTCCCGTCAAGCAAGACAAGTTCGGCTTGGGATACAAACCCTATAGTTCTTCTCAAGATGTTCCGAGATACAGGGGACCTGTTCAATTCACCAGCGGTGGTGTGATATTTGACAGGATTAAATCCATTGAAGATGACGAAGGTGATAATGATTGTTGTAGAAGCGAGTTTCAAGCGCATAAAAGTTTTGATGAAGACAACAAGTTTTCTATGCAACATGTGTATGCAAAAAGCAAGATATTCAAATGACATCAAGTTTCAAGATAATGTTCTAGCATATGTCAAATGGATCAAAGCTTCACATACATACTAATCAAGCTTCAAGTATTGAAGATAGAATATTGAACACCAACTCAAAGGTATACCAAATATCATTTAAAATACTTATACAAGTGTTCAATTATTCATCTCTCAATTCACATATTTCATAAGACTTTTAAAACACTTTTAGTAGCTCACTCTTTTTAAAAATTAATTTTTTTTTGAAAAACTTTTAGTGTTAACCGATTAACCCCTATGGTTAACCGGTTAACGGTTTCTAAAATTAAGTTTTTTGCTGAATTAATTACAGTGTTAATCGATTAACCTATATGATTAACCGATTAACATTTTTTGTTTTTGAATATTTTCTAACGTTAAAGGGGTGTTAACTGATTAACCTATATGGTTAACCGATTAACCCTGAAGCAGTAAGCGAAAAATGACAGCTTTTCATGAAAATATGCATTGTTTTCATTTGTTTTTTGAAAGTTTTGTTGCATAAAATTATACCCCTCTATAGAGGTGTATTATACAGTATAAATACATATCAGTTTTCAAATTTCAATTCACCTCCAAGAAACTTAATCATCAAATTCACTCATTCTATTCATCTTTCAATATTTCTTGAAGTGT
This sequence comes from Lathyrus sativus, assembly GCA_963859935.3. Lineage (NCBI taxonomy): Eukaryota > Viridiplantae > Streptophyta > Magnoliopsida > Fabales > Fabaceae > Lathyrus > Lathyrus sativus. The sequence goes on from OZ012736.1 coordinate 385,858,710, forward strand.
TCACACAAACAGATTTTTAAGAGAAACTTTTGAATAAATGTCACACGTTATCACAGTTTCATCTCATACTTTTCAAAGAACACTTGTATATTTCTTTTGAGTGATATTTGATTCAAGGATAAGATCGATCATAAAGATTGATAGCATTATACTATCAAGACATCAAATTTATATCAAGATTATCTTTTGTATTACCTTGTTGTCTATGATTGCTGGAAATAAGTGAGTGTTTGAAGAGGATTGTTCTTCCTACACTTTACTTACCTATAGATTAGATAGTAGGCTTCACCTTTGGTGTGATTAGGCTATACAATCATTCTAAACTATAGTGAAATCTCTTTTGAGTCGAAAGGGGAGTGGAGTACTCTCGGAGTGTGAGGGGAACCACTATAAATCTCTTGTGTCACTTTTTCTTTTCCGCACTTTACTTTCAAGTCCTTAACATCTTAACCGAAAAAGAATCAAGAGTCCGAAAAAGATTGAAGATAATTTTTTGAGAACCTAATTCACCCCCCCCCCCCCCCTCTTAGGTGCATTTACAAGTTACAATTGGCATCAGAGCAGGTGATAGGTAACCTGTTCCTATTCGATCCAGATGGCTTCCAAAAATAACAATCTAGTATTCAGAGACAGTGGTAGTAGCAACAAGCCTCCTTTGTTTTGTGGCGAATATTTCGACTTCTAGAAGATCCGTATGAAGGCACATTTAGAAGCACAAGGAAGTGAAATATGGGAGGCTGTTCAAAATGGTGCCTTTATTCCTACAACAGTTGTCAACGGAGTTGGTTCAGCAAAACCGTAAGGATCATGGGATGATGAAGATAAGAAAAAGGTTCTCTATGACAAAAAGGCGATAAATATCTTACAAAGTGCACTTGGACTGGATGAATTCTTCTGCATCTCAACATGTACAGCGACCAAGAAAATATGGGACACTCTTCTTGAAGCTCACGAAGGAACCGCTGAAGTCAAACGATCCAGATTAAATACATTAAGTCAAGAGTACAAGTTATTCAGAATGCAACCAGGAGAATCAATCGTAGACTTGCAGAAAAGATTTGTGCATTTGACAAATCACTTGAATGCACTTGGTAAGACACTAACAAATGATGAACTTAATCTTAAAGTGCTTAGGTCTTTATCAAGAGAATGGCAACCCAAAGTGACGGCGATTTCTGAAAAGAAAAGTCTATCAACAATGACATCTGCTAATTTATTCGGAAAGCTCCAAGAATATGATACGGAACTTGGACGATTGGAGAAATATGAAATTCAAGAGAAGAAACCCAAGAGCATTGCCTTAAAAGTTGAATCTAAAGAAGTGGAGAAAGAAGACAATCCTGAAGAGGACGAAAATTTTATGCTTCTTGTAAAAAGACTAGGAAAATATTTTGGTGCAAAAAATAATATTAGAAACTCTAGTTATATGAGAAGAAAGAAGTTTTCAAAGAACAAAGAAAAAGAAACATCAACATCCAATGGAGACATTATATGCTATGAATGTGGAAAGCAAGGCCACATCAAACTGGAATGTCTTAAACTCACAAACAATTGTGACCACAAAGGAAGGAAGGATTATAAAAAGGCCTACATTGCTTGGGATGGCAACAAAATAAGTTTCTTTAGCAGAGTTGATTTGATCCCTAGCGGAGTGGATTTCGTTTTCAGCAGAGCAGTTATACCTAGGAGGATTCTTTCCCAGGAAGCCATCCAGGGCTTGTTTCCCAGCAAAGGTCCAATCGTACTTAGCGCACCTGGTCATCCCCAACGGAGTTGGCTTCGTCTCTTCATCATTTATTTTGCTGGAGTGTTTCCTTTGCATTTGCATTTTTGCATAGCATTCTCCCAAACGCGTAGCATTTCCATTTCGTATGAAGCATTACTCCATATTCAAACATATACATTCGAAGCATAAGTCAGGTTGTTACTTCTTGTTTTCAGATGTATCTCAACCAGATAATAGTATATTCTCTTGAGCCTGCGCGGTATCCAGACCCCGACTAATAACTATATGTTTCATGAGCCTGTGTGGTATCCAGACCCCGACGAATATTGATGTTTTTCTTGAGCTTGTGTGGTATCCAGACCCCAGCAAGAATCCTTGGCAGATGTATTTATCTCGTCACATCCTCCCCAACAGAGTTTACTTATTCAAGTTTGTTCTTCCCCCAGCAGAATTTTTCTTTCAGATTGTGGATCGACGAATTCTCTTCTCAACTTCGTGTTGAGTCGGTCTTCGGGTTCGATGCTTGCTTAGATTAGCAAATGTTCTCAACTTCGTGTTGAGCCGGCCTTCGGGTTCGATGCCTGCTTGGATTAGCGGATGTTCTCAACTTCGTGTTGAGTCGGCCTTCAGGTTCGATGCCTGCTTGGATTAGCAGATGTTTTCAACTTCGTGTTGAGCTGACCTTCGAGTTCGATGCCTGCTTGGATTAGTACATGTTCTCAACTTCGTTTGAGCCGACCTTCGGGTTCGATGCCTGCTGGGATTAGCAGATGTTCTCAACTTCGTGTTGAGCCGGCCTTCGGGTTCGCTGCCTGGTTTGTTTAACAGACGTTTGATGGTAAACACAGATGCTCTTACCGACTTAGTATCGTTTCCTACGTGTCAGCAGATGTTCCTTCCAACTGCGTGTCAATGTTTTCTAATTGGTAATGAGTTAGGTCATTGTCCTTGCAATTATCAGATACGGTTTCCCCAGTGATTCTATTTTGACTCCGGCGGACCATTCTACAGTTTTCTATTTTTGCGGTTGGAAAATTTCTGGGTTCTTTTGTATTCAACCACATTTTACCTTGAATGTTTGAAATTCATTCTCTTTTCATCCCTTCAGGTCCAAAAATTTGACCAACCTTTCTTTTCTAGCTTGGCTTATGTTTCATTTTCATTTTAGCATTTGCACTTGCTTAGCATTGCTCTTAGCAGGGGATCAAGAGGTGTGTTGTGCCATTCAAGAGGAGATTCTCTTTGGTTTCAAGCTCAAGCAAGGGAATTTGTGCAAGCCATCAAGAGTTCATTGCCATCAGGGTTAGGTTTCAAAGCTCCTTGAGAGGAGAAGTTTGTGTATGGGTGTTGTCGCGGTGAAATTTGGATACCAAGCTATTGATGAGCTTGAATCTTAATTCATTTGCAACCGAACTTTGATTTGTCTAAAGGAAGGAAAAAAGATCGAAATACCCACAATGCAATGCACATGAAAAGGTTAGAGAGTTATAGGTTCAGGGGTTGGTCAAACTTAGGGAAGGTGCTAGCATCCTAAGTTTCTATAATCGACAAGCATGCCACTATCTCTCTTAAGGCAAAGTCCATACGAGTTGATTAAATTGTTATGGGGTAGGAGTTTTATCTCGCTCAAGATGATTAACATCTTATTCTCTAATGTGTTTGAAAAGTTTGAATTGAGTTGTATTGTTTTTGTCTAAGTTGTAAAGATAAAAGGTCCTCCTTATGGGGTAGGATCTAAACCTAGAAGATTGACTTGAATGAGATCAAGGATCAATGGGGAGTATGATGCAAATGAGATGCATACGCAAAATTGTTTAAGTTATGTGCAGGTTCTTCCTTTGGACGCTATGCAATGCGATAATAGTAGATGCGATAAATGTAAATTGCAGAAAAAATAAGGGCGTATAAATAAGGTCATACACAAACGCATGAAAGCGCTAAGTAAGTGAAAACGATGTGAATTGTGAGTGTGCGGATACGGGAGCGTGCACGATTGGATTGATTGCGATATTGATTAATTTTAGGTGAGATTATCAATTTAGTTGAATTATACTTATGAGCAAATTACTGGTGAGATTGAATATAAAAATAGATTTTACTGGTTTTTTATTTTAGACTATAAAATAATATATTTCTAAAAGAAAAAGGGGTTTAAACAAAAAGTCTTAATGTATTAAATAAGTGGTTAGTTATTACCGTGAAAGGTTAATTTAAATTATAAAAAGGTTTGATTATTATTTGTTTTAAAAGTTATTTTAAATATTAAATGGGTTTTATTAAATAAAAGGGTTTTTATTATTATATAAAAGGACAAATTAACTAGAATTTCTCTTAATACAAAAAAGGGTTACTATTAAAGTATTAAAGGTTATTATGAAATAAGTTAAAAATGCAAATGATTTTAGTTGTTAATAAAATAAGTTATTTTAAAAAAGTTTTTGCTGAATAATTATTATTATAATAAAAAGGTATTATGAAAGGTTGATTAATTAAAAGTTGATTAAAAAGGTTAATTAAATTAATAAAAAAGACTAACTAATTAAGAGGTTAATTTAAGAAAGGTCATTAGTTTAATTTTTAAAAAGAAGCTGATTAAGGTGTTGATTAGTGTATTAGTTAATTAATAAAATAAAATATATGGTTAGGTTAATTATAACGGATTAAGAGAGATAATAGGGCAGATGGATCGGGTAGTGCGCGGAGAGAAGGGTTATCGTAGGCATGCAGGTTGTGGATCGCTGGATCGGATCCGTTGGAGATCGTGCCGCTGTGAGGGTGAAGGTGCACAATAGTTTGGTGTGTGCATGTGTATGTGATTATTACAATGAAAACAATACAAACAAAACAAATAACCCTAAGCCCCAAATCGTTCCCCCCTCTCGCCGTCGATACTCGTCGCCTTCCGTCTTCCTCTTCTCTCTCTCTCTCTCTCTCTCTCTCTCTCTCTCTCTCTCTCTCTCTCTCTCTTCCTTTTCTTTCTCGCTTTCGTGACTTCCTTCTTCTTTTGCCTCTAATCTGCAACCTGTAGACATAAAAGAAAAAAAACTCAAATGGTTCAAACGAAACATGGATTCACAAGATTACCGATAATGAGAGCCGATGGTGGTTTGCGGCATAGATGGAGATTAAGGCTTCGTGGCGATTCGCGGGGAGGTTAAAAAAATAGTTTTCTCACTCTCTCTTCACAAATCTATTTAAGGTTTCATGATCTGGGATTTCTGAAGATTAGGGTTCTTGTTCGTGGCCGCCGCCCGATTCTCTTCGAATTCCCCTCCCGATGTGTGTTATCCTATCTTCAATATATAGGCCTCGTAAAACCTCAATTTAAGTTCTGAATTAATGTCATCGATTGGTTTTGGGAAGAAAATATCATATTAGTCCCTGCTGTGAATACCGTCTTGAATGCACCTTCCTTTTTATTCTGACATGCTGGTGATCTTCTTAAAGAAGTTTCCCTTTTCGTGATTATGTCATAGATGTGCTTTGAATGCTTTGATTGCTTGTGTTAGGCGTAAATTGCATTATTAATCACCAATGTCTGGTTTATGACAGGTTTACAGGACGGTTGATGCAGCTGGAAGATATCCTGCCTGCTGTGTTAAAACAAGAATCAAAAGACGTCGAAAGGTGCGACTCCTCACAGTAAATGTTGTTAACTTCTTCCTGTTATGCTTTGTCAGTGGTTGCCTGATAGGCTCTCTCTTTCTCTCTGGTCTTAATCTTAACTTTATCGTTTAGATTTAATCATGGACTCTATCATTGCAGACAGGGTTCGTAAAGCTGTTTGGCCGCATACGTGAGGATTACTCCCTCCAGCAGTGTCAGAGCGCCATTATACACAGGTTCTGCATTCTTAGTCCTAAGGTAAGTAGAGTCTCAGCTCTCGTTTCACATGTCGTCTTCAATTTACGGCCAGTCTTAAAACACGGACGAGCTAAATCTCTCTTCATACCTTCAAGTAGTGGCTCATGGCTTGTACGCAAACTTGGTTTCTATGCATTGCCAAAAATGATTTGTAATGGTTTATTGCTGATGAAAGGGAGCTTTGTAGCCTGAGCTGGGATTTGTAGAAGACTTGGCAATGTTTGCTGGCACATCATTCTTGTTTGGTCATGGCAAGCAGCTTGGAGCAAAATGGAGTTTGAATAGGGCATTAAAGAGCGGTTGTCTCAAGCCACATATCCTTTGGCCCTTCATTTTGGCTTTGTGCTGAATTAATGTCCCTGAATATTTGGGAAAGAATTGTTTTTTTAGAAAGAAACTTGGTTGCCGCAAGCAAATTCTTCAGATAATAATGTTGTTCCCTCTTTAGTTTAGACATGTTTGAGACTGTTTTATCTTTAAACAATGTTGGTTTTTATGTGGTGGAATGCCAATCTTTAGCTTTGTCTTATTGCATTGAAGATTCATAGAATTTCCTTGTCGTATTCAATAGACAAACATTTGATGTCGCTTCTTTGACTGGCAGGAACTTCGTGGGATTGTTTCAAGCGGTGGCGGCTTAAAAAGGTGACAATGATAAGATTATGGATACCTTTCGTGGCTCTGTTTCGGTAACCAGTCCACAGGTGTTGTCTGCTCCAGCAAGGTGATGGATCATAACCGGAAAATAAATTTGGCGAATGCAAGCAATTACGATGCGGTACTACTACACTAAACAAAACAGCCGATTTTGTAGCAGCAGAGAAGCAATCTGCCTAGTGATGAACATCCGCTTTGTTTTGCGATACGTCAATGTCACTCAAGTATTCTAAAACTCAAACCATGATCACAGATTCGGCGGCCTTAGAATCGTTTTGGCATGAGGGCAGTATTTGGTTCAACAGGTAGCCATCAAATATTGTTACAGTAGGTTCTCCACATTTGTAACCCTGTGTCTCTACCAAAGTTCTGGCGACCATCATTAGCTACTAGAGAGTTTGTTGAAAATTCATTTGCTTTGTAAATTGAAATTGGAATGAAATTCGGTGAAGCTTGCTTCTATTTCCGATCGCTGGCAGTTCAAACACTAATGAGAAATCCATATTTTATTATCAGTTCCACTTTGATTGCTCACAAATGGATGGCGTGCTAGGAGCGGGTTACATGGCTTCTTCATAGGTGCATACGAGGGATGTGAACAGACGAATACCGATTTAGGTATTACAAATCTTCTCTTTATCTTGTTTTGCAGTTTGTTCAGATGAATCAATGACTTATAGCCTCCCTTTTGGTTCGGCAGGTTTGACAGTTCTGGGAGGTAGACGGGATGTCGCGGATGGGTGATGTTATTACGTAACTTGGTAATTTATGGAACACTCTGTCACTTTCCGAATGGATTTCTCCTTGTATAACCTTCTCCGAACATTGTTGTTAGTTTTGACAGGTTTCACTGTGTTGCCGTGATTAGTTTGACGATTGATGGATCTTCTGTTTCCTTAAACGAAGCTATGACTCGCTGTTATGAAGATCCTCACTCATTCTTGTGTTTTTGCAGGTGTTTAATGCAGAGAACCGATGGTCAATCATGATCCCGCAAGACGGTGTTGTCAGTTGCAACGAGATTCCTCAAAAACTTGGTCGCGGCGACGCCGGCAGGATCTTTGAAGGTCTTATTAGGACAGGAGTGCAATGATTTGTAATATCATACTCAGGATTCAACGTCATTTTGAGTCAAATGATAGAGATTAATTTATTACTCTAGCTACAAGTTATTATTTGAAGCTTGTAATGTGAGGAAAATCTGGTATCCGTATCCATGTAATTAACTGATTGCACCATGATGATTATTGTAGCGCTGGATTTTGGCATTGAGTTTTGGTATTGGATGTAGATCACATGAAAAAAAAAGTCTTTAAAACAATGAATCCGTCTCATGAATTATCTCTAGCAAAAGTCAAGATATGCCGTTTTGAAAAGGTGAACTTTGTAAGAACTAACGGCAAGGAACCCCAAGGTTCCAATTTTGCATCACACTTTTATTAACCGTCATTTGTAATTGTAATGTGCCATGTGGAGTACTCTTACAATTGGATGTAGGTACCAACTATCCAGTATATGTTGTCTTAAGTTCAATACTATGATATTGCCAAGAGAATTCTTTTAAGAACGATACATTCAACTTAGTTTATCCTCCCATATTTCAAAAAATAAACGAATGATTCCTCAAGATTGTGACCGAACAAAACTGTGCCTTTCAATACCAGACTAAATACTCCTTAGATTTAAGTAACAAATCTTGGTTGGGATAAAGGCTCTTCTTCATTAATTTTTTGGGTGAAACGCTGTCATGTCCAACTTTGCAAATCTTGATCTCGAAAACTTTGATGAAACCTTGAAACTCTTGAAGATGTTCAAGCTTCTTTAAAGACATATCTTTTGAGGAATCTCGATGATGATGACTTTGATCCTTAATAAGAACATGATCCGACCCAGTGAGACACCCTAGGATCCTTGAATCAGAAGGGTTATGCTGCGAAATGCTTGACCGTGAGAATCTGCAGTTGAAAATACTGTGTCTGCGCACACTTGTTAGCCATGATAAACATACATACAAAAGTAAAAGATAACACACAAGAACGGCACGAGGAGGTGGGATCTTGCGGTCAAAAATTAGGGTGTGACAGATGCCCCTATTTAAGTTTCTTCTATCCGGAGATATGGGGATTGAAATCTTCGTCTCGACGAGATAGGAGTGACTTAAATACAAACATTGCACGAATTTTTGGCCTTAAGATACCACCAAATGCATATGATGTGAAATGATATGATAATGCAAGACAAATGCCACAGGGGAAACAGCTAGACACAACACGCGAGAAACGCAGGAGCAACGGGAAAGACGGACTCAACAAAGCGACACTCCACGGGGAAAGACAACAATCCGCATTGTGGAATCCTCAAAATAAACATATGATATAATAATACCACCAGGAGTACAGTAGCTTGAATAGTGAAACGAGATCTTGAAAGTGAAAGGGTAGCCCACTACCAACGTGTGGCAGCCTAAACAAAGGTATTCGGTTGAAACAAGAAACGCATGTGACCTACTATCAAACATATGATAGCCTAAGCAAAGGCAACATGAAGAGGAAAGATAACCTACTACCGAACCTGGTAGCCTAAGCAAAGGTATCTGACCCAAAAGAAAGGCGTATTACCTACTATCAAACATATGATAGCCTGAGAAAAGGTGTCTGACAAAAAAGAATGGTATATTACCTACTATCAAACATATGATAGCCTAAGAAAAGGTAAACATAGAAGGAAAGATGACCTACTACTGAACAAGGTAGCCTAAGCAAAGGTATCTGACCAAAAGACGGTATATTACCTACTATCAAATGTATGATAGCCTAAGAAAAGGTAATAACCAAAAGGAGAGATCACCTACAACCAAACATATGGCAGGCTAAGAAAAGGTGTCTGACCACAAGAAGATGTGTTACCTACTATCAAGCATATGATAGCCTAAGAAAAGGCAACAGCCAAAATACGGTGTATTACCTACTATCAAATGTATGATAGCCTAAGAAAAGGTAATAACCAAAACAAGATGTATTACCTACTACCAAACATATGATAGCCTAAGAAAAGGTAATAAACTTGAAAGATATGCGTTACCTACTATCAAACATATGATAGCCTAAGAAAAGGTAAACACAAAAGGAAAGATGACCTACTACCGAACAAGGTAGCCTAAGAAAAGGTATCTGACCGGTAATGTACTGGAGGTTGTAAAGCTTCAACGGTAATCTTTGGGAGAGATGTAGGCCGTTTGATTTATAAATATGTCTTCTCAAATAAAGAGATACCAATTGTAACAAACTTCATCGAATTTCCCGGAGGAGATGCCATTTGATGGGAATAAACTTGTGCAATGAACTCACTGGGGAGTAAACTCCTGAGGAGTATCTTTGTTGTAGTTGAAAAATATGACTGAAACTCTGTAGTTTCTCAAATAAAGAGAAAATATCTGTAAAGTCTTCGACAAACTTCTCTGACGGGGCTCCCGGAGAGATAACCTTGATAAACCACTGAGGATGGACAAACTGTCTTGAGGAGACTGCCATTTGTCGTCTTAATAGAAAACCTGATCAAACAAGTTTCTCAAATAAAGAGGTTGCTTGTAATTCGGATATAATTTGCTGAGGAAATCTGATAATACTGTTGGAGAAATATCCGTCTTCAATAGTTATCTTCATAAATTCCTCCTGGGGAGAAAAGTGCAAAATAAATGCACGCTCTATGTTCAAAAGTTGGAGATATCCACAAATGTGATTGTCAGGGACAAAAGTTCAATTCAGGAAATAACTGAAGAGAAACTGTCAAGCAAGACTCGACCATTGAGGTGTGAACTCGAATGGGATTTAACTAAAACAACCATCTTCCACGAGGATCGAACTTCGTGGGGAATTAGAAATACTACGCTCTTTCTGCCTAGGGATGACAACTTTACTTGAAGGAGAAGACACATCCAGTCACTTGGCGATAACGCAGCCAGAGTGACAGAACAAACAAACACAAAGATGCAAAATGCATATGCCATGCTATCTATCTATATGCTATGCGTATGCCTATGCTGACAAAAACAAACGAAAGAGGCAATCGGAGATGAAATAAACATCTTGGACGAAAGACACTCAAACCGAATCTTCACAGATCAAACATCGCCTGGAGAATTGTAAGCTTGCTTTTAGAATTCCCTCCGGGGAAAAAATATCGGACCAATCTTCGAAGATAGAAGCATCGCCGTGGATGGGTGGAGGACCATATATGGAATCACAATCCTACCTTAAGGCTTTAAAACTTCTCAGGGGAATAGAAAATATTCTGCCTGAAGATATAACATCTTGATCTCACTGAAGGATTTGCCAAAATAGTCTTGATTATCGTGTTGAAGATGAGAATAAAGATCTACTGGAAACGGATCCATCTCTTAATTGTAAAAACTTCGTGGATAAAATAATATCCACTTCCCTGGAGAGATTCATGCTGGAGTTGTAGACGGATATACCTGAACTGGAGTCTCATAGGGGATAGAATAAACATCCACTTCAAAGAGGGAAACCTGGGTTAGCAAAACTGTTGAATATGGGGATGAAGTAAACATCCGCTTTGCTGGAGAGGTGAAGCTAACTAGCTCACTGGGAATTCTCAGGTCACTAACCGGAGTTTTCTTGCGTTGAAAATATTCGTTACAGAATTGTCACAACCCTCTTCGACTCTCAAGTTCCCCAAGTCACACGGTTCATGAGAAAAAGTCATCTCGAGAGGATTTTGCAGAAAACATGACATCCAAATGCCCCACTGTTTTCAAACTCCTGGAGAGATTCGCCGAATCTCGACGTAACTGTCCCTGATTGACGGTATAACTGAGTCTTCAAACTTGTGTTCTAGGTGAAGTCAAACTTGTATGGATCAAACCTCTTGGAAAAAACTTGCCCCAGGTCAGCAAAGTTTTTAAATTTTAATCGGTGATGTCTTCATATAATCTTTCTAAGATGTCAAGCAAATTTAGCAAGTCAGAAATGTTAATTTCGAAACCGTTAATGCAACATGTATGTTTGTCTTGAAGTTTTGAAAAAACAAGATATCACTACAACTTGTGACAAAATTACTAGTTAGGATATAAATTTATTTCTATAAAGCCAACGAAAATTGAGCATAGCTCACTGGAGTCAGGAAACAATATCTTATCGAGTATGCTTTCGAACTAAACCTTACCTCAATTAGGACTTTGAGGGTTGTATATGAGTTTAGTTTATGATTTGTAAAACAAAGGATACGGGTCGAAGTGTATTTGTGCCCACCCAAATTTTTTGAAAGATGCCCTTTTTTTTTATACCCTGCCCCAAGTTAAGAACGAGGTTTTGGTTTGAGAAAAAAGGATCCTTTATCAAGGCTCAAGAGGTTAAATATTTCTGGTGTTTAGGAGATTTGAAACAATGCCTTATATCATCAGTAGGATTTTTATTCAAAAGCATACAACGAGAGATCCTGCGTTTTACTTCATCATCCTCCTTCCCATCCTGTGTCTAGGCAAATGATCGGGTAGCATTGACATCATAGTTTATGAAAATGATTTTTATGAGTGAATACAAATGGATTTCTTCAAGACAAACATTTATTGCATTACTTATTCAAAATAACAAGTTCTACAAGCCAAACATGCTTTTATAAATCAAAGAAATGAAATACACATAAGCAAACAGAAAGACAATCCAGACAAGTTCTGGAGGCTTGCAGAATCGTCTGATATGTCGCCTTCAAATTCATCTTCAGGCACTATATTGATATGAGCTTCCCAGATAACCTCGGATCATGTTCACGGAGGGTGAACCGTGCGGTGGCAATGGATTATCTTGCACATTAGGAATGGAATCCTTAAAGGATAAGATTCCGCACTTAACCAACCTTTGAACGTCTGCTTTCAAACTGTAACAGTTCTCAATATCGTGGCCTGGAGCACCTTGGTGGTATGGGAAAAATTTGTCAGTTTTGTACCAATACAGAAGTTTCTTGGGTATCTTAGGTGGAACTCTCGTCTGGATGTGACTTATTTTAATCAAATATGGGAACAAGTCAGCATATGTCATCGGGATAGGATCAAAGCCTATTCGTTTGTGTACACGACTCTGATCGTTGAATGGCTGATTTTGCTGATTTTGTTGATGCTGTGATTGATAAGCCGAAGCGTTGAATATAGGTGATACCGCAACAACCTGATGTGATGGAGGATACCCTTTCTTGGATCGTCCCTGCTGCACAACACTTTCCTCATGTTCCCTCTTCTTCACAAAACCACTCCCATACTTTTGAGCATTATTGGGAGCACTCCCTTCCTTGACTAATCTTCCTTCGCGGACCCCTTCTTCCAAACGCATGCCCATGTTTACCAGTTCGGTGAAGTCACTAGGTGCACTTGCTACCATTTTCTCATAAAAGAACGGACCTAGAGTCTTCAAAAAGATCTTGGTCATTTCCTTTTCTTCTAATGGTGGTATGACTTGGGCGGCTTACTCGCGCCAACGCTGAGCATATTCCTTGAAATTCTCTTTGTCTTTCTGAGCCATGGCCCTTAACTGATCACGGTCGGGAGCCATGTCCATATTATATTTGTATTTCTTGATGAAGGCTCCACCCAGATCATTAAAAGTTCGAATCTTCGCACTATCTAATCCCATATACCACCTGAGCGCAGCGCCTGTTAAACTATCCTGGAAGTAATGAATGAGCAATCGATCGTTGTCAGTTTGGGCAGACATCTTCCGAGCATACATAACGAGATGACTCTGAAGGAAAGTGTTTCCTTTGTACTTCTCAAAATCAGGGACCTTAAATTTAGGCGGAACCTTAACATTCGGAACCAAACACAAATCCGAGGCACTTTTGCCAAACAGTTCTTTCCCACGAAGGGCTTTCAATTCTTTCTGAATCTCAGAAAACTGGTCTTGGAGTCCATCCATCCTCTCTTCAAATCCCGCAGTTTCACTGGGTGTTCCATGGAAAATTGGTTCCTCTAGGACATATGGAGTAGTATTCATTTGTGGAGGCACTGTAGTCATCACAGAAGTTGTAGGAATGGTTTGAACAGTGGTTATGGCAAGGCCCTCAAGAACAGGTGGGCGATAGCCAGCAGGAGTGAAATGAGGAGGCATTCCCCACGGGAAACCTGGCGACATGCTGTAGGTTACTTCAGCAACAGTAGGCACCACTGGGATCGGTGCTGACACAACTTTGGAGATAACGATCCTCTGAACTTCTTGATTGTTGAGCGCAGACTGGTTGGATAGAGCTTCAACTAAACCATTCAACCTTTCCAAATTTTCCTTCAGAATTGCAACTTCGTCACGGAGCACTTGGTTCTCTTGTTCCAATTGATCCATCTTTTGACGTCGACTGGCTCGAGTGTTGTATTGGTGATTCAGCTTGTCTGTGAAGATGGAGCGAGAGTGAGACCCCCCGAAATGCAAAGGATGCTATGCTGATGCAAAAATGCAAAATGCAAAATGCAAGAATGCAAAACGAAAGGTTTCATAGAACTCACGTATTTATAAACGTCACGGAGTACCTAAAGAAAATTCGCTTATTATTATTATTTTTATATCGATTACAAATAAACATTCTTATAAGAGTCCTGGCCTAATAGCTAAATAAAAGCTAGTAAAGTCCTAAGGAAGTCCTTCATCGTGTTTGTTGATTTGCTCTTCTATCGGGACTTTCTTGAATATAAGTTGTTCACGATCAACCTCTAAGGAATATTCTGATAGAGGAAAATAAATCCTCCATCATTCTTCTTTTCTTGCTGGAAGATAAGGAAGGAATCCCTTGTTTATTTGGATCTTAAATATTGGTGAAAGTCTTTTGAACTTCTATTGATCTTCAATGAGAGCTTCTAACTTCCTTAGGTCATCCAAGTTAGGACTCTTAAAAGAATATTTCAAAATATTTTTCTTTTGTAATCCCTATTGGCTTTATAATGTTTACAAATAAACTTGGAGTTCCATGAAACCGATGCAATGTGATGCTTTATGAATGCAACAAACATAAGTAAGCACATAGAGACATAAAGATAAACAAACAAGGGAGACCTAAGGTTTGCAACGAGCATGGAGCCAAAAGGTATACCCAATCCCAAAGGACAAGGACTAAAGTTGGATTGTACCTGTAGAACAAGGTTCTAAGAAGGTTCCCAAAGTCATTAGCCCATCTTTCGGATATTATCAATTTCTCGACTGACTCAGTGGTTAATAATATTCTCAAGAGAACTTCTTTTGAGTGTAGTATCGCGTAGCAACTATTTTGGGACTACTCCCTCATAGTCCGCGCACTACGTCCTAATAAAGGCAAAAATGGGGTTAAAGATAACTACGGTCCTTAGTATCATGGACTCCAATCGAAAATAGTAAAAGTTTTTACGACTAAACTTGTTCAACCGAACTATTTTTAAAAGGGTCTCAACTAAGCGGTAATTCTCGAGTTAACTTGGTCGAGACTCACTCCCTATAAGCCTCGTCGAATATATCACCATCCTATCTTAAGTTCACTCAAGTCCGGGTGTAGGACTTTGTCTCGCCACTCAAGGATCATCCCAAAAAGCAACAATTAAACAATTATACAAATAAACAGATAATCAAACATAACAATAAGCAAGTAAAATAAACAAGTTAGGGAAACCCACTGAGATCTCCCCAGTGAAGTCGCCATTTCTGTCGCGGTGAAATTTGGATACCAAGCTATTGATGAGCTTGAATATTAATTCATTTGAAACCGAACTTTGATTTGTCCAAAGGAAGGGAAAAAGATCGAAATACCCACAATGCAATGCACATGCAAAGGTTAGAGAGTTATAGGTTCGGGGGTTGGTTAAACTTAGTTAAGGTGCTAGCATCCTAAGTTTCTGTAGTACTCTACAGGAACCTCTTGTTTTATGTTTGTTTTATTGCTAAGAGTTATCTTCTTAAGGGATAAAAGACCTAGGGGTTTATTTCTAAGTATACTCGATAAGATATCGCATCTTATGCCTACATATCCTTACGGGAGTGGAATCAGAGTATCTGTAGTTCCCCTAAAGGGTTTGAGGAGTTCTTTGACTGTGGTCAAAGTTCCTACGGAATAAAGGTAGTTGATTGATTGATTTTAGGAAAAAAAGATGAGTTGTCATTTTAAGGGAGATTACTTGATTTAACCACCACAACTTTGTAGGAAAAGAGTCTTTGCATCGTCTTAAGAGAAAGGCTCAAGTGCTCGGAATTTAATCGACAAGCATGCCACTATCTCTCTTAAGGCAAAGTCCCTACGAGTTGATTGACTTGTTATCGGGTATTAGTTTTATCTCGCTCAAGATGATTAACATCTTATTCTCTAATGTGTTTGAAAAGTTTGAATTGAGTTATGTTGTTTTTGTCTAAGTTGTAAAGATAAAAGGTCCTCCTTATGGGGTAGGATCAAAACCTAGAAGATCGACTTGAATGGGATCAAGGATCAATAGGGAGTATGATGCAAATGAGATACATACGCACAATTGTTTAAGTTATGCGCAGGTTCTTCCTTTGGACGCTATGCAATGCGATAATAGTAGATGCGGTAAATGTAAATTGCGGAAAAAATAAGGGCGGATAAATAAGGCCATACACAAACGCATGAAAGCGCTAAGTGAGTGGAAACGGTGTGAATTGTGAGTGTGCAGATACGGGAGCGTGCACGATTGGATTGATTGCGATATTGATTAATTTTAGGCGAGATTATCAATTTAGTTGAATTATACTTATGAGGAAATTACTGGTGAGATTGAATATAAAAATAGATTTTACTGGTTTTTTATTTTAGACTATAAATTAATATATTTCTAAAAGAAAAAGGGGTTTAAACAAAAAGCCTTAATGTATTAAATAAGTGGTTAGTTATTACCGTGAAAGATTAATTTAAATTATAAAAAGGTTTGATTATTATTTGTTTTAAAAGTTATTTTAAATATTAAATGGGTTTTATTAAATAAAAGGGTTTTTATTATTATATAAAAGGACAAATTAACTAGAATTTCTCTTAATACAAAAAAGGGTTACTATTAAAGTATTAAAGGTTATTATGAAATAGGTTAAAAATGCAAATGATTTTAGTAGTTAATAAAATAAGTTATTTTAAAAAAGGTTTTGCTGAATAATTATTATTATAATAAAAAGGTATTATGAAAGGTTGATTAATTAAAAGTTGATTAAAAAGGTTAATTAAATTAATAAAACAAGACTAACTAATTAAGAGGTTAATTTAAGAAAGGTCATTAGTTTTATTTTTAAAAAAGAAGCCGATTAAGGTGTTGATTAGTGTATTAGTTAATTAATAAAATAAAATATATGATTAGTTTAATTATAACGGATTAAGAGAGATAATAGGGCGGATGGATCGGGTAGTGCGCGGAGAGAAGGGTTATCGTAGGCATGCAGGTTGTGGATCGCTGGATCGGATCCGTTGGAGATCGTGCCGCTGTGAGGGTGAAGGTGCACGATAATTTGGTGTGTGCATGTGTATGTGATTATTACAATGAAAACAATACAAACAAAACAAATAACCCTAAGCCCCAAATCGTTCCCCCCTCTCGTCGTCGATCCTCGTCGCCTTCCGTCTTCCTATTCTCTCTCTCTCTCTCTACCTTTTCTTTCTCGCTTTCGTGACTTCCTTCTTCTTTCGCCTCTAATCTGCAACCTGTAGACATAAAAGAAAAAAACTCAAATGGTTCAAATGAAACATGGATTCAAAAGATTACCGATAATGAGAGTCGACGGTGGTTTGCGGCAGAGATGACGATTAAGGCTTCGCGGCGATACGCTGGGAGGTTAAAAAGATAAGTTTCTCACTTTCTCTTCATAAATTTATTTAAGGTTTCATGATCTGGGATTTCTGAAGATTAGGGTTCTTGTTTGTGGCCGCCCTCTGATTCTCTTCGAATTCCGCTCCCGATGTGTGTTGTCCTATCTTCAATATATAGGCCTCGTGAAACCTCAATTTAAGTTCTGAATCAATGCCGTCGATTGGTTTTGGGAAGAAAATATCATATTAGTCTCTGCTGTAAATACCGTCTTGAATGCACCTTCCTTTTTATTCTGACATGCTGGTGATCTTCTTAAAGAAGTTTCACTTTTCGTGATTATGTCATAGATGTGCTTTGAATGCTTTGATTGCTTGTGTTGGGCGTAAATTGCATTATTAATCACCAATGTCTGGTTTACGACAGGTTTACAGGACGGTTGATGCAGCTGGAAGATATCCTGCCTGCTGTGTTAAAACATGAATCAAAAGACGTCGAAAGGTGAGACTCCTCACGGTAAATGTTGTTAACTTCTTCCTGTTATGCTTTATCAGTGGTTACCTGATAGGCTCTCTCTTTCTCTCTGGTCTTAATCTCAACGTTACCGTCTAGATTTAATCATGGACTCTGTCATTACAGACATGGTTCGTAAAGCTGTTTGGCCGCATACGTGAGGAATGCTCCATCCAGCAGAGTCATAGTGCCATTATACACAGGTTCTGCATTCTTAGTCCTAATGTGGGTAGAGTCTCAGCTCTCGTTTCACCTGTCGTCTTCAATTTACGGCCAGTCTTAAAACACGGACGAGCTAAATCTCTCTTCATACCTTCAAATAGTGGCTCATGGCTTGTAAGCAAACTTGGTTTCTATGCGTTGCCAAAAATGATTTGTAATGGTTTATTGCAGATGAAAGGGAGCTTCGTAGCCTGAGCTGGGATTTGTAGAAGACTTGGCAATGTTTGCTGGCACATCATTCTTGTTTGGTCATGGCAAGCAGCTTGGAGCAAAAGGGAGTTTGAAGAGGGCATTAAAGAGCGGGTGTCTCAAGCCACATATCCTCTGGCCCTTCATTTTGGCTTTGTGATGAACTAATGTCCCTGAATATTTGGGAAAGAATTGTTTTTTTGGAAAGAAACTTGGTTGCCGCAAGAAAATTCTTCAGATAATAACGTTGTTCCCTCTTTAGTTTAGACATGTTTGAGACTGTTTTATCTTTAAACAATGTTGGTTTTTATGTGGTGGAATGCCAGTCTTTAGCTTTGACTTATTGCATTGAAGATTCATAGAATTTCCTTGTGGTATTCAATAGACAAACATTTGATGTCGCTTCTTTGACTGGCAGGAACTTCGTGGAATTGTTTCAAGCGATGGCGGCTTAAAAAGGTGACAATGATACGGTTATGGATACCTTCCGTGGCTCTGTTTCGGTAACCAGTCCACAGCTGTTGTCTGCTCCAGCAAGGTGATGGATCATAACCGGAACATAAATTTGGCGAATGCAAGCAATTACGATGTGGTACTACTACACTACACAAAACAACCGATTTTAATGCAGCAGAGAACCAATATTCCTAGTGATGAACTTCCGCTTTGTTTTGCGATACCTTCAATCTCACTCAAGTATTCTAAAACGCAAACCATGATCGCAGATTCGGA
Source organism: Lathyrus sativus (assembly GCA_963859935.3). Classification (NCBI taxonomy): domain Eukaryota; kingdom Viridiplantae; phylum Streptophyta; class Magnoliopsida; order Fabales; family Fabaceae; genus Lathyrus; species Lathyrus sativus. The sequence goes on from OZ012736.1 coordinate 385,877,378, forward strand.
GGCCTTAGAATCGTTTTGGCATGAGGGCAGTATTTGGTTCAACAGGTAGCCATCAGATATTGTTACAGCAGGTTCTCCACATTTGTAACCCTGTGTCTCTACCAAAGTTCTAGCGACCATCATTAGCTACTAGAGAGTTTGCTGAAAATTCATTTGCTTTGTAAATTGAAATTGGAATGAAATTCGGTGAAGCTTGCTTCTATTTCCGATCGCTGGCAGTTCAAACACTAATGAGAAATCCATATTTTATTTTCAGTTCCACTTTGATTGCTCACAAATGAATGGCGTGCTAGGAGTGGGTTACATGGCTTCTTCATAGGTGCATACGAGGGATGTGAACAGACGAAGACCGATTTAGGTATTACAAATCTCCTATTTATCTTGTTTTGCCGTTTGTTCAGATGAATCAATGACTTATGGCCTCCCTTTTGGTTCGGCAGGTTTGACAGTTTTGGAAGGTAGACAGGATGCCGCAGATGGGTGATGTTACCATGTTACTTGGTAATTTACGGAACACTCTGTCACTTTCCGAATGGATTTCTCCTTGTATAACCTTCTCTGAACATTGCTGTGAGTTTTGACAGGTTTCACCGTGTTGCCGTGATTAGTTTGACGATTGATGGATCTTTTGTTTCCTTGAACTGAGTTATGACTTGCTGTTATGAAGATCCTCACTCATTCTTGTGTTTTTGCAGGTGTTTAATGCGGAGAACCGATGGTCAATCATGATCCCGCGAGACGCTGTTGTCAGTTGCAACGAGATTCTTCACAAACTTAGTCGCGACGACGCCGGCAGGATCTTTGAAGGTCTTATTAGGACAGGGGTGCAATGATTTGTAATATTATACTCAGGATTCCACGTCATTTTGAGTCAAATGATAGAGATTAATTTATTACTCTAGCTACAAGTTATTATTTGAAGCTTGTAATGTGAGGAAAAGCTGGTATCTGTATCCATGTAATTAACTGATTGCACCATGATGATTATTGTAGCGCTGGATTTTGGCATTGAGTTTTGGTATTGGATGTAGATCACATGAAAAAAAGTCTTTAAAACAATGAATCCGTCTCATGAATTATCTCTCTCCAAAGTCAAGATATGCCGTTTTGAAAAGGTGAACTTTGTAAGAACTAACGGCAAGGAACCCCAAGGTTCCAAATTTGCATCACACTTTTATTAACCGTCATTTGTAATTGTAATGTGCCATGTGGAGTTCTCTTACAATTGGATGTAGGTACCAACTGTCCAATATATGTTGTCTTAAGTTCAATACTATGATATTGCAAGAGAATTCTTTTAAGAACGATACATTCAACTTGGTTTATCCTCCCATATTACAAAAAATAAAGGAATGATTCCTCAAGATTGTGACCGAACAAAACTATGCCTTTCAATACCAGACCAAATCCTCCTTAGATTCAAGTAACAAATCTTGGTTGGGATATAGGCTCTTCTTCATTAATTTTTTGGGTGAAACGCTATCATGTCCAACTTTGCAAATCTTGATCTCGAAAACTTTGATGATACCTTGAAACTCTTGAAGATGTTCAAGCTTCTTTAAAGACATATCTTTTGAGGAATCTCGATGATGATGACTTTGATCCTTAATAAGAATATGATCAGACCCAGTGAGACACCCTAGGATCCTTGAATTATAAGGGTTATGCTACAAAATGCTTGACCGTGAGAACCTGCAGCTGAAAATACTATGTCTGCGCACACTTGTTAGCCATGATAAACATACATACAAAAGTATAAGATAACACACAAGAACTTCACGAGGAGGTGGGATCTTGCGGTCAAAAACTAGGGTGTGACAGGTGTCATCTCCTATCTTGAGGATCATCAGGGGGTCATCAGAAGGTCATGAGGTTACCTATTTGGATAAGACATGATTCACGAGTTCAATTTGTATCTTAAGGGGTCTTTATGGAGCTTGTATGGTCATTCATTTCATCGGCAAGAGCCTCAGTCAAGGGATATGGTATTAGGGTTTCATCTGGTCAACCAAAGTCAACTGTGTACTTGAAAAGGTTCACGACTTGGTTCTAAGTCATTGAGGCCATGGGAAGTCATCTTAAAGCATCTAGGATGTCATGATAAGATCAAATCAAGAACATTTTTCCCTATGATGCAAGCTCAATCTCATTTTCATGAAAACATGAGACTTGTAGAGCATCATTCAAGCTTTCTTTTGAGTACAAGAACTCATCCATTGAGTTTGTACATCTCAAGTTATAATGTCAACAAGTTAGGATCCTCAGATGAAGAGGATTTTGGTCAACTTAAAGTCAACCCACTTCCAAGGCATTTTTGACCTAGAATCAAGTTTCTCCTTAATTTCAAGTGAACATGAAAGTTGTTCCTTATGATCTTAGATTTCCAAAAAGTTCTAGAAGTCCTTTTTATCATTTGTACATCTCATGTTATGGACCTCACAAGACAAGGGTATTTTTGGAAAGTTCATTATAGGTCATCTTTTTCAATGATTATTTTCATGAATTTATGGACCTCAAATGCAATTCCAACCAACATGAAACTAGTGTCTAATGGTCTTAACCTCACGATGGACTTAAAATTAACGATGATTGATGGATTACATGATCATGTGAGCCATTTTAAGTTGGAAAATTGGACTTTTGGTCATGGATTGGTTTTCTTCTTTTTCAAGGTACTAAAAGACATTGTTTTGAACTTTTGCACACCATGATGTTATCAAATTTTGGTCATGCCATTCTTTGCTACTTTTGGACCAACAAGAATTCCATTTACATGTCATTTTTTTTCAAATTCCTTACTTAAGAAGTAATGAATTAAAACCTTGTGCAAACCTTGTCTACATGAGCCAAGACCATCCAATTGATTTTTACACACCTCACATATTTGTTTGCTGATCCATTGGTGAGTGAAGGATGTTCAACCCGTGTGCACTCTAGAGTGGAATTCTTTGGAAAAAACTTGAGTACACACATTTGAACCAACATGGGCCTGCATGGAGTGTTTAGACCCATGATATTTAACCTCAGAAGCTTGCCCTAAGGCAGAGGGGGGTTGGCTGCGTGTGAAAGAAGCTCTCCCATTCAAAATTTCTTGAAATTTTCATTTCTTCGAATCTTGCATATTATGAGTTTTTCTTTCAAGCTTTGGTGTCAATATTCAGCAGTGAAGCTCAAGAAGAAGATTGGAAGGCTTGGACAGAAGGTTGCTTGTCATTTCAAGAGCCAACGGAGCTGCTCTGTTCAGTAAGATTCTTCACTCTTTTTCTCTCATTTTAGACATGTTTTAGGGTCATGCTGATCTGCATCTGAAGCCCTATGTATCATAGGCCATGTTTGGATCATTAATTTTAATGTTTGATGGAGTTTCAAATTGTGTACCACGATTTTCGTGCCTTAATTTCAAGAGTTTTAGGAACCTTTTTCAAAATCCATGGATGGATTCATGATCCTTGTGAGCAGAGCTTTCAAACGGTACCATTTTTGTTCATTTTTATTAGGGTTTGGTGACTGGTCTCCGATGAGCTGGCTGAAGAAGACGACTGGAGCCCTAGCTCCAGCGTCCAGACACCTGTCTGGTCTTTGCTGAGGTGGATCAGGTTGAAATGTTGACTTGTTGCTTGGCATGTTTCCATTGGATTGACTGGGCTGATGTGTGTGGTTGACCGTGACTAGACTTAATGAAACTGTGTGTTTCATTAAGTATGAAGGTTGGCTTGGATTGGGCCTGAGATGCTATCCACACCCCCAACATTATGAGGCACAGGCACGGGTTGCAAGCATTTTAGTTCATTCTGAACTTTACTCTTGCACCCCCTCTTCCTTTTTCACTTATTTTATTTCTTTTTATTTTTGTTTTCATTTTGTCTTTTTAAAAATAGATTTCAATCATCAAAAAATCCCCAAAAATTATTTTCTTGTATTTTAAAGTGTGATTTAATTTTCTAAAATTTTTGTTTCTGATTTTATTTTATTTTGCTATTTTATTTTAAATTTGCAATTAGAGGTCTTTATGGTTCATGCCTTGTTTGATCCTTTCCATTTGAGCCCCTAATGTAAGTCCCCTATGATCAATACTTCTTCACCATTTAGGGGATGAATTGAAGTGCCTCTGAGGGTTGATATGGTTCATGATGGATCATTTTTCATTTGACTTTGAGTTGACTTTTGTTGTCCCTCGACTTATGCTCGATAAGGTGGAGCACCATTAATGATTGAATTATTTGGTGATGCCTTGAGTGGAATTTATCCATGAGACTTTGGATTCTGTTTTTCACTTGACCTAGCTATGTGGTGCTTTTTATTTGAGATTTATTGAATAATCTTTCTATTTTTGATGAAGCTTGCAAGTCAAGTCATCTTAAAAGATGTTCATACAAACTAGTTTGACCTAGTTCATTTGGGAGATGACTTTTATGGATCCCATATGCACCTTATGAGTCTTGATGCTTGTTCATAACATGATTAAGATGCTGGTTCATTGGTTTTAGGTCATACATTTGTGTAAATTTTTTTGCAAGTTACTTGGAAGTCATGCATTTCCACTTGGATTTAAGTGTTGAATTTGTGATAGGACATTGATTCTTTCACTTACCATGACTTGGGTTTTGATTATGCTTTGTTTCTAACCTTGAATTAAGCTTTCTTCTTATTAATACACCTATGCCCCATGTGTTTTGATCATTATTCAAGATGATTTGGTGTTCATGACTTATGCTTTGAGCTTGTCTTGAATAATGAATCATTTCTTGCACTTGTTTGTTTGTTTCTTTGCATGATCAATGTGAGATGTTTGGTTTAGGTAATTCATATGTGGTTGTTGCTCAAGCTCCTTTTTCACATTCCTTCTCTTGATCATGGATTTTGCTTGTGCCTTGTGTTTAGCATTTGCTTAAGTGATGGATATTTGAATGGTTATAGGAGTTGTCACATCTCCCATTTCATCTCACTCTTCTTGACTTGTTCAAGTCAACTTGTTTAAATCCTTTGCTTTTGTTTGAGTCTTTGTTGCATCATTTGAATCTTACATTCCATATTTGCATCTTTTCATTTCATATTTGCATTTTCTTTACTTGTTTAAGTCAACTTCTTCTTTTTCTTCCTTTCATCTGTGATTGATTCATTAAGTATTTACTTGGTCTTTTGCCATGTTCCCTTAGGATTCCTAGTCCCTCTGTTTAAGATGGGGGTAGGAGATACATTAGGTGTTCAATCCTTTGCATGATAACATTAGGATAGCTTCTTCCTTTTCAATCCCAACTTTAGGATCATCTTGCATGATAACATTAGGGTTGATTAGTTTCCCCTTAGAGTTTGTGTCTTCTCTTCTCATCTCATAACATCTTAAGACACTTAATAAAGGATAATAAATGTTGTACGCTACGAGCCTTAAGTAATTGAGGAATGATGGTTGGGAGCCTCCTCTCATACTGTCTAGAGTGTTTAGCGTATACCCTTTGGGTGATATGCGACGCATTCGCTCTCAAGTCATAGTCTTTAGTGCAACATGAGTTACAAACCTAACTCAATTCACTTCTTGTTTAAAAAACACAAAACAAAACATCAAAAAATTTTATCCTTCGGGATTGTTTGAAAATAATTTTTAGAAAGAGTGTGTTAAGTCTTGGTTCTACCGCAAACAGGCATCGTCCCTAACTTCTAAAATGAAGGTTTAACCCTACTCAGTTAAAACACTTGAACCAACCAGTGGTTGAGTTAGCCCGAACTACGTTTTCTCTGATTTCTCGTACCAGACGAGGATACGTAGGCACAAGACGATGATGTCTTGGCGAGCAACCTTCCCTACCTTCACCCGTGGTTTTCCGAACTACGTTGACTGTGACTTTCCCATTGCACGAGGGAATACGTAGGCATAGAGCGATGATGCTCTATTGAGTCTCTTTTCTTTTCTCTTGTCCTTGTGAGCCATCCTTTTGATAGATTAATACCCTTTTAGATTAGACAACAAGTGTGGATCTCGTTGAGTACAACGAACGTGAGGGGTGCTCATACCTTCCCTTTGCGTAACCGATTCCCGAACCCAAGATTTGGTTGCGATGACCTGTCTTTTCCCTTTTTCGTAGGTTTTCTTTGATCGTTTCCTTTCCCTCTCTGTAGGATAAATAACGAACGGCGGCGACTCTTCTATCTTTGTCGGCCTCCTTTTCACAGTGATGCGACACATGTATCTCATAGTTCTTGAGAATTAAATGGGATGTGTGCTCGGTCAACAGGACGACTCAGGTAGAAAAGAGCACTCCATCTACTACTTGAGTAAAAAGCTCACTGATTGTGAGTCGAGATACTCAATGCTGGAAAAAAACATGTTGTGCACTCGATTGGGCTGCTAAGCGTTTGAGACAGTACATGTTAAACCACACAACCCTGTTGATTTTGAAGATTGATCCTATCAAGTATGTCTTTGAAAAACAAGCACTCTCTGGAAGGATTTCCCGATGGCAAATGATTTTAACAGAATATGATATTCAGTATGTGTCGCAACTGCGAAAAACAACCGGCGGAAAAAACAGAAGAGTTGCCACTTTCGTTATTTATCTCAAAGAGAGGGAAATGAAAAGATTGCAAAAACCTAAAGAAAAAGGGAAAGACAAGGTCATCGCAACCATGTCTGTGTTCGGGAGTCGGTTACGCAAGGGGAAGGTATTAGCACCCCTCACGTCCTTCGTACTCGATGGGATCCACCCATTGTTGTCTATCTAAAAGGGTATGTATACTATCTACGCTAAAGGCTTATGGAAAAAAAGAAAAAGAAAAGAGAACTGACTCGGCAGAGCATCGCCGCTCTGTGCCTACGTACTCCCTTGTGCAATGGGAAAGTCAGAGTCAACGTAGTTCGCCAAACTACGACTAAAGAAAGGGGGAAGGTTGCTCGCCGAGACATCACGTCTCGTGCCTACGTACTTTCGTCTGGTACGAAAGATCAGAGCAAATGTAGTTCGGGCTCGAAGGACGACAGGTTGGTTCAATAGTTTATTAGGCCCGAGTAGGGTTAACAGATAGTTCTAGCAGTTGGTGTATGCATCTCGACCATTGGAGACTTAGGCGTTACTGTTTGCGGTAGAACTAAGAGTTAATGACACTCTTATTTATGAAAAGATTTTCCTTGATTAAGAACCCCAAAGGGTTAAAAAGGTTTGAATTGTTTTTGTGTTTTTTAGAAAAGAAGTGTTTTGAATTTGATTTGCAACTCATGTCGCACTAGAGACTATGACCTAAGAGCGAATGCGTCGTATATCACCCAAAGGGTGTACACTAAACACTCTAGGTCCTTGAGAGGAGGCCCCTCAATTACCATTTCTCATGTAGCTTAAGGCTCGTAGCGTGCTACATTTGTCATTCTTTATTAAGTGTTTTATGGATGTTTGAAGATGAGAAGAGAAGAAGGAACACTAATGGGAAACTAATCAATCCTAAAAGTTATCATGCAAAGTGGACCTAAAGTTGGGATTCAAAATGGAACTACCTAATGTTATCATGCATGGTTAGGCACCTAATGTCTATCATAACCTCAAGAGGTTAGAGGACTTATGGGGATCATGGCAAAGAAAAGCAAGAGAAGAAGAAGAATAAGAAATGCATATGCAAATGAGAATGCAAACAAAATGCAACACATATAATGATAGTGGGAGGAAAATAGTGTGGGGCAATAGCCACCACAATCCCATCTCAATCAAGCATGCATATGGAAATGTAAGAAAAGAGAAGAAGAAGAAGAAGTGCACAAGAAGAACTTAAACAAACACAAGCAAACCACACAAAGATGCACCAAAAAGTGGGATGAAATGACCTAAGTCAAGCAACATCAACCACACCAATAAAATCAAATCCAATGAAAGGTAAATCATACATCAAAGCCAAGTGAGGATGGGAGACCAAATGAGGGCAGCAAGGACCCCATAATAGGTACTTAACCATAACCATCACTTATCAAACAAGAAGAAACACCAAAAGTGTCCTCAAGGATTCATCATTTTAGGTATGCTTCAAATACCTCCAAAGGAGGGACCAAGCCACCTTAAATGACACTCCAAGGTCATTGGAAAGAATGTATATGAAGAGAAGAGATCCCACAATCAATATCAAAGCAAGATAAAAAGAAATGCAAGCAATAACATGAAGGAAGCAAGCATGTGTCACATAGGAACTCAAGTTGGAAGCACAAAAAGAAAGGCATCAAACAACAAGCTATGAACATAATTTTGACTTAAAAATGAACATACAGCAAACTCAAGATGTCTAGAATGTGAAACAAGAAGAGTTGAGAGCTTATTGGATCCATAAAAGTCATTTCCAATCCAAACTAGGTCAAGCACTTGTGTGAGCTGTCCTATGAGATGACCTAACTTGTAAGTCACTTCAAAAATAGGAAAAGGGCTAAAAAAATATCAAATAAAATGCACAAAGAAGCTACACAAATTGGCAAACAGAGGCCAAGAAATCAAGACAAAATGTCCTTTCAAAGCACCATCAAAAGAATTAAATCATTTGGATGTACCACTTTGAAATGGAAGAAACAAGTGCAACAAGAAAGGCCCAAAAAGTCAACCCAAAAGTCAACAACCAGGGGCAAATTGGTCCTCAAAAATTGATCAACTCATCATTGAGATGAGGATCAATTTTTAGTCATTGGACCAAAAAAGAATAAGAGAAATAAATGCAAACATCAAACATGTCACAATTCAAATCAATTAAGACTATTCCAATACTTAATTCATTTTTAAATTGAAAATAAAATGGAAAAAATAAAATAAAATATCCACAAAAAATTAGACATCTCAAAGTTGACAAAAAATATTTTTGGTGAATTTTGGGAGTATTGGAACTATTTTAATTAATTAAAATTGAAAACAGAAAATAAAATAAAACACAAAAGAAATAAGAAGAAAATGGAAAATGTGTGTGACAAATAGCAACCAATACAAGTTCAGAACACAAGCTGGGCCCAACTGGGGGTGTAAAGAGCAAGGGCGCGCTAGGCCCAATCTAGAAAATCAAAAATGAAATAATTCTGGGCAATCATGTGCACCTAGTCAATAAAGGACTATCATGAGGATCTAATCTGGAACGCTTGATTATTTGGTATTCACATCATGTGGCTCATACACTGACAACACATTAATGAGATTTTAAAATGAATCTGGTGGAACAAGTCAACTTAGATGTACCGTGTATCTTAATCACAACCATTGAACACGAAGGTAATCCAATCAGACACACCAAAACGCCACGTCCTCATCTTCTTCCTCCAAACTCACACCGGCCGGACTGAAACTTCCGGTCATCCCTACCAATGCTCCGGCCACCGCAGATTAACAACAACAACACAATTTCCTCAAAAATCCACCATTTTACATGATTGTTATACCAAAATTGCACTAGAGATCACAAGGATCTCATTTCTGGCCTCAAAACTAACAAAACATGCGTACATCTCTCAAACCGAAAGCCACAAGGATGAACACCAAAATTCAAAGTTTAAGGAAACTCAATCAAATTGATCCAAACATTATCTAGAGCTCACGCATATCACAGATCAAGTTTCAAACAAGTAGGATCATGCATAATCAAGCCAAACCAGATCCAAACATAAATGAGCATCATCCAACAATCACAACCAATGCCAGTTCATTTTACATTTTAATGATCTACATAACTTCTACGTCTCATGTATGCAAAAATGGCAGTGAATTGATGCTTAACAAGAGTGTAATGTTGAATTTCAATTACCTAGTGGAGAACTTCCACTGAGCCTTCAAATGGAGCTCAAACTTGCAAGTAATCGCCCATAATCGTTCACTGAACTTCAAGGAAGCTTTCTCACTTTACAATTTCCTCTGAAACGGCTTCAATCTCCAAATTCGAAATTTGAATTTCTTCCACTTTTTGAAAATCGTATTTGATGAAATTGGCTCCAATTTTTACTTCTGAGAGTTTGTTCATGCCAGAAATGTTATATACAATGGATCTCAATCAAGATTAAGCCCAATCTCATCCTCTAAAGCCTAATTCAAAATCCATGGGAATTGGTTTTTTTTGCTTTCTCAAGTGCACGAATTTCCCTCTTTTTTGGCTCCAAATTGACTCAAAATGCTTGCTGGGATCATTTGGAGTGTGAATGGCTATGATTCAGCCCTTGTTTTGATTTTAATGGTTGGAATTGGATGTGTAACTTATGCTTGAAGCAAGCTTGGAAATGGCTCACAAAAACACCTCAAACCAAAATTTTGAAATTGCCGTTGATTTTAGAATGTGTTTTCCAATCAAAATGTCCACCTATTTGCCCTAAAATGATCAAGAATGCAATATTTACCATTTTGTCCTTTTAATCCTTTTACCATGAAAATTCAAATATCAAAATCTCAAACCAAGCCAATTCCTTAACTTCTCAATGCTTGACGAAGCAAATAACACCATTTGGAGCAAATTTGATGTTGGAAAAATCTTCATTTGAAGTGTGCAAGTTGGTGAAATGGACCTATAATTTTATGACCTATAGTCTTACTTTCCCAAAATACCCCTAACTTGTAAACCTCATAACTTGAGTTCTACAAATCAGATGAAAGACTTCTAGTACAATTTGGAAAGCTAAGATCAAGACCTACAACTTTCATGTTGACCAAAAGTTGAGGAGAAACGTCCTTCTAGGTCAAAAATGGCTTGGAAGTTGGTTGACTTTTGTTGATCAAAATCACATCCCTCTGATGACCTATAACTTCTCTGGACCATAACTTGAGTTCTATAAATCCAATCAAGGACTTCTAGTACTCCAATTAAAGCTAAGAACATCCTCTAAAAGTTCCATGTTGATAAAAAGTTGAGATGAAACTTGTATCTTGAGATAGGTGGTCTTGAAGTCAGGCCCTAAATAGGGGATTTTACCCTGAGAACCCTAATTTAGTAACTTCTCACTCACTTAACCCTTGATGAATTGAACTTGAAATAATGTCTCATATGTCTTCACACAACATCCTATAACCATAGAGACTTGGAATTGAGTTTTAATCTCCTTCAATTGTACAATTGACTGGGAACTAGCTAGATGGAACCCTAATCGCAACACCTTCAATTGTAATTCTTCACATCTGACACAAACACTTGGATGAGCTCTACAATGACCTTTAAGGAACTCCATGATCTCTCTCAACATCTCATACCCATAATAATGCATTCACAAACCCCTGATAATCTTCAACTGGCCTCCAAGTTAGAAGTTAATCCACATACATCCATCCTCTCTTCATAAGACCATTGTCCATCTCCTGATGACTTGATTACCATCCAAACTTGAGTAAAACCCCTTGCTTAGGCTTAGCCCTTTGAGTAGACTCCTCTTTATATACACAAGCTCTTGATCCCCTGTTCAATACAACATGTTATGCAATGTAAATGCTAGAAAGAAATGAAATGAAACATAAACCAAGTTAAGAAAAGGTTGGGCAAATTTTGGGGTGCAACAGTATGTTTCCTAGAAAGCCATAAAGGGAAGCATTTTCTCAGAATATCTTACTGAACAGCCGATTGAGGATTATCAGCTGATGAAGTTTGATTTTGCAGACGAAGAAGTCATGTTTTTGAATATGAAAGACTTTGATGAGCCTTTACCTGACGAGGGTCCTGAGATTGGGTTTCAGTGGAAATTAGTTTTTGATGAAGCCGTTAATTCATATGGTAATGGAATCGGTGCAATTATTAAAACTCCGCACAGTTCTCACATACCATTCACTGCCCGATTGACATTTTCCTGCACCAATAATGAAGCCGAGTACGAAGTGTGCATTATGGGTTTAGAAGAGGCCATTAATCTGAGGATCAAGAATCTAGATGTATACGGCGATTCAGCGTTAGCCGTCAATCAAATCAAAGGAGAGTAGGAAACTCATCAGGTCAACCTGGTGCCTTACAAGAATTATGCAATGAGACTGTTGCATTTCTTTGATAGAGTTGAGTTCCATCATGTGCCTAGGGCTGAAAATCAGATGGCGAATGCCTTGGCCACATTATCATCAATATATAAAGTGAATTTCTTGAATGAAGCTCCAACTATCACCATCACGCGTCTTGATAGACCCACTTTTGTGTTTGCAATTGAGAAGGTATCAGATGGAAAGCCTTGGTATTTTGATATCAAGCATTTTCGAAAGACTCAAGAGTACCCATCTGGGGCATCCATTAAAGATAAGAAGACTCTGAGGAGGTTAGCTGGTAATTTTCATCTGAGCAAGGATGAGGTGCTATACAGGAGAAACTTTGACATGGTCTTGCTGCACTGTGTTGACGAACATGAAGCAAACCTATTGATGGAGGAAGTCCACGAGGGTTTTTTCGGTACTCATGTCGGTGGACATGCAATGTCCAGAAAACTATTAAGAGTTGCGTATTATTAGATGACTATGGAATCTAATTGCTTCAAATACTCCAGAAAAAGCCACAAATGTCAGATTTTAGATGATAAGGTGCATGTTACACTTCCTCCTCTGAATGTGTTAACATCTCCTTGGACCTTTGCTATGTGGAGAATTGATGTGATCGGAAAGATTGAGCCAACTTCTTCCAATGGTCATCGCTTCATTCTGATTGTGATTGATTACTTTACGAAGTGGGTAGAAGCAACTTCCTTTGACAATGTCACAAAATAGGTGGTCGCCCGTGTCGCATCGCTGCGAAGAGGGGCCGGCAAGGACAAAAGAGTCACCATCATTCGTTATTTATCCCAAAGAGAGGGAAAGGAAATGATCAAAGAAAACATACGAAAAAGGGAAAAGACAGGTCATCGCAACCAAGTCTTGGGTTTGGGAGTCGGTTACACAAGGGGAAGGTATGAGCACCCCTCACGTCCATTGTACTCAATGGGATCCATGCTTGTTGTCTATCTAAAAGGGTGTTACGTTATAAGGCTGGCCACAGGGACAAAAGAAAAGAAAAGAGACTAGATAGAGCATCACCACTATATGCCTATGTACTCCCTCGTGCAATGGGAAAGTCAAAGTCAATGTAGTTCGGAAAACTAAAGGTGAAGGTGGGGGAAGGTTGCTCGCCAAGACCTCGCCGTCTTGTGCCTACATATCCTCGTCTGGTACGAGAAATCAGAGCAAACATAGTTCGGGCTGACACGACCACATATTGGTTCAAGTGTTTTAACTGAGTAGGGTTAAACCATCGTTCTAGCAGTTAGGTGTATTGCTGCTCGACCATTGGAGACGTAGGCGTTACCGGTTTGCGATAGAAACAAGAATTAACACACTCTTTTTGAAAATGATTTTCGATAAATCCCAAAGGATAAAAAGGTTTGATGTTTTGTTTTGTATTTTTTATGAAGAAGTGAATTGAGTTAAGTTTGTAACTCATGTTGCACTAAAGGCTATGACTTGAGAGCAAATGCGTCGCATATCGCCCAAAGGGCATACACTAAACAATCTAGACAGTTGAGAGGAAGCCCCTCAACTATCATTCCCCAAGTACTTAAGGCTCGTAGCATACAACACTTATTATCCTTTATTAGATGTCTTGAAGAAGTTTTGAGATGAGAAGAGAAGACACAAACTCTAAGGGGAAACTAATCAACCCTAATGATATCATGCAATGTGCTCCTAAGATTGAGATGAAGAGGGGACAAGACTATCCTAATGTTATCATGCTTGGATTGAACACTTAATGTCTCTCCTACTCCCATCCTAAACAGAGGGACTAGGAATCCTAAGGGATCATGGCAACAGACCAAGAAAACACAAAATAAATCAATCACAAAAGAGATGTAAGAAAGATATGAAGTTGACTTAAACAAGTCAAGGAATAAGGTAAACATGGTATGCAATTCTCAAATGATGCAACACAAACAAAAGATGATGCAAAATGACTTAAACAAGTCAAAGAAGGAGTGAGATGAAACGGGAGAAGTTACAATTCCTACAACCATTCAAACATCAATCACTTACACCAAAAGGTAAACAACAATGCATAAACAAAGATCATAATCAAATTGTAGATGGGAGAAAGAAGCTTGGGAAGCAAGCACATGAAAAGCATCTCAACCAAACTCAACAACATTGATGATGCAAAAAGAAGAAGCAAACAAGTGCTAAGAGATGATCCATCATTCAAGACAAACTCAAAGTATGGAAATGGACACCAAATTGTCTTGAATGATGATCCAAACTCAAGGGACAGAAGTGGGAACACAAGAAGGAAGTCCATAAACAACAATGGAAACAATGCACAAGCAAGCTACAAATCAAGGCAAAAGAAAGAACCAAAGTTCCATTCATATTCAACACTTAAAAACAAGTGGAATGCCTTAACTTTAAAGTGACTTTTAACACAAGCTACACAAGTATATGACCTACAAATATCAAAACAAGCAACTTAATCATGTCAAGAATGAGTATCAAGACTCATAAGGTGCATATGGGATCCAACAAAGTCATTTCCCAAAGGAACTAGGTCAACTAGTTTGTATGAATTTCATCTAGGGTGACTTGATTGCAAGGTTCACCAAAATTAGAAGAAATGTTCAATAAATCTCAAATAAAATATACAAAACAACCAAGTATGTTGGCAAACAGAGTCCAACGTATCAAAACCAAATTCAATTCAAGGCATCACCGAATGATTTGATCAACTAGGGTGCTCCACCTTATTGAATTATTATCGAGGGTAAAAAAAATCAAAGAAAAATGAAACAAAAAATGATCAAACCAAGACCAAAATTAGCCTTAAAGGTACCTCAATCCATCCTTTAAATGGTGAGGAAACCTCATTCATTGGTGATATAAAATGGTGGCTCAAGCATGGATGATCAAATAAAAACAATATTAAAAACCTTCCAATTGCAAAATTCAAATTAAATTGCAAAATAAAATAAAATCATAATTAAAAATTATGGAAAATTAATTAAGGTCTCAAGATGATGGAAAATATTTTTTGTGGAATTTTTGGACAGTTGTTGATATTTTTAATAATTAAAAATAGAAACATCAAATAAAAATAAAATAAAATAAATGGAAATGCAAGGGAGGTGAAATAGCAAAAACAGAATACAAAGGAAACAAGGCAAAGCGCGTTGGGCTCAGAAAGCTGGGGGGGGTGGATATCATTCCAAGCCCAATTGACCCAGACTCAGCTTACTACACGGAACAAACCGTTTCATTAAACGGACATGGAGTCAACAAGCCAACTGGACCAGGTCAAGCTAACAACAATCAAACACGCGCGCAGGTCAAAAATTCAAACCATGCCACATCAGATTATCACTTAAACATAATCAGACGTTGGAGCTAGGGCTCCGGTCGTCATCTCAAGTGAGCTCACCGGAGCTCAGGTGAAGATTCTCCATAAAAACTGTTGATCCTTATACCAATGGAAAGCTGAGCTTGCAAGGGTTTCAAATCCAAGATCCAAACATTAAAAAGGTTCGTGAAATAAGAGAATCGAAGGCTTGAAGTTTGAGATGCACATACAGAAACATGATCAAACATGAACAACAACTATGCAAACATGTCCTACTCAAGGTAGGGCTTCAAATGCAACCAGTATGAGCCTAAGTCATGGTCTAGAATGAGAGAATTAAGACATGGAAGCTTACTGAATGGAGCAACTCCGTTGCTTCTTCTCAAGCACGCAAGCTTCACTCTCTTGCTTCAGTTTCACTCTAAATGCTCCTAGGAAGAAGAATCAGGCTTCAATTTCAATTGATTTATAGAGAAAATTGGAATTCGAAGTTGGAAAATCCTTGAGAAATTTGAATCTTCAATTTCTCTCTCTAGCTCCAATTGCGCGTTCTGAGCTTCTAGGGCAGGCTCTTAGCTTATATATGATGGATTTGAATGTGTCATGCAGACCCATGAAGCCTCAGTTTTGAGATTTGAAAAAATGCCCAAAAAGAAACCTCCCTTTATGCACACGGGTTTTGCTTGCTTCACACATGATAAGTGCACTAATCTGCAGCATGTGAGGTGTATTTTGCATTTTAATTGAGCTGGGATTTTGATTTGGTCCACATTGTGAGTTTGAAGTGGAAACTTTTCCACGAAGGAACTTGAAAATGGCACATTTTCATGCCCTCTTGCACCAATCCAATTTGTGTAATCTTCTCATGATCCTATTATGACGTGAATTGATTCAAAATGAGTGAAAATTATGGCCTATAATGAATCCATCTCATGTCATGCTTAAAAGTTCAAATTCCACTTGAAAATCCTTTTATATGGCCATACAATTCCATGATTCAAATGATCCTTGAGCTCTATTATGTAAATGAGGCCCTTAGGAATATTTTCCATGTTGGTTGGAAGTACATTTGAGGTACACAAGTTCATGAAAATGACTTATGTAACAAATGACCTATAATGAAACTTTCTCAAAATACCATTGCCTTGTGAGGTCCATAACTTGAGTTCTACAAATTATATCAAGTACTTCTAGGACTTTTTGGAAAGCTAAGACCATGACGAACAACTTTCATGTTCACCTAAAGTTGAGGAAAAACTTGCTTCTAGGTCAAAAGTGCTTTGGAAGTGAATTGACTTTTAGTTGACCAAAAATAAGTTCATCTGAGACCCCTAACTTATTGGCATCATAATTTGAGTTCTACAAGCTAAATGGATGAGTTCTAAGGGGAAACTAATCAACCCTAATGTTATCATGCAATGTGCTCCTAAGATTGAGATGAAGAGGGGAGAAGACTATCGTAATGTTATCATGCTTGGATTGAACATTTAATGTCTCTCCTACTCCCATCCTAAACTGAGGGACTAGGAATCCTAAGCGATCATGGCAATATACCAAGAAAACACAAGACAAATCAATCACAAAAGAGATGTAAGAAAGAGATGAAGTTGACTTAAACAAGTCAAGGAATAAGGTAAACATGGTATGCAATTCTCAAATGATGCAACACAAACAAAAGATGAAGCAAAATGACTTAAACAAGTCAAAGAAGGAGTGAGATGAAACAGGAGAAGTTACAATTCCTACAACCACTCAAACATCAATCACTTACACCAAAAGGTAAACAACAATGCATAAACAAAGATCGTGATCAAAGTGTAGATGGGAGAAAGAAGCTTGGGCAGCAAGCACATGAAAAGCATCTCAACCAAACTCAACAACATTGATCATGCAAAAAGAAGAAGCAAACAATTGCTAAGAGATGATCAATCATTCAAGACAAACTCAAAGTATGCAAATGGACACCAAATTGTCTTGAATGATAATCCAAACTCAAGGGACAGAAGTGGGAACACAAGAAGGAAGTCCATAAACAACAATGGAAACAATGCACAAGCAAGCTACAAATCAAGGCAAAAGAAAGAACCAAAGTTCCATTTATATTCAACACTTAAAAACAAGTGGAATGCCTTAACTTTAAAGTGACTTGCAACACAAGCTACACAAGTATCTGACCTATAAATATCAAAACCAGCACCTTAATCATATCAAGAATTAGTATCAAGACACATAGGGTGCATATGGGATCCATCAAAGTCATTTCCCAAAGGAACTAGGTCAACTAGTTTGTATGAATTTCATCCTGGGTGACTTGATTGCAAGGTTCACCAAAATTAGAAGAAATGTTCAATAAATCTCAAATAAAATACACAAAACAACCAAGTATTTTTGCAAACAGAGTCCAACGTATCAAAATCAAATTCAATTCAAGGCATCACCAAATGATTTGATCAACTAGGGTGCTCCACCTT
Source organism: Lathyrus sativus (assembly GCA_963859935.3). NCBI lineage: Eukaryota > Viridiplantae > Streptophyta > Magnoliopsida > Fabales > Fabaceae > Lathyrus > Lathyrus sativus. The sequence goes on from OZ012736.1 coordinate 385,895,089, forward strand.
ATTGAATTATTATCGAGGGTCAAAAAAAGTCAAAGCAAAGTCAAAGAAAAAATGATCAAACCAAGACCAAAATTAGCCTCAAAGGTACCTCAATCCATCCTCTAAATGGTGAGGAAACCTCATTCGTTGGTGATATCAAATGTTGGCTCAAGCATGGATGATCAAATAAAAATATTATTAAAAACCTCTTTAATTGCAAAATTCAAATTAAATTGCAAAATAAAATAAAATCAGAATTAAAAGTTATGGAAAATTAATTAAGGTCTCAAGATGATGGAAAATATATTTTGTGGAATGTTTGGACAATTGGAGATATTTTTAATAATAAAAAATGGAAACAGCAAATAAAAATAAAATAAAATAAATGGAAGTGCAAGGGAGGTGAAATAGCAAAAACAGAATACAAAGGAAACAAGGCAAAGCGCGTTGGGCTCAAAATGCTGGGGGTGTGGATATCATTCCAAGCCCAATTGACCCAGACTCAGCTTACTACACGGAACAGACCGTTTCATTAAATGGACATGGAGTCAACAACCCAACTGGACCAGGTCAAGCCAACCACAATCAAACATGCGTGCAGGTCAAAGATTCAAACCATGCCACATCAGATCATCACTGAAATATAACCAGACGCTGGAGCTAGGGCTCTGGTCGTCTTCTCCGGTGTGCTCACCGGAGCTCAAGTGAAGATTATCCATAAAAACTGCTGATCCTTATGCCAACGGAAAGCTGAGCTTGCAAGGGTTTCAAATCCAAGATCCAAACATTAAAAAGGTTCGTAAAATAAGAGAATCGAAGGCTTGAAATTTGAGATGCACATACTGAAACATTATCAAACATGAATAACAACTATGCAAACATGGCCTACTCAACGTAGGGCTTCAGATGCAACCAGTATGAGCCTAATCCATGGTCTAGAATGAGAGAATTAAGACATGGAAGCTTACTGAACGGAGTAGCTCCGTTGGTTCTTCTCAAGCATGCAAGCTTCAGTTTCTTGCTTCAGTTTCACTCCAAATGCTCCTAGGAAGAAGAACCAGGCTTCAATTTCAATTGATTTGTAGAGAAAATTGGAATTCGAAGTTGGAAAATCCTTGAGAAATTTGAATCTTCAGTTTCTCTCTCTAGCTCCAATTGCGCGTTCTGAGCTTCTAGGGCAAGCTCTTAGCTTATATATGATGGATTTGAATGTGTCATGCAGGCCCATGAAGCCTCAATTTTAAGATTTGAAAAAATTCCCAAAAAGAAACCTCCCTTTATGCACACGTGTTTTGCTTGCTTCACACATGATAAGTGCACTAATCTGCAGCATGTGAGGTGTATTTTGCATTTGAATTGAGCTGGGATTTTGATTTGGTCCACATTGTGAGTTTGAAGTGGAAACTTTTCCATGAAGGAACTTGAAAATGGCACATTTTCATGCCCTCTTGCACCAATCCAATTTGTGTAATCTTCTCATGATCCTATTATGACGTGAATTGATTCAAAATGAGTGAAAATTATGGCCTATAATGAATCCATCTTATGTCATGCTTAAAAGTTCAAATTCCACTTGAAAATCCTTCCATATGGCTATACAATTCCATGATTCAAATGATCCTTGAGCTCTATGATGTAAATGAGGCCTTTAGGAATATTTTCCATGTTGGTTGGAAGTACATTTGAGGTACACAAGTTCATGAAAATGACTTATGTAACAAATGACCTATAATGAAACTTTCTCAAAATACCCTTGCCTTGTGAGGTCCATAACTTGAGTTCTACAAATTATATCAAGGACTTCCTGGACTTTTTGGAAAGCTAAGACCATGAGGAACAACTTTCATGTTCACCTAAAGTTGAGGAAAAACTTGCTTCTAGGTCAAAAGTGCTTTGGAAGTGAATTGACTTTTAGTTGACCAAAAATAAGTTCATCTGAGACCCCTAACTTATTGGCATCATAATTTGAGTTCTACAAGCTAAATGGATGAGTTCTAAGGGGAAACTAATCAACCCTAATGTTATCATGCAATGTGCTCCTAAGATTGAGATGAAGAGGGGAGAAGACTATCGTAATGTTATCATGCTTGGATTGAACACTTAATGTCTCTCCTACTCCCATCATAAACTGAGGGACTAAGAATCCTAAGGGATCATGGCAATAAACCAAGAAAACACAAGACAAATCAATCACAAAAGAGATGTAAGAAAGAGATTAAGTTGACTTAAACAAGTCAAGGAATAAGGTAAACATGGTATGCAATGCTCAAATGATGCAACACAAACAAAAGATGAAGCAAAATGACTTAACCAAGTCAAAGAAGGAGTGAGATGAAACGGGAGAAGTTACAATTCCTACAACCACTCAAACATCAATCACTTACACCAAAAGGTAAACAACAATGCATAAACAAAGATCGTAATCAAAGTGTAGATGGGAGAAAGAAGCTTGGGCAGCAAGCACATGAAAAGCATCTCAACCAAACTCAACAACATTGATCATGCAAAAAGAAGAAGCAAAGAATTGTTAAGAGATGATCAATCATTCAAGACAAACTCAAAGTATGCAAATGGACACCAAATTGTCTTGAATGATGATCTAAACTCAAGGGACAGAAGTGGGAACACAAGAAGGAATTCCATAAACAACTATGGAAACAATGCACAAGCAAGCTACAAATCAAGGCAAAAGAAAGAACCAAAGTTCCATTTATATTCAACACTTAAAAACAAGTGGAATGCCTTAACTTTAAAGTGACTTGCAACACAAGCTACACAAGTATCTGACCTGTAGCTAAATAAAAGCGAGCATCGAACCCGAAGGTCGGCTCAACACGAAGTTGAGAGGAGAATTCGTCAATTCCCAATCTGAAAGAAAAAATCTGTTGGGAAAATAATGAACTCAACCATACAAACTTCGTTGGGGAGACGTGGTGAGATAAACACATTTGTCAATGATCTTGCTGGAGGTCTGGATACCACACAAGCTCAATAAAAACACCAATACTTTCTTGGGTCTGAATACCGCAAAGGCTAAACGAACCATCATTGTCTGCTGTAGACACGCCTGAAAACACGAGGTAACAACCTGGCTTATGTCTCAAATGCATATGTTTGAATATGGCGTAATGCTCCATACGAAATGGAAATGCTACGCGTTTAGGAGGATGCTATGCACAATGCAAATGCAAAGGAACCACTCCAACAAAATAAATGTCGAAGAGACGAAAGCAACCCTATCGGGGAAAGAAAGGATATCCTAATTACGATTGGACTTTTGCTAGGAACAACAAGCCCTGGATGGCCTCCAGGAGAAATACTATCCTGAGTAATACTGCTCTAACAAGAACAAAAATCCACTCCGCTGGGAATCAACTCAAATTCTGTTGAGGAAAGTGCCCTGAATGGCCTACCAGAATATCACTCTTCTGGGGAACAAAAGACTCGGCTGGAAAAAAAAAGCAGCTAACTGTCGAGATCATCTCAACTCTACTAGGGAAATCAGCCCCGGATGGCATCCTAGAACACTATCCTCTTGGGCACGAAGCAAACCTGCTAGGAGTAGACGAATAAGATCTACTGGGAATCTGTCCCGAACTCTCTCTGCCAAGTATGATAAACAACCCACTTCAGCAACTCTGCCGGGGATTACTCAATAAGGGAATCAACATCGACCTCTGCTTGGGGAATGAGTCAACGACCTAGACTCTGAGGGAAAAGGAGTCAAAAACTTGGACTCTGTGGGAAAACGAAACTCTGAATCTGCTCCACTACTGGGGATAATCCCAAATCTGTCAGGTGAAGAGAACTTCAATCTCAACCTGCTGTGGGATAAGTGCATACATTCGATCTGCTGGGGATGGGTGTACACGCTCAACCTGCAAATGAACAAACAAACAAGATATCCTGCACAACGGAAACCATCTCGGTCATCATCTGTGACATCGTTCAAGAAAATTAAAGTTTTAATGATTATCAACGAAGCCCACAAGTTTATGTATGCAAAGTTTTATCAAAAACATCAGGCATTTGTTGCAAACAAAACAGTAAAAGCTAAAGCAGGAACAATAATTCACTGAATAATATATACTTCATTGATAAGTGGCCTGTAAATAGGCAGATTTTACAACAGATGCAACTCTTGAAAAGAGAAAGCTGCCTGCAAAAAATATACAGAAATGCAAAAAGATATACAAAATGTCGGCAATATGGTACAGGAAACCACCATGTGTCGATTCATCTATAACTCGCATGACTTCGATGCTTTTCCAATGCTCCATCCTCTGAAGAGACTGATTTGAACTGATGGCCCTCGGGTCCTCCTCTAATCCACTATGCTCTGAATATCACCATGCAGACCGTAATCATTTGCTTTTCAAATCCCTAACATTTGCCTGAATCGCCCTGGCGGGTGTTTGATTCACCGGGATACCCATTTTTGCCAAAGTCGCCTTTTCAGGTTTTCAACTTTGCGGGTTTACATCTTTTATTTTTATCCCTAACTTTTCCCCGAACCCATTATTTTTATGGTTCGCCGAGATGCCCCATTTTTGCCTGGATATTCTTTTTCTTTCCAGCGGGTCTCTTTTAAGAAAAGTATTTTTTAACTGCGTCTGCGCTCACAGGGGATGTGAAATCTTCACCATCCATGGTTGACATTATTAAGGCTCCTCCTGAGAAAACCTTTCGTACGACATATGGACCTTCGTAGTTGGGAGTCCATTTGCCCCTGTAATCTGTCTGTGGAGGGAGAATCTTCTTCAACACTAACTCGCTTGCCTAAGAGCTCCGAGGGCGCACCTTCTTATCAAAAGCTTTCTTCATCCTGCTTTGATACAAACGACCATATGCAATGGATGCCAGCCTCTTCTCTTCCATCAGGCTGAGTTGATTCAATATGCTCCTCACCCATTATGCTTCATCAAGCTTGACGTCAACCAGAACTCTCAAAGAAGGAATCTCGACTTCCAATGGTAGGACAACTTCCATACCATACACTAGTGCGAAAGGAGTTGCCCCAGTTGAAGTACGTACTGAAGTATGATATCCGTGCAATGCAAAGGGCAGTATCTCGTGCCAATCTTTGTAGGTCACAACCATCTTTTGCACAATCTTCTTTATATTCTTATTGGCCGCTTCAACAACGCCATTCATCTTCGGATGATAGGGAGAAGAATTATGATGCTCAATCTTGAAACTCTGGCACAGTTCATTCATCATCTTGTTATTCAAATCTGAACCATTATTAGTAGTGATCCTCTCGGGCATTCTGTAACGACAGATGATGTCCTTCTTGATAAACCGAGCTACGACTTGTTTGGTGACATTGGCATAGGAAGCTGCTTTAACCTATTTAGTGAAATAATCAATTGCCACTAAGATGAATCGATGCCCATTAGATTCGGTTGGCTCGATCTTGCCAATCATATCAATGCCCCACATGGAAAAGGGCCAAGGAAACGCCATGACATTCAAAGGACTTGGCGGCAATGAATCTTATCGGCATAAACCTAGCATTTATGGAATTTCTTCGCATACTTGAAGCAATCAGACTCCATAGTCAACCAATAATAGCCTGCCCTTAACAGCTTTTGAGACATGGCATGCCCGCCTGCATGTGTACCAAAGGCACCCTCGTGGACCTCTTCCATAAGCAAACCTGCTTCTTTTTCGTCCACGCATCTCAACAGAACTAATTCAAAATTTCTTCGGTAGTGTACACCATCTTAGTTCAGATAGAAATTTCCAGACAACCTCCTTAAGGTCTTCTTATCCCGGAGCGAAGCCCCAGGCGGATATTCTTGGTTCTTGAGAAAATTTTGAATATCATAGTACCATGGCTTTCCATCTGAAGCTTCCTCTATTGCAAATATGAATGTCGGCCTATCCAGGCGCGAGATAACAATTCTCGGAGTATCATTCCAATAGTTCAGCTTACACATTAAGGATAACATAGCCAAGGCATCTGCCATCTGATTTTCCGCTCTTGGCACATGATGAAACTTTACCCTATCAAAGAAAGGTAACATCCTCCTTGCATAGTTCATGTAGGGAATCAAATTAGGCTGATGAGTCTCCCACTCTCCTTTGATCTAATTGACCACGAAAGCTGAATCACCATAGATATCAAGGTTCTTGATTTTCAAATCAATCGCTTCTTCAATGCCCATGATACATGCTTCATATTAAGCTTCGTTATTGGTGCAGGGAAAAGTTAACCTGGCAGTGAATGGGATATGAGAACCATGGGGAGTCGTGATGATTGCCCCAATTCCACTACCGTATAAGTTAACAGCACCGTCAAAGATCATTTGCCATTGGGAGCTTTTCTCAAGACCTTCATTCGGTAATGGCTCATCGCAGTCCTTCATCTTCAAGAACATAATATCCTCATTATGAAATTCAAACTTTATTAGTTGATAGTCTTTGATTGGTTGCTCTACGAGATATTCAGACAGAACACTCCCCTTAATAGCCTTTTGGGAGACATATTAAATGTCGTATTCTGTCAAAACCATCTGCCATCTGGCAATCCTTCCCGAAAGTGCTTATTTTTCGAACACGTACTTAATCGGATCCATCTTCAAAATTAGCATGGTTGTGTGGTTTAGCATGTATTGTCTTAGGTGTTTGGCAGCCCAAGCAAGTGCGCAACATGTCTTTTCCAACATTGAGTACCTGGACTCACAATCTGTGAACTTTTTACTCAAGTAATAAATAGCATGCTCTTTTCTTCCCGTCTCGTCGTTTTGATCGAGAACACAACCCATGGAATTCTCAAGAACCGTTAAATAAATTATTAATGGTCTTCCAACGACTGGAGGCATCAGTATCGGAGGCTCCTGCAAATACCCTTGTATTCTTTCAAACGCTCTTTGGCAATTTCCATTCTAGACCACCGCTTGATCTTTCTTTAACAATTTGAACATTGGTTCACACGTGGCTGTGAGGTGAGATATAAACCTTGCAATGTAGTTCAATCTACCCAAGAAGCCACAAACCTCTTTCTCAGTCTTCGGTGCTGGCATTTCCTGAATTGCTTTTATCTTTGCAGGATCGACCTCGATTCCTTTTTCACTGACTATGAACCCCAGTAACTTTCCTGGCCGTACACCAAAAGTGCACTTGTTCGGATTCAACCTCAACCTGAATTTCCTTAACCTCTCAAACAACTTCAGAAGATTCATCAGATGCTCCTCCTTCGTTTGTGACTTTGCGATCATGTCATCAACATAGACCTCGATCTCATGATGAATCATATCATGAAACAAAGTCACCATTGCCCGCGGATAGGTTTCCCCTGCATTCTTCAATCCAAAGGGCATTACCTTGTAGCAAAACGTCCCTCGCGACGTGATAAAAGTCGTTTTCTCCATGTCCTCCGGAGCCATCTTGATCTGGTTATATCTGGAGAAACCGTCCATGAAGGAAAACACTGAATACTGAGCAGTATTGTCAACAAGCACATCAATATGGGGGAGTGGGAAATCGTCTTTTGGGCTCACTATGTTTAGATCACGGTAATCTACACACATCCTTACCTTACCATCCTTCTTTGGTACAGGTACAATGTTAGCGACCCACGGCGAGAAATCTTGCGTCTAACTGCTTCTGGACCTCTTCTTTGATCTTAACTGCCATGTCCGGTCTGGTTCTTCTTAGCTTCTGTTTCACAGGTGGACACTCTTCACGAAGAGGCAAGTGATGAACCATAATATCCGTATCAAGTCCGGGCATATCTTCGTATGGCCGAGCAAAGACATCCTTATACTCTCGGAGCATTTCAACCAGTCTTTGTTTGACGTCACTCTACAATGCAGCCCCTATCTTGGCTTCCTTTCTGGCTTCCTCAGTGCCCAAGTTGATGACCTCAATTTCCTCCTGATGAGGCAGAATAACCTTTGCTTCCTGTTTCAGTAGCCTGACGAGCTCTTCAGGCAGGTCTTCGTCTTCCTCAATCTCTTCTTTAGCTTTAAAGATTGGATTATCAAAGTCATACCGAGTCATAGACGAGTCTGAGTCGGTGGTATCTGCAATGTGAAACCTGCAATGATGATGATTTAATGCTTAAAATAATATGCAAATAATCACAAACCACATTGCCATTTTATTGTTAAAATAAAACAAGAAAAACAGAGATCACAATATTTGAATGCAAGAAAAACTTCCTTTGATTAATGACAAAACAATTGTTCAAACATAAAAGATAAGGCCCTTCAGACAAAGACCAATATGCTCTGGGTAGAACACAGGGCTACACATAATCAAGAAAAACAAATCATTACTTCTCACTAGTCACTTGGACGACTTCCTTGGTGGTCCAGTTGTTCAAGCTCTGGCCAGGAACACATGGCTGAATCCATGCATCCATGTCGCAGTCACTATCCCCTTCTTCGTCGGACACGACATTGATCTGATCAAAAATCACCCCACCACTAGTGAAATGGACTGGTCCCCTGTAGCGCGGAGCGCTCTGTGGAGAGGTAGAAGATGGGATGTACCTCAGTCCAAACTTGTCCTACTTATTGGGGATGCTCAAAACTTGCCCCCATCCCTGATATAATCCAGACTTCACCACTGCCTGCGCCTCCTTAAAAGAGGACATAGCAACCTCAGATATTCTACTCACAACTGGCGCCTTCTCCTTAATCTGGATGGTTTCAAAAGCTTGGCATAACGTTTTGTGAATCTCACCGTCAACTTCTACATATTTGAATGAACACAAATGGCTTATCATAATATCCTCTTCATCACAAACAGTAACAATGTTACCGCCCACCATATATTTCAGTTTCTGGTGTAGAGTTGACGTTACCGCTCCCGCCAAATGGATCCAAGGTCTTCCCAAAAAACAACTATATGCTGGCTGAATATCCATAATGTAAAACACAACATCAAAAACTTCTGGTCCCACCTGGATTAAAAGAGTCACTTCTCCGAAAACGGACCTTCTTGTCCCATCAAATGCTCGTATAACCAAATCAGTTGGGGTGCACATTACTCCCTGGGTGTCCAGCTTCATCAAAGCTATCTTGGGAAACACATTAAGTGAAGACCCAGTGTCCACCAGCACATGCGACAGTACAGCCCCTCTGCATTCAATGTAAATATGCAGCGCGTGATTATGGTCTCTTCCTTTAGGCGTTAAATCAAGATCAGTAAATCCTAGCCCATTCCCAGCGTTGACGTGTGCCACGAATCCTTCTAGTTGATTAATAGAAATTTCTTGTGGCACGTACGCGGTACTCAGAATCCTTAACAAGGCATTCCGATGTGCCTCAGAGCACAGAAGTAGAGATAAGATTGAAATCTTCGACGGAGTTTGTTGCAAGTGGTCTACAATCTTATAATCACTTTTCTTGATCAAGCGCATAAACTCTTCTGCGTCTTTCAACAAAGCTTCTTTCTTACCACTCTGAGAACTCTCTTCAACCACAACTTTTCCTTTTCCCTTATCGGCCCTCTCAGCATTCGCTTTCGGAGGTGAAATTACTCTTCCGCTTCTGGTTATTCCACCGGTTCCTACCAAATTATCAACAGAATCCAATGGTGAACTCCTCAACTCCTGCTTTTGTCCATTTCAAAAGACTTCAGCCCCATAATTCCAAGGGATCGCCTTGGTGCTTTCGTAGGGCACATGCCCTACTTTAGTGATTATAATGGTGCGTGGCCTTGGCGGCGCAGAAATAGTGATTGTTTTGTAAGGAATGGAAATTGTAGCCACTTCATCCTTCTCTTAAGCAATTACTTTCTCTCTTTTTTCTACCAAAACTCTATCAAACTGCATAACACCGTCATCCATCAACCTTTGAACATGACCCTTCAATTTTTCACATCCCTCAGGATGGGTTAAAAAACTTGTGCAGTCTCTGTCACAACCGGGAATGCTCCTCCGCTCAACAAATTATCCTTCACAAAACTCATCGGAGTTTTCAGTTCTTCAACATCGGTCACCAGATTCAAACCTTCCTCCACAATAATGGCTATTACCCCAGCCGCTCCATGATAGGCATGGGATTTTGCACAATGTTAGGCGCGTCATGTGAAAAATTGATAGCTTTGCAGTCGATAAGGTCTTGCACCTTATGCTTGAAGGCTTTACAATTATCAATGTTATGGCCGGGAGCACCGGAATGAAAGTCACACCTGGAATTAGCATCATACCCTATGGGTGGTGCGCCGGTTAAAGGAGCTAGCGTCCTTTTCTGGATCAACTGTAATTGCATCAAATGTTATAGTAACTGCGAGTAAGGCGTCGGCGGTGCATCAAATTGTCTGTTCACTGCTCTTCCCCGATCTTGGAATTGTTGCGGTGCGTAATTTTGTTGTTGTTGTGGTTGTTGTTATGGTGGTACAACTGGAATTGTAATGCTTGATACCTGAGGTTGCTGTTGACGATATTGCTGACTTCTGTTCTTATTTTTTCTTCGGAAACCTGATATTGCATTTGTTTCCCCTTCTCTCTTCTTATTTCCAAAACTTTTCTTACCTCCTTCAGCTTAGGATCCTTCTCCAGCCTGTATCTTTCCCAGTTTGATTCCGTTTTCAACTCGCTCACCTGTAATGGTCAAGTCAGAAAAACTACCCGACATATTTCCTATCTACTTCTCATAATCCACTCCCGGCAGTGTAGCAACAAACATGTCAATCAGCTCTCTCTCCACCATAGGAGGTTGAACTCGCGCTTCCAGCTCGCGCCATCTTTGGGCGTATTCCTTGAAACCTTCATTACTCCTCTGTGATAAGTTCTGCAACTGTACCCTGTTTGGCGCCAAATCACTGTTATACTGATAATGCCTAACAAAAGCTTCACCTAAATCCCTCCAACTTCTAATGTTAACTGGCTCTAAGCCCATATACCATTCCAGGTATGGACCAGAAAGACTATCCTAGAAGAAATGCATGGGAAGCTTCTCGTCGTCGGAGTATGCAGACATCTTTCGGTAATAAGAGCAGAGATGCACCCTAGGATAGGTTATCCCCTTATACTTATCGAAGTCTGGAACCTTAAACTTCGGAGGAATCTTCAGGTCTGGGATCAGCCCCAGATTTGACATATCTAGACCCAACGAGTTTTGATTTTCAAAATTCATCTTTTCCTCTATCAGCTTAAACCTTCTGTCTGCGTCAGATTGCAGACCAGCACCAAGCTCCCTCATAGAGAAAACATCATCTTGGTCATCCTCATCTCACTGAGGGCCAGCGTTTCCATGTACAGCACATATTGGTGCAGGAATAGGGATTCCAGTTTGATTACCTCCGCCCGGAGGAATAACAGTTGTTGGGATGGCAGTGGAATGATGGGTGACATTGTCAGCTGTAGGAGGTATAGCAGCAGCTCCTCCATGTAGAACCCCATTCCCGTCAACCCTTGCAATCAAAGGTTGCACCAGTGTTCTCAGTTGTTCCTGGCCGTTGGCGAACCCTAGCATCATATCCATGAACAGGGCCATACGGCCATGGAACTCCTGCAGCTCGAGTTAAATTTGGTCCATAGCTTTGCGTTGATTTCCCCTGGTAGATTAGCGATGAATCGTCTAGTTTTCAATCCTGAAACAAGGCTGAACAAACCGCAAAAAAGATAAGGTTAACAGATCCCAAAACACCAGTGATGCAAAATGAGAAATGATGCAGTATGCAGACATGCACATATGATTCAGGGAAATTTTCTCCTTGATTGTAGTTTCACGGGAACAATAGGATAATGAAGAACCAATAGATAAGGTCATACAATCTTCTCATAAATAAAATGAGAACCAGAGTCAATACACAGCACATCACCGAGGAAGTACAACATAATCAAACACGACCCCATCCAACAATCTTGGTGATGGTCGAGATATAACAACAAATACAAAGAGAGGAAAAACAATCAAGTACGACAGCGAGCCTGGAACTCTTCCAATAACTCCTTCGTATCATGATGGTCTGGCCTAGAAATCAATCCTTAAATGAGAAACTCCCTCTGACCGATGGTATCCTGCAAGCCCTGAGCGTAATCTTCCCAGGCGCCTTCCCCAAATGCTTCTTCAAGCTTAGGCCTCTTCAGATCTGCTCTTAATTTGTACTCTTCCAACCTTGCAAGAGATTCATTCAACTTGTGGTCACTTTCGCATCGGCATGAGGATTCAACTATAGATTTCTCATCTTTCACCTAGAGTTAAGCCTTCAACCTGACAATTTGTTGCCGCAATCCATCTTCCCGTTCTTTGTTGTTAGTCAGAATAATGTTCCATTGAGCATTGAATTTAGATATCTCTAGTTGTGCTCTTTCTAGATCCTTCTTCTTATCTTTGAGGATGTCACTAGCACTCTTCAAGTCTAGGCCCACTCGCTCCCGGGCGCGAATCTCCTCTGTTAGCTCTTTGCCCATCTTGTTCACCAGCTCTGTCTGCTTCTTGGATGAGTAGGTAGCTTGATTCTTTTCTCTTCTGAGCTGCATAATTTCCGTTTCCAACTCCTCGTTTGCCTTGCGTAAATCCTCCTTTTCGGCCCACAGTTGATTGTATTTCTGAATATCAATTGTTGCTGGTTCTTCAATCATCAAGGGATACAAAGGTTCTCGGGCTGGAAATGGTAACAACAATCTCTCAACTCTTTCCTGAATCCAAACCACATAAGGCTCATAGGCTATGCTATCGCTCTTTCCCAAAGAAGCCTTCCCCTTTTGGTGAATTTTACTCCAAGCCTTTTCCAATCTGATCAAGGTCTCATTATCAATCAAACTGGTGAAATACAGAGATTCCTGTATTTCTTCTTTCTTCGGAGGTTCCCTTAGAGCATAACCAAATTGCCTCACTGCAAGAGCTGGATTGTAGTTAATACCACCCTTTCTTCCAATCAAAGAGACATTAGGAAAACCACCACAACTAAAGATTATCTCTGTACCCAAGAAGTCTCGGTTAAACCATACAATGTCCTCAGAAGTTAACCCCATAAGCCTCTTTGACCAATCAGCGGTGTCTGAGATGTTTACAAATGGACCAAACTTAGGAAGATGACTCATAAACCATCTATACAGGAGAGGTACATAGCAGGAGGCATTCTTTCCCCTCCTATTCTCATTCTTGTAATGCATAGAGTGATACGCATCCCCTAAGAGTGTCGGCACAGGATTCTTCGAGACAAAAATATGGAAAGCATCCAAGTCCACAAAGTCTAGAATGTTTGGGAACAGTATTATGCTGTATGTGCAGAGTGCCAAAATATCATTAAAGACAATCCAACATCCTTCCTTTGCAAAATGTTGAGATCTACCAACCAAGAAAGGCAATGGGAAACCAGACATTCCATTCCTCATAACCAATTTCCCTTCCAACTCAGAAGCATCTAGATAAAGTGAATTTGCAAGCATAGTTAAGTTAGGCTCTATTTCAGAATGATAAAAAGGCATCTGATCCAGAATAGGAACCCCTAACAACGTGGCAAGCTCCTCCAGAGTAGGCATTAATACATAACCAGGGAAAGTGAAACATCTCAATTGAGGGTCATAGAACTGATGCAAGGTGTGAAGACCTCCTAACTCAAACACTGAAGCTTTACAGACACAGCCTAGAAGCTTCCCATACTCTTTCTTGAAATCTTTCATCACACTGTAATCAGCAGCAGAAATCAAACTGAGTAGAGACCCTATATCTGGTGTTGGAAACTTATACACAACTGTCTTCTTAAAACAAACCTCCATGTCAGCAGGGAATTGGTTTACTAGAATCGAGAGAAGAATATGCACTGAAACATAAATACATGTCAATATTAATATGAAAATGAGAACGCAAATGCAACAGGGGATCAAGATTGCTGTGTTGTTGACTGAGATGAACCAACGCTTCGCTCCGGCGAGAAAATATCAGAACACCTCACAATATTAGAGATCAAAGGTTTGCACTAATAAGAAATCTGGGTAGGTTGGAGGCCAAGTTTCCTGCATAAGCCTCCCCACTCACAAGTATGAACCAATCTCTAATAAGGTTTGGCATCCTATGCGGTTGTCAGCGTCACAGACTTTCGAGAAACGATGATACGTTCACCATTTTTGGTTTAGCATCATAGTCTAACGAAGCGGCCTCACTTAGCTGACTTCCAAATGATCGGTCCCCAAAGTCGACAATCCTCAGATCCAACATCCTCTCAACTATCCAAAACAGACTAGAAAGGTAGTTATCAAAGAGAATCTCATATGAGCGCGAATTTCGTGAGAACTAGTGCATGCCAAACATACAGGTTCATCACTACTTTCCACTTCAAATTCTAGGGTTATACTCGAGCCTGGGTTTTGGTTTATCCCATAGTGGAACATTCCCACCCAACAGCACAACAATATGATAATATAAATGCTGAAAATAAAATGCAAATGCAGTAAAGTACAAATGCATCATATATGCACATATATACACACTCCAAAGATAAACAAACAAGCGCTAGGATTGACTCGCATAGGGGATGGGAATTATCCCCAGCAAAATCGCCAGTTGTTGCATCGCTACGAAGAGGGGCTGGCAAGGACAAAAGAGTCGCCACTGTTCGTTATTTATCCCAAAGAGAGGGAAAGGAAATGATCAGAGAAAACCAACGAAAAAGGGAAAAGATAGGTCATCGCAACCAAGTCTTGGATTCGGGATTGGTTTACACAAGGGGAAGGTATGAGCACCCCTTACGTCCGTTGTACTCAACGGGATCCACGCTTGTTGTTTATCTAAAAGGGTGTTAAGCTATAAGGCTGGCCACAAGGACAAAAGAAAAGAAAAGAGACTCGATAGAGCATCACCGCTCTATGCCTACGTACTCCCTCGTGCAATGGGAAATTTAGAGTCAACGTAGTTCAGAAAACTACGGGTGAAGGTGGGGGAAGGTTGCTCGCTAAGACCTCTCCGTCTTGTGCCTAAGTATCCTCGTCTAGTATGAGAAATCAGAGCAAACGTAGTTCGGGCTGACACGACCACAGATTGGTTCAAGTTACCTGTTTGCGGTAGAACCAAGAGTTAACACACTCTTTATGAAAATGGTTTTCAATCAATCCCGAAGGATAAAAAGGTTTGATGTTTTGTTTTGTGTTTTTTATGAAGAAGTGAATTGAGTTAAGTTTGTAACTCATGTTGCACTAAAGACTATGACTTGAGACCGATTGCGTCATATATCGTCCAAAGGGCATACACTAAACACTCTAGACAGTTGAGAGGAAGCCCCTCAACTATCATTCCCCAAGTACTTAAGGCTCATGGCCTACAACACTTATTATCCTTTATTAGATTTCTTGAAGAAGTTTTGAGATGAGATGAGAAGACACAAACTCTAAGGGGAAACTAATCAACCCTAATGTTATCATGCAATGTGCTCCTAAGATTGAGATGAAGATGGGAGAAGACTATCCTAATGTTATCATGTTTGGATTGAATACTTAATTTCTCTCCTACTCCCATCCTAAACAGAGGGACTAGGAATCCTAAGGGATCATGGCAATATACCATGAAAACACAAGATAAATCAATCACAAAAGAGATGTAAGAAAGAGATGAAGTTGACTTAAACAAGTCAAGGAATAAGGTAAACATGGTATGCAATGCGCAAATGATGCAAGACAAACAAAAGATGAAGCAAAATGACTTAAACAAGTCAAAGAAGGAGTGAGATGAAATGAGAGAAGTTAAAATTCCTACAACCATTCAAACATCAATCACTTACACCAAAAGGTAAACAACAATGCATAAACAAAGATCATAATCAAAGTGTAAATGGGAGAAAGAAGCTTGGGCAGCAAGCACATGAAAAGCATCTCAACCAAACTCAACAACATTGATCATGCAAAAAGAAGAAGCAAACAAGTGCTAAAAGATGATCCATCATACAAGACAAACTCAAAGTATGCAAATGGACACCAAATTGTCTTGAATGATGATCCAAACTCAAGGGACAGAAGTGGGAACACAAGAAGGAATTCCACAAACAACAATGGAAACAATACACAAGCAAGCTACAAATCAAGGCAAAAGAAAGAACCAAAGTTCCATTCATATTCAACACTTAAAAACAAGTGGAATGCCTTAACTTTAAAGTGACTTGCAACACAAGCTACACAAGTATATGACCTACAAAAATAAAAACCAGCACCTTAATCATATCAAGAATGAGTATCCAGACTCATAAGGTGCATATGGGATCCATCAAAGTCATTTCCCAAAGGAACTAGGTCAACTAGTTTGTATGAACTTCATCTAGGGTGACTTGACTTGCAAGGTTCACCAAAAATAGAAGAAAAGTTCAATAAATCTCAAATAAAATACACAAAACAACCAAGTATATTGGAAAACAGAGGCCAAAGTTTCAAAACCAAATTCAATTCAAGGCATCACCAAATGATTTGATCAACTAGGGTGCTCCACCTTATTGAATTATTATCGAGGGTCAAACAAAATAAAAGTAAAGTCAAACAAAAAATGATCAAACCAAGACGAAAATCATCCTTAAAGGTACCTCAATACATCCTTTAAATGATGAGGAAACCTCATTCATTGGTGATATCAAATGGTGGCTCAAGCATGAATGATCAAATAATAACAATATTAAAAACCTCTCCAATTGCAAAATTCAAATTAAATTGAAAAATAAAATAAAATCAGAATTAAAAATTATGGAAAATTAATTAAGGTTTTAAGATGATGGAAAATATTTTTTGTGGATTTTTTGGACAATTGGAGCTATTTTTAATAATTGCAAATGGAAACAGCAAATAAAAATAAAATAAAATAAATGGAAATGGAAGGGAGGTGAAATAGCAAAAATAGAATACAAAGGAAACAAGGCAAAGCGCGTTGGGCTCAGAAAGCTGAGGGTGTGGATTTTTTTGCTTTTTGATCCATTTTGATGATTTGGATCTTTGTGATTTGTGATTTCAGTGTTTGATTGTGTTTACACGATGCTTGATCATTCTTTCTTGATGATAATTTCGTGCTTGATTGATATCATGTTCATATGGATGATTGGAGAAGTTGTTGATGCTGAAAACTAATTTTAAAAACTGATTTTCTGCTTCTTGTTCAGTCATAACCGGTTACTTTATATAGGGTAACCGGTTACCTTATCAAATTTCATGTTTCTGGGCAGTTTTTCATCAAGTAACCGGTTACCTTATATAGTGTTACCCGTTACTCTGGGCAGATTGCCTATTTTTTGATCATTGATGATTATGTTGATGAACATTGTGATGCATGATTGCATTTGTTTTATTTTCTGCTTCGTTGCATGTTTGTTTGATCGGTTGATCATCCAATTTAATTTGAAAAGAACATGTTGATCTTGATGATTCCTGTTGATGCATTATTGTTGATCGATTATGTTTGATTGGTGAAGCATGTCCATTGTTGCATGATATCTACCCATGATTGGTGTTTGTTCTTGATTAATTACATTTAAGCTTGCTTGCTCCATACTTTCCACAGTTGTCCATGCTTTGAACTTGCATGACGTCTTTGTGTTACTTGCTTGCTGCCTGGCTTTTCACACTTGTTTTTATGCTGAAACATGTGATGTTATATGTTGTCTTGCTTGTGTGCTGGATTTTATTATTGTCTTGTGCAGGAGGCACTGTTGTAGTTGTTGTTTTTACCTTGTTTTCTTACTATTTGCCTTGTCTTTGCATGCTCCCCTAGGATTCTTATTCTAATTTAAATTCCGATTAAATTTGGAGTAAGATAGACATTAGGAGTTTAATCCATGCATGATAACAAGTAGGCTAGTCCCTTATAACCTTAACCCTAGGTCCATCTCTTGCATGCTAACATTAGGATAGAATCTCCTTTCGCATCCCAACTTTAGAACCGCTTTGCATGACAACGTTAGGGCCGAGTTTTCCCTTAGACCTTCCGTGCGTCTCTCTTCTCATCTCAAAATACATTTTAACTCATCTAATAAATACGACGAACATTGTATGCTACGATCCTTAAGCACGTGGGAAATGATGAGTGAGGGTCTCCTCTCGCTTGTCTAGAGTGTTTTGTGTACGTCCCATCTGGGGGCAATATGCAACGCATTCGTTCCTATGTCATAGTCTTTAGTGCAACGTGAATCAAAAAGCAAACTCAATCCGCTTCACTAAAACTCACAAACAAAAGTCAAACCTTTTATCCTTCGGGATTCTTGTTTCAAACTTCATTTTCAGAAAAGAGTACGTTACTTTTCCATTCTACCGTAAACGAGAATCGACCCTAACTGCAGGAATAGGAGTTTAATATCACTCATAAAAAAACACTTAACCAACATGTGGTTTCATTTACTTGAACTATGTTTGCTCTTATTTCTCATACCAGATTAGGATATGTAGGCACAAGACGACGACGTCTTGCACGAGGGAATACATAGGCATAGGGTGGCGATGTTCTATCGAGTCTCTTTATTTTTCTTTTGTTCTCATTTTCGTTCAGCTTTAGCTTATAGATAAACATACCCTTTAATTAGACAACAAGCATGGATCCGTTGAGTAAAATGGATGTGAGGGGTGATAATACCTTCCCCTTGCATAACCGACTCTCGAACCCAATATTTGGTTGCGTTGACCTTGACTTTTCCCATTCTTCATGTTTTTATTGATTGTTTCCTTTCCCTCTCTTTGGGATAAATAACATTTGGTGGCGACTCTTCTGTTCTTCCGCCAGGTGTTTTTCGCAGTTGCGAAAACAAGAGATAGACCAAGAAGAGTCATCAAACCACCTCAATGACTTGGGTATGCAGATATCATAGTGTATGCCTTAATCTAGGCAAGTTAGGTTCTAGATGAAGAACCTAGAGTCTATAAGGAAGTTATGAGGATTCGAAATAGGATTAAATGACTGAAGGCCATGGATAATGAGATGAAGTCTCTTCATGATAACCACACTTGGGAATTGATCAAGAAACCTGCTGGAGCTAGGTTAGTCAGTTGCAAGTGGATTTTCAAAGTTAAGGAAGGAATCAAAGGAGTAACGTCAAAGAGATATAAGGCAAGATTGGTCGCAAGTGTAACGCCCGGAACTACTTTCCGGATTAACGACTGACCCTACAAACCAACACGGGTCTTTTTAGCATGCTTTTTCCTCACTCACATGCTTTATGGGAAACTTTCTAGAAGGTCACCCATCCCTAAATTGCTCCAAGTCAAGCACGCTTAACTGTGGAGTTCTTATGGAACGGGCTACTAAAAAGAAGATGCATCTTGTTGGTATAGGTAGTACCAATTAATCCTTATAAGCCTTTCTTTAACCATGCAGTCTCATACCTGGGCAGCCTTAAGATCCCTCTCATTCCGATATGAATTCGGTTTTCCCCTAGAAGCTGCTAGGAGTATCTCATTGTCATGCCTCATGCATCGACAACCACTCCCTCGCCCTTAGGTGTTACATGTAACCACTCTCAGCCCTCTTCGGCCTCGGGTGTTACATGCCCACCAGCTTCCGCTTGGTTCGTCCCCGAACCACATCGTACTGGGAGAGGTCTGGCTCTGATACCATTTGTAATGCCCCATACTGCTTTCAGGATTACCGATTAACCCCACAAACCATCACAGGTCTTTTCAGCATGCTATAAAGAAGGTTTCGACTTTAATGATGTGTTCTATCCTGTTGTGAAGCACGGGGTCCATTAGTATGTTACTTGTCATGCTGGCATAATTTGTTCTATCTGTATATTTGTAAATATTTGTATATATATGCTTTTGCTTGGGTTTTCTATATCCAGGGTTGTTATATTGAATGGTGAGATAAGTCCTAACCCGGAATTGAGCATACACCTATGATAGGATTGTGGTATAATCAATAGTTAGCTATTGGGAGTAGTCCTAACATGTCTAGCATATGATAACCATGCTCAGTGGAGGCCCCTTTGGGATTTCTAGTGTCTAATTTGAGTAGTCGCATTGGCATCACTTTTTCCGACCTAGGAGTTCGTGAAGTTGAGGACCTTTAGTTACCATTCACCCTCTTTTCCTTTTTAGGATGTAGTACAGTGATTATCAAGGTGTAAATTTGTGATGGTTGTCATGCGATACTACACTCAGACGAGTTTATCTTGAGAATATTATTAGCCCACGAGTAGTCGTGTAAGCTGATAATATCCGAAAGATTTATCAATGACTCTAGGAACTTTGTTAGAACCCATTGTGTAGGTACTTTACCCCTAGTACACACCCTGTGGTTGGTTCTTTACCCAGACTTCATGCTGTGATCTTGAACCTTTGATCTCGTTATCTGTGGTTTGCATCCTGTGTTGCATCGCATTGCATATCATTTTCATCTTTTGCGTGATCCTTTGCATACCATCTATTTATCCAGCGACTCATGTCTAGCTGTCTCTATCTTCCAGTGTACCTGTTAGTCATCAAGCTGATTCCTCGACATTGATATCGGACTAGAGCAAATTACTGACGAAGGATGTTATAGCAAGAAGTACAAAATGCAGAGATTCGAATGGAGATCGATGATTTAAAATCAGGCACGTCTAAGCTCACCGAGATGCTCTAAGTCCTGATTGCCGGAGGAGAGAAATCTGAAAGGAATGTCATTCAGGAAGTTTCAGACACTGATCCTCCACCTGTTCAAATGCCACCTTCAACTTGGCCGAGTTTTCTTTACCTCATAACTTCTCTCAATCTATTGCATCTGCTGATATGATTGGTCATACTTCCAGACCAGTTTTTCAAGCTCCAGTCTTTGCTGAGCCTAGACCCGTGGTCCATACTATTACCCAGACTGCCCGAGCTCCCTTTAAGAACCTTCTCTATGAGTACAATCCTGCCATTGCTCAAGGTGAAGACCATGAAGATTTTGTTGAGCCTGACGTTGTCCGTGAACCATTTCAGATCATATATAAGAGACTCAAAGTCGTTGAGGGTACTGACTTCTTCAATGTGGATGCAAACAACATGTGCTTAGTTTCTGGCCTTGTTATGTCTTCTAAGTTCAAAACTCCTGAGTTCATAAAGTACAAGGGTCACTCTTGTCCAAGAGCTCATCTAGTCATGTACTTCCGAAGGATGGCTGCTTATACTAACAATCAGAAATTGCTCATCCATTGCTTTTAGGACAATTTGAGTGGCGCCTCTCTCAAATGGTATATGAACCTTGAACAGAATAATCTCCACTGCTTCCAAGATCTTGCCATGGCTCCGGATCCTTTTATGAAATATAATCTTGACATGGCTCCGGATCGTCACCAACTATAGAATATGTCTCAGAATGATAAAGACTCGTTCAAAGAATATGCTCAACGGTGGAGAGAGTTAGCTTCCCAAGTTGAACCCTCTCTAATGGAGAAGGAGCTGACTGGAATGTTCATAGACACCCTATCCCCTTTATATTGGGAGAATATGATTGGGAGTGTCTCCTAAAGCTTTACAGATCTAGTAACTATTGGCCAGAGATTGGAAGAAGGTATGAAGAATGGTAAAGTATATAAGGATGCTGAATCTTCCAATGGTGCGATGAAATCCTTTGGGACCTTCTATAGTAAGAGAGAAGATCAGACCAATGTTGTTGTGGCTGAAGTGAGGAGGCCTCGTCCCCAACCTCGGTATAATCACCCTACTTCTGCTGCCATCGCTCCTGTTGTTATTGTGCCATGACCATCACAAATTCCTCAACGTTCAGCTGCTGGATAGAACCAGTATCAGAATAGGAATCAATTTGATCCTATTCCCAGAAACATACAGAACTTTATCCTGACCTGGTTCAAAAAGGGTTGATCACTACAAGGACTCTGCAACCTCCTCTTAATCCTCTTCCAGCTGGATTTAGATCTAATCTCCACTATGCATTTCATGAGGGCGCCCCGGGCCACGACTTGGAGAATTGTTATGCATTGAAAACCAGAGTGTGTGATTTGGTTAAAACTGGAATCCTTAATTTTAAGGATAGCCATCCGAATGTCCAGAACAATCCCTTGCCAGCGCATCAAAAGTGAAGCTTCAGTCGACTTCAGCAGACTATCTTCCTAAAAGCCAGTGTTTTAGACAATACAACTCATCCTTGTTAATTATTAGTCACTAGGCCTATTGTTTGTCATTGTTTGTACTTTCCTTCATTTTGTATAAGTTGTTTGCTTTTAATTAGTGTTTGTACTTTCGTATCAATGAAATGAGCATTGCAACTTTTGGTTTCAATTCAGTTTGTCTATTATTTGAACTTTTATGCTTTATCTTTCAAATATTTACTTCTTGTCCAAACTTTTGATTATGCAAATATTTGAGGGAGGATGAGAAATACATTGTACCCATAACTTCTGTTGGTACATCTTTAATCAAACTTAGCTGATGATGCAAGGTATTGTTTCAATCCCCCAAACACTGGAGAAATAAGGAAGTTATTCACTTGTCAACCCCTTTAAGCCTAGAAGTAGGAGTTTTCTTTTTAAAAATAACCATGATCTTAACCTGGGGCAGGGTAGTTCTCAGTTAACTTGAATGAGTGTTCATGCAAGACACCTTTCATATAAAAGGTTGCACCACAATTCTCCCTTCACACAGCAAGCAAGTGTTGAAAATGTTTTTCAAGATAAAAGCCATTGATGGTTCACCGTAATCATTAAGCTAGTCAGTCGCCCTCTTTCTCCAAAAATATAAATTAAAATTAAATGCCCACTAATTCAAAACCTATGAAGGAGACTTAGGCAAAATTGAGGCATCCCGCTGACTGTAATCTTCGCAAGAAACGGTTCAGAAAAAAGTTAGGGATAAAAACAGAGGAGATCTTTAAACCCTTCACCCTGAAAATCCTCAATTTCAAAACAACCCAATGTTATAGGGAAGTAGTTACTGCCTTTTCAAACGTCCCTTGACTTCTAAATCATCATCATGGCTATCATCAGTGCAATTTCCCACCTATGGGAACATGAGCGAATTGTATGAGTTAACTGACCGTAGGATTGAAGATCATCACGTAGATTGGGTGGGCATAAATAAACTTTGAGCCTTTATCCTTTGTTTCTTAAACCGTGAACCAGGCCACGTTACAACCCACAAAAGACCTAACTGAAGTAGGTTATTTTGAAAGCATACTACAACAAGGTTGCGTAAGCTGACTCCAAAAGATTTTTTTCAAATCAACAATTTTGGCATTACACCTTTGCTTTACGCTTTGAGTGTTTTGAACCGCCACGTTCTGATAGGAAACTCTTATACTTTTCATATTTCAAAAGTTGAATGAACTTTGCATTACCATGTTTATATAAACACTTCTGTTTGTAAACTGGCTTTTCTCTCAAAGAATTTTCAAGCAGTTGAGAAACTTGGTCGGTGATCCTGTTAGGGGCAGGTCCTTATCAGAATTGGTTTATCTAGAAGATTTTTTAAGACTTAGACTGGGGCAAGCCTTTCGAGGGCACAGTAAAGCAATCATTTTCAAGAATCAGACAAGCTGAAGAAATTATCATCTCATTTATAACAGTCATCTAATATGGGGCAATTTACTTGAAGAAACCCCAAGCAGCTCTTCATCCTTCCTACAAATATCATCAACTTGGAATAATTTATCAGTCTTGTAGAGATATGTTCAGCAGTAACATCTTTAGTCCCCAAGCAGAATGGCAGTGATATCCGTGTTGGGGAATCAGTCTTCCAGTATTGTCTTCTCACCAAGAGTCAAGCCATTTCGTCAGCATCCGCATTTTCATTTGATCATATATCATATCATAGTTCATATACATGTGCATAACAAGTGTGTTTCATCCTCATTTGCATTTCTTCATAGATCGTGTTGGTATCCACGTCTTACCTTGTGGTCAAAGTCCAACTCACTTGGCGCCTACCAAACAGATACTACCGTGTCTATCTGATGTTCTTCTAGATATGACCTTTCTTATCCGATGTTTTTCTGGATATGTTTGTTCCTCTTTTGCATCCAATGTTATTCTTGGATATTGTCTCTTCTGTGTCCATGCCCTTTCTTGAGTGTCGCATATGTTTGTCTCTCTAATGTTTTTCCAAATTGAGTCTGTTGTTCCGACGTTCCTCCAGAACCTATCTGACGTTCTTCCAGATACGACCTTGCTTCTGATGTTTTTCCAAAATCTATCTGAGATTTTTCCGGATGTATTTTTCTCTTTCTGACGTTTTTCCAGATTGAGTCTTTTGTTCTGATGTTCTTCAAGAACCTATCTGATATTTTTCCAGAAATTCCCTTTGATTATGATGCTTTTCCATACTCTTTCCAAGGTTTTTGCGGATGTGTTTTTATCTCTAATATTTTTCCAGATTGAGTTTTTGTTTTGATGCTCTTCTAGAACCTATCTGATGTTTCTCCAGATATTCCCTTTGATTCTGATGCTTTTCCATAATCTTTTCGAGGTTTTTCCAGATGTGTCTCTCTTTGATGTTTTTTCAGATTGAGGTTTTGTTTTGATGCTTTTCCATAATTTCATTTCTTTTCTCGTCCGATGTTTTCCAAATGTGTCTGTAATTCTGATGCTTTGCCAGAATTCCATTTCTTTTACCGTTTGATGTTTTTCCATATGTGTCATTTATTTTGATGTTTTTCAAGAAACTTCTTTGTACTTATCTGATGCTTTTCCTGATATGTATTTTTGTTCTAATGTTTTTCCCGAACTCCCTTGTGTTTATTTAATGTTCTTCCAGAACTCCTTTTGTGCCTATCTGATGCTTTTCTGGATATGACTTTTGTTTTCATGTTCTTCCAGAATTCTTATTTTGTCTATCTGATGCTTTTCCAGATATGACCTTTGTTTCTTATGTTTTTCCAGAAACTCCTTTGTACCTATCTGATGCTTTTCCGGATATGTATTTTTGTTCTAATGTTCTTCCAAAACTCCCTTGTGTTTATCTGATGCTCTTTCAGATATGATGTTGCTTATCTGGCGTTCTTCCAGATATGTCGTCAAAATCTTTTCCAGTACATTTAATTCTTTTCTAAATGTTTCGAATGTATCTTCGGATTTTTTGTCTTCATTTAATGCTCTTCTAGATGTCTCCAATTTATTTTTGACTTTGGTTAACAACTGCTGAATGATTTTAAGTTTGTACCATTTACCATCCAGTGCTTTTCTAGACGTGTTTCAGAGTTTATTCGATGCTTTTCTGAATATCTCTGAGGTGTATTGGAGTTTATTCGATGCTTTTCAAAATATCTCTAATTATTTCCCGTAGTTCATTCAATGTTCTTCTGAATGTCTCTATCGTCTGTTATTTTCCAGAGTTTATTCAACGCTTTTCTGAATACCTCTGTTGTTTGCTTGAATGTCCCTCATGTATTTCCCGGATTTCACCTCACCTCGTTCAATGATCTTTTGAATACTGCTACTCTTTTCCATCCATTTCCGTTCATGGATGATGACTGTTTCTTCCCCGGTGTTTGTCATCTCTAGTGAGTAGTTACTCATTGTGTTGACTTTGTCCCAATTTTCTTTCTTTGTGTGTATTTTGCATTTATCATCCCATCATTTTCATCATACTGGAGTTCATTTCATGTCAGCATTGAATTTTAGTTCTCTTTGTCCATAACATAGCATATCATTGCATCTAAGGGAAAAAATTATGGTTATCTATGTTTAAATACCACTCACTTTGATTTCATGATGATTTTCATCACTCATGTCATCCTGTGAGAATATTTAAATAGGGGAAACTGTCATACCTCAAATTTTACCCTCAAATCCTTTGATTATATCATATTAGTTTAAGTCAGTCATTTTTGCATTTTTCTAGTTAAACATTTCACTTCATTGTTAATCGTGCATTTTTAGTCATTTTAGCATTCTTTTAGATTTTGTTTTTCTGTTATCTTAACTTTCTTAATTTAGTTTAAGTCTAATTTATTCAATTTTTTAATTTTTAAAGTTAATTTTTCTTTCAATCTAATTTAATTTCAATTTAGTTTAAGTCTAATTTAGTTTTTTTGTTTTTTATTTTTAAAGTTTAGTTTTTTTTTATAATTTGGCTTAATTTCAATTTAGTTAATTTTAATATAGTTTTTTTATCTTTTAATTCAATATATTTAACTTTTGTCTTTTTATTTATTTTATATTAATTTGTCTTTAATCTATTTGATTCTTGCGCCATGCCCCACCACTTACAAAGTTGTACCTCCCAAAACCATCTCATACTTACCCCAAGGAAAAATCTCAAAACAACTTTGACCAAGCCAATTTAAACACTACTCTTTTGCAGCATCATTACCTCACAACATCTGATCACTACAAAACAAAAACCACAACTGCTGCATCAAAGGAACCTGCTACATATATCTCCCCATCTCAGACCTGTTACAAAGCCAGGACAACACAAGTGCTTTTCTGCTAAACCGTACCACCTTATCCCAATTCATCAAAATAAAACGCTACACCCTGCCATGACCGCACAAGCCAACAAAATTTATGCACCATGTATTACCTAAGTTCCGCAACATTTGGACCTGCA
Organism: Lathyrus sativus; assembly: GCA_963859935.3. Taxonomy (NCBI): domain Eukaryota; kingdom Viridiplantae; phylum Streptophyta; class Magnoliopsida; order Fabales; family Fabaceae; genus Lathyrus; species Lathyrus sativus. Next base: position 385,921,454 of record OZ012736.1, read on the forward strand.
CCCAAAAAGTGTTTTTAAGATAACAACAAATTGAGCCTACATGAGAAATAGGACCATAAAAAAGGGATTCACAGTGAAATTGAGGAAAGAGGATCTGGAACATAAGAGAGAGGGAAGAAAATTCTGAAGAAAACTAAAAAACTTACAGCAACAACAACACATATTTTTTCAACTTGTTTCCTATCTTCAGCTCGATAAAACCATTTTCTTAATCCTTCAGCCTAACCTCATTCCACCCTCTTATCCTCTTCCAATTTGCAGTAGACTCACCAAAACTTCAATAAACTTCAACCATTAACCTTCACACAAATTGTCAACAACAATCTTCAAACTCTCGAAGACTTCTCCACAACCTCTGCTGTTTTACACGAACAAAATACTCTTCAACCCAAAACGTTTCACCATCACGGGTCACTTCAAAACCACCACCATTCATCATTATGTATCTGGTCCAGAAAGAACAAACAGAGAATAAGGGAGACTCGACTTATAAAGAATGGTGATGAATCACGCGGAGAGAGGGAGATTTCCCGTTTTTGCGATTGAAGCGTTGGTCAATTTGAGAAATACGGATCGTGTTGTTCTTGTATCTTGCATCTCTTAAGTTTGGTATGAGTGGTCGTTTGGTTTTTTTGTTTCTACTACAAGTCTTTAGGTAACACACTTTGGAGACCAATTAGGTCATCTGTGTTATACCCCAAATTTGGACCCTTAGATCATCATCATCATTCTAGGAGCATCATCATTTGTTTATCTTACCTTAACCTATTTCAAGTTTGTCTTTGTCAAGATACAGGTGAATTAGGGTTCTATACAGTCAAGAATCGGGGTTTCTATGGTTGATCAGTCAATATCTTAAACTGATTCTCCATGAAACAAGTCCCCACACCATCAAAGATACTATATTGGATCAAGTATGAATCTAATTTGAGGTTGTCACCAAAAGAAGAAGAGCAGTGCAGTCCTGGACTCCCGATTAGGGTTTCTGATAAGGAAAAGTCAACTGTGGTTTGACTTTTGATTTAAATGGTACTCCAATGATGGAATCATGGTCCGTGAAGCTTATATGACTTAATTAAGTCCACTCAAGAAGTTACAAGACCTTAGGGGACCCAGAATATCAATAGTCGATTCAGAGTTTTCGATCGATCAGTTCATCTGACTAAAAAGTTAACTCATTGACCAATAGGGTTTTGACCCAAAATTGAAGGCAATTATGTTCCTAATTTTATATCACATTTATTAATGAAGTTTGGTGACCATTGGATTAAGAATTAAAGAGTAATCGAAAAATTGGGAAATTAGGGTTTTGAAAGGGGCAAGACCATAACTTCCTAACCACACACATCCAAATGAAGTGGTTCAAAGCTTGTTGGAAAGGTCTTGAGGAGTCCTACAAAAGTGTAAAAGTGACCCATGTGTAAAAAATGAATATATTTGGAGTTATGATAAAAAACAATGCAAAAGGGAAAAACACTCAAAGCAAAAGGGAAACAACTCAAAGCATGAAAGTTGTATAGCATGATGAGGTCTTTCCAAAAAGTACAAGAACTCCTCCATAGCATTTGTGAGCTAGGAGTTTCAAAGGAGGGAAGTTGGGGTCCAAGCACTTGAAAAGCACAACTTCAAACTTGACATGAACCAACTTGCCAACAATCCAATGGATTCTCAACTAGTTCTTAGCCATTGATCTGATATCTAGGATGTGTGGTGTGTAAAAATGCAGAAGAATTAAAGAGTAAAGCCAAGATTTTGTCCAAAGTGCATTATTTAATTCAAAAGAAATCCAAGAGGAAAGAGAAACTTTTTGAATAAAATCTGGAGCAGCATGGCCCCTACTCTATTGACACCATTTCAATCACTTCCTATGGCTTTCTTACAGCCTGTTTATGCATCACAATGCATTGAAAACACTCAAGATTTTCTGCAACCAAGGTTCATGAGAAGATTTTCTTTTTTCTCTCTCCAAAAGAAGAAGCACTTCACATTTCCAAATCTGTCAAGTTTCTCCCTTCCTCTATAAATAGAGACCTCTTCCATATACCAAAAACACAAGAACAAACGCATAAAAACCAGAAAGAACTCATCAAGAAACCAATTACACACTTTTCTTAAAAATAAAGCAAGCTCACCAAAAACTCCTCAAAATCTGTCTTGAGCAATTTAGTTGCTAAAACCATTTCCATACATAAAATCTCACCAAAAACCATCTGCACAATCCACAAATGAAGTTTGTAAGATGTTCATGCCTTTAAATCAATCTAAAACTCCATATCCCCAAAAGTCAACTTTCAACCAAGCAAACTTTGACTTTTCATACAAAGCTAGATAACACCTTGCTCAAACCTGTTTCAATCATCTCAACACTCCAAACACCTTTGGTTTGAGGTGTACAAACTGTTCAAAACATTCAAAGATCTTTGCATCATTGGAGCAACTCTTCAAGGTATTCCCTGCTACATAGCTTTCTTGGAGGTCTACAAGAGGTTAGTATTCACTATCTTGATGTTGAACTATCATGAACATATTAGTGTGCTTTGTTTGAAATGTGCTTAAATGCAATTAGAGTTCATGTGTGAATCTGCCACTATTTATCTGTTTTACTCATCATTATGTTTAAACATCTTGTCAATCATCATACAATATTGTACTGTTATGTGCCAACTTTTGAAACTCCTTAAACATTACCCTAAGTTATGTATGAACATTAGGAAGATTTGCTTGCAACTGTTATGGATGATGTTGGTTTTGAATGCTAAGATGTTCCATTTATGAATATTGTTGCTGGTTCTATGTTTAGATGGATCAGTCTACATTTGAGAACTATGATGGATTGTGCCTAACATTTATGGCATGACATGAGCAATTTGTGAAGGGTCTGTTTAGACCAGTTTTTATGTGGATTTAAAACTGTTTTGAATGTATTTATGTTTTGTACATGCTATGTCTTGTTATGGTTTGATGTGAATCATAAGTGCGTATCTGTCATGAATGAATATGGATACCACAAGGCTAGGGATTTGGTTCAAGTCACATTGTATTGGTTGCTTATATTGATAATATCACGATGATTCCTATTGCAAGCAAATTGTCTTGAGAGCCTCATTGAGTCCTAGATTCTTTGGTTGTCAACATGGATTGGGGCCCTTATGTGTTTAACTCATATTATGCTTGAATTTATCTTGAGTGAATCTCTTTTGGTCTAGCTCTTAACTGTTTCTGTTTTGCACTTTCAACTCAAATGCAACTTTGCAATTCACATACCATATTTTATTCTAGCATAATTTGGATGCATCTTTCTGTTCAAACCTTGCATATGCCATGTTTAGAATGTGTGCAAATCTTTAAACCAATACAAACATGTTAGTTTTGCACTCAAGCTTGGAAAATGCACCTAAAAGCTTCATTTTGCAGCTGCCATCGGGTTTTAATTTGTGAACACAATTTGAGAAAACCAATTTCGCCATCTTATTCCTTGTTAAAAATCACGTGAGATAGACTTTGATTTTGTGAAATTTGATGTTGTTTTGACCTGTTTTGAATGTTCATGTTTTTGCCATTTTCACTTGTTTTTCCTTGTTTGATTTTGCCCAGAATCCACACATTGAGGTATACATTGCACTGGGGTGGTTTGATACATTGGGTGTATCACCACCTCAGTGCTCGTGACCTATGCACTCACGTACTTGCCTTTCCCTTTGTCCTGAGTTCGATCCGTGTGGAGATCAACTCTTTTGGCTATTTTTGCATTTTCCCATGTTTTAGTACTTAATCTTCTCTCTCCATGAGTTTTCACATGCGTGCAGTGGCTAAATTGGCAAAGTTTTAGACTTGTGACTTAAGTTTTGTGGGTTCAACACCTACCATGTGCACTCCTTTCTTTTTATCACTTGTATTTTTTATGTTTTCTTCACAATATTGAAAATCTCATAACTTCCCCATTTTTCAACATTTTTGATCCATTCTTTTTAAAAAATGTTCCTTATCATGTCTACTTTCATATAGTGGGAAACGAATTCAAGGGTGTTCATCCTAGAATTACTTCAAACCACTTGAAAGTCATGTTGTCTTTTAGGGTTTTGACCTTGTTTCTTATTGAAACTTTTCTCAACTTCTTCTTGATTTAATCTTGTGATTTTTTTTATACTTGATTTACACATGTTTGTTAACTTGTTTGATTATTTTAATTGGCTTGACTCAAGGTCTTATCTTGTTCAAATCCTTGTTTTTTGATGCATCTAATTGATTGACATTGTGAACTATGTTTTAGAATCATGTTATCTCTTGATGTTGTAACCTCTTGAGTGTATTCTTCATGTATCCTCTACTTGTTTAGAAGTCTTTTCAGAACTCTAATATGTTAGGATCTGCTTCATTTTGGTTGTTACCATGAACTTGTATGTTTCCCCATGAAGTTTTAAATCCATTACTTGGACTGTTGTAACACTTCTTGTATGCTTACTTGTACTTGATTGTAATCAATGTATGATTGTTAGTCTTATGTTGTTACATTTGACATTTTTTGAACCATATGATATGCTTGCCTCAAGTTGTAACTTGCTTGCATTTGAACTTGTTTGAATTGCATGCTTTTGGTTTGCCTTGATGGTTGTTACTATTGCACCCCAAAATTTGCCTAACCTTTTCTTACTTGGTTTATGTTTCATTGCATTAGCATATCATTAATATACCATTTGCATAGCATAGCATTTTTCATTTAACAATGGTTCATGTGTGGTTTATATCCAGAGGAATCTATCTAGAGGTCTTATGCAAGCTTGAGAAATCACCATAGTCGTCAGGAAGAGAGTTGGGTTCTTAAGGAGTTCATTTGTTTGTATGGGGTTAGTCTCCTAATTTGAGGACCAATTGAAGATCATCAATGGATTGTGAGGTCTTGACCAAGGTGAGAGGGTGTGAGTAGAGCTCATTGAAGTGCCTTGAGGGTCATGGTGGAGCTCAATCAAGTCATTGTGACAAGTGTGAAGAGCCACAGTTGAGGGTGTCGCAAGTAGGGTTTTCATCTGAATTATGTAAGAACACAGATTGTTTCTTAGTAATATCTCTATGTTTTAATGATAACACTTATGAATTTTGTATTCAAGAATTATATACTCTAAATTTGTTCTAGACTGTTTGCTACAGGTAATAAAGAAAATATTCTTAAAGAGCAAATTTGGACCTGAACAATGATATTATGAAAGGCTTCAAAGGTTCAAGAGCATCTTAGATGAAGATCTGAACGCTACCTCAAGAAGAATCTGAGTGCTATCTACTAAAGATTCTAAAGCAGAAGCCTCTAAAGAATAGAAGACTCTAAGAGTTCAGAAGCTTAGTCATTAGAAGACTCTGAAGATACTGCGCTGCATAAGTATTGAGAATCTGATATAGAAGACTCTGCTCTGACAGAATTACACGCTCAAGCACACAAGCTACACATACTCTGATTCAGCACAATCTGAAGAACATCCCAAGACTCTGAAGATCCAGAAGATCTCTACTCTGGAGATTTTGAAGATCCAGACTCTAATGTTCATAACTGAACTTACTTAGTGAAGAAGATTTGAATATGTACGTTGGCTTATCTCAACAGCTCTTTCCTATTTTATGCTAGACACAAGAACACAGACAAAAAGGTTTTATCTGTGCATTCCATTCTAAGGAAAGTTTCTGCAAAGTAAAAGACAAAAGGCATCAGGCTTTTTCAGCACAGCCTCCAATGTAAAGACAAAAGGCTCCAGGCTTTTCAGCACAGCCTTCAACGTTGAGAAGACTTCATGGATCTATGTGCCTATATAAAGAAGTCCACTCCATCTTCTTCAGTAACGAACTACTTGCAAAAATCACTTATCAAAGCAAATCTCTCAAAGCTCTTATATTTTATTTTGCTGTAACATTGTTCTTAAACTTAAGAGAAATATCACAGTTGTGATAACAGCTTCTTAGAAGCATTCTTACTCTTGTAATAGTTTTACACTGATTGTAAAAGGTTTTCCTTAAGAGGATCCAGTTGGGATCAGTAGCTCTTGAGAAGACTAAGAACAGTTGTTCTTAGGTGTTACTATTGTAATCTGTTTGATTAAATAGTGGATTAAGTCCTTGACTGAGAAAGGCAAATCACTCTTGAGAGGGTGGACTGGAGTAGTTGAGTTCAACGAACCAGGATAAAAATAACTGTGTTTGAATCTTGGATTATTTGTCATACTTATTCAACCCCCCCCCCCCCTTCTAAGTAATTTTCTCACCTTCAAATTACGCTAAGTCAATTGTGCAAGTGAAGAGTATCAAAGCTCATTTTTGAGTCTTTGCAATCATGGATAGTTGTGTTGAGGCACATGATATGATATTCAAAGATCAATCCAAGAAAAGTTTAGAGTGTGAGAAGTTGCTAAATTAGGGTTCTCAGGGTAAAATCCCCTATTTAGTGTCTAACTTCAAGACCACTTATCTCAAGATGAAAGTTTCATCTCCACTTTTGGCCAACATGAAACTTTTAGAGCATGTTTTTAGCTTTAATTTGAGTACTAGAAGTCCTCCATTGGATTTATAGAACTCAAGTTATGACCCAGACAAGTTACAGGTCATCTGAAGAATGTGAAATTTGTCTGTGAAAGTCAACCAACTTCCAAGGAACGTTTGACATAGAAGGGTGTTCCTCTTGAACTTTTGGCCAACATGAAAGTTGTAGGTATTGATCTTAGCTTTCCAAATTGTACTAGAAGTCTTCCATCTGATTTATAGAACTCAAGTTATGAGGTTTACAAGTTAGGGGTATTTTGGGAAAGTAAGATTATAGGTCATTTTCTCCATCTTGCAAGCTTCAAATGCAATTTTGTTCAACACAAAACTTGCGCAAAATGATGTTCTTAGGTCAACCATATACTCATGATGAATTGATTTGGGCTTAGGGAGAGATTTGGTTTGAGAAATTTTGCAAAAGGAAGAAATTAAAGGCATTTAATGGAAAATTCATGATTAATTCATTTGTGCTCAACATGGACCATATGAATACTCATTTTGATCAGAAAAACAATTCTAAACACATTGGAAATTTTAGAATTTTCATTTGAGGTCAATTTCATGGTGATATGGTTTGTTACTTCACAAATAAGTAACACTTCATAATTTGATTTTGTGATAAGTTCAAGCACTCAAATCACTCCAAACACCCTCACCAGACTGCAAGGATTTGATTGCAAGCTTCCAAGGGAAGTTTCAAGTGAGAACACGTGCACACCATGTTTGGTTTTGTGAAAGAAAATTGAAGAATGGATTTTCTGGTTTGGGCCTCAATTGGACCTCAAAAGCCCACAAACTAGTTGTATTTAAATTCTGTGAGAGATTTTGCTCCATTTTGGTGACCAATTCGTGCTGGAAGCAGAGATAGCAAGCTGAGTTTCAAGACCTCCAAGTGAAATCGTGATTTCCATTTCAAGCCAGATCCAAGCAAATTGAAGTTACAAAAGCGTTCCTCATCAAGCATTGAAGCGATCTGCAATGTTTTGAAGCCAGAATCGTGCCCTAGATACCTCAATTTGAAGCTTAAAGTCAGGTATGTAGTTTTCAAATTTACACTGGTTATAGCATGATCTAGGCATAATTAATATGTGGATAGGCTTTGGTTTGAATCATATATGAAATCTGGATCATTATTTGGTTGATTAGAGACAAATTAGGTGATGACATAATTTTTGTTTGGATGTGAATTGATCTGATCTTGAAGCTTTGATACAATTGGAATAGCATGTGATGATCAGTGATAGATGAGGATTACATCCATACCAATAGTTTGAGTTTTGGTGAGAGTTCAGATTGAAGTGAATTTTGAGATCTTCTTCGTGTTTTAAAATCTAGTAGGATTTAGAGGAATTAAAGGTTATATTTGAGATCAGGAGGAAATTTGGAGTGAGATGATGTTAAGTTTGTTGAGTTTTCATGACCTGTAACTACCTGCTCGTCGGAGAAGACGGTGGAGGAACCACCGAACCACCGCTTGAGTTTCTCCCTCCATCTGAAAGTTTGAATGAGAACGAAGGCCATGCACTGTTGGATGGATTCTGAAACAAGACTTTGTACGCAGATCCAATGGACACGATTTAAGCTGAGACTTGGACTTTGACCCTCCAAGGCGCACCGTTTCATTAATCCTGGCTGGCAGCTACGTGGCGTGTGAGTTGGAGCGTGTGTGAGCCCTCAGATCAGGAGACTTAGTCTTAGGATCCAACGCCTGTGACTTTTTCTTGCATTTTATTTGTTTTAATTCATTTCTTTTTTTATTTTAATTGCATTTTCATTTCTAAATTCATTTTAATTTCATTATTTGTCATAAAAATAAAATAAAAATATGCTCATGATCCTCTCTTCATTTGTGATTTTTCTATGCTGTTATATTTAATTTTTGATGGTTTTGCAATTTAATTTGATTTTTCTCATTTTATGGATTTCTTTATTTTTGCATATTTGACACACTTGTTTGTTGATTTTTGTTTGACCAATTTGTATGGGATCTTGACCTAATCTTTTGCTGGATTGTAGATTAGAGAGGTATTCCCTCAAGAATTTTCTCTTGTTTTTTAGATGATCATAGATTCTGTTTTGGATTAGGGTTTTAGAGCCTTCCCTTTCATGGTTTCCCTTTGACACTTTATAATTTAGGATTTTATTAGTTGCCTTAGAAATTGAGTTAGGCTCTAATATTTGAACTATAGGTTCTCAACACTTGCATGTTCCCTTAGGAAAATTTATAGATTTATAGAATCTAGTTTTCTATTTTAGATAGAATTTACAATGAGGTTGTTCATTTGGTGCTCCTAACTTGGTGCTTGTTTTGTTTTGCCTTCATTGGTGGCTTTTGGTGCATGATGAGCTTGTGATTCTTCTTGGATGTTGTTGTGGGCATGTTGTAGCTTCTGTGGAGTTGATTGGGGAGTTTGGCTTGGAGTTCTTCTTTTCGTTTGGTAGCTTTCTTGTAGCTTATAGGAATTAGGGTTTAGGAGAGAGCTTAGAAGTAGTTTTCTTTCTTCTTCAAACATGGATTGCTTTGATTTCTTTCCATTTTCATCCTATGATTCAAGGTCCTTATGTGAAAGCCTCATCCTTCCTTTGGAAGGATGTGTGGCATTTTACAATAGGTAGAACCTTTGAGGATGCCTTTCTCTGATGACTGGTTGAGTGTCAGGAAGGATTCCCTTGGTTTCCTTCCTGCTTCCCATCATCAATCAATATTCTTGATGTTAATTCTATTCCCTTGTGTTGGATCTTGTTGGAGCATGAAGATTAACACTTCTCTTGGAGATTACCTGAAGTTGTTTGCTTGTAGCTGTTTGTCTGTTTGCTCTGTATCTGTTTTGCTGTTGAGCTTTCTGTCTGCTGTTCTTCTGACTGCTCTGCTTTGCTTGTGTGACTGATTGACTGTGTGTTGCATTAGATTTAGATGATCATAGGCCTAAGAGCATCCTAAGGGTTGATTTTCTCCCCTTGCTTGTATTGCATTAGAGGTTGAGTTTCTCCCTCTGCTTGTATTTTTACTGTGTGGCTTTGCTTGCTGGTAGTTGGTTGAGCTCAGCTCCCTTGCCTGTGTAGTATGTGGCTTTTGTGCCTTGTTTCTTTAGAAGTTGAGTGCGACTCCTTCTGCTTGTTTGTTGCATTGCATACATTTTATTTACAGTTATTTCTTTACAGTTATTTCTTTTGTTGTTTGTTTTCCTTTGCCATGTTCCCTTAGGAACTCTGACTTCTCTTGCTCAAGAGAAGTTATGACAGACATTAGGGTTCTAACCATGCATGATAACATTAGTTAGCTTCCCTTCTAACCTCAACCATAGGTCCATTTTGCATGACAACTTTAGGATTGGATCAGTTCCCCTTTAGTGCATATTTTCTCTTCTCATCTGCAAACAAAATCAAAATACAGTAATAAAGGTTAATTTGACGTTGTACGTTACGAGCCTTAAGCTATCTGAGAAAGGATTGTTGGAGAGTTTCTTTTCAACAGTATGGATGTTTAGTATGACACCCTTTGGGTGACATGCGACGCATTCACTCTCAGGTCATAGTCTCTAGTGTGATATCAGTTGCAAACATCCATAAAAGACACTTCTCTAAAAAACAGAAAACAAAGATCAAACTCTTTTTGTCCTCTTGGACCTTTAATCCCTTGGAAACCTTTTTCAGAAGGAGAGTTTTGTTAACTCTCGGTTCTACCGCAAACGGTAAATGCCTAAGTCTCCAAAGGTCGAGCTGCATACACCAACTGCTGGAACTGTCTGTTAACCTTACTCGGATGAAAAAGACAAACCTGTGTCTCTCGAGTCTCGAACTACGTTTGCTCTGATCTTTCGCGCCGTGTGAAAGTACGTAGGCACAAGATGCGATATCTTGGCGAGCAACCTTTCCCCGTAGTTAGGCGAACTACGTTGACTCTGATTTCTCATTCTAGACGGGAATACGTAGGCATAGAGCGCGACGCTTTGCCGAGTCATTTTCTTTTCTTTTTAGACCAGACCTTTAGCGTAGATAGATGTAACAAACTCGTCAGATAAACACAACAAGCGGGGATCCCATCGAGTACGATGGACATGAGGGGTGCTAATACCTTCCCCTTGTGTAACCGACTCCCGAATCCAGACAATGGTTGCGATGGCCTTGTCTTATACCTTTTCGTCAGGTTTTTTCCGATCTTTTCCTTTCCCGCTCTAAGGGATAAATAACGAAAGGTGGACTCTTCTGTCTTGTCGGCCTCGTTTTTCGCAGTAGCGACAGCTGGCGACTCTGTTGGGGACTCTGGTTCCCTATTCGAGTCAATCCTAGCGCTTGTGTGTTTACCTGTTGGGTTTTATTTATCGCATTTACTTTCTGCATTTTATTTTCAGTATGATTATTATTATTGTGCTGTTGTGGGAAGGGGCTCTGATGAGTGAGAAGCCAGACCCAGGCTTGAGTGTACTTAGCATTAGTTATGGAAACTAGTGGGCGCGTGCTTGCTTTGCAGGCACTAGTGTCTCATGAAATCCACGCTCAGACGAGTTCTCCCGGTTGACTTCTTTTCCGGACCTTTGGGCTTGAGGGGTTGTTGGTTTGGAGGATTGTTGACTCTGGGGACTGATCATTTGTGACTCAGCAGAGTGAGGCCACTTCAAGAGATGATGATGCCATACCTTCTAGGTATCATATCATCGCTCTTGAAAGTCTGTGACGCTGGGAAATGCATAGGATGCCATACCTCGTCTGTGATTTAGGTCCATACCTGTGAGCGGGGTCGGGTTATTGCAGGAAACCTTAACCTTCAGACTACCTGGCTTTCTTGACAGTGAATCAGTGTTGTTGGGTTCAGAGGGTTCTGATCGTCAATATGTGGTTGTTCTCGACAGTGTGTATTTATTGGTCCTCTTCAGGGGTGTGCTATCAGAGCAGTGTGTGATTGTGTTGGATCAGAGCTTTGATCTTCTCGGCAGCCATCTTGATCCCCTGTTGCATGTTTGCATTTTGCATTTTGCATACTCATTTGCATATCATTAACGTGTGTCTGTGTTGCAGGTACATTATCCCCCGGTTCAGGTTTTCTTGCCTTTTGTTGTGCTATTATGGGTTCTCTGAGGAAGACTGTAGCCTACAAGCTCCCTACTCTAGATGTTGCTCAGTTGTCCAGTTTGATTGCTTTGGCAGATGATACTGTGAGAGGTGAATTCAGAAAGTCTTATGGGAAGCTGCTTAGTTTGGTCCGTAAACCTTCTGTGTATGAGTTGAATGGGTTGTGTACCTTGCTGCAGTTTTATGATCCTCCTTTGAGATGCTTCACTTTCCCAGACTTCATTCTTGCACCTACATTAGAGGAGTATGCTGATTTATTAGGTGTGCCCATCAGGAGTCAGATGCCATTTGTTCATATGGATGTTGAGCCTAATTTGGCTAATCTAGCTCTTTCTCTTCATCTGGATGCCTCTGAGTTGATATTGTCTATAGTTGGAACGGGGTTCTTGGATTTTCTCTGTAGTTCATAGTTGGGAAAGCCCAACAGTGTGCCAAAGATGGTTGTTGGATTGTGTTCAACGCCATTCTTGCTCTCTGCATATATGGTATCATTTTGTTTCCTAACATGCCTGATTTTGTAGACTTGGACGCCTTTCATATTTTTGCATCAGGGAATCTAGTTCCTACCTTAATTGGAGATGTGTATCATTCCATCCATTACAAGAACGAGAATAAAAGGGGTAAGAATGTATCATGCTGTGTGCCCTTACTATACAGATGGTTTGATAGTCACCTACCCAAGAAAGGTCTCTTTGCTTCATCTGCAGCCTCAGCTGAGTGGTCTGAGCGATTGATGGGTTTATCAGCAGAGAGTGTTGTCTGGTTTGATAAAGATATGTTGGGTACTGAGGTTATATTCAGTTGCAGTGGGTTTCCGAATGTACCTTTGATTGGAAGAAAGGGTTGTATCAACTACAATCCATCTCTACTTGTCTGACAGTTTGCTTATGCTTTGAGAGCTCTGCCAAAGGATGAAGAGGTACAGGAATCTCTGTACCTCACCGGTCTTCTAGAGGGGGATATGTTATCTAAGCTTCAGCATGCCTGTAATGGTATTAGTAGACGAGGGAAGTTAGTGTTGGGAAAAAGTAATAGCCAAGCCTACGTTCCGTATGTGACCTGGTGATCCGCTGTCGCGCGCGGATCAAAACCGAGCGGTTTAAAAAACGTAGTAAAAGCGACGATAACTCGGATGTTGATTCACAAGGATTATTATTTAAAATAGCCAATTGAGACGAATTGGGGGGTTGTTTGATTAAGAATGCGATTAAGAAAGTAAAAGGCAAAAACAAGTGATTTTAAAATAAGTGATTAGAAACATGTAAATCCACCAGTTCGACTCCCAACTTATCATCGGTTATTACAATTCAATATTTTCAAAAAGGTTTCAATTCCTATTCGATTGCAATATTGACGAACAAGCGTCGACAATATCGCACGACTTTTATTCCTAATTATCAAATTAAGCAGACGGTTAAAGATTTGCGCAAACTAACGAAAAAGCTAATTAATCCGCAATTGAATTAAGAAATATTGATCGACCAAATTAAATCCAATTTATCTTATAATAACGAATTAAGCAAACGAAATTATAAAATGATTTGGAACGGGATTAAAAGAAATAAAGCACAATTGAATTGAAAATGAACCTCAAAGAAATTACGGGATTCCAAACCGGCGGATTTTCCCTTAGGATTAGTTCGCCATGAAAAAAATGAAAAACAAAGCAAAATTCAGAAAATAAACTAGGTTAATGTTTTGCATCACAGCAGCAACCTTAAATAGAAAATAACTGAGCTAGAAACCTAAACTAGACCCGCAAGGAAAAATTACATTATCACAAGTCAGAAACTTCAACGAATTATTCGAGACTCAAGCAATTCGAATCAGCTCCTTTCTGCAACATGAAAGTTGTAGATCTTTTTCTTATCTTTCTAACGACTGGTAGAATGCCTCGATCCGATTCCTGTAGCTCCAGTTATCAATTTTTTACTAAAAGCTGCTAATGCTAAAAAATAACAAATGAAAATTAAATAAAGCTTAAAATAAAATAAATTGTAAAAACATTATAAAATAGGAAATTAAACAAACTAAACTGTAGAAATGCCTAAGTCTAAACATAGAGGAAGTTGCATTAAAATGCACTGATCAAATTCCCCACACTTGAACCTTTGCACTACGAGAAAAGTATTGTCAAAACTCATGAAACACAAAAACATTCAGATACTCAATCTAAGCTGTGAACTCCTCTTTGGTCAAGATCGCATTGATAGGTACTAATTTTGCATACTAAGAATATCGTAAGAACACAAATCCGCAATTTTGCGGTCATAAGACTCCCTCCTATACAAACCAATCCAAATCATGTCGTTATGCCTAAGTCTAACTTACTCATCCTCCTTTTTTCTCTCTTTCATTCTAGTGCAATCACATTAAGCCCTTTATCTATTCACACACATGGTAACTAAGCTTGTTAGTGACTATGTGTTAGCTCGCCAATCCGACGACCCATATTTTGAGGCTATTGCAGCTTGTTAAAGGACCTACAGGTCCTCCAAGGACTTAGAAAAATTGAAGTCTTGGAAATAGACATTTCAACCTAAGTAGCGAATTAGCCTTCGACTGAAATTTGGAAGTGGGATCGAATTGAGTTTTTGAAATTTAAATATTGGAGGGAGTAGTTATATTTTCTTATGACTAAGAAGGACAAGTGGCGCTCATCGGACAAAGGATTGCATGCGGTGTGACACTTGTCAGAAATAGATGGCCTAAGGAGGTTATTAGTAGTTACTATTATTATTATAAATAGGGATCTTAGACATAAACTTAAGTGTGTTGTAATTTACTATTGTACAAGTCACTCTTAAAATTACTCCAAGTATTCGAGTGTAGAGAAAGAGAGTATTATAGAGAATGTACGTGATGTAAACACACCATCCTTTATCTTTTCAATGAAGTTACTTTGTTTTCTTTACTTTTGTCAAGTACTTTTACTTATTTATTTCGTCTTTCCTTTTGCTCACCATTACTACTTCGACTAAGTCTTTCTCTCCCAAAAAACCTTTATCTCTTTTCCCTCTTGTAATTCTTCCTCCTTCCTTCTTTTAAACGTAGTGGATAGTTCTGCCTCTTTTAAATTACTTCTTTTTGGTATTGTCGAATACCCTTTAGCACATGTCCTAGGAATTCGTATGGTCAATCCTGCAAGTTAGTCAATTTGACACTAAATTGATAGACCAGAGGTTGTTTACCAAAAAACACAGTAAACACTATGATCCATATTTTTTTCTCAACAATTCATAATTAGACATTTTTCTTTGTCTTTTCTTTTTTTTTTCTTCTTTTTCTTTTCACTTTTTCTCTTTTTTTTTTCTTCTCTTTTTTTTCTTCTTATTAAGCACATAATCATTCACTTATTTGCATTAACTCAATTACTTAGCATGTGATTTCTAGATGGTGCTGACTGCTAGATAAACTACTAAAGAGCTATTAAAGGACGAGAACTCAAGACTATGTCATAACAAGTATTTAAATCGATTTCCATATTTGGGAGACTTAAGGTGTTAAAACGATATCGATCTTATGAATTTTTTCCAAGTCTCTACAATCTGACCTCCAATTGATCTATAGCCCAAAAATTTCAAAAAATGCATTGTGTTTTTCTAAGTAAACAATTTTTTTTAAATGAAAACAAAACAAAATAAATAAAATTGAAAGAAATAAAACAAAGTAAATGGTTCCCTCCCCCACACATAAAGCATACATTGTCCTCAATGAAAGAACATAAATATAAAATAAGAGTGAGAGAAAGGAAGGAACACACCCGAGGAGTCAAGGTGGATAACTGATCACATAGGCATCCTTTCCCAAAGAGATATTTCTTGCAGTCTCCTCTTCCAAAGTGGGGATCTCATACAGTAGCTTTGGGTAGCATCCATTGACCTTGAAATATTTATTAGTGTCTTCTCCTTTTATTCCAGGATCAAAGAAGAATCTTCGATAAATAAAAGTGTCGAATGGACACGTGAATTTGATATCCTTTTCCACAACATCAAAGATCAAAGGGTTAAGGGGTTGCTTCACTACTTTTCTTCCCTCTTCCATTGAGGTCCATTCAATTCCCTTCTTATGTTTCTTCAAAACATGAAAAAGTTTATTATCTTCATCAAAATCAATGTTAGAAGAAATTATAACTGGAAGCTTTTTATCCATATCTAAATAAGCATAATTCAGATTGTTATGAAGTGGTTTAAGCTCCAAGGGGGGAGGTTGTTCAATGGATGGTGAGGTTGGGGCAGCCGTGATGTCAAGAGTTTCAGCTGTATAAACAACTTCATCTGCATGAAAAACATTACCCTGCACGACAACATTAACCTCAACACAAACAGAGCAAATGTTAGTGTCGGTACATGAATCACAAGAGTAAGTATCATCATAATCTAATAAATATGGAAAATCAGATAACAACTCAGGATAAATATCATCAACTAAATCATACAATAAATCTTTTGGATTCACTACTGTTTGGGAGGGTAGTTGGTTTGATACTTGAGTTTGCTGTATGGCATTCACTATAGTGGCAAGCTGTCCAATCTGTGTCTGCAAAGCCTGAAGAGTGGAATCTGTTTGTTGCTGAAACTGGAGATCATTTATAGTCATTTGCTTGACAAGATCCTCTAATGAAGGTTCGGAAGGTGTAGAGCACATAATTTGGAATTCATTCATATGCTTATTTGAATTCTCACCTGCAAGTCCATTAAACCTTGGCAACAAGTGTATTAAACCAGATTCCAATTTGAAAGATACAGTATCAACAGGATATTCTGTACATAAAGCATTATAATTCATATCATGGGCAACAAGTTCTCTAAGGATTCTTTGATCAGCCATGTTATCAAAAGGAAAAAATTAACAAAGAATTAGAAATCACAAAACTAACTCAACAATGCAGTGAATAATTTGGAAAATACCAACAATGTCCCTAATTGGAAAAATTGAAAACCGAATAAAATAAAATCTAAAAATTATGAAAATATAACTAAAAGTCAAATCAAATCAAAATGAATCAATAAAAAAAATTTCGGATTTTTTTGAAAATATGAAAATAGAAAATAAATCAAATAAAATAGAAAAATAACGAATTTGCGATTTTCAGGGTCAAAATCTTTTAGAATTTTATTCTAAAGGAGTATTGTTCGTCGATTTTTTTTCTGATTTTCTGGAAAAAATTTGGAGCAAATCCAAACAGTAGCCTCCAACTTACCTGATAGGCTGAAACGCTTTCTCCTATACTGCAACCCTGAAAAATCAACACACAATAACAAAAAACAAAAAACAAAAAACAAAAAAACAAAAAAAAAACTCTAACAAAACTCTAAAATTAAAATTCTACAATTGGCTAAAATCAACAAGAATCCCCGGCAACGACGCCAATTTGATCACATGTCGCGCGCGGATCAATACCGAGCGGTTTAAAAAACGTAGTAAAAGCGACGGTAACTCGGATGTCGATTCACAAGGATTCTTATTTAAAATAGCCAATTGAGACAAATTGGGGGGTTGTTTGATTAAGAATGCGATTAAGAAAGTAAAAGGAAAAAATAAGTGATTTTAAAATAAGTGATTAGAAACATGTAAATCCACCGGTTCGACTCCCAACTTATCATCGGTTATTACAATTCAATATTTTCAAAAAGGTTTCAATTCCTATTCGATTGCAATATTGACGAACAAGCATCGACAATATCGCACGACTTTTATTCCTAATTATCGAATTAAGCAATCGGTTAAAGATTTGCGCAAACTAACGAAAAAGCTAAGTTAATCCGCGATTGAGTTAAGGAATATTGATCGACCAAATTAAATCCAATTTATCTTAAAATAACGAATTAAGCAAACAAAATTATAAAATGATTTGGAACGGGATTAAAAGAAATAAAGCACAATTGAATTGAAAATAAACCTCAAAGAAATTACAGGATTCGAAACCGGCGGATTTTCCCTTAGGATTAGTTCGCCATGAAAACAATGAAAAACAAAGCAAAATTCGGAAAATAAACTAGGTTAATGTTTTGCATCACAGCAGCAACCTTAAATAGAAAATAACTGGCTTAGAAACCTAAACTAGGCCCGCAAGGAAAACTACATTATCACAAGTAAGAAACTTCAACGAATTATTCGAGACTCAAGAAATCCGAATCAGCTCCTTTGTGCAACATGAAAGTTGTATATCTTTTTCTTAGCTTTCTAACGACTGGTAGAACGCCTCGATCCGATTCTTGTAGCTTCAGTTATCAATTTTTTACTAAAAGCTGCTAATGCTGAAAAATAACAAACGAAAATTAAATAAAGCTTAAAATAAAATAAATTGTAAAAACATTATAAAATAGGAAATTAAACAAACTAAACTGTAGAAATGCCTAAGTCTAAACATAGAGGAAGGTGCATTAAAATGCACTGATCACCTGGATCAGAGCCAGAGTAGAGACTATGGGGATGCCTTTTCCACCTACTAAGCAGGAGTGCCCTCCAGTGGTGGAAGAGCCTACTACCGTGCCCATTCAGCAGTATAATCAGGTGTTAGCTGAGAGAGAAGAGCTGAAGAAGGCAAATGAAGAGTTAGAGAAAGAGTTGGCACAGATCAGAGGCGAGAGAAGTGAAGTCGTCCATTCCTTCAAGAGGCAGACCGAGTTGGTGAACAGATTAGGCACGGACTTGACTAAGCAGATAGCTGATCCTGAGCGTTTGGGTCTGGACTTCAAATATGTTAATGATATATTGGCTACTAAGAAGCAGCACTTGGATGAAGCATACCGAAGAATATCCAAGTTTAATCAGCAGTGAAATGCCACTATAGCCAACAACAAAGAAAGGGAGGACAAACTGAAGCAGCAGATCTCCAAACTGAAGGCTCAGGTGAAGGCTAGTGAGAAGAGGTTTGATGAGGAAACCGCTCGCAGATATGCCGCTGAAGACATGATGAACAAAGCTCTCGCTAACTTGAAGGATCGCAAGCAGATGTTCGAGTCTAAGAAGCGAAAGTTAGAAGATTGCTTTGGCCAGGGAGCGTGGGAAGATTCAGTTGAGGGTCTCCAGTGTACTATTATGCAGAGAGAGTTTCTCGTCGAAGGGTTACTCACTCGTCCTGATTACCCCGAGACCAGAGAGTTGCTAGAGGAGTTTCATGCCCGCTGTCGCACTTGATTATCTTTGTAGCTCTTTGTTTTTTTTCTGATCTTTGCTGTAGGCTGACCATCACCAGGCTTGTTGGTTGAGGTCATGCTATTGATTACCATTGTATTCATTGACCTTGTACTATTGCCTTGTTGGCCCATCTATATATGAGATGTTATTCCAGTTACTAGATCCGGACTTCTTATCGTCAGCACTTGCACTCTGGCACTCGAATCGGGGAAAAAATCCCCCTAACGCACAGACGCACGTTTGCATTTGCATAAATCATTCGCATAGCAGGTACCTTGTACTGTTCTCCTAACCCTCTTTTAATGCAGGTTCCAGGATTGCCGACCAGCGAATTCATCGTTATTCTACTAGAAACAACTGTGAGAAAGCCATGGATCAGACGCAGACTGAGATGTAGGAGATGTGCGATAGAATGGCGCAGTTCATGCAGGTGATGGAGACTGTGGCCAAGGGCCAGGAGCAGCTGCAAACTCTGGTGCAACCTCTGATTGCTAGGGTTGATAGTCAGGGTGTGCTACATGGAGGATTTGCTAATCACCCTTCTCGAGTCGGGACTCCTCGAGCAGATGACACGGTACCAGTGGTTGTCCTCAATACGACTGAGAATGATAACAGAGCTGAGAATATGGATGTGACGGGGAATGCTGGTTTCAATGCTGGCACTGAGAATGCTGGTCTTGGTGCTGGGAATACTGGTATGGGTATTGGTATTAGCAACGTTGGTTTTGGTGGTAATTAAGGCTATGGCAATCAGGGTTATGGCAATCAGGGCTTCGGTAACGCAGGTTTCGGCAATGTAAGTCACAATGGTGTTGGAATGGGCGTTCACAATGTTGGTTTTGGGCCAGGTGCTGGAAATCAAGGTTTTGGTCATATGGGATACGATCCTAGGGTCAATCAGGCTGGTTTTGGTCCTCATACTGCTTATGCTGAGTATGGTAACGATGATTCTCACTGGGGCGAAGATCGCCAGGAAGATGCTTTCCCTCCTCCGGGCAGGGATCTTGAGATGCCCGCTGACAATGATAGAAGGTTCAGGTTGTTGGAAGAACAGATGAGAAATCTTGCTAATCAGAACTCCACGGGGCTGGACGTGGCTAACATTGGATTGGTCCCTGGCTTGAGGGTACCAATCAAATTCAAAGCGCCCACATTTGACAAGTATAAGGGGGATACGTGCTTGAGAGTTCACGTGCGATCTTACTACCGGAGAATGTCTGCCTACTCTGATGACGAAAAGATGCTGATGCATTTTTTCCAGGACAGTTTATCGGGACCATCATTGGAATGGTACATGGGGTTAGAGCATACTCAAATCGGTAGCTGGAAGGAATTAGCAGAGGCTTTTGTCAAGCATTACCAATACAACAGCGACCTTGCGCCGAACAGGGTCCAACTCCAAAATCTCTCTCAGAAGAATAACGAGAGTTTCAAAGAATACGCCCACAGGTGGCGCGAGTTGGATGCCAGGGTGCACCCGCCCATGGTTGAGCGTGAGTTGGTGGACATGTTTGTGGACACTTTCTCTGGGTTGTACTATGACAGGCTGATCAATTGCACAACGGCTAATTTCTCTGAGTTGATACTCTTGGGGGAACGTATCGAGAATGGTGTTAAGATTGGTAAGATTCAAGCGGGTGAGTCAACCTCAGCTGGAGGTGGTAAAAAGGCTTTTGGGAACAAGAGACAGGGAGATAACAATTCGGTATGTAGTGATCGGAGAAGGGATAGAAGTCGGAATTGGCACAGGCAGCAGGTCGCTAGTGTAACAATTCCTGTACCTCAACAGCAACAAGGACAATAGAATGCTGCTCCACACAGATATCAAGGTCGGGATAGGGCTGTGAAAAGAGTCTTTGATGCACCTCCGCTACCGTATGCTCAGCTTCTTCCAACTCTGTTACAGTTGCAGTTGGTTGAGAAAAGGACGCTAGCTCCGTCGAAGGGCACGCCTCCTTACGGGTATGACGTTAATGCACATTGCGACTTCCACTCTGGGGAACCCGGTCATACCATCGAGAATTGCCAAGCTTTCAAACACAAGGTGCAAGATTTGATAGATAGCAAGGCTATAAACTTTGGTAACGAAGCGCCCAATATTGAGAAGAATCCGATGCCGCCTCATGGAACTGCAAAGGTGGGTGCTGTATTGGAAGATGCAAGTCTGAATCTGGTTATGAATGTGGACGAATTAAAGACGCCTTTGGGTTATGTCAAGAGCAGATTATTGAAAGGGGGGTGTTCCCTGGTTGTGATGCTGATTGTATTGATTGTTTGGCCCAGCCTAAGGGTTGTCATAACTTGAGAAGAGGTATTCAAAGGATGATCGACGAAGGTACGCTGCAATTTGATCGCACTGCTGAAGATAAGCCTGTTGAGGCAAAAGCTGAGACGCAGGGTGAAGTTGCAACGATTACAATTTCGTTCAAAACTGTCACGATATTGACACCTCCTAAGAGGCCGACTATCACAATAACCAAAGTTGGGCCTATTCCGTACGAGAGTACTAAAGCCATCCCCTGGAATTATGGGGCAGAAGTTTATTGCAATGAGGAGAAGATTAACCTACCAAGCCCGCCTGTAGGGTCTGTTGATAACCTTGTAGGGGCAGGGGGCGTAACCCGCAGTGGCAGAATCTTTACGTCGCCAGAAGTAGAAGCTGAGAGAATTGCAAAGGGGAAAGGTAAAGTCGATGGAGAAGGACCTTTGCAGAAGAAGGAAAAAGAGGCTTTGACCAAAGACGTAGAAGAACTCATGAGATTAATTCGGAAGAGCGATTACAAAATTGTCGATCACCTGCAGCAGACGCCTTCCAAAATATCAATCTTGTCATTGCTGCTTTATTCTGAGGCTCACCGGAACGCGTTGTTGAAAGCTGTGGACGCTGCCTATGTACCCCATGAGATATCCGTGAATCAGCTCGAAGGAGTGATTGCACACGTGAATGCGGGGCACGGCCCTGGCTATACTGATTTTGATTTGACACCCAGGGGCCGCAACCATAACAGTGCGTTGCATATTTCTGTCGAGTGTAGGCGCACTATTATGTCTCATGTCCTTGTTGACACTGGCTCATCCCTAAACGCCTTTCCCAAGAAAGCATTGCTGAAGCTAGATACCCGAGGTGTTATCTGTACGCCAAGTGACTTGGTGGTGAGGGCATTTGATGGGACGAGAAGGTTTGTATTCGGAGAATTGACTTTACCAATCCAGGTCGGTCCAGAAGTGTTTGGTACCGTGTTCTATATCATGGACATACAGCTAGCTTATAGCTGTTTGCTTGGATGACCGTGGATCCATGCAGCAGGGGTTGTAACATCGACGTTGCACCAAAAGCTTAAGTATGCGGTCGGTGGTAGCATTGTCACCATATGTGGGGAGGAAGACATTCTGGTCAGTCACCTGTCATCGTTTAAATATGTCGAAGTGGATGGAGAGATCCATGAGACATTGTGCCAAGCCTTTGAAGGAGTGCAAATCACAGACAAATCTCCTGTCATCAGTAAGGGGCCAGAGGTAACTATGTCGTCATACAAGGAAGCCCAAACGGTAGTTCAGGCCGGGGAGACCAAAGGTTGGGGTCAAGTTCTGGAGATTCCTGTCAAGCAGGACAAGTTCGGCTTGGGGTACCGCCCATCATCGTCATCTGCATCACAGAGCAAGCCAAAGTTCAAAGGGCCGATTGTGTTCACTCCGGGAGGAGTCAGTTTTGAGCAGATTAACGTTGTGTCTGACAGTGAAGAAGGAGATAGCGACTGTGACATGGAGTCGTGGATCAAGCCCAGCGAGCCAGGATAGAGCCTCTGCAACTATTCTATCCAGGACTTTGTCCAAGTGACGCCGAAACAGTAATGCCTTGTTATTCGATTATTGTACAATCCTATGTCCTACCCGGGGCATAGCGATTTTATTTCAGGGCCTACTTGCTTATGTGTATGCTTTGTTTTAATCATTAAATAAAGGCGTTTTCCTCATGCAAATTTTGTGATCCCTGTTTTTCTATTTTTATTTTTACAATAAAATGGCAATGTGGTTGTATGCTTCGTTTGCATATCATTTGAAGCATTTAACCCTTTCTCTTGCAGGATGATCCATATTTCAGATGACACCGATCAAGATCTTCCTATGACTCGTTTTGACTTTGAGCACCTGATATTTCAAGCCGAAAAAGAGATTGTTGAGGACGACGACTTACCAGAAGAGCTGACTCGTCTGTTGAAACAAGAAGAGAGGATCATTCTGCCTCATCAGGAGGATATCGAGGTCATTAATTTGGGTTTGGAAGAGATTGTCAGGAATATCCGGATAGGGGCTGCGCTGCAAGGTGATATCAAGCAGAGACTTGTCGAGATGCTTCGAGAGTATAGTGACATCTTTGCTTGGTCGTATGAAGATATGTCTGGGTTAGACATTGATATTATGGTCCACCGCTTGCCATTGCGTGAAGACTGTCCGCCGGTCAAGCAAAAGCTCAGGAGAACTAAACCAGATATGGCCGTAAAGATTAAAGAGGAAGTGCAGAAACAGTGGGACGCTAGTTTCCTGGCTGTTACAACTTACCCTCCTTGGGTCGCTAATATAGTACCTGTACCGAAGAAAGATGGTAAGGTGCACATGTGCGTTGACTATCGGGATTTGAACAAGGCGAGCCCTAAGGACGACTTCCCGCTTCCTCATATTGACGTGTTGGTCGAAAACACTGCTCAATTCTCTGTGTTTTCCTTCATGGACGGATTTTCGGACTATAATCAGATTAAAATGGCGCCGGAGGATATGAAGAAAACAACTTTTATTATCCCGTGGGGAACGTTCTGCTACAAAGTGATACCCTTTGGTTTGAAGAACGCTGGGGCAACATATCAACGTGCTATGACGACACTCTTTCATGACATGATGCATAAAGAGATCGAAGTCTATGTTGACGATATGATTTCCAAATCCCAGACAGAGGAAGAGCATCTGGTGAATCTTTTGAAATTGTTTGAGAGGCTTAGGAAGTTCAGGCTGAGGCTGAATCCTAATAAGTGCACGTTCGGGGTGAGATCCGGTAAGCTACTAGGGTTCATTGTTAGCGAAAAAGGAATAGAGGTTGATCCTGCTAAAATAAAAGCAATACAAGAAATGCCAGCGCCAAAAACAGAGAAAGAGGTTCGTGGTTTTTTGGGGAGGTTGAACTATATTGTCCGGTTCATATCTCACCTAACTGCCACGTGTGAGCCAATGTTTAAACTGTTGAAAAAAGACCAGGCAATTGTCTGGAATGAAAATTGTCAGAAGGCGTTTGAAAAAATAAAAGAATACTTGCAGGAACCTCCAATCTTGATACCCCTAGTAGCCGGGAGACCACTGATCATGTACTTGACGGTTCTTGAGAACAGTATGGGTTGTGTTCTCGGTCAACATGACGAGACTGGACGAAAAGAGCATGCGATCTATTACTTGAGTAAAAAGTTCACAGATTGTGAGTCCCATTACTCTATGCTCGAAAAGAAGTGTTGTGCACTTGCTTGGGCTGCCAAACATCTGAGACAATACATGCTAAACCATACAACCATGTTGATTTCGAAGATTGATCCGATCAAATACGTCTTTGAGAAACAGGCACTTTCTGGAAGGATCGCCCGATGGCAGATGGTACTGACAGAGTATGATATACAGTATGTCTCGCAAAACGCTATCAAAGGTAGCGTACTGTCAGAGTACCTGGCTGAGCAGCCAATCGATGATTACCAGCCGATGAGGTTTGATTTTCCTGACGAGGATATCATGTACTTAAAGATGAAAGATTACGAAGAGCCGTTGCATGGTGAAGGTCCTGAGCCGGGTTCCCAATGGTAATTGATTTTTGACGGTGTTGTGAATTCATATGGAAGTGGAATTGGGGCAATCATCACGACTCCCCATGGGACACACATCCTGTTCACTGCCAGATTGACATTCCCAGTTACTAATAACAAAGCCGAATATGAGGCGTGTATCATGGGTCTCGAGGAGGCTATTGATTTGAGAATCAAAAATCTTGATGTGTATGGAGACTCCGCACTAGTCGTGAACCAGATCAAGGGAGAATGGGAGACCCGTCAGCCCAATCTGATACCGTATATGAATTATGCAAGGAGACTGTTGCCTTTCTTTGATCGGGTAGAGTTTCATCATGTGCCACAGGCAGAAAATCAGATGGCTGACGCTCTTGCAACATTGTCTTCCATGTACAAGGTTAACTTCTGGAATTAGGCTCCCAGAATAGTTATCTCTCGCCTTGATAGGCCCACCTTCATATTCGCCATTGAGGAAGCTTCCGATGGCAAGCCGTGGTACTTTATATCCAGAGTTTCCTAAAAAACCAAGAGTATCCGACTGGGGCATCCGGCCGCGATAAGAAACTCTTAGGAGATTGGCTGGAAATTTCTACTTGAATCTAGATGGTGTTCTGTACAGGAGAAACCATGATTTGGTGCTTTTGTGATGTGTTGATGAGAAAGAGGCTAATATACTCGTGGAGGAGGTCCACGAGGGAACCTTTGGCACGCACGCTGGCGGATACGCTATGTCTCGAAAGTTATTACGGGCAGGGTATTATTGGCTAACAATGGAAAGAGATTGTTTCAAGTTTGCAAAGAAATGACATAAATGCCAGATTTATGCAGACAAGATTCAGGTGCCGCCAAGCCCTTTGAACGTTATGGCGTCCCCGTAGCCTTTCTCCATGTGGGGCATCGATATGATTGGCAAAATTGAGCCCACCGCATCCAATGGACACCGGTTCATCTTGGTAGCTATCGATTATTTCACCAAATGGGTTGAAGCAGCGTCTTACGCTAACGTTACCAAGCAAGTGGTAGCCCGGTTTATTAAAAAGGTCATCATTTGTCGCTACGGCATTCCTGAAAGAATCATTACTAACAATGGTTCGAACCTGAATAACAAAATGATGAAGGAATTGTGTCAGAATTTTAAGATTGAGCATCATAATTCATCTCCCTATCGGCCCAAGATGAATGGCGTTGTTGAGGCGACCAATAAGAACATCAAGAAGATAGTTCAGAAGATGGTTGTGACATATAGAGACTGGCACGAGATGTTGCCCTTCGCTTTGCACGGTTATCGTACGACGGTACACACATCAACCGGGGCAACACCTTTCTCATTGGTGTATGGTATGGAGGTTGTCCTACCATTAGAAGTTAAGATTCCTTCTTTGAGAGTATTGCTCGATGTCCAACTTGATGAGGCAGAGTGGGTAAGGAATAGATTAAATCAGCTCAGTTTGATGGATGAGAAGAGACCTACATCTATGGCATATGGTCAGTTATATCAGAGTCGGATGAAGAAAGCTTACGACAAGAAGGTGTGCCCTCGAAGCTTTCAGACGGGTGATCTTGTGCTAAAGAAGATTCTCCCACCACAATTGGATCACAGGGGCAAATGGACTCCCAACTATGAAGGTCCATACATTATGCGAAAGGTCTTCTCCGGAGGAGCCTTACTATTGTCCACCATGGATGGCGAAGATTTTTCATCCCCTGTGAACTCGGACGCAGTTAAAAAATACTTTGCTTAAAAGAGACCCGCTGGACAGAAAAAAGAGAGTCCAGGCAAAAATGAGGCATCCCGGCGAACCAAAAAGAAAAAAGAAAAAGGTTCAAGAAAAAATTAGGGATAAAAAATTGAAAAGATGTACACCCGCAAAGTCGAAAACCTGAGAAGGCGTCTTTGGCAAAAAGGGTATCCCGGTGAGTTGAAACCCCGCAAAGGGAAATTCAGGAAAAAGTTAGGGATTGAAAAAGCAAATGACTGAGGATCGATTATCCAAGTCAATCTCTTCCGAGGACAGAGTATCGGGAAAGCGTCGGAGTCAGGCGAGTCATAGGAGGATCAGCTCATGGTGTTCGTCTATACCACGTTGCCGACATGTATACAAATTTCTTTGTACCTCTGTACATATTTGTATTTGTCTTGTAGCTTCCTCTTTTCAGGAGTTGCATCCATTGTACAAAACTTTGCCTATTTACAGGCCCGTTATCAATAAAACTCATACTATTCAGTACTTGATGTTTTGTTCTGGTTTTAACTTATACCGTTTTGTTTGGGGAAACTGCCGATGTTTTGATAAACTTGCACGTTGTCGCTTCCGCGAAAATAAGGTGCCGGCAAAACAGAAGAGTCGCCACCTTATTTTCGCGGAAGCGACAGCTGGCGACTCTGCTGGGGACTCGATAGTTTCCTGGGATCCAACGTCCCTTATGCGAGTCAATCTGGGGATCCAACGTCCCTGCGAGAGTCAATCCTAGCGCTTGTATGATTACTTGTTGGGTTGTGTTTGTTTATCGCATTTTATTTCCCGCCCTTTATTTTCAGTATGATATGATTATGTGTGCTGTTGTGGGAGGGGCATTCTGATGAGTGAGAAGCCAGACCCAGGCTTGAGTGTACCTAGCATTAGTTGTGGAAATTAGTGGGCGCGTGCTTGCTTTGCAGGAACTAGTGTCTCATGAAATCCACGCTCAGACGAGGTTCTCCCGGTTGACCTCTTTTCCGGCCCTTTGGGCCTGAGGGGTTGTTGGTTTGGAGGATTGTCGACTCTGGGGACCGATCATTTGGAAGATGATTCTGTGAGAGGTGAATTCAGAAAGTCTTATGGGAAACTGCTCAGCTTGGTTCGTAAACCTTCTGTGTTTGAGTTGAATGGGTTGCACGCCCTGCTGCAGTTCTACGATCCTCCTTTGAGATGCTTTACTTTCCAGGATTTTATTCTCGCACCCACACTAGAGGAGTATGTTGATTTGTTAGGTGTGCCTATCAAGAGTCAGATGCCCTTTGTTCATATGGATGTTGAGCCTAATCTGGCTAGTCTAGCTCCCTCACTTCACCTAGATGCCTCCGAGTTGGTCTTGTCTAGTTGGAACAAGGTTCCCGGTTTCTCCTTGCAGTTCCTAGTGGGAAAAGCTCAGCAGTGTGCCAAAGACGGATGTTGGATCGTGTTCAATGCCATCCTCGCCCTTTGCATATACGACATCATTCTGTTCCCCAATATGCCTGACTTTGTAGACTTCGACGCATTTCACATCTTTGCATCAGGGAATCCAGTCCCTACCTTGATAGGAGATGTCTAACATTCTGTCCACTACAAAAACGAGAACAGAAGGGGCAAGAATGTCTCGTGCTGTGTGCCCCTGCTCTACTTATGGCTTGATAGTCACCTACCCAAGAAGGGTTCCCTTGCTTCGTCTGTAGCCACAGCTGAGTGGCCTGAGCATTTGATGAGTCTGTCAGCGGAGGATATTGCCAGGTTTGATAGAGATATGTTGGGTACCGAGATCATCTTCAGTTGCAGTGGGTTTCCGAATGTGTCTTTGATAGGCAGGAAGGGCTGTATAAACTATAATCCATCTCTGCTGGTCCGATAGTTTGCTTATGCTTTGAGAGCTCCGCCGAAGGATGAAGAGGTGCAGGAATCTCTGTACCTCACTGGTCTTCTAGACGGGGATATGTTATCTAAGCTTCAGCACGCTTAGAATGGTATCTGTAAGCGAGGAAAGCCGTTGCTGGGGAAAAGTAATAGCCAGGCCTACGCTCCATATGTGACTTGGATCAGAGCCAGAGCAGATGCTATAGGGATACCGTTTCCTCCTGCCAAGCCAGAAAGCCCTCCAGTGATTGAAGACCCTACCACCGTGCCTATTCAGCAGCATAATCAGGTGTTAGCTGAGAGAGATGAGCTGAAAAAGGCAAATGAAGAACTGGAGAAAGAATTGGCTCAGCTCAGAAGCGAGAGAAGCGAAGCCGTCCATTCCTTCAAGAGACAGACAGAGCTGGTGAACCAGTTAGGGACGGATTTGACTAAGCAGATGGCTGAGCGTGAACGTTTGGGTCGGGACTTCAAAGCTGTCAATGATGTACTGGCCACCAAGAAGCAGCACTTGGATGAAGCGTACCGGAGAATATCCAAGTTTAATCAGCATTAGAAGGCCACCCTAGCCAATGGCAAAGAACGGAAGGATAAACTGAAATAGCAGATCTCCAAGTTGAAAGCCCAGGTGAAGGCTAGTGAGAGGAGGTTTGATGAAGAAACCGCTCGTAGATATGCCGCTGAAGGCCTGCTCAACAAGGCTCTTGCTAACCTGAAGGAGCGCAAACTAACGTTTGAATCCAAGAAGCGGAAGTTAGAAGATTGTTTCGGCGAAGGAGCATGGGAAGACTCAGTTGAAGGTCTCCAATACACTATTAGGCTAAGGGAGTTACTCGTCGAAGGGTTGCTCACTCAGCCTGATCATCCAGAAACGAGGGATCTGTTAGAAGAGTTTTGAGCTCGTGGCCGTGCTTGACTATATTTGTAATCCTTTTGTTTTGATCGTTGTTGTATGCTGACCATCACCAGGCTTATTGGTCGAGGTCATGCTATTGATTCTGCTTGTACTCGGTGACATTGTGTACGACCTCGATGGGCTTTCTTTATATATATGAGATGTTATTCCCTTGACTGGACTCGGACTTCTTATTATCAGCATTGGCACTCAGGCACTAGGATCGGGGGAAATCTCCCTAACGCACAGACACACGTTTGCATTTGCATGAAGCATTTGCATAACGAGCACTTTCTCGTTTTTTCTAACCCTTTTGTGTATACAGGTTGTTTCAGGTTGTTCCAGGATTGATCAAAGACCAATCCACCGCTATCCGACCATAGCAAATCGTGCTAGAGCAATGGAGCAAGTGCAGACTGACGTTCAAGAACTCCGAGAGAGGATGGACCGCTTCATGGAACTCATGCAAGTGGTTGCCAACGGCCAGGATCAGCTCAGAACATTGGTCCAGCCTCTGATTTCAAGGGTTGGCAGCAATTGTGTACTCCATGGTGGGACTGTTCCAACCCCTCCACCTGTTGAAACTCCTCAGAATGGCGTCCCCGTGACTGGGGGGAACGGTAGTGCCAACGGTAATGTGATCGCTAACGTGGGGCTCAATGGTAATACGACTGGCGCCCGTAATGGGAATTTCGAAGCTAATGTCAATGTTGGGCTGGGCAACGGCAACACAGGGGTTGGGAATCTGTATGGGCCTCAGCCATGGTTAGAAGACTGTCAAGACGATTTGTTCTCACAGAAAGGTGCTGAGGGAGAGCCGACTGCTGAAGCACGTCTGAGGTTTAAAGCACTCGAGAACAAGATGAGGAATTTCGAGAACCTGAACACTATGGGTGTTGACATGTCCAAGTTGGGACTGATTGCTGATTTCAAGGTGCCTCCCAAGTTCAAGGTACCCGACTTTGAGAAGTACAAGGGCACCACTTGCCCTCACGTCCACCTGAGATCATACTACCGGAAAATGTCTGCTCACTCTGAAGACGAGAAGCTGCTGATGCACTTCTTTCAGGATAGCTTGTCCGGGCCATCCCTGGAATGGTACATGAGTCTGGAACCTACCAGTGTGCGCACGTGGAAGGAACTTGCTGAAGCATTCGTGCACCACTACCAATATAACAATGACTTGGCGCCGAACCGGGTCCAACTGCAGAATTTGTCACAGAGGAACAATGAAGGGTTCAAAGAATACGCCCAGAGGTGGCGTGAATTGGCAGCCAGGGTTCAGCCACCGATGGTTGAACGGGAGCTTGTGGAAATGTTTGTAGCCACCCTCCCAGGGGTTTATTACGAGAAATTGGTCAGCGGTATGTTTGGAAGTTTCTCGGATCTCATCATCACCGGCGAGCACGTTGAAAATGGGATCAAACTGGGGAAAATTCAAGGTGATATGTCCTCAGCTGGAGGAGGAAAGAAACCGTATGGTGGCAAAAGGCGGGAAGGAGAGACGAGCGTTGTGTCCAACGCTCGAAGGAACGGCAAAGGCCAGCACCAACAGGTTGCTAGCATAACCATCCCTGCGGTCCAACAACCCCAGCAGCAGCAGCAGCAGCCAAATCAGCAAGGGTACATAAAGTATCAGAACAGGGCACCTCTATCAAGCCGTCACCTTGAGACACCGCCCATGTCTTATGCTCAGCTGTTACAGACTCTGCTTCAGTTACAGCTAATCCAGAAGAGAACCCTGGCTCCCTTGACAGGGGCACCTCCGTCGGGTTATGATGCGAATGCAACTTGTGAGTTTCACTCAGGGGCACCAGGCCACACGATAGAAAATTGCAAGGCCTTCAAGCACAAGGTGCAAGATATGGTGGACGCCAAGATCATAAACTTCTCAGATAATGTGTCAAATGTCACGAAGAACCCTATGCCGAATCATAGGGGAGGTGGAGTAAATGTCATTATTGAAGACGAGAGCTTGGATTTGTTGACTGACGTCAAGGATCTAAAGACACCACTTAGCTTCGTTAAAGCCAAGCTGATGAAAAGAGGTTTCTTCCCGGGCTGTGGAGAACTATGTATGGGTTGTGCGACTAGTCCTGATGGATGCGAACAGTTGATAGAGGGGATTCAGAGTCTAGTGACTGAAGGAATCTTGCAGTTTAGCCGGAGGGCCGAATGTGGATCTGGAGAGGTAATGCTGAAGCAAGATGATGAGGTTGCTACCATCACCATCCCTCACCGGACGATCACCATTTCTGCTCCCCGACCGCCCACAATTACCATCACCAAGGCTGGGCCAATCCCTTTTGAAAGCACCAATGATGTCCCATGGAATTATGGGGCAGACGTCTACTGTAACGGGCAGAAGTTGGAACTAGAACCATCTGGGTCGTCTGTGGATAACCTAGTGGGAATTGGTGGAATCACTCGCAGCGGAAGAGTATTTGCTCCACCCGAGATTGTGGCGGACAAAGCGGACAAAGCCGATAAAGCTGATGTAACCGATAAGGGAAAAGGTAAAGTCGTTGAGGAAACCCCTCGGGGGGTAGAGAAGGACTTACTTGTCAAGGATGCTGAAGAGTTCATGAGGTTGATTAAGAAGAGTGACTACAGGATCGTGGATCACCTCCATCAAACACCCTCGAAAATCTCCATCCTGAATTTGTTGTTGTGTTCTGAGGCACATCGCAACGCGCTGCTAAAGGTTTTAAATGCCACGTATGTACCGCAGGAAATATCGGTCAACCAGTTAGAAGGGGTCGTAGCCCACGTGAATGCTGGAAACGGGTTAGGGTTCACTGACCTGGAGCTGACGCCGAAGGGAAGAAACCACAACAGCGCCCTGCACATCTCGATAGAGTGTAGGGGAACGATTATGTCTCACGTGTTGGTGGACACAGGGTCATCGCTCAATGTTCTTCCGAAGAAAGCATTGATGAAGTTAGATACTCGAGGATTGATTTGCACACCCAGTGACCTGGTTGTGAAGGCTTTTGATGGAACCAAGCATCATGTCTTTGGAGAAGTGAAGTTACCAATCCAAGTGGAGCCAGAAACTTTCGACGCAGTCTTCTATATTATGGACATCATGCCTGCCTACAGCTGTCTCCTAGGCCGACCATGGATCCATTCTGCGGGCGCCGTGACCTCCACGTTGCACCAGAAGCTCAAGTATGCTGTTGGAGGTAGCGTCGTAACTGTTTGTGGCGAGGAAGACATAATGGTGAGCCATTTGTCGTCCTTCAAATATGTTGAGATGGATGGGGAAATCCACGAAACCCTATGTCAGGCGTTCGAAGCTGTTAAAGTCAAGAACGTAGCTCCTGTAATCACTGAGAAACCAGAGATGACTCTCTCTTCCTTCAAGGAAGCCCAGGCCGTTGTTCAAGCCGGATCCACCCCAGGTTGGGGGCGAATTCTAGAAATACCTAACTAGCAAGACAAGTTTGGGTTAGGATACTCTCCTGCGGCTGAAGCCTCTTCTTCTCACAGTGCGTCGCAAGGTAAAGGGCCGATCCAGTTTACCAGTGGCGGGGTGATATTTGAAAGTGTAAACGCGGTGTCTGAAGACGGCGAAGACAGCGATTGCGACCTGGATTCCTGGATCCAGCCAAGTAAACCAGGCGAGAGTCTCAACAACTGGTGCATCAGGGATACCATCCAAGTGACAGGCAAAGAGTAATGATTTATTTCTCCAATCATTATACAACCCTATGTCCTACCCGGGGCATAGTGGTTTTATTGTCAGGGCCTTGTTTGATTATGTACATGCATTTTACCAATAAATCAAAAGGCGTTTTTCGTATTCAAATGTTGTGATCTCTGTTATTCCTGTTTTATATTTGTTTTGAAAAACAATAAGATGGCAATGGGGTTTGTGCTAACCTGCATATCCTTATCTTAAGCTTAACCCTTGTTATTGCAGGATCCACATAGCAGATGACATCGACTATGGACCTTCTACGACTCACTTCGACTTCGATTGCCCGATCTATCAAGCCGAAAAAGAGATTGATGAAGACGAAGACCTTCCCGAAGAGTTGGCCCGCTTGTTGAAAAAAGAAGAGAAAGTTATTCTGCCTCACGAGGAAGAGATAGGGGCTGCATTGCAGAGTGATGTCAAGCAGAGATTGGTCGAGATGCTTCGAGAGTATAGTGACATCTTTGTTTGGTCATACGAAGATATGCCCGGACTTGATACTGACATCGTGGTCCATCACTTGCCGCTGCGAGAAGATTGTCCTCCCGTTAAGCAGAAGCTTAGGAGGACACGACCAGATATGGCCGTTAAGATCAAAGAAGAAGTGCAAAAGCAGCTTGATGATGGCTTCTTAGCGGTCACTACTTACCCTCCGTGGGTCGCCAACATCGTTCCTGTACCGAAGAAGGACGGTAAGGTGCGAATGTACGTCGATTATCGGGATTTGAATAGGGCGGGCCCTAAAGATGATTTCCCGCTGCCTCATATCGATGTGTTGGTCGACAATACAGCTTAGTTCTCCGTGTTTTCGTTCATGGATGGATTCTCCGGCTACAATCAAATCAAGATGGCGTCGGAGGACATGGAGAAAACTACGTTTATTACACCTTGGGGAACGTTTTGCTACAAGGTAATGCCTTTCGGTCTGAAGAACGCAGGGGCCACTTACCAACGAGCAATGGTTACTTTGTTTCATGATATGATTCATCATGAGATTGAAGTCTATGTTGATGACATGATTGCGAAGTCCCAAACGGAGGAGGGACACCTGGTCAATTTGCTGAAGCTTTTTGAGAGGCTTAGGAAGTTCAGGTTGAGGTTGAATCCTAACAAGTGTACTTTCGGAGTACGGTCTGGAAAACTACTGGGGTTTATCGTGAGTGAAAGAGGCATTGAGGTTGATCCTGCGAAAATAAAAGCAATACAAGAAATGCCAGCGCCAAAAACCGAAAAAGAAGTTCGTGGTTTCCTGGGCAGAATAAACTACATTGCAAGGTTTATCTCTCAGCTCACGGCCACGTGTGAACCGATGTTCAAACTACTAAAGAAAGATCAGGCGATTATCTGGAACGAGGATTGCCAGAAGGCATTTGACAAGATAAAACAGTACCTGCAGGAACCTCCGATCTTGATACCCCCAGTGGCCGGAAGGCTCTTAATCATGTACTTGACAGTTCTTGAGGGTAGTATGGGGTGTGCTATCGGTCAGCACGACGAGACGGGCAGAAAGGAGCATTCCATTTACTATTTGAGTAAAAAGTTCACAGAATGTGAATTTCGTTACTCGATGCTGGAGAAAACGTGTTGTGCACTAGCCTGGGCTGCCAAACGTTTACGACAGTACATGCTCAACCACACCACCATGCTAATTTCGAAGATGGATCCGATCAAGTACGTCTTCGAGAAGCAAGCGCTTTCGGGCAGGATTGCCAGATGGCAAATGGTGTTGATGGAATATGACATTCAGTACGTTTCCCAGAAGGCCATCAAGGGAAGCGTATTGTCTGAGTACCTTGTCGAACAGCCGTTTGAAGATTACCAGTCGATGAAATTTGAATTCCCTGATGAGGATATCATGTTTCTCAAAGTGAAAGATTGCGATGAATCGTTGCCCGACGAGGGTCCAGACAGGAAATCCCAATGGAAATTGATATTTAACAGGGCGGTTAATTCTTATGGAAGTGGCATTGGGGCAATCATCACGACTCCTCACGGATCCCATATCCCGTTCACTGCGAGACTGACGTTTCTGGTCACCAATAACGAAGCGGAGTACGAAGCATGCATCATGGGGCTAGAGGAGACAATTGATTTGAGAATCAAGAACCTAGATGTATATGGTGACTCAGCACTTGTGAATAAACAGATTAAAGGGGAGTGGGAGACTCGTCAATCGAATTTGGTGTCGTACATGAACTATGCCAGAAGGCTACTTCCGTTCTTTGATCGAGTGGAACTCCATCATGTTCCCAGGGCCGAAAACCAGATGGATGATGCCTTAGCCACGTTGGCTTCGATGTATAAAGTCAGTTTTTGGAATGAAGCACCAAGGATTGTCCTTTCTCATCTTGATAGACCTGCATTCGTCTTTGTACTCGAGGAAGCCTCCGACGGCAAGCCATGGTTCCACGATATCCAAACCTTTCTTATGACTAAGGAGTATCCTGCGGGAGCGTCAACCCAGGATAAGAAGACTCTGAGGAGGCTGTCTGGAAATTTTTATCTCAATCCTGATGGAGTTTTGTATAAAAGAAACCACGATCTCGTGCTACTCAGATGTGTAGATGAGAAAGAAGCGAGTATGCTCATGGAAGAAGTCCATGAAGGAAAATTAGGTACGCACGCCGGCGGGCATGCTATGACGAGAAAGATCCTGAGAGAGGGATACTACTGGCTGACGATGGAATCAGATTTCTTTAAATTCGCGAAGAGATGTCATAAATTCCAGATTTATGCTGATAAGATTCATGTGCCGCCGTGCCCGTTAAATGTCATGTCCTCCCCGTGGCCGTTCTCCATGTGGGGCATTGACATGATAGGCAAGATCGAGCCCACTGCTTCTAATGGTCATCGCTTCATTCTAGTAGCCGTCGACTACTTCACCAAGTGGGTGGAGGCAGCCTTATATGCTAATGTGACCAAGCAGGTGGTGGCTAAATTCATAAAGAGGGACATCATCTGTCATTACGGAATTCTCGAGCGGATCATTACTGATAATGGTTCGAATCTGAATAACAAGATGATGAAGGAGCTGTGCCAGAGTTTCAAGATCGAACACCACAACTCATCTTCTTATCGGCCGAAGATGAGTGGTGCCGTTGAAGCGGCCAATAAGAACATCAAGAAGATTGTACAGAAGATGGTTGTGACCTATAAGGATTGGCACGAGATGTTGCCATTTGCACTGCAAGGTTATCGTACCATGGTACGCACATCAACCGGGGCAACTCCGTTCTCACTGGTGTACGGTATGGAAGTTGTCCTACCGTTAGAAGTTGAGATTCCTTCTTTACGAGTTTTGGTTGACGTAAAACTCGATGAGGCAGAATGGATTAAGAACCGACTAAACCAACTCAGCCTGATGGACGAGAAGAGGCTAGCGTCGATTGCATATGGTCGTCTATACCAGAGCCGAATGAAGAAAGCTTATGATAAGAAGGTGCGTCCTAGAAGCTTTCAGGCGGGTGATCTCGTCCTGAAGAAGATTCTTCCTCCACACTCCGATCATCGGGGCAAGTGGACTCCCAATTACGAAGGTTTGTACGTCGTCAGCAAGGTCTTCTCGGGAGGAGCCTTGTTGTTATCCACGATGGATGGCGAAGATTTTGCATCCCCGGTGAACGCGGATGCAGTTAAAAAATACTTTGCTTAAAAAATGACCCGCTGGAAAGAAAAAGAATATCCAGGCAAAAATGGGGCATCCCGACGAACCATAAAAAAGAAAAAGGTCCGGGAAAAATTAGGGATATACAAGAAAAGAATGTACACCCGAAAAGTCGAAAACCTGGAAGGGCGACTTTGGCAAAAAAGGGTATCCCGGTGAATCGAAAACCCGGAAGGGCGATTCAGGCAAAAGTTAGGGATTTGGAAAAAGCAAATGACTGCGTTCCGCGTGTGGAATCTCATTGTCTAGTGGTTTGGGAGACCTGAGGGCCGTTTATTTGAATCAATCTCTTCTGAAGCTGAAGCGTCGGAGAGGTATCGAAGTCGAGTGGGTCATAGAGGGATCAACTCATGGTGTTCATCTACGCCTCATCGCCGATATTTGTGTATATACTGATGTATATTTATTTTTGTGCGGTTTCCTCATTCCAAGAGTTTGCATCTGTTGTAAAACACTTTTGCCCATTCAGGGGTTCGTTATCAATAAAATATATACTATTCAGCAATTATGTTTGCCTGTTTAGCATTTATCTGTTTTGTTTGCGAAAAAGAACGCCGATGTTTTTGATAAAATGCGCATACATAAACTTACTGGCCTAGGCCACTGATTGTTGAAACAATGAATTACTTGAGCATTGTCACAAGATGATAACCTTGATAGGTCCCTTTGAGAAGGGTATCTTGTCTGTTTGTTTGTGTTCTTACAGGTGTAGCATATTCCAGGCAGTACGCCGTATGCTTCCCAAGCAGGATGATTCCTTCCTCTCCAGCAAGTTCAGCAGCACCTCCCCGTGGAGTTTGAACATGAGATCGTAAGCATTGATATGTCTCCCCAGGCAGAGAAGAGTCTTTCCCCAATCAGATGTATCCTGAAGGATCGTCACTTCCCCAGCTAAGACATACACTGAAGTGTGCAGCACTCGATAGTACAGACTGAAGCCTTCAGCGGAATTGAAATTCCCCACAGAGTTGTACTCTCCCCTGCAAGCAGGATGATTCCTACTTCCCCAGCCGAGTTTTCAGATCCCCAAGGGCGCCAAGTCCTTGGAAGCCGTTCGGGCCATGATTGGTTTTCCCCAGTAGAGTGTTGAATAGCTGATGCTGTATTTCCCCACCGGAGTCGTTATCTCCAGGAACGTTTCGCTGCGAATGTCGTGCAGTTTATTTCTGCGACGGACATCGTTTTCCTCAGCAGTTGTGGCTCGTAGGCCCAGTTGAGCGGGTTCAGATTCTCGTAGAATTTTACTCCCCTGCAGCAGTCGTCTGAAGTTCGTTTCCCCAGGCGGAGTCCAATTGAGATTGGTGTGATTTCTTCTCCTCGGCAGGATGATTCCTCTTCCCTCCACCAGAGTGGTTCTTCCCCCTTGACAGGAGGATTCTCCCTTTAGCATTTATTTTGCTGATGGGGTCATAGCATTTTGCATGATTGCATAGCATCTACCCTAAACGCGTAGCATTTCCACCGTGTGGAGCAGTACGCCATTGACGATCATATGCATATGAAACATGAGCTAGGTCGTTACCGTTCTTGTTTTGCAAGTGTTCCCCAGCAAAGTCGTTTGCCCAAGATGATTCTTGAATTCCCCAGCGAAGTTGATTGCTTAAGATGATTCTTAAAATCCCCAGTGAAGTCACCAGAGAGGGCTGCGCAAGTTGATGCTTAGAGTCCCCGACAGAGTGTTTGCTCAGGATGATTCCTGAAACCTCCAGCAGAGTTATTGGTTCAGGATGATTCTTGAAGTCCCCACGGAGTTATTTGTTTAAGATGATTCTTGATTTCCTCAGCTGAGTTTATTTGCCCGAAATGATTTCTGAATCCCCGAAGCAGAGTTACTTGATAGTTCTCCAGAATCCCCAGCGGAGATGTGTCATCCCTAGAAGGTTTTTTGAACATAGAAGTTGAACTTTCCTTGGAAACTTAATGATTGAAGTCCGGCAGCGGTGCCAAAACCCTAAACTTACTAATGAAGTCTAACTGCGATGTCAAAGAAGTTCTCCCAGCTGACGCGGAGTTCCTGATGGAAAAAGAATGTATATCCTTATTAGTCCTTGATGGAGGATTCCATTTGAAGACTTACTGATGAAGTCCAGCTGCGATGTCGAAGCAGTTTTCCTAGCTGACGCAGGGTGCCTGACGGCAAAATATTGTATATCCTTAGTTGATCCGTGAATGACTAAGGATCCCATTTCCTGACTTACCGATGAAGTCCAACTACGAGGTCGAAGTAGTTCTCCAAGCTGACGCGGGGTGCCTGACGGCAGAAGAATAGATATCCCTATTGGGTTCATGATTGACCGAGGATTCTATTTCAGACTTGCTGACGAAGTCCGGCTGACGCCCGAAAATTCCTTTGAATGCCCAACGGCATGATTAACTTGATTGTTGAAAAGTTCCTAATGACCTGATGAGTCCCGAGGAATCCTTCTGCCGCAGTGTCGAAGAATGCCTGACGGCAATATCAACTATGTATCGCCGGTTGCCGAGTGACCAGTGATCCCTTGATGACTTGAGGACGAATGTCTACAGCAAAATCAGATGATCATCCTGACGGAGATCAGACCCTTCACCGGTTACCATGTGACCAATTCCACAGCAAGTTTCGGCGCAACTATCACGTTCCGTTTTGAAGATGTTCCTACCAATCAAGGTATCGTTTGCCCGTACGGTGGGCAAATCACTCGTTACCGTGTGACCAGTGATCCCTCGATGATTTGAGGACACAATGATATCAGATAAATCAGAGAATCATCCTGACGGAGATTCAGATCAGTATTTCTCCAGCTAGTTGTCGTGCAGCTATTATTTCAGTGTCCGAAGATTTGTCCCCATCAGAGTACCGTGTACTTGTGTAGTTGGCAAATTTCCGGGTTTGTTGGTATTCAACCGTCTCGTACCTTGACTGTTTGAGAGCCGTTCGCTTCTCACCCAGTCAAGTCCAAGGCGTTTGAATAGGGGCAGCTGTCGCTACCGCGAAAATAAGGTGTCGGCAAACAGAAGAGTCGCCACCTTTCGTTATTTATCCCTCAGAGCGGGAAAGGAAACGATCGGAAAAACCCGACGAAAAGGTATAAGACAAGGTCATCGCAACCATTGTCTGGGTTCGGGAGTTGGTTACGCAAGGGGAAGGTATTAGCACCCCTCACGTCCAACGTACTCGATGGGATCCACGCTTGTTGTGTTTATCTGACGGGTTGGTTTTATCTACCTACCTATCAAGGCTGGTCTGAAAAGAAAAGAAAATGACTCGGCAAAGCGTCGCACTTTATGCCTACGTATTCTCATCAGAGAATGAGAAATCAGAGTCAACGTAGTTCGGCTAACTACGGGTGATGGGAAGGTGGCTCGCCAATACGTCAGTATTGTGCCTACGTACTCTCAACAGGTATGAGAGATCAGAGCTTACGTAGTTCGGGCTAATACGGATTACGGGAATTCAGATTCATCTGTTTTATCGAGTAGGGTTAACAAACAGTTCCAGCAGTTTGGCATACGCAGCTCGACCCTTGGAGACTTAGGCGTTACCGTTTGCGATAGAACTGGGAGTTAACAACACTCTTTTCTTCAGAAAAGCTTCCTTTGAATTATGGGCCCACGGGGCAAAAAGGTTTGAAGTTTGTTTTCTGTCTTTTACGAAAGAACTATTTTTTTATGGATGTTTGCAACTAATATCGCACTAGAGACTATGACCTGAGAGTGAATGTGTCGCATGTCACCCAAAGGGTACCATACTAAACATCCAGACTGTTGAAAAGAAACTCTCCAACACTCCTTTCTCAGATAGCTTAAGGCTCGTAACGTACGACATCCGTTAAACTTTATTACTGTATTTTGATTTGTTTTGAGACGAGGAGAGAACGAACAGGTTCAACTAAGAGGGGGACTATCACGTCCTAATGTTGTCATGCCAAGGATTCATCCTCTGGTTGAGGTTTGAAACAGGGAACTCCTAGAAGTTATCATGCATAGGTTTCAACCTAAAGTTCTATCATCACTTCCTTATCAAAGGAAGTGAGACTCCTAGGGGATCATGTCAATCGTAAACTGAAACGGATAAAGCATCAGCTTAAACAGTAAACAGTAAATAGTAAACGACTGTAAAATGCATGCAATGTAAGTGAGGGAGGAAATGTATGTGGGGCATCAGCCTCCACAAGCTCATCTCAATCTCAAGCCAGATATGAATAACTGTAATCATACAGGGGAAATAGATATCAAGCAAAATATGAGTAACTGCAATCATACAGAAGAAATAACATGCTATCAAGCAAAATAACAACCCACATAGGCAAGGGAGTTGGGCTATACCGAATACCCGCAAGCAAAGCCATACAGTAAAGATACAAGCAGAGGGAGCAACTCAAAATCTAGTGCAATCATGCTCCTAGCTTAAATCAGTCTAAACAAGAACTTATTCTAATGCATCAAGCAAATCAAACAAGTCACATCAATACAGTTGCACAACAAGCAAACAGACAGGAAAGAAAGCAGATCAACAACTTCCACAGCTTCACAGCAAAGCTCTTCTGACAGCAGTTCAGTCCTCAGTCCTCAACAGCTCTTCAGGGCTTTCATCTTCACTTGCAAGCATCAACTTGCTTCTTCAAGCTTCTAATACATCAGACATAATTATCAACTTATCCTTTCTTCTTCAGGCCTCAGCTCCACAGTAAACTCCACCTTCAGGCTTCAATCCCAATACCAAACATCAACTTGTTCCTTCAGGCACTCCAGGCATTGAACTCACAAGTATCAACTTGCTTTCCTACCTCAAGCTTCAGCTTCTTCCTTTAATCCCCAATGGACTCCCTTCACAAGTATCAACTTATTCTTCATCTTCTCCAAGATTCAGCTCTTTCTTCAATCTCAGCTTAATCTTCTTCCCACAAGTGTCAACTTGTTCCTCTTGACCTTCAAGCTTCAGCTCCAAGGGTATTCTTCAAACACAGAGAAGTATCAACTTCTAGCCTTCAATCTTC
Organism: Lathyrus sativus; assembly: GCA_963859935.3. Classification (NCBI taxonomy): domain Eukaryota; kingdom Viridiplantae; phylum Streptophyta; class Magnoliopsida; order Fabales; family Fabaceae; genus Lathyrus; species Lathyrus sativus. Next base: position 385,962,830 of record OZ012736.1, read on the forward strand.
TAACAAGGAACTCTATCCTCTAGCAAGGGAGAAAGATTCATCTAACAAGAGCAAAGTTTGGATGATTGGTAGTAGAGTGAAGACCAAAGGTCACCACTAAGCACCCAATCATCAGAGAAAGGGACCCTCAAAGGTTTTACCAACTTGTAAAGAGCCACACATCCTACCAAATGAGGGATGAGACCTTTACAAGGGGACCTTACATCATAGGGAAGAATGGAAGTGATCAACATCTTCCATGTTTATGAAGGAAGAGAATCTATCTAGAAGCTCTACCTACAAACCCTAACCTTAACACCTAATCAACACTACACCAAAAGAAGGGAAGATCTTCACATCCAAGCTCTTCCAAGCACTCCAATGCATCTTCAACTTGCCTTCATCCTCAACCAAGGGTAAAAACAACACAAGCTTACTCTAAGGGAACTTAAGGGGTTAATCTAGTCAAATTAGTGCATTAGAATCATCCAAAGTTAGCACCTAAACTAACATCAAACTAAAATAGTAAACTACATTGAAAATTCCTACAAAAATTCCTAAGGGACCCTAATTCAATCATGAATCTACCACATCAAATTCAGAGGTTGAATCATCCACCAAGTTCTAGATATAAAACCTAAATCATAAGGTATTAACCATAAACCCTAAAAATGGAGCTCCTAATGTTTCAACCTAAAACTACCACTTACATTCATCACAAAAATGTGAGAAAAATCTAGGGGGAACATGCATATCTATGCTAGCTACACACAAAAAATCAAGGCAAGAATCATCATAAAATGATCAAACCAAATTCAACAAAACAAGGTATCAACCATGATTATTTTAGTATCAATTAAAATTCAACAAATGCTAATAAAATAAAAAATGAAAGAAATATTAATATTTTTTATCTGAAAAAAACTAGATTCAATCATGAACCAATGGAAAAAAGAATGGAATCATTTGAGTTAGTTTTCAATTTTTATGGATTATTTATTAAACTACATGAAATGAAGAAATTAAAAGAAATTGATAAACTCAGCGTGGCAAATAGCAATTAAACCCAGTTCAAATAAATACGAAAATAAATACGAAAATAATACGAAAATACTAGGTACAAATAAAATAATAGGAAAGCTACTAAGCCCAATTATCAATCAGAAATTAATACGAAAATAAAATGAAAATGATAAAACTTGGTACAAATAGCAACTAAAAACAGTGTATCCTCAGGTGGGCCTCTAAAGGGGGGGGTGTGAGTATCATGTTTTTACACTAAGCCCAACCTATCACTTAAATGAAACGCTGCGTTGCAGCTTCTTTCAGAATCCTTCACAAAATGAAATCAATTCCTGGCCGTGGGATCTTACTTTGGTCAAAGTCTTCAGTCTAATCCAATGGCAACCAACTCATCTTCTTCCTTTTGAATGTTGGAGGGAAATAGAATCCATGGTTGAACAGAACTTCAACTTCATCTTCTCCAAATCTTATTCCTTCAAAACTCCATCAAAATTCTCACTTGAACACTCTAATCAACTTGGTTTTTTCCACTGAATCTAACTATGCTAACCAACAACATTGAAACTCCCCCTAACTCAAATCACGATGAAATTTTCAGAAACCACTCAAGAATCAAATCACACCAAACTCCAAATTATGAGGTCTATCATCATCACCACCTAATACTGACTTGATCTAGCTATCAAACTAAGCTTAAAACTCAAGAATCAACAAGATACACTCAAGAACAGGAATCAGGTCATCCTACTTATTGTCTCTAATCCATACCAATTGTTATCAAAAAGCTTCCTACACCAATCTACAATGATTCTAACCTAACAAAACCTAAAGATTATGCTTAAATTAAGTCGTACGATGAAAAGTACATACCTGCAAATTCTTGATGAACAAAGTGGTAAAATCTTCAAATCAACCCTCAGTAATCTCCAGATTCCTTCACTAGCATCCAATCAACCTTCTGTATGCAAAGAAAAGAGTTGAAACTTGGTAGATTCTTGAACCCGATTCTGAGTTGCAGATGAGGAATTTGCAATGCCAACTCACGATCCTTCAATGGTTTTGCCTTGAATTTGATCTGGAATCAATCTCTAACCCTAGAGCAAGCTATTGGAATCAAGAACTTGGATTGAAATGGCTTCAATGGCTGTAACAGATTTTGATTTGCAATGAGCAAATTCAAAATGCAATCTCTCTATTTCCTCTCAATTCTCACCAACCCGTGCTCTGAATCACTTCATATGCTTATATAGACCATGACTGAACACTCTAGAAAGTTCTGGATCAATCTAATGAGAAGTTCAATATCTCATCTCTTTTGAAAATTCAATCTCAGGGTACACTCATAAAAGTTCTTGCAGCAGCTTGTATTCACTATGCTTTGTGTTCAAATTCCCCTTAGATGACATTTTGGATGTGTTGGAATGAGTTAGCACCTTGATCTTAATCCCATGTATAGTTTGGCATATGTAACTTAAGTCTTAAGTAACTAAATGCAAATCTTTGAATGGGGCCTCAAATGAAAAAACCAACATTTCCATTGTCTTTAAAATGCATTTTACAATCAAAATGACCTATAAGTTTGTCTCATTTGGTCACCAAATGAATTATTTGAATTCTTGACCATTAAATCCTTTTAATTCTTCCTTTTTCAAATTTTCTTGAACCAAGTCTCTCCTTGAGCCATTTCAATGCCTCCTTGATGCATGGCCAAGGTTAAAACCCCATTTGAGCAACTTTCTAGTTGAAAAAAACTTCATTTGAGGCCTCCAAGTTGGTGAAAATGGCCCATGATCACAAATGACCTATAATCACCAAATATCCAAAATACCCTTGACTTGTCAAAGCCATATCTTGAGTTCTACAAATCCTATCAAGGACTTATAGTACTATCTAGAAAGCTAAGAGGACAAGGAACAACATTCATGTTGACCAAAAGTTTATAGGAATCATCCTTCTATGGAAAAAGTGCCATGCAAGTTGGGTAACTTTCAAGCGACAAATTCACATGCCTCAGATGACTTGTAACTTGTCAAAGTCATAACTTGAGTTATACAAATCCTATCGAGGACTTCTAGCACTCAAATTAAAGCTAAGACCATGCTCTACAACAATCACGTTGGGGGCAAGATGAGATGACAATCACATCTTGAGCTAAATTGCCTTGAAGATAGGGGTCAAACTAGGGGATTTTACACTGTCAATCCTTAGAAACCCTAGCTTGAAACTTCTCAAAATCTTCAATCATGATTAGTTAACCTTGGAATCATCCTTATAGCATATCAATGCATCAATCCATGATCACCTGGCCTTTGAATTAGGTCTCAACCTTGTTCAAATCATTAGTTGACTTAGGGTTGACCAAATCAAACCCTAACTGCACCACTCATGGCTGAGGCTTCTTAATCTTGCACAATGACCTGTCTAGGCATCAAAGTGATCTTCAACACTTCACATGAGCTCTCTAAAGACCTAAAGTCCATCCTCATGGCTTCAGAATCATCTGAGGGCTCTCCACAACTCTCAAGTTAGGAGGCACACCTTCTTGGTTTCAACCAATCTTTCTGAGGATCCTCTAACTTCTCTGACAAGGATATCAACCCTTGGGCACTTGAATAACCTTCTTAGATAGCTTAAAACTCTTGTGTAGCCTTTGATTGGTAATCATACCTCTTGATCTCCTGCATACATGTCAATGATATGCAAATGATAATGCTAATGTGAATAAAATGAAACACAAGCTAGGTAAAGAAATGTTGGGCAAATTTTGGGGTGCAACACGCGTGCATAAACTTGCGGGCCTCGGCCAATAATTGTTAAAACTTTGAATTGAATGAGCGATTGTCATGGCTATTGACCTAGATATTTCTTGTTGAAGGGGATATCTTGTTGTTGCTCACTTTTTGCAGGGTCGTTACCTCCGCCGCAGCAGATGGCCCAGGGATCGTGTTCCCCCAGCCGAAGTCCTTTAACGTAGGAGTAGGCTTTATGTGATTATATCTCTCTAGCAGATGGAAGCCACGTTTTTATCCCCGGAAGAGTTGGATGCGAGCTAGCACGCGGTCAGACAATGATGTAATCCCCAGGATGGCTTTTTCTGTTCTCCAGCAGGTCATCTTTCCTCCAGTAGGCCGATCATCCTCTGCAGAGTTCGTAGCTACGGATGTGTTAAGCTAGTCCCCCAGCAGGATTGCTTCTTTCCCCTGTGGAGTCAGCTTACCCTGGCCAGCATTTATTTTGCTGAAATAATTTTGTGATACCCGGTTATCCCCAGTGGAGTTGGCTTCGTCTTCAGCATTTATCTTGCTGAAGCGGTTTTGCTCTATCCAGTTTGCTCCAGCAGCTCGAGCCTGCATTTGCATCATACCTGCATGGCATACCAACTTACCCAAATACGTAGCATTCCATCTCGTATGGAGCATTACGCCATTGTCAAACATATGCATTTTGAAACATAAGCCAGGTTGGTTACCTCTTTGTTTTCAGGTGTTTTCCCTGCAGATTTGGAATTCTTGTTCAGGATGGTTTTCGAATATTCAAATTCTTGACATGAGATGTGCGATGATCACGTTCGTCTTATCAGGTGTTCCCTCATCAGAGTTGCTTGGTTAAGATTCTCTTTTTCCCCAGCGGAGTTTTCCTCGGATTGTTGTTACGTCAGCGTTCTAAAAGGAAAGATTTCAGGGATTAGACCACTGAAGTCATTACTTGTTGTCAAGGTAAATGTCTGGCAGTTGATGTCAGATTTTCCCCAATAGAGTTTTCCTCGGATGGCTATTACGTCAACATTGAAAGATTTCATGATTATACCTTCGAAGTTCTTACCCATTTTTGTTCAAGATGGATGTCTGGCAGTTGATGTCAGAAATTCCCCAGAGTTGCTTGTTCAAGTCTTCGGATGCTCGATGCTCGCTTTTATTTAGCGTATGCCCATTTCTTAGGAAATGGAAGGTCAGAGATATTGACAGTACTCGCTTTTATTTAGCGTTTGCATGTTTCTTAGGAAATGGAAGGTCAGTGATATTGACGATGCTCGCTTGTATTTAACGTATGCCCATTTCCGAGGAAATGGAAGGTCAGAGATATTGATGATGCTCGCTTTTATTTAGCATATGTCCGTTTCTTAGGAAATGGATGGTCAGAGATATTGATGATGCTCGCTTTTATTTAGCATTTGCCTGTTTCTTAGGAAATGGAAGGTTAGAGATATTGACAGTACTCGGTTTTATTTAGCGTATGCCCGTTTCTTAGGAAATGGAAGGTCAGAGATATTGACAGTACTCGCTTTTATTTAGCATATGCCCATTTCTTAGGAAATGGAAGGTCAGAGATATTGACGATTCTCGCTTTTATTTAGCGTTTTCCCGTTTCTTAGGAAATGGAAGGTCAGAGATATTGAAGATTCTCGCTTTTATTTAGCGTATGCCCGTTTCTTAGGAAATGGAAGGTCAGAGATATTGACAGTACTCACTTTTATTTAGCGTTTGCCCGTTTCTTAGGAAATGGAAGGTCAGTGATATTGACGATGCTCGCTTTTATTTAGCGTATGCCCATTTCCGAGGAAATGGAAGGTCAGAGATATTGACGGTACTCGCTTTTATTTAGCGTATGCCCGTTTCTGCGGAAATGGAGGATCAAGGATTAATGTCGTGCTTTACATAGTGCCCGCTCATCGTAGCATTTATTGTTGATTCAACGCCTGTGGCGTCACACAGGTTGTTGATATTGAAATTAGGCTCTTTATCGGATGATTGATCAGTTGTCGCCGTGATAACAAGATTCAATTTTTTGGATGGGTTGTCCCCAAGCAGTTTGTAAATTCATTTCTTCGGTTAGTAAATTTTCAGGTTCTCTGGTATTCAACCGTCTTCTACCTCGATTGCCTGAACACCGTTCGCTTTTCATCCAGTCGGGTCCAAGCCGTTTGAATAGGGGCAGTTGTTGCACCCCAAAATTTGCCTAACCTTTTCTTACTTGGTTTATGTTTTATTGCATTAGTATATCATTGATCTAGCCTTTTCATAGCATAGCATTGTTCATTTAACAAGGGTTCAAGTGTGGTTTATATCCAGAGGAGCCTATCTAGAGGTCTTATGCAAGCTTGAGAAGTCACCATAGTCGTCAGGAAGAGGGTTGGGTTCTTAAGAAGTTCATTTGTTTGTATGGGGTTAGTCTCCTAATTTGAGGACCAATTGAAGATCATTAATGGATTGTGAGGTCATGACCAAGGTGAGAGGGTGTGAGTAGAGCTCATTGAAGTGCCTTGAGGGTCATGGTGGAGCTCAATCAAGTCATTGTGACAAGTGTGAAGAGCCACAGTTGAGGGTGTTGCAAGTAGGGTTTTCATCTGAATTACCCTAAGTCAATTGTGCAAGTGAATAGAATCAAAGCTCTTTTTTGAGTCTTTTCAATCATGGATATTTTTGTTGAGGCACATGAGATGATATTCCAAGATCAATCCAAGAAAAGTTCACAGTGTGAGAAGTTGCTAAATTAGGGTTCTCAGGGTAAAATCCCCTATTTAGTGCCTAACTTCAAGACCACTTATCTCAAGATACAAGTTTCATCTCCACTTTTGGCCAACATGAAACTTGTAGAGAATTTTCTTAGCTTTAATTTGAGTACTAGAAGTCCTCCATTGGATTTATAGAACTCAAGTTATGACCCAGACAAGTTACAGGTCATCTGAGGAATGTGAGATTTGTCTGTGAAAGTCAACCAACTTCCAAGGAACTTTTGACATAGAAGGGTGTTCCTATTGAACTTTTGTCCAACATGAAAGTTGTAGGTATTGATCTTAGCTTTCCAAATTGTACTAGAAGTCTTCCATCTGATTTGTAGAACTCAAGTTATGAGGTTTACAAGTTAGGGGTATTTTGGGAAAGTAAGATTATAGGTCATTTTCTCCATCTTGCAAGCATCAAATGCAATTTTGTTCAACCCAAAACTTGCTCAAAATGATGTTTTTAGGTCAACCATATACTCATGATGAATTGATTTGGGCTTAGAGAGAGATTTGGTTTGAGAAATTTTGCAAAAGGAAGAAATTAAAGGCATTTAATGGAAAATTCATGATTAATTCATTTGTGCTCAAAATGGACCATATGAATACTCATTTTGATCAGAAAAACAATTCTAAACACATTGGCAATTTTAGATTTTTCATTTGAGGTCAATTTCATGGTGATATGGTTTGTTACTTCACAAATAAGTAACACTTCATAATTTGATTTTGTGATAAGTTCAAGCACTCAAATCACTCCAAACACCCTCACCAGACTGCAAGGAGTTGATTGCAAGCTTCCAAGGGAATTTTCAAGTGAGAACACGTGCACACCATGGTTGGTTTTGTGAAAGAAAATTGAAGAATGGATTTTCTGGTTTGGGCCTCAATTGGACCTCAAAAGCCCACAAACTAGTTGTATTTAAATTCTGTGAGAGATTTTGCTCCATTTTGGTGACCAATTCGTGCTGGAAGCAGAGATAGCAAGTTGAGTTTCAAGAGCTCCAAGTGAAATCATGATTTCCATTTCAAGCCAGATCCAAGCAAATTGAAGTTACAAAAGCGTTCCTCATCAAGCATTGAAGCGATCTACAGTGTTTTGAAGCCAGAATCGTGCCCTAGATACCTCAATTTGAAGCTCAAAGTCAGGTATGTAGTTTTCAAATTTACACTGGTTATAGCATGATCTAGGCATGATTAGTATGTGGATAGGCTTTGGTTTGAATCATAGATGAAATCTGGATCATTATTTGGTTGATTAGAGACAAATTAGGTGATGACATAATTTCTGTTTGGATGCGAATTGATCTGATCTTGAAGCTTTGATACAATTGGAATAGCATGTGATGATCAGTGATAGATGAGGATTACATCCATACCAATAGTTTGAGTTTTGGTGAGAGTTCATATTGAAGTAAATTTTGAGATCTTCTTCGTGTTTTAAAATCTAGTAGGATTTAGAGGAATTGAAGGTTATATTTGAGATCAGGAGGAAATTTGGAGTGAGATGATGTTAAGTTTGTTGAGTTTTCATGACCTTTAACTTCCTGCTCGCCGGAGAAGACGGTGGAGGAACCACCGGACCACCGCCTGAGTTTCTCCCTGCATCTGAAAGTTTGAATGAGAACGAAGGCCATGCACCGTTGGATGGATTCTAAAACAAGACTTGGTACGCAGATCCAATGGACACGATTTAAGCTGAGACTTGGACTTTGACCCTCCAAGGCGCACTGTTTCATTAATCCTGGATGGCAGCTACGTGGCGTGTGAGTTGGAGCGTGTGTTAGCCCTCAGATCAGGAGACTTAGTCTTAGGATCCAACGCCTGTGACTTTTTCTTACATTTTATTTGTTTTAATTCATTTCTTTTTTTATTTTAATTGCATTTTAATTTCTAAATTCATTTTAATTTCATTATTTGTCAGAAAAATAAAATAAAAATATGCTCATGATCCTCTCTTCATTTGTGATTTTTCTATGCTGTTATATTTAATTTTTGATGTTTTTGCAATTTAATTTGATTTTTCTCATTTTATAGATTTCTTTATTTTTGCATATTTGATACATCTGTTTGTTGATTTTTGTTTGACCAATTTGTATGAGATCTTGACCTAATCTTTTGCTGGATTGTAGATTAGAGAGGTATGTTCCCTCAGTAATTTTCTCTTATTTTTTAGATAATCATAGATTCTATTTTGGATTAGGGTTTTAGAGCCTTCTCTTTCATGGTTTCCCTTTGACACTTTATAATTTAGGATTTTATTAATTGCCTTAGAAATTGATTTAGGCTCTGATATTTGAACTATAGGTTCTCAACACTTGCATGTTCCCTTAGGAAAATTTATAGATTTATAGAATCTAGTTTTCTATTTTAGATAGAATTTACAATGAGGTTGTTCATTTGGTGCTCCTAACTTGGTGCTTGTTTTGTTTTGCCTTCATTGGTGGCTTTTGGTGCATGATGAGCTTGTGATTCTTCTTGGATGTTGTTGTGGGCATGTTGTAGCTTCTGTGGAGTTGATTGGGGAGTTTGGCTTGGAGTTCTTCTTTCCGTTTGGTAGCTTTCTTGTAGCTTATAGGAATTAGGGTTTAGGAGAGAGCTTAGAAGTAGTTTTCTTTCTTCTTCAAACATGGATTGCTTTGATTTCTTTCCATTTTCATCCTATGATTCAAGGTCCTTATGTGAAAGCCTCATCCTTCCTTTGGAAGGATGTGTGGCATTTTACAATAGGTAGAACCTTTGAGGATGCCTTTCTCTGATGACTGGTTGAGTGTCAGGAAGGATTCCCTTGGTTTCCTTCCTGCTTCCCATCATCAATCAATATTCTTGATGTTAATTCTATTCCCTTGTGTTGGATCTTGTTGGAGCATGAAGATTAACACTTCTCTTGGAGATTACCTGAAGTTGTTTGCTTGTAGCTGTTTGTCTGTTTGCTCTGTATCTGTTTTGCTGTTGAGCTTTCTGTCTGCTGTTCTTCGGACTGCTCTGCTTTGCTTGTGTGACTGATTGACTGTGTGTTGCATTAGATTTAGATGATCATAGGCCTAAGAGCATCCTAAGGGTTGATTTTCTCCCCTTGCTTGTATTGCATTAGAGGTTGAGTTTCTCCCTCTGCTTGTATTTTTACTGTGTGGCTTTGCTTGCTGGTAGTTGGTTGAGCTCAGCTCCCTTGCCTGTGTGGTGTGTGGCCTTTGTGCCTTGTTTGTTTAGAAGTTGAGTGCGACTCCTTCTGCTTGTTTGTTGCATTGCATACATTTTATTAACAGTAATTTCGTTACAGTTATTTCTTTTGCTGTTTGTTTTCCTTTGCCATGTTCCCTTAGGAACTCTGACTTCTCTTGCTCAAGAGAAGTTATGACAGACATTAGGGTTCTAACCATGCATGATAACATTAGTTAGATTCCCTTCTAACCTCAACCATAGGTCCATTTTGCATGACAGCTTTAGGATTGGATCAGTTCCCCTTTAGTGCGTCTTTTCTCTTCTCATCTGCAAACAAAATCAAAATACAGTAATAAAGGTTAATTTGACATCGTACGTTACGAGCCTTAAGCTATCTAAGAAAGGATTTTTGGAGAGTTTCTTTTCAATAGTCTGGATGTCTAGTATGGCACCCTTTGGGTGACATGCGACGCATTCACTCTCAGCTCATAGTCTCTAGTGCGATATCAGTTGCAAACATCCATAAAAGACACTTCTCTAAAAAACAGAAAACAAAGATCAAACTCTTTTTGTCCTCTTGGACCTTTAATCCCTTGGAAACCTTTTTCAGAAGGAGAATTTTGTTAACTCTCGGTTCTACCGCAAACGCTAAACGCCTAAGTCTCCAAAGGTCGAGCTGCATACACCAACTGCTGGAACCGTCTGTTAACCTTACTCGGATAAAAAAGACAAACATGTGTCTCTCGAGTCCCGAACTACGTTTTCTCTGATCTTTCGCGCCGTGTGAAAGTACGTAGGCACAAGATGCGATATCTTGGCGAGCAACCTTTCCCCGTAGTTAGGCAAACTACGTTGACTCTGATGTCTCGTTCTAGACGGGAATACGTAGGCATTGAGCGCGGCGCTTTGCCGAGTCATTTTCTTTTCTTTTCAGACCAGACCTTTAGCGTAGATAGATGTAACAAACCCATCAGATAAACAGAACAAGCATGGATCCCATCGAGTATGATGGACGTTAGGGGTGCTAATACCTTCCCCTTGCGTAACCGACTCCCGAATCCAGACAATGGTTGCGATGACCTTGTCTTATACCTTTTCGTCAGGTTTTTTCCGATCATTTCCTTTCCCGCTCTGAGGGATAAATAACGAAAGGTAGCGACTCTTCTGTCTTGTCGGCCTCGTTTTTTGCAGTAGCGACAGCTACCTCATTACTCTTCATCTTTGTTAAGATGTTTAAAGTTTAATACACTTTTTATAATTGTTCTTATAAGAACCTCTACCATGTTCCCTCTCTAGATATTTTAATATCTTTGTGCATTACTGGTTGTAACCATTTGACTTGATTGTAATCTTTGCTTGATGTTGTTACATGCTTGCATATCTTTTCTTGGTTGTTAGCATGCTCTGTCATATGTTCATCATGTTTGAATGAATGCTTATGTATGCTTTGTTAAGTTATCCCCCAAGTTATGGAACTTGTTAGTTCTCATCCAGTTGCCTCATCTTTTCCTATTCCAAAGGAAAGTCTCTCTGTTGACCCTTGGGTCATAGATAGCTCATTACCCCCTCTTTGACTTTGTTAAGTCATCTTGAACCCTAACTTAGTTAAGTTATAACCCATATCCATTAGACTTTGCTTTAAGTATAAAGGACCTACCCCTTGTTAGGAGTATCCTTCATTTAGAACTTATAGGTAGAGTTGGTTAACTCTATGTAAGAATTATGGTGATAATTACTTACTCCCCTCTTGAATTTTGTAAAAGCCAATTCCTTTGAGTGTACAACTTAGATTAGAGAGTTTTTGTTAAACTCTATACAAACATTGTTATGTTTGTTCCCCTTTGAACCTTTACCATAATCAAGTGTTCATATATCCCTTGTGAGGTGAACTACGGTTACTCTGATGCTATCCTAGTTAGGATACGTAGGCAGAGGATGCGTGTTGCACCCCAAAATTTGCTTAACTTTTTCTTGCCTGATTTATGTTTCATTGCATTTCATTTGCATAGTTACATCATGCACATAGCAATCGTTTGCATATCATAGCATATCAAGTCATACAATAAGGGATCAAGTGCCATTTATGTCAAAAGAAGCCTATCTAGAGGTGTTCTCTGAGCCTGAGAGCCCATCCAAGTCATCAGAGAAGGGTTGAAGTCATGAGAAGTTTGAGTGCCCATAGGTGGATTTCTCTCCTAACTTGAGGTGTATTGAAGATCATCAACATGGAATGTGAACTTGAGGTGTGTATCGATCTCATGGAATGCCTAGAGGGCCCTATTGAAGCTGAGACAAGTCATTGTATCAAGTTCAAGAGCCATGGTTGAGGTGTGTACAAGTAGGGTTTCATCCGGGCAACCCTAGGTCAATTGAGTAATTGGAGAGCATCAAAGCCTACCTTGAGGTAATGGGGTTCATGGATTGGTATGTTGATACATGTGTGGTGTTGTTCCAAGGTTAAGCAAAGAAGAATCAAGGATGTGGGAAGTTGCTAAATTAGGGTTTCTATGTAAAATCCCATATTTAGTGCCTAATTTCAAAGCCACATAAGTCAAAATACAAGTTTCAAATGGATCCTTGGCCAACATAAGAGTTGTAGGTCTTGATCTTAGCTTTAATTTGAGTACTATAAGTCTTCAAGAAGATTTTTAGAACTCAAGTTATGGTTCTTGCAAATTACAAGTCACCAGAGGACATTGAAATTTATCTGTGAAAGTCACTTGACTTCCAAGCAAGTTTTGCCCCTCAAGTAGTTTTCAAATGGATTCTTGGTCAACATAAAGTTGTAGGTCTTGATCTTAGCTTTAATTTGAGTACTAGAAGTCTTCAAGAAGATTTGTAGAACTCAAGTTATGATCTTGGCAATCCAGGGGTATTTTGGGAAAGTTGAATTATAGGTCATTTTTAAGCATGTGCCAAAATCTCCATCTTCCACTCCTCAAATGAAAAATTGTTCAACATGAGATGTGCTTAAAATGATGTTTTTAGGTCATATGTGAAGTCATGGTGGGTTGAATGAGCTTGTATCAAGAAGTGCTCCAAAATGGCCTAAAAAGAGGGATTTTTCAAATGATTCAAAAGAGGGAAAATTCATTTTTTGAGTTATAGGTCATAAACATGTCATGTGAGTTGTCATTTTGACCAGGAATTGAATTCCAAACACATTGGCAATGTCACAATTTTGAGTTGAGGTTCAATTACATGACATGCTTTGTAAAGTGATTACTTCATTTACAAGTTACAATTCCAAAACAAAAAACAAGGCATTTCAGGCTGAACTATCTATCCAAACATACTCCATGATAAATTTGCAATTGGTTAGAACATTCTAGAGAAAGCTGAGAGCTCAGAATCGTGACTGTAGCATTGGAATTTCATGGCCATGACATAATTTTGGATCAACCGAATTGGGCCTGAATTGGATTGCAAAAGCCCACAAACACTTCATATTTAAGTTCTAGAATGAGTTCAGATTGAGTTTGGTGCAGAATTCGTGGAGAGAGTGAAGATTGCAAGTGAATTTTCCAAGCTCCAAGCCAGAATCGGTTTTGGAATTCAAGGCACAATCAAGCCAAATTGAAGGTTGGAGAAGCTTCCCCTTGCATCCTTGAAGGTGTCTGGATCATCTTGGAGATTGAATCGTGCTCCAAGTGCTTCTGTTAGTGAGCTTTTTATAGGTTTGTAACTTCTAAATTTCCTCTGATCTAGGCTGAACTAGGTAGATTCTTGCATGTGGTTAGGACCTAGGATGATTAGGGAACGTTTCTGGTTTGGTTTGGAGTTGATTAGTGACAATTAGGTTTGATGATCACTTTCTGTTTGGAAACGGTTATGCACGATCTTAAGGTTTCAAATCAAGATATATAGCTCATGATGATCACTGAAGGATGGTGATCATTTCTATGGTTTCAATTTTGCAAATGGTGATGTTTGAAATTGTGACACCTTCTGAAGATTGCTTCGTGTTTTAATTTCCATTGAGAGTTGGATGAAATGGATGTGATATTCGTGATCCTGGTGATTTTCTGGTTAAGATTGATATAAACTTTGTTTCGTTTGGCCACCTGAGTTTGGAACCTCACCGGAGAAGACGATGTTTTCCACCGTGGACCATCGCCTGAGAACAGTCTCAGGTCACCTGAATTTTGGGGAAGATGACTTCTTGGCCTTTGGATCAAGTCTGAAAAGAGACTTTGTATGCGCATCTCACGGTCCAGATTCAAACTGAAGAACTCCCTCTTCATCCAAAACGCTGCGTTCCATTTATTGATGTGGCAGCTAACTGGATGCCACTTGTGCCTCACGTGGACACGCCCTTAGCCTTTGGATTTGATTACCAGTCTTCTCATCCTACGCACCTGATTTAATCCAGCTTTTTATTTTCTTTTAATCATTTTAGTATTTTCTTTTATTCCATTTGATTTCTAAAATCCATATTAAATCCAATTTTGATCCAAAAAATATTTTAAAAATATCTCCATGATCTTGGATTTAATTGTGATTTTCTGAAATTAATAAATCCCATTTTCATGCATTTTTTTTTATTTTATTTGCATTTTTTGTATTTTAATTGGTTTTATTTTTGATTTGTTTGACATGTGTTTTTGCTTATTTTATTGTGACCAATTGGTGCATGGTTTTGAGTTGATTCTTGTTGGATTAGTTAGCTTAGAGAAGCATGTACCCTTAGAAATTTTATCATAATTTTGTGAATACATTTTAGGCCAATTTGAGTGGTGAATATAAGGAGTGCTAGATTTAGGGTTTCAAAACAACCAGTTGTAGTTTAGAGCATAGTTTGGGGACTTAGTGTTTGATTTAGGTCTTGGGATTTATATGGGGTATTGGGTATAGGCTTAGGATCCCTTAGAAATTTAATTAGGATTTTATGATCTATTTTAGCATTTTGTTTGTATTTTGCAACTTGTGTGTTGTTTGTGGTTTTCTCCCTTTGAGTGTTTGGCTTGTTCAACTTGGTTAGCCATGTTGCTTTGGCTTTTGGCTTGGACTATGCTTAGATGAATTGGAGGACCAATTGAAGTTGAATTGGATAGCTTGAAGGAGCTTGGAGTTGAAGATTTCTCATCTGTTGGAATGCTTGTCAGGAGCTTAGGAAAATTAAGGTTTTAAGAAGAGCTTTTTAGACTTAGTTCATTTCTTTCCTCAAACATGGAATGCTTTGTTTGCTTCCATCCTATCCTATGATTCAAAGTCCTCTTAAGGAAGCCCCATCTCTCCCTTGGAGGGATGAGTGGTATGCCTTAAAGAGTAGAACTTTTGAGGATACCCTTCTTTGCAGATGATGGTTTCTAGTGATTTCCTTTGGTTTTCACTAGTTCCCATTCATTATAAATTGATCTCAATAACAAATATTTCTTGGTGGAGCTTTCTAGAGCTTGGGGATGAAGATTTGAGATGTTGAAGATGCCTTTTGTAAGGTCTGCTTGAAGATGGAGTTATGTTACTGTCAACTTTGCTGTCAGAGCTGCTGTTTGCTGTAGGAGTTTGGTGCTGCTGCTTGGGCTGCCTCCTCTGCTTTGGGTTTTTGTTTTCTGTATTGTTTGTTGGCTTGTGTAGCTTGCCCCCTAGGTTTGAGGTGAATGTTGATTCACTTTGCCTGTTGTTTTCCCAGGTTCGAGGTTGAGTGGTGTAACAGCCCAATTTTCAATAATTAATTAATTGTGTTAATTAATTGATTTATTTGGATTATTCTAATTATTTGAATAATTAGATGTTTGTTTAATGGATTGATAGATGTTTTGAGAGAGTAAATATATTGGAAAGAAATAAAGAGAAAGGTATATATGAGGAAGTGGAAGGAAAAGAAAAGAAAATAAAAACATAAGGAAAGAGAAGAGAAAGAAAGAGGAAGAGGAGAAAAGAGAAGGAGAAGAGGAAAAGCTTGGAATCGCCAAGAATGAACTCTAGCTTCCGATTAATCTAAGGTAAGGGTGAGAAATATTATTATTTGATCAATGTGTATGATTATGTATGGGTTGTTTGAGTTATTGGATGTTTTTCTCCATTTTCAATTCTAGGGCAAAAACGGATTTAATCGGTAGAAATCGAGTTCTAATGGTTCAAACTCGAAATAAGTTGCGTAGTTTAGTCGGGTAATGCTTAGCCGAGAGTATTGAGTTTCGTTGGAGTGAATTTGATCGAGTTTATGAGTTTTGACATTTTTGAAGAAATTGGAGGTTAAGATTTTGGGTGAAATTCGGAAGTCGTAGAACTAGTGTTTTATGGTCCTAAAATGTCACTATATGATTGGTAATGATGAGTAGGTATTTAATCGGGAGAAAAGAATTGAATCGGGTGACTTTTTGAGGGTTTTAGTGTCGAACCCGTAGCTGTTTTTCTGAGTTTTTCAGGTGTTAATCGGTTAACCATATACGTTAACCGATTAACACAGTGTTGGGGGCGCTAAAAACTGAGTTTTTGGAGTGGTTAATCGGTTAACCATATGCGTTAACCGATTAACACTGTAAGTGTGAGAAAATATTATTTTCAAAACTTCGAAAATTCATAACTTATTCACCGTTTATCGGATTTTGACATTCTTTATATCAAACTGAAGCTAATAATATGTTCTATAACTTGGTGAAAAGAAATATTATTTTTAGCCGAATTGTAGCCGATTTTACCGATTAATCGAGATTAATTATTTTAAGTAAGTGAGACTTAAAAAATTAGGGTGTTCGATTTCCGTTTGATATGCATTGTTGTGAATGCATATTATTGTATGTGATTGTGTGTGAAGTATGCATGAGAAAATATTGTGGATATGCGTGCAATGTTGATAATGTGGTGATGATATTGAATTGTGAATGTATATTGTTTGTATGCGGTTGTATGAGTAGAATGCATGAGAACATATCGTGGATATGTGTGCATTCTTTGATAACTGTGAAGAATGCATGAGAACATATCATGGATATGTGTGCATTGTTGATAATGTGGTGATGATATTAAATTGTGAATGCATATTGTTTGTATGCGGTTGTATGAATAGAATGCATGAGAACATATCGTGGATATGTGTGCATTGTTTGATAACTGTGAAGAATGCATGAGAACATGCATATGTGTGCATTATTGATAATGTGGTGATGATATTGAATTGTGAATGCATATTGTTTGTATGCGATTATGTGTGAAGGATGCATGGGAACATATTGTGGATATGTGTGCATTGCTTGATAATATATTGATCATATATGTGAATATGTTGTGTGTGCAATCATTGCTATAATTCTTGAAGAGATGAATTATTTGAATGCATGAGATTAAGATGTCGGTCTTAAGTGCATTTGATTATTGATTGCATATGCATCATTTAGTCAAGAGGCAATGTTTGCTAGTTTCGTGGAGACTAGTGACTTGTCCCAAGCCTAGAAGAGTGGGTTTGAAAGCTTAGAGGACGGGCTTTTGTTGGTTATCGGTCTAGAAGAGTGGACCCGGATTAAATGTAAAAAACCGAAAAATGATAACAAATGATGGTACCACATGGCATGAGTTGCATTGAGTCACATGGCATATTTGTGATTGTTGTATGAAGCATGCGTGTGTGCATGACTTGTTGATTTGAGAGTGTGAATATAATATTGTTGTACGCAAAAATGCTTATGTGTATGTTATGTGGATTGATGAGGACTATGGATATGTGCATGATGAATATGCTTGATGATTGTCCATATTTATTTATATAAGTATGCTTTGTAAAGTATATGACGAGTTATGATGAAGTATGGTGAGAACTGTGGAATATGCGTATGTGCATTACTTGTGTAATTAAGAAATGTGAATGTGTAATAGTGAATTGGTAGAATTGATGGACTTTATGTGAGCCATATGGCATGGATAGAATTGTTGATTAAAGTTATGCTTACGTATGTGTACATGACTTGTGTAATTAAAAATGATGAATATGTGATTGTTAGGAGAAGTGTGCATATATACATGATATGTTGATTTAAGAGTGGTGAGTATGTGAGTGTTGTATGAAAGTATGCTATGTGCATGATAATATGCTTGATGATCAACCATGTTAGTTTATATGATGAAGTAATTGAGAGGTATGTGTCAATTGAATATGAAATGTGGTGAGAAATGTGGCATATATGTATTTTATGATTGCTTATATACATAATTATATGCATTGATTATTATGGTAATATTTCTCACCCTTCTGCTGGAATGATGTCCTACATGACATCGTGCAGGTATTTCAGAGTAGAGCTACTTGTAGTCCCGAGGCCGCTATTGGTGTAGCTATTTAGCGATTTATTTATGTTGGGTCGAGTCATGCTCTTGTCGTGTAACACTAGGATCGCTTGGTTTATGTTTTAGAAATATACTATGTTTTCTTGTTTATTGAAATAATAAGAAGTTGGCCTTAGTGCCCGAGCCTTGTTGATTTATGTGATGAAAACAAATATTTCTTTTATGAAAAATCATTGGATAAATGAATCTACTGCTACATGCTAATTGAAATTGTAAAACATGATTATTCATTGAAGTGTTGATGAGCATGACAGGTGTTTGAAAGTTTGAAGTGTGACACCCTTGGTTGAATGCATGTTAATTTTAGTCTGATTATTTTAATTAATTGCGGGGATTAGAGGGGTGTTACATTAGTGGTATCAGAGCTTGGTTGGTCCGTCCGGCCATGTTGTCTAATGTTATTTGTTCCCTTGTATGCGACATGTGTGTGAAAACACTGTCGATACATGTTTGTTGTTTAACCTTTGTCTTCAGAAGTGGGAATGATTAAAGTGGGGGAGAAGCGTGTGATTACTCAAAATGCTGCAAGTGTGGATTTGTAGCTCAGTGTGTAGTTAAACGCTATTATAGTTGGTAAAGATGGTCTATACCCCGTTATGATTTCGGCTGTCTATTGACAAATTGAGGAACTGATCACCCTTAATCTCTTGTTGATAGTAGTTGGGATTGTGTTGGATGGGATGGACGTGTCTTACAAGCTTAGATGGCGTGAGCAGAGAATTGTTTGGAGTTAAGCCAAGTGCTTAACAATTGTTTTGATGAGTCGGCATATGACAGTGATGAGGTGGTTAATTTTGACGGGAATTTGGAGTGCTAATGAAAGTGGGAAGTTGGCGGTTCGCCGATTAATTATGTCTGTTTGGACAGTCAAAGAATTAAATTGATTGAGTGGTTTGAGACTTGCGTCTGGTATGTGCTACGGCAACAGACGGTTATGTCGAGTATGTTAAGGGTGGATAGTGACTTTTGGTGATTACTAAAGGAAATTAGATGTGGAATACAAGGTTGGTATAATTAGACCTTCGAACATTTAAAGAGTTGGAGATGTGTTGAATGACCTTCTAAGAGTGGAAACGTTGTTTTCATATTGTCGCTGCAACGGGAGAACCGTAACTCGGAATGACGCAAAATTATAAGCGTTGGAAGCTATTACAGTGCCCTGTCTGATGGTGAAGTAGTGACATGGAATTAAGTATTTATTGATGAAATATGTATGGATGTTGTGGTAAGTGCGGTTCGTGTTTCGCCATAAGTTCACAACTGAGTGTCTGTTTGACATGGGGTTCTCCATACTTGATTGAGTGAGTAATGGTTATGTAATCGTTGGTGTTTGGATGCGTCGAAGAGTATAGAGGATCATGTTGCACATCGAGAATTAGAGTTATCAGTATTGGAGAAGAATTAGTGATGTGCCACTGTGAAGAAGTTTAGAGTGTTTTTGGAAAGTTGTCAATAGCTCGTGTGTTGGTTTTGCCGAATCCGACGGAACTATTCGTTGTATTGTAATGCTTTGTTAATATGACTGGGAGATATGTTAAGTGCAACATCAACGAGTTTTGGCTATGCTTTGAAGCAACTTAAAGTACATAAGGGAATTATCAGACAAGTGATTTAGAGTTGGTTGTTGTTGTGTGTTTGTACCGGAGGTTGGAAGCCTCAATTGTTTAGTTGAGATTTGAGATGGTTAATGATCTTAAGATCTTAAGGTATTTGTTTGATTTGAGAAGTTGAATATGATATAGAGGAAATAATTAGGACTTCTGAAAGAGTATGGTTTTGGTTGAGTTACCATTCGATTGAGACCAAGTGGTAACTGAGTTATTGCATTGGAAATCTCTGTATGTACCAATGATGATGGTAATGAAGTTAGGACTGATTGAGCAAATTCGGAATATGAGTGTAGTCTGTGAAGAGACTACTCATGGAGATGAACTTTATATGATGAGACTGACTATTGGTATTCTCGATGAGATTCGAGGAGGTCGGAATTCTAATTCGAGTTAATAGATTGATTGAATTTAAGGGATAAAAGTCGAGGAGGTGATTTTTGGATTTATGGAAATGGTGTCATGGGATGTCAGGATGGAGTATGTGTTCTGAATAGTGTGAGTTGGATGAGAGTACACTGGAAGAAGGACATTGAGATAAATGGAGTATCCATGCAGGTACTGGGAAGGTGTGACCGAATTTGGGGAATTATTTTGATGACCACAGATGAAGAGAGGAGTGATTGAGTTTGTATATGCTGGATTAGACTTATTAGAATGTCGGAGAATAAACGTCAGAGACCGTTGGGTCGGATGCAACTGTTGAATATTCCCGAGTGGGATGGAATAGTATTTCCATGGATTTTGTGTCGGGTTTTCCGAAGAATTTGAAGGGGTATGATTCAATTTGAGTGGTTGTGGATAGATTGACAACATTAACTTATTTCTTACCAATGAGGATTAATCATTCTATGTTGAAGCTAGATGAGATGTGTATCGATGAAGCTGTGCGAAGTGCCGTCGAATGTTGTGTCAGATGGGAATCAGAGTTTTTCATTGGGATTTTGAGAGAGTTGCAGACGCTTTGAGCGACATGTTGAAGATAATCTCTGTCTAGCCTCCATGGACGGATGGGTAGACAAAGAGGACTATCCAATATGTAGAGAATTTGTTGAGAGCTTATGTGTTGGATCAAGATGGATCAGGAGATGGTTAATTGTCGTTGATTGTGTTTACTTACAATAACCGCTATTATTCTAGTATCGGAATAACATCGTATGAGACTTTGTTTGGTAAGAGGTGTAGGACTCCTTTGGGTAGACGTGTGTCCAGCGAGAGTGTTGTACTCAGCCCGAAGATTGTGCAAGAGATGACTGAAAAGATCAAAAGGATCCAAGAAAGGACGTGTTTTAAGAGTTACGATAGTAACTGGTGTTGGTCGAGCTTGGGGTCTCGGAAGTATATCCTGTGTTTTATGGATCTGTATCAGAGTGGTGCAGCGGAAGCGTGAGGAAGATAGCATGATAGATTGTTTTACCGCTGTCACTTGTGGGAATTACATGATATGTTCATGTGTCTAAGCTAGAGAGGTACATTGATTCAGATGGATGGTGTGCAAGAGAGAGGCGATTTGATTTCTGAGGCATTTCTAGTTCAGGTTGATGAACGAGAGGTAACTTCGAGGTAAAGGGATTCCTTTGATGGAGGTAGTTCGAGAGAGAGTTAGATTTGGGAGGTTGGGATGCGAGGATTGTATCCAGAGTTATTTGAATCAGGTAACATTTTCGAGGACGAAAATTCCTAAAGTGGGGGAGAGTGGTGTAATAGCCCAATTTTCAATAATTAATTAATTGTGTTAATTAATTGATTTATTTGGATTATTCTAATTATTTGAATAATTAGATGTTTGTTTAATGGATTGATAGATGTTTTGAGAGAGTAAATATATTGGAAAGAAATAAAGAGAAAGGTATATATGAGGAAGTGGAAGGAAAAGAAAAGAAAATAAAAACATAAGGAAAGAGAAGAGAAAGAAAGAGGAAGAGGAGAAAAGAGAAGGAGAAGAGGAAAAGCTTGGAATCGCCAAGAATGAACTCTAGCTTCCGATTAATCTAAGGTAAGGGTGAGAAACATTATTATTTGATCAATGTGTATGATTATGTATGGGTTGTTTGAGTTATTGGATGTTTTTCTCCATTTTCAATTCTAGGGCAAAAACGGATTTAATCGGTAGAAATCGAGTTCTAATGGTTCAAACTCGAAATAAGTTGCGTAGTTTAGTCAGGTAATGCTTAACCGAGAGTATTGAGTTTCGTTGGAGTGAATTTGATCGAGTTTATGAGTTTTGACATTTTTGGAGAAATTGGAGGTTAAGATTTTGGGTGAAATTCGGAAGTCGTAGAATTAGTGTTTTATGGTCCTAAAATGTCACTATATGATTGGTAATGATGAGTAGGTATTTAATCGGGAGAAAAGAATTGAATCGGGTGACTTTTTGAGGGTTTTAGTGTCGAACCCGTAGCTGTTTTTCTGAGTTTTTCAGGTGTTAACCGGTTAACCATATACGTTAACCGATTAACACAGTGTTGGGGGCCTAAAAGCTGAGTTTTTGGCCTAAAAACTGAGTTTTTGGTGTAGCTATTTAGCGATTTATTTATGTTGGGTCGAGTCATGCTCTGGTTGTGTAACACTAGGATCGCTTGGTTTATGTTTTAGAAATATACTATGTTTTCTTGTTTATTGAAATAATAAGAAGTTGGCCTTAGTGCCCGAGCCTTGTTGATTTATGTGATGAAAACAAATATTTCTTTTATGAAAAATCATTGGATAAATGAATCCGCTGCTACATGCTAATTGAAATTGTAAAACATGATTATTCATTGAAGTGTTGATGAGCATGACAGGTGTTTGAAAGTTTGAAGTGTGACACCCTTGGTTGAATGCATGTTAATTTTACTCTGATTATTTTAATTAATTGCGGGGATTAGAGGGGTGTTACAAGTGGGACTCCCTTGCCTCGCTTGTATTGCTGCATTGCATGCATTTTACTGTATTTGCTTGCTTTCTTTTCTGTTTATCCCCTAGGATCTCTGATTTCCTTTGTGCAGGAGGGAATTACGACAGCCATTAGGATTCTTATCCATGCATGACAACATTAGGTTAGTTTTTTATTCCCTTTTCAACCTTAGGTTTTTTAGAGCTTCTTTCTCTTCTTATCTCGAAACAACTCAAAAATACAGTAATAAGGTTAATCGATGTCGTACGTTACGAGCCTTAAGCTATTCGAGAAAGGGTTGCTGGAGAGCTTCTTTCCAGTAGTCTGGCTGCTTAGTGTGGTACCCTTTGGGTGACACACGACGTAGTCACTCTTGAATCATAGTCTCTAGTGCGTCAGAGATTGCAAACAAACTAAAAACACTTCTTTCGTAAATGATTCAAAACAAACATCAAAGTTTCATTTTTGTCCGCTTGGACTCTTAATCAAGAAAAACCCTTTCATTAGGTAATTAAAAACAGTCAGACAAGCTTGTGTCTTCCGTAGCCCGAACTACGTTTGCTCTGATCTTTCATGCTGTATGAAAGTACGTAGGCATATGATGTCGTATCCTAGCGAGCAACCTTCCCCTCTTTTCCCGTAGGTAGGCGAACTACGTTGACTCTGATTTCTCGTTCCAGACAGGAATACGTAGGCATAAAGTGGGATACTTTGCCGAGTCATTTTCTTTTCTTTTTTTAACCCAGACCTCTAGAGTAGATAGAATAACAATCCGTACTAGAAAACAAGCGTGGATCCCGTAGAGTACGACGGACGTGAGGGGTGCTAATACCTTCCCCTTGCGTAATCGACTCCCGAATCCAGGAATTTGGTTACGATGACCATTCCTTTCCCGTTTTGCATTAGGTTTACTCTGAGCGTTCCCTTTCCCTCCGTTGGGATAAATAACTGTCGCTTCCGCGAAAATAAGGTGCCGGCAGAACAGAAGAGTCGCCACCTTTCGTTATTTATCCCTCAGAGCGGGAAAGGGAACGATCAGAAAAACCTGACGAAAAAGGGTAAGACAAGGTCGTCGCAACCATTGTCTGGGTTCGGGAGTCGGTTACGCAAGGGGAAGGTGTTAGCACCCCTCACGTCCGTCGTACTCGACGGGATCCACGCTTGTTGTGTTTACTGGACGAGTTGGTTTATCTATCTACCTATCAAGGCTGGTCTGAAAAGAAAAGAAAATGACTCGGCAAAGCGTCGCACTTTATGCCTACATATTCTCATCAGAGAATGAGAAATCAGAGTCAACGTAGTTTACCCTACTACGGGTTACGGGTAAGGTGGCTCGCCAATACATCAGTATTGCGCCTACGTACTCTCAACAGGTATGAGAGATCAGAGCTTACGTAGTTCGGGATATTATGGATTACGGGAATTCAGATTCATCTGTTTTATCGAGTAGGGCTAAACAGCAGCTCCAGCAGTTAGGGACAAAGTCTGTTTGCATTGGCGCTGAAGTTTAGCGACACTCTTTTCTTCAGAAAAGCTTTCCTTTGAGTTACGGGCCCACGGAGCAAAAAGGTTTGAAGTTTGTTTTCTGCCTTTTACGGAAGAAGTGTTTTTTATTGTGTTTGCAATTTCAATCGCACTAAAGACTATGACCTGAGAGTGAATGCGTCGCATGTCACCCAAAGGGTGCCATACTAAACATCCAGAATGTTGAAAAGAAGCTCTCCAACAATCCTTTCTCAGATAGCTTAAGGCTCGTAACGTACGAAAGAAATCATTCATGATTACTGTATCTTAAGCTGTTTTGGGATGAGAAGAGAACAGGCTCAACTACGGGGAGACTATCAAGTCCTACTGTTGACATACCAAGGATTCATCCTATGGTTGAGGTTTGAAACAGGGAACTCCTAGAAGTTATCATGCATAGGTTTCAACCTAAAGTTCTATCATCACTTCCTTATTAAAGGAAATGAGAGTCCTAAGGGATCATATCAATGATACACAGAAACAGATAAAGCATCAGCTTAAACAGTAAACAGTAAACGACTGTAAAATGCATGCAATGCAAGTGAGGGAGGAAATGTGTGCGGGGCAGCAGCCTCCACAAGCTCATCTCAACCTCAAGCCAGAATGAATAACAGTAATCATATAGAGGAAACATGCTATCAAGCAAGATAGAAGTAACTGCAATCATACAGAAGAAGTAAAATATGCTATCAAGCAAACAAACCACATGAGCAAAGGAGCAGGGCTCTACCGAATACCCGCAAGCAAAGCCACACAGTAAAAATACAAGCAGAGGGAGCAACTCAACCTCTAGTGCAATCATGCTCCTAGCTTACAGTCAGTCTAGATATGGACTTATTCTAATGCATCAAGCAAGTCAAACAAGTCACACCAATACAGCAAAGAAAACAGACAAGAAAGAAAGCATATCAATCCCTCTTTCAATTCCAAGCTTCAGCTCTTCTAACAGCAACCCAGCCTTCAGACTTCAATCACCCTTCAAGGCTGTCATCTTTCATGACAAGTATCAACTTGTTTCTCCAGGGTTTTAATCCATCAAACACAAGTATCCACTTGTTCTCTCTTCTTCAAGCTTCAGCTCTTCAGTCAATTCCACCTCCAGGCTTCACTTCTAACTACAAGTATCAACTTGATTCCTTCAGGCCCTCCATGCATCAATGTGAGTGTCAACTCACCCTTTATTCCTCAAGCCTCAGCTCTTCAAGCTTCATCTCTCTTTGCTTCACCAGTATCAACTTGGTCTTCTCTTCCTACAAGCTTAATCTTCTCAGAGTAGTCTTCTATCACTTAGAAGTGTCAGCTTCACCCTTCAATTCTTGCTCAAACAAGGGACTCCTCACTCTTCACTCAACCTCAATTGGATCTTCAAGTATCAACCTGTTCTTCTTGCTTTCCAAGCCTCAGCTGCAATGGCAATGCTCAAGGAATCATCCTCTTCCATACTCTCCAATGAAGTCTTCATCTTCACACTCAAGCCCAACATCTTTCAAGATACTCAAACCAGAAGAAATCACTTAACTGGATAAGCTAGGATATTAAACTGCTTATTGACCACCAAAGGAGGCCTATAAGGGTTTAACATCAGAAGAATGGTTCCCTCAAAAGTTCTACTTCCTAGGTACCATCACTTATCCCTCCAAAGGAGGGAGGTGAATACCATGGAAGGACTTTTAATCATTGGGAGGAATGGAAGCACAAGATGCTTTCCATGTTTGTGAAAGAAATCATTCTAACTACAAAACTCTCCCTATGTCCTATCTCCTAATCTTCATCAGACACCTTCAGGCACCCACAGACCCCAAAGCTTCAAGCCCCCTCAAGCAACTTCAAGCATCCTCACCTTGTCTTCAACTTGTCTTCAATCTCAATCAAAGGCAAACCAAGCACAAACCCTAATCTAAGGGAACTAAATGAGTTAAACTAGTTGAATTAGTCAATTAGGGTCACCTAAAACCTAGCACTAAAGTTAGTCCTAACTAAAATACTAGAATCAATTGTAAAATCCTAAAAAAATTACTAGGGGAACCTAGGTCAATCATGACTCTATCACATTAGTTTCAAAGATCAAATCATCAAATTGGACCTAGAACTAAAATCTACATTCTAAGGTATCAACCTAAAACCCTAAAAAGGAAGTCTCTAAATACCAATCTAGAAAGCATACCTATTTTCATCACAAAAATGTGAGAAAATTACTATGGGATCATACACATCTAACCTAATCACACACAAAAAATCAGGCCAAGAATCATCACTATGAGATCACACAAAATTCTACAAAAATATGCATCAAACATAAACATTTTAATATCAATTAAAATACAAAATTCCAATTAAGTTATAAATTAAATGAAATGAAAATATTTTTTCTCTAAAAAATAATAGACTCAATCATGAGTAAAATGCAAAAAGAATGGATTTGATTGGATTAATATTCAATTAGTTATGAATTTTACAAAAATCATGAATTAAATGAAAAAATAATGAATATCAAATGAAAATGAATAAAGACACGGTGCAAATAGCATTCAGATTCAGTTCAAAACATGGGTTGGGCTTGCTGGGGGGTGTGGATAACACTCAGATTATTAAGCCCAAACGCTTGAATTAATGAAACGCAGCGTTTCCTCGGAAACTCTTCACAAGCCAGAATTAAAACACATTCGTTGGGTCCTCTCCCAGTCAATGGTCAAAACCTCATCCAATGGTCCTGAGGTTGTCTTCAACCTTTCAAACCTTCTGAGCTTCGTGCCCAGCTCCGGCCACCACCCATGGAGCTCCAATCACCTTCCCCAACCCTAGTTCACTCTAGGGGCCTCCAATCCAAGAGGTCAAAACATGAATCTTGCTCCAAATCTTGCCACGAACTCAACCATGCCCATAGTTTCTTCTGAAACCCCAAGAATCAACATCTCCCAATCTCAACCGAAAATGGTGATCTTCCTATTTTGTCTCTAATTCAACAATTAACCATCTAAAAACCATCCTAGGCCATTCTACAACTAATCTAACACCATAATTCAACCTAATTCTACCTAAATCAAGCTAGGGGAAGAAGGTTACAAACCTGGAAATTCTTGAATAACAGATGCACGAAATCTCCACTTCAAGCTCTCAAATCTTCTGGACACGATCACTGAACCTCCTCCTTGCTTCTGTATGCAAAAGATTCAATAGAAAGTGCTTCAATCTTGAAACACGATGCTGAGTTACAGGTGCTGAAAATCCCTTGCTCCCACACGATCTAGCCACCAATTCTTCTTGGAAATGATCTGGAATCAATCCTTGATACTCAAGGAAGAAGAACCAATCAAGAAAATGGAAGGAAATGGGGGAAATTGATGAAACCGATTGCACTTGCAAGCTATGAAAACTCAATCTCAAACTATGCTCAAACCTTCAATGATCACCAACCCTTGCCATGGATGCATTATACTCAATATATAGATGGAGTTTGGATGATCTAGAACCCTCTAGATCCTTCCAATGAGATTTTACACATCTCATGTCATGAGATTTTAAATCACTTATCATGCCATGCTCAAATCTGTTTGCAGCTTGAAATTCATCTCAATCTCCTTCAATTTCTCCCCTAGTGACAATTTGGAAGGGTTTAGCTTGCCAAGTTCCTTGCCCATGCCTCAATTCTAAGTTTTGCAAATGTTGCTTAATATGCAAGTAACCATTTTCCAAAGCAAGTCCATGATCTAGACCTCAAATCAAAAATGTGGCTAGACCATTGTTTCTAAAATGTTTTCTAGAGTCAAAATGATATATTACATGCCATGGTTTGGATGTGTAGATTGAAAATATCAATTTCCAACTTTGATCCATTTAACTTATGCCTTCATTTTAGGTCATTTTTACCACTTTGTACTACAAGCCTTTTCAACATCTCATGACCTCCTTAATAGCCTTAAAACATCATTTTAAGCAAGTTTGATGTTGAAGATTTTTCCATTTGAAGCTTGGAAATAGGAGTTATGGCCTTATACTTGAAATGACCTGTAATCTCCAAATGACCAAAATGCCCTTGACTTGTCAAAGCCATAACTTGAGTTCTACAAATCCTATCAAGGACTTATAGTATTATATAGAAAGCTAAGAAGATAAGGAACAACATTCATGTTGACCAAAAGTTCATAGGAATCATCCTTCTTGGGCAAACGTTTGAGGCAAGTTGGGTAACTTTCAAGGCCCCAGATTCACATACCTCAGATGACCTGTAACTTGTCAAAGTCATAACTTGAGCTCTACAAATCCTATCAAGGACTTCTAGTACTAAAATTAAAGCTAAGAACAAGCTCTACAACATTCATGTTGGGGGTAAGATGAGATGATAATCACATCTTGAGCTAAACTGCCTTGAAGATAGGGGTCAAACTAGGGGATTTTACACTGTCAAGCCTTAGAAACCCTAGCTTGAAACTTCTCAAACTCTTCAATCATGATGAGTTGACCTTGGAATCATCCTTATAGCATCTCAATGCATCAATCCATGATCACATGGCTCTTGAATTAGGTCTCAACTTTCCTCAAATCATCAGTTGACCTAGGGTTGTCCCAGTCAAACCCTAACTGCACCACTCATGGCTGAGTCTTCTTAATCTTGCACAATGACCTGTCTAGGCCTCAAAGTGATCTTAAACACTTCTCATAAGCTCTCTCAAGACCTCAAGTCTAACTTCATGGCTTCAGAATCATCTGATGGTCTTCCCACAACTCTCAAGTTAGGAGGCACACAACCTTGGTTTCAACCAATCTCTCTGAGGATCTTTTCACTTCTCTAACAAGGATATCAACCCTTGAACACTTGAATAACCTTCTTAGCTAGATTCATAGATCTTGATTGGTACTCATGCCTCTTGATCTCCTGCATACATGTCAATGAAAATGCAGATGATAATGCTAATGTGAATGAAATGAAACATAAGCTAAGTAAAGAAATGTTGGTCAAATTTTAGGGTGCAACAGCTGCCCCTATTCAAACGGTTTGAACCTGACTGGGTGAGAAGCGAACGACTCTCAACCAATCAAGGTGCGAGACGGTTGAATACCGACAAACCCGGAAATTTGCCAACTGCACAAGTACACGATACTCTGCCGGGAACAAATCTTCGAAAACTGAAATATTAGCTGCACGACAACTAGTTGGAGAATTGGTCACACGGTAACCGGTGATACATGGTCGATCATGCCGTCAGGCATCAAGATTCCTCGGGACTCATCAGGTCAACAGTCAAGTTAATCATGCCACCGGGCATTCAAGGAGAACTTTCGGGCATCAGCCGGACTTTATCAGTAAGTCGGGAATAGAATTCTCGGTCAATCATGAACCAGTTGGGGATACCCAAACTTCCACCATCAGGCACTCTGCTTTGTCAATACGGTTGGAATTCAATCATCAAGTCTTAAAGGGGGGTTTCGACTTCGCTGTTTAAAAACCTGCTGGGGATGATGCATCTCCGCTGGGGATTCTGGAGAACTATCAAGTAACTCTGCTTCGGGGCTTCAGAAATCATTCTGGATGAGTCAACTCTGCTGAGGACTTCAAGAATCATCTTGGACAAATAATTACACCAGGGACTTCAAGGATCACCCTGAACCAATAATTCTGCTGGAAATTTCAGGAATCATCCTGAGCGAACACTCTACCGGGGTCTCTAAGCATCAACTTGAGCAAGCAACTCTGGCGACTTCACTGGGGATTTTAAGAATCATCTTAAGCAAACGACTTTGCTGGGGAGAATTCAAGAATCATCTCGATCAAACTATTCCGCGGAGGAACACCTGCAAAACAAGAACGGTAACGACCTAGCTCATGTTTCATATGCATATGCTTTGACAATGGCGCAATGCTCCACACGGTGGGAATGTTGCGCATTTAAGGTAAATGCTATGCAATCATGCAAAATGCTGCGACCCCGTCAGCAAAATAAATGCTGAAGGGAGAATCCTCCTGTCAAGGAGAAAGAACCACTCTGATAGAGGAAGGAATCATCCTGCTGAGGAGAAAAAAGTCACGCCAATCTCAATCGGGCTCTGTGGGGAAGTGAACTTCAGTTGACTGCTACAGAGGAACGAAGCTCTACGAGAACCCGGACCTGCGGAGGAAAACGGTGTCAATCGCGAAAATAAACTGCGCGGCCTTCACGGCTACCTCCCAGGAGGTAACGACTCTGGTGGGGAATCACAGCGTCAGTTATTCACCACTCTATTGGGGGAAACCAATCATGACCTGCACGACTTCCAAAGACTCGACTCTTTTGGGGATTTTCCAACTCGGCTGGGGAAGAAGGAATCATCCTGCTTCAGGGGAGAGTACAACCCTGCGGGGCATTTTAATTTCGATAGAGACTTCAGTCTTGAACTATCGAGTGCTGCACACTTCAGTGAAAGACTCAGCTGGGGAGATTCCATTCCTTCAGGATGTACTTGATTGGGGAGAGAATCTTCTCTTCTCGGGGAAACATATCAATGCTTACGATCTTACGTTCATACTTTGCGGGGAGGGACTGCTGAACTTTCTGGAGAAGGAGGAATCATCCTGCTTGGGGACGCGTACGGCGTACCGTGTAGAATATGCTACACCTGTAACAAAACAAACAGACAGACAAGATGCCCTTCTCAAAGGGACCTATCAAGGTTATCATCTTGTGACAATGTTTAAGTAATTCATTGTTTCAACAATCAGTGGCCTAGGCCAGTAAGTTTATGTATGCGCATTTTATCAAAAACATCGGCGTTCTTTTTCGCAAACAAAACAGATAGATGCTAAACAAACAAACAGAATTGCTGAATAGTATATATTTTATTGATGACGAACCCCTGAATGGGTGAAAATGTTTTACAACAGATGCAAGCTCCTGGAATGAGGAAGCTGCGCAGATATAAAAACATAAATATACATCAGTATATACACAAATGTCGGCAATATGGCGTAGACGAACACCATGAGTTGATCTCTCTATGACCCACTCGACCTCGATACTTCTCCAACGCTTCAGCCTCAGAAGAGATTGATTCAGATAAACGGCCCTCAGGTCTTCCAAACCACTAAACAAAGAAAGTCCACACGCGAAACGCAGTCATTTTCTTTTTCAAATCCCTAACTTTTTCCTGAATCGCCCTTCCGGGTTTTCGATTCACCGGGATACCCTTTTTTGCCAAAGTCGCCCATCCGGGTTTTCGACTTTGCGGGTGTACATTTTTTTCAATTTATATCCCTAATTTTTGCCCAAACCTTTTTCCTTTTTTATGGTTCGCCAAGATGCCCCATTTTTGCCTGGATACTCTTTTTCTTTCCAGCGGGTCATTTTTAAGCAAAGTATTTTTTAATTGCGTCCGCGTTCACCGGGGATGCAAAATCTTCACCATCCATCGTGGATAACAACAAAGCTCCTCCCAAAAAGACCTTGCTGACGATGTATGGACCTTCGTAATTGGGAGTCCACTTGCCCCGGTGATCGGAGTGTGGAGGAAGAATCTTCTTCAGGACGAGATCACCCGTCTGAAAGCTTCTAGGACGCACCTTCTTATCATAGGCTTTCTTCATTCGGCTTTGGTACAGACGACCATGCGCAATCGATGCTAACTTCTTCTCGTCCATCAGGCTGAGCTGGTTCAGTCGGTTCGTAATCCATTCTGCCTCGTCGAGTTTCACATCAACCAAAACTCGTAAAGAAGGGATCTCCACTTCTAACGGTAGGACAACTTCCATACCGTACACTAAGGAGAAAAGAGTTGCCCCGGTCGATGTACGTACCGTTGTACGATAACCGTGCAGTGCAAATGGCAGCATCTCGTGCCAATCTTTATAGGTCACAACCATCTTTTGAACAATCTTCTTAATGTTCTTATTGGCCGCTTCAACGGCGCCATTCATCTTCGGCCGGTAAGGAGATGAGTTGTGGTGTTCAATCTTGAAACTCTGGCACAGCTCCTTCATCATCTTGTTATTCAGGTTCGAACCATTATCAGTAATGATCCGCTCGGGAATTCCGTAACGACAGATGATATCCCTCTTTATGAATTTAGCCACCACCTGCTTGGTCACATTAGCATATGAGGCTGCCTCCACCCACTTGGTGAAGTAGTTGATAGCTACTAGAATGAAGCGATGACCGTTAGATGCAGTGGGCTCGAGCTTGCCTATCATGTCGATGCCCCACATGGAGAACGGCCACGGGGAGGACATGACATTTAACAGGCACGACGACAGATGAACTTTATCAGCATAAATCTGGCATTTATGACATCTCTTCGTGAATTTAAAGCAATCTGACTCCATCGTCATCCAGTAGTATCCTGCTCTCAGGATCTTTCTCGTCATAGCATGACCGCCGGCGTGCGTACCAAATGTGCCCTCATGGACTTCCTCCATGAGCATACTCGCTTCTTTCTCATCTACGCATCTGAGTAGCACGAGATCGTGGTTTCTTTTATACAAAACTCCATCAGGATTGAGATAAAAATTCCCAGACAGCCTCCTCAGAGTCTTCTTATTCTGGGTTGACACTCCTGCAGGATATTCCTTAGTCATAAGGAAAGTTTGGATATCATGGAACCATGGCTTATCATCAGAGGCTTCCTCGATCGCAAAGACGAATGCAAGTCTATCAAGACGAGAAAGGACAATTCTTGGAGCTTCATTCCAAAAGTTGACTTTATACATCAAAGCCAACGTGGCTAAGGCATCAGCCATCTGATTTTCTGCTCTGGGCACGTGATGGAGTTCCACTCGATCAAAGAACGGAAGCAGCCTTCTGGCGTAATTCATGTACGGCACCAAATTCGATTGACGAGTCTCCCACTCCCCTTTAATCTGGTTGATCACAAGCGCTGAGTCACCGTATACGTCTAGGTTCTTGATTCTCAAATCAATTGCCTCTTCTAGACCCATGATGCATGCTTCGTACTCCACTTCGTTATTGGTGACTGGAAACGTCAGTCTCGCAGTGAACGGGATGTGGGATCTGTGGGGAGTCGTGATGATCGCCCCAATGCCACTTCCGTAAGAATTAACCGCCCCGTCAAATATCAATTTCCACTGGGATTTCCTATCTGGACCCTCGTCGGGCAACGGTTCATCACAATCCTTCGCTTTGAGAAACATGATATCCTCGTCAGGGAATTCAAACTTCATAGGCTGGTAATCTTCGATCGGCTGTTCGTCAAGGTATTCAGACAATACGCTTCCCTTGATGGCCTTCTGGGAAACATACTGAATGTCATATTCCGTCAACACCATTTGCCATCTGGCAATCCTGCCCGAAAGCGCTTGCTTCTCGAAGACGTACTTAATCGGATCCATCTTCGAAATTAGCATGGTGGTGTGGTTGAGCATGTACTATCGTAAACGTTTGGCAGCCCAGGCTAGTGCACAACACGTCTTCTCCAACATTGAGTAGCGAGATTCACAGTCAGTGAACTTTTTACTTAAGTAGTAAATGGCATGCTCTTTTCTGCCTGTCTTGTCGTGCTGACCGAGAACACACCCCATATTATTCTCAAGAACTGTCAAGTACATGATTAGTGGCCGTCCAGATAATCGCCTGATCTTTCTTTAAAAGCTTGAACATCGGTTCACACGTGGCCGTGAGTTGAGAGATAAACCTTGCAATGTAGTTTATTCTGCCCAGGAAACCACGAACTTCTTTTTCTGGTTTTGGCACTGGCATTTCATGTATCGCTTTAATCTTCGTAGGATCAACCTCGATGCCTCTTTCACTCACGATAAACCCCAGTAGTTTTCTAGACCGTACTCCGAAAGTACACTTGTTAGGATTCAGCCTCAACCTGAACTTCCTAAGCCTCTCAAAAAGCTTCAGCAAATTGACCAGATGTCCCTCCTCCGTTTGGGACTTTGCAATCATGTCATCAACATAGACTTTAATCTCATGATGAATCATGTCATGAAACAAAGTAACCATTGCTCGTTGGTAAGTGGCCCCTGCGTTCTTCAGACCGAAAGGCATTACCTTGTAGAAAAATGTTCCCCAGGGAGTGATAAACGTCGTTTTCTCCATGTCCTTCGGCGCCATCTTGATCTGATTGTAACCGGAGAAGCCATCCATGAACGAAAACACGGAGAACTGGGCTGTATTGTCGACCAACACATCAATACGAGGCAGCGTGAAATCATCTTTAGGGCTTGCCCTATTCAAATCCCGATAATCGACGCACATTCGTACCTTACCGTCCTTCTTCGGTACAGGCACTATGTGGGCGACCCACAGAGGGTAAGTAGTGACCGCTAAGAAGCCAGCGTCAAGCTGCTTCTGCACTTCTTCTTTGATCTTAACGGCCATATCTGGTCGCGTCCTTCTAAGCTTCTGCTTAACGGGAGGACAATCTTCTCGCAACGGCAAGTGGTGGACCACGATGTCAGTGTCAAGTCCGGGCATATCTTTGTATGACCAAGCAAAGACGTCACTATACTCTCTCAGCATCTCGACCAATCTCTACTTGACATCACTCTGCAATGCAGCCCCTATCCTGACGTTTCTGACAAGTTCTTCAGAACCCAAATTCACAATCCCGATCTCCTCTTCATGAGGCAGAATAACTTTCTCCTCTTGTTTCAACAAGCGGGCCAACTCTTCAGGAAGGTCTTCATCTTCATCAATCTCTTCTTCGGCTTGATAGATCGGGCAATCGAAGTCGAAGTGAGCCGTAGAAGGTCCAGAGTCGATGTCATCTGCTATGTGGATCCTGCAATAACAAGGGTTAAGTTTAAAACAAGGATGTGCAGGTTAGCACAAACCCCATTGCCATTTTATTGTTTTTCAAAACAAATATAAAACAGGAATAACAGAGATCACAATATTTGAATACGAAGAAAACGCCTTTGATTTATTAACAAAATGCATGTACATAATCCAACAAGGCCCTGACAATAAAACCACTATGCCCCGGGTAGGACATAGGGTTGTACAATGATTGGAAAAAGTAAATCATTACTCTTCGCTTGTCATCTGGATGATATCCTTGACGGACCAGTTGGTAAGGCCCTCGCCTGGCTTGCTTGGCTGGATCCAAGAGTCGAGGTCACAGTCTCTATCTCCACTGTCTTCAGACACTGCGTTGATGCTTTCAAATATCACCCCGCCACTGGTAAACTGGATCGGCCCTTTACCTCGCGACGCACTGCTAGAAGAAGAAGCTTCAGCTCCAGGAGAATATCCCAACCCAAACTTGTCTTGCTTGTTAGGTATCTCCAAAATTCGCCCCCAGCCTGGGGTGGATCCGGCTTGGACAACGGCCCGAGCTTCCTTGAAGGAGGAGAGAGTCATCTCTGGCTTCTCAGTGACTACAGGAGCTACGTCCTTCACTTTGACAGCTTTGAACGCTTGGCATAGAGTCTCATGGATTTCTCCATCCATCTCGACATACTTAAAGGACGACAAATGGCTCACCATTATGTCTTCCTCGCCACATATAGTCACGATGCTGCCCCCGACAGCATATTTGAGTTTCTGGTGCAACGTGGAGGTCACGGCACCAGCAACATGGATCCACGGCCGACCCAAGAGACAGCTGTAGGCAGACATGATGTCTATAATATAAAAGACCGCGTCGAACGTTTCCGGCCCGACCTGAATTGGCAGGGTCACCTCCCCGAAAACATGGCGTTTAGTTCCATCGAATGCTTTCACCACCAGATCACTGGGTGTGCAAATCACTCCACGAGTATCCAACTTCATTAATGCCTTCTTCGGAAGAACATTAAGCGACGAACCCGTGTCCACCAATACGTGCGACATAATTGTGCCCCTACACTCTATCGAGATGTGCAGGGCGCTATTGTGGTTCCTCCCCTTCGGCGTCAGCTTCAGGTCTATGAAACCTAGCCCATTTCCAGCATTTACGTGGGCTACGACCTCTTCTAGCTGATTTACCGATATTTCTTGCGGTACATATGCGGCGTTCAACACCTTCAGCAGCGCGTTGCGGTGGGCCTCAGAACAAAACAACAAGTTCAGGATGGAAATCTTCGAGGGTGTCTGATGGAGATGATCTACAATCTTGTAGTCACTCTTTTTAATCAACCGCATAAACTCCTCGACGTCTTTAACAAGTAAGTCTTTTTCTACCCCACGAGGGATCTCTTCAACAACTTTACTTTTACCTTTATCAGCCGCATCAGCTCTGACTGCTCTATCCGCCACGACCTCTGGTGGTGCAAACACTCTTCCGCTGCGAGTAATACCACTGATTCCCGCAAGGTTCTCCACAGTCGACCCAAACGGTTCTAGCTCCAACTTCTGTCCGTTGCAGTAGACTTCAGCCCCATAATGCCACGGAACAGCATTAGTGCTCTCGAAGGGTATCGGCCCAGCTTTGGTGATAGTAATTGTAGGCGGTCTGGGCGCAGAAATAGTTATCGTCTAGTGAGGGATGGTGATGGTGGCGACCTCATCATCTTGCTTCAGCACTACCTCTCCTGATCCACATTCGGCCCTCCGGCTAAACTGTAAAATACCTTCAGTCATCAGACTTTGAATTCCTTCTACCAACTGTTCACATCCATCAGAACATGTCGCACAACCCATACATAGCTCTCCGCAACCTGGAAAGAAACCCCTTTTCATCAACTTAGCTTTAACGAAGCTAAGCGGCGTCTTCAGATCTCTGACGTCAGTCAACAAATCCGAACTTTCGTCTTCGATAATGGCGTTCACTCCACCTCCCCTATGATTCGGCATAGGGTTCTTCGTGACATTTGGCACATTATCCGAGAAGTTGATGATCTTAGCGTCCACCATGTCTTGTACCTTGTGTTTGAAGGCTTTACAGTTCTCTACTGTGTGGCCTGGTGCCCCTGAGTGAAACTCACAAGTTGCATTCGCATCATAACCTGGCGGAGGTGCCCCTGTCAAGGGAGCCATAGTTCTCTTCTGGATCAACTGTAGCTGAAGCAAAGTCTGCAATAGTTGCGCGTACGACATGGGCGGTGTCTCGAGGTGACGGCTCGACAGAGGTGCCCGATTCTGATACTTTTTGTACCCTTGTTGATTCGGCTGCTGTTGCTGCTGCTGTGGCTGTTGAACTGTCGGGATAGTTATGCTGGCCACCTGTTGGTGAGGGCCTTTACCCTTCCTTCGAGCGTTGGTCACAGCTCTCGCTTCTCCTTCCCGTCTTTTGCCAGCATAAGGTTTCTTTCCGCCCCCTCCAGCTGAGGATGACTCACCTTGAATTTTTCCGAGTTTGATCCCATTTTCGATGTGCTCACCCGTGATAATGAGATCTGAGAAGGTTCCAGACATGCCACTGACCAATTTCTCATAGTAAACCCCTGGGAGGGTGGCTACAAACATCTGCACAAGCTCGCGCTCAACCATCGGCGGCTGAACCCTGGCTGCCAATTCACGCCACCACTGGGCGTATTCCTTAAACCCTTCATTGTTCCTTTGCGACGGGGCCAATTCAGGGCCAAGTCACTGTTGTATTGGTAGTGGTGCACAAATGCTTCAGCAAGATCCTTCCACGTGCGCACACTGGTAGGCTCCAGACTCATGTACCATTCGAGGGATGGCCCGGAAAGACTGTCTTGAAAGAAGTGCATCAGCAACTTCTCGTCCTCGGAATAAGCAGACATTTTTCTATAATACGATCTTAGGTGGACGCGAGGGCAAGTGGTGCCCTTATACTTTTTAAAGTCAGGTACCTTGAACTTGGGAGGCACCTTGAAATCAGCAATCAGTCCCAACTTGGACATATCAACGCCCAGGGTGTTCTGATTCTCGATATTTCTCATCTTATCCTCAAGTGCCTTGAACCTTAGACGTGCTTCAGCATTTAGCTCCCCTTCAGCACCTCTCTGAGAGAACACATCGTCCTGACGATTTTCTAACCACGGCTGAGGCCCGAACAGATTCCCAACACCTGCGTTGCCGTTGCCCAGCCCGACATTGACATTAGCTTCAAGACTTCCATTACCGACGCCCGTCGTATTGCCATTGAGTCCCATGTTAGCTATCACGTTGTCGTTGGCACTGCCATTTCCCCCGGTCACGGGAACACCATTCTGTGGAGTTTCAACTGGTGGAGGAGTAGGCACAGTCCCGCCATGAAGTACGCCATTGCTATCAACCCTTGAAATCAAAGGCTGAACTAAAGTTCTGAGCTGATCCTGGCCATTGGTGACCGCTTGCATGAGCTCCATGAAGCGATCCATTCTTTCGCGGAGTTCTTGAACATCAGTTTGCACTTGCTCCATGATTCTGGTTTGATTAGCTCTGGTCGGATAACGGTGAATAGGTCTCTGATCAATCCTGGAACTACCTGAAACAACCTGTCAAAACACAAAAGGGTTAGGAAAAACGACAAAGTGCTCGTTATGCAAATGCTTCATGCAAATGCAAACGTGTGTCTGTGCGTTAGGGAGATCTCCCCTGATCCTAGTGCCTGAGTGCCAATGCTGATAATAAGAAGTCCGAGTCCAATCATGGAAATAACAACCTCATATATAGAAAGAAAACCCATCAAGGCGGTACACCACGTCAGTGAATACAAGACAAATCAACAGCGTGACCTCAGCCAACAAGCCTGGTGATGGTCTGCATACAATAATGATCAACACAAAAGGATTACAAATATAGTCAAGTACGACCACGGGCGCGAAACTCTTCTAACAACCCCTTCGTTTCCGGGTGATCAAGACGAGTGAGCAACCCTTCGACGAGTAACTCCCTCTGCATAATGGTGTACTGAAGACCTTCGACCGAATCTTCCCATGCTCCTTCACCGAAACAATCTTCTAACTTCCGCTTCTTGAACTCAAACGTCAGTTTGCGCTCCTTCAGGTTAGCAAGAGCTCTGTTGAGCTGGCCTTCGGCGGCATATCTGCGAGCGGTTTCTTCATCAAACCTCTTCTCACTGGCCTTCACCTGGGCTTCCAGCTTGGAGATCTGTTGCATCAGCTTATTCTCCCGCTCTTTCCTGGTGGCTAGGGAAGCCTTCCAGTGCTGGTTGAACTTGGATATCCTCCGATACGCTTCATCCAAGTGCTGCTTCTTCGTGGCCAGTACATCGTTGACAGCTTTGAAGTCTTGACTCATGCACTCACGCTCAGCTATCTGCTTAGTCAAATCTGTCCCCAGCTGGTTCACCAGCTCTGTCTGCCTCTTGAAGGAATGAATGGCTTCGTTTCTCTCGCTTCTGAGCTGAGCCAATTCTTTCTCCAGTTCCTCATTTGCCCGCTTCAATTCATCTCACTCAGCTAACACCTGATTATGCTGGTGAATGGGCACGGTAGTAGGCTCTTCAATCATTGGAGGGCTTTCTGGCTTGGCAGGAAGAAACAGCATCCGTATAACATCTGCTCTGGATCTGATCCATGCCACATACGGAGGGTAGGCTTGGTTATTACTTTTCCCCAGCAATGGTTTTCCCCTCTTACTGATGTCATTCCAAGAGCGCTGAAGCTTAGATAACAGATCC
Source organism: Lathyrus sativus (assembly GCA_963859935.3). Taxonomy (NCBI): domain Eukaryota; kingdom Viridiplantae; phylum Streptophyta; class Magnoliopsida; order Fabales; family Fabaceae; genus Lathyrus; species Lathyrus sativus. The sequence continues at coordinate 386,002,227 of OZ012736.1, forward strand.
CCCTCTAGAAGACCAGTGAGGTACAGAGATTCCTGCACCTCTTCATCCTTCAGCGGAGCTCTCAAAGCATACGGAACTGTCGGACCAGCAAAGACGGATTATAGTTTATACAACCCTTCCTGCCTATCAAAGGCACGTTCGGAAACCCGCTGCAGCTGAAGATAATCTCGGTACCCAACCTATCTCTGTCAAACCAGTCAATATCCTCCACTGATAGACTCATCAAACGCTCGGACCACTCAGCTGTGGCTGCGGACGAAACAAAGGGACCCCTCTTGGGTAGGTGACTATCAAGCCATTTATAAAGCAGGGGCACACAACATGAGACATTCTTGCCCCTTCTTTTCTCGTTTTTGTAGTGAATAGAATGGTAGACATCTCTTATCAAGGTAGGGACTGGATTCCCTGATGCAAAGATGCGAAATGTGTCGAGGTCTACAAAATCGGGCATATTGGGGAACAGAATGATGCCATATATGCACAGAGCGAGGATGGCATTGAACACGACCCAACATCCGTCTTTGACGCACTGCTGAGCCTTACCCACTAAGAACTGCAAGGAGAAGCCGGGAACCTTGTTCCAACTAGACAATACCAACTCGGAGGTGTCGCTACTGCGAAAATCGGCGCCGGCTGAACAGAAGAGTCGCCACCGTGCGTTATTTATCCCAACGGAGGGAAAGGAAATGCTCGAAGTAAACCTACCGCAAAGACGGGAAAGGAATGGTCATTGCAACCAAATCCTGGATTCGGGAGTCGGTTACACAAGGGGAAGGTATTAGCACCCCTCACGTCCGTCGTACTCGACGGGATCCACGCTTGTTTTCTAGTACGGATTGTTATTCTATCTATTCTACAGGTCAAGGGTTAAAAGAAAAGAAAATGACTCGGCAAAGTAAAGCACTTTATGCCAACGTATTCCCGTCTGGAACGAGAAATCAGAGTCAACGTAGTTCGCCTACCTACTGGAAAGGAGGGGAAGGTTGATCGCTAGGATATCTCATCCTATGCCTACGTACTTTCATACGGCATGAAAGATCAGAGCAAATGTAGTTCGGGCCACGTTCGACACAAGTCGGTCTTGATTGTTTTTTTTATCCTTCTGAAAAAGATTTTCTCCTGATTACGCGTCCAAGCGGACAAAAATGACTCTTTGATTGGTTTACAGTCTTTTACGCAAGAACTGGTTTTTATTGATGTTTATCCTTTTATTGTATTTTTCTGATTGTTTTAAGACAGAAGAGACAGAACTCTAAAACCTAGGGTTAAAATGGGAATCAAAATCTACCCTAATGTTGTCATGCATGGATGAAAGCCTAATGTCTGTCATATTTCTCTCTTGCACAGAGAGAAACAGAGATCCTAAGGGATAAACGGAAAAACAACAACATATATACAGTAAAGCAGTAAAATGCATGCATGCAGCAGTACAAGCGAGGCAAGGGAGTCCCACTCAACCTCGAACCTAGAAAACAATGATCAAAGTGAAACAACTTCACCTCAACCTCAAGGGGAAAATTAACAAACAATACAGCAAAGAAAATAAACCCCAAAAACCCAGCTCTGACAGCACACCAACTCTGAAAAAACAGCAAAACTCTGACAGTTGATTAACAGCAATCCCCCAATGAACCCCAAAAATCCAACTCTAATGATACCCAAGCTACAAAAAGCTTCTATCTTCAAGAAGTCCCCGAGCTCAAGCAAGCACAGAATCTTAACCAGTTGACAGCATCAGACAGCAGTAAACCCTAGCTTTAACAGTTGCACAGCTTTGACATGAACAATCTTCATCTTTGTCAATCTTTGATCTTCATCTCTATCTTCAATGGCTTATGTCTTCAAGACAAGCTCTCCTAGATGAGAATTGATTTATCAGGATAAATTGAATGTCAAACAGTTCATTGACAACCAAAGGAAGCCTATAAACAGTTGACATTGTAACAGATTGTTTCCCTTAAAGTTCTACCTCTAAGGTAAGGCCACTTATCCCTCCAAAGGAGGGAGGTGAATACCATAGAGGGACTTTATGTCATAGAGAGGAATGGAAGCACAGGAAGCTATCCATGTTTGTGAAAAAATTTTAGTCTATTCTAAGGCTCTGCTTATTCCTATTACTTCCTATGCCTTCAATCAGCATCTTCAATCCAAGCAATCTTCATGCATCAACCTTTGATCTTTGTATTAAATCTTCTCCATTGATTCTCCATGCTTCCACAAGCCCAAACCAAGCCCCATACCCCAAACATAAAACCCAAAAGCCCAAGCAAGCAATATGAACCCCAAATGGGAACACCAAACAATCACACCATTTGCAAAATATACCAAAAATAGTAAAATAGTATTTAAAATTCTAAGACTTATTCTAAGGGAATTTCTATATCTACCCTACATACCCTATATGTCCCATAACCTAATTCATGCTAAAAACCCAAAAATAAAATGGTAGAATGCACCTATGTTGAGTTTGGACCCTAATTATACTATCCTAATGTTTTCTAATCAACACTAAACAAGATTACATCACAAAAATGTGAAATAAATATCTAAGGGAACTTAATGCTCTAATCTAGCTAGTACAAAAAGAATGGGATCAAAATATGAATTTAAATGCCTAAACAAAATTCACCAATATGTATGTATGAACAAAGTGAAAATAAAAGCTATTAAAATGTGAAAATTCACCATAAATGGAAAAAATGATTAGAATACTATTTTTATTTTCTTGTAATCTTCTTGACATCATTATTAAAATGGATAAAAAATCCCATGTTAAAAAGATCATTTTTTGATTATTTTATGAATTTATTTGGTAACTATATGAAAAGAAAATAAAATGAAAAATTCAATTAAAATACTAAAGCAGGGGGTGGCAAAAGCAGCTTATTATAGTTCAGAATACAACTGGGCCCAGGAGGGGGGGTACGCTCAGCAATGCGCTGGGCCCAGTCCACCAATTCAGAAAAACCACAAAAAAGAAAACCTAGGGGGGGCAAATAGCGCATAATTTGCTTGCATCCAGGTTTGGGCCTCTAAACGGGGGTGCTAACAGCAGTTTGCAAGGCCCATATTTTGTTTCAGAAAACAAAAACGAGGGCGGGGGGGGGGGGGGGGGGGGGGGGGCGCAGATAGTGAGTAATTCATTTACAATTCCCGTTTGGGCCCTTAATGGGGGTGCTGGTAGCCATTACTGCTAGGCCCAAACATATTCAAACCAAGGGGGAGGGGGTGCTACGAGGAATAACGGGGGTATGGTTCAGCAAGTCACGCAATTGGGCTTAAGGCCCAGATTCATGATAACCCAACTTCAGCATAAACAAAAACCCTAAAACTAACTAACCTTGATGAATACTGTTCATCCTCTCAAAGACTAACCCTAACGGCGCTCTGAACGAACCTCCCATGAAACCCTCTCCAATCTCTCACACTCATCACCTCAAACCCAGTTCAACAAACCCTAATCTAACCTTCACTTCTAATCTGATGCTCAAACCTAAACAATATGATTTATCCTAGCAATCGAAGCTAATCTAAATCTATACAAACTAACCACATGCATCCTTACAGGTTCGAGAAAGAGAAGAAAGAAAACCTGGATATCTTGATGAGGAAGATGGATGATGAAGAACGACGGGGAAGACGACGCTCCAGATGCGCGAGGATCTACGACTCGAAGACGCTCGGAGGCGTTGATGAGCTCTTGAGGATCCTTGAAAATGAGAGGATCTGCGAAGATTTACGCCAAACGGGAGATCTGGAGGAAGTTCTGGGCGAGGGTCGAAGATTCTTGAGGGAGAACTTGGACGGATGAAGGTTTGCGAAGAACTTTGAACTTATGGAAAAAAGGCTCAAGAACACGATGAAGTTCTTCAGGAAGACGATGAAGATTTGGTGAAGTTCTTGCATAAATAGCTGAATCTTGAATTTCTGATGGTTTTCATGAAGATCTCTGATGATGACGGAGTGGATCGGGACAGAACGAACGTCACGATCTTGATCGAGTTCTTGAAAAAGTTCGCAAGCGATTATTGATGGAGGACGATTTCCGATGAAATTCCGGTGAGATTTGGCCGTAGGAATCACCGCGTGATTTCACCGGTGGAGTTCTGAGGAGTTTGCATGGCCGGCGGTAGGGTTTCCGGTGGGTTTGACCGGTGAACGCCAGGTGGCATGCATGCGTGTGAGGATGGTGGTGGTGGAGCACCACATGGCCGAGAGCGGTGAGTGAAAGAGGGACGCGTGGAAGATTCTGAGAGAGAGAGAGAGTGAGTTGAAAACGTGGCAGGTTCTGGGGAGAGAGAAAAATGAGGTGGCAGAGAGAGATAGTGCACGCGTGGCTGAGCTTTATATACGACACGTGTCCCTCTGGACTTGGACCTTTGACTCTGGGCTTGGATACTGGATACTACATAATGACGGCCCAATTAGATTAAAACCTGAATTACTGGCTAAACACTGAATTAAAATATGATTAGCTCTAAAACAGAATTAATACTAAAACCTAATTACTATAAAACAAAAATTAACAAATTAAAATCTAATAAACCTAATTAATCCTAAAATTAATCCTAATTAATATCTAAAACGAAAATAAAAAAAATAAAACCTAATTAAATCTAAAAAAAACTAAAAAAAAACTATTATTTAATCTAAAAAAATCTTTTTTAAAATCCTAATTAATTCTGAAAAAAATAAAAATAAAAAAAAACTAAAAAAAACCTTTAATCTCTATTTTCTTTTAAAATCTATTATCATTTTAAAAACAATCTAAAACAAACTAATATCCATATTTTTTTTATTAACCATTCTATTAAAGGAAAATGAGAATATCTATTTATCTTTCTTTTAAATCTACTCCTTTTTTAAAAAAACTATTTATCTATTAAAACTATTAAAAGAAAAATAATATCTAAAATTTATAAAAAAACTATAATATATTTAAAAAATCTATTAATTTCTAAAGGATGAAAAGAAAATTTATTTAAACTCTAAAAAATATTAAAAAATTTCATTAAGTCCAGAAAAATCCATTAAATGCACTAAAAATCCAGAAAAATGACAGAAAAATCCTAAAAATGCCAGGAAACCGATTAAATCGAATAAAATCCAATTACGCAACCGTAGCGAAACCCGGGCACCGAGATGGTCTGAAAACACGGGAGATGAGCACTAATTCTCAACAGACTTTTATTCTGATTGGCCTGTACTGCCTGAAACGCCAGGGGCTCTAATCCTGATAAAAATCAATCTTGATTGATAAAAATGCAATGCATGTCGTATGCGAATGCGAATGCAAAATGCGTTGAAACATAAACCAGATATGGGAACCGGTTGGTCAAATTTTAGGGTGCAACAGCTGCCCCTATTCAATCGGCTTGGACCCGACTGGGTGAAGAACGAACGACCTTCAAACATTCGAGGTACGAGACGGTTGAATACCAAAGAACCCTGAAATTTGCCAACCGTGGAAATAAACTGCACCACTGTTTGGGGAACGACATTCGTCGAGTGAATCATGATTGTTACGGTAGCAACCAATCAGCCGTCGGAGAATAACTCTGATTTTGACTATTACCACCCATGTAACACCATGGGTACTGAACTATCTTTGCAACAACCTCTGTCCACAACTGGACTAAACTTGTCAATACACGAAGAGAAACAAATTCATCCACACGAGTAAAGGTCCCATCATCACAGGAAAATTTATTCACAATTGCCCTTAAATTTCGTCAACACGAAAAGCCATAAATTCATCATTACGGGGAAATCCTATCATCATAGGAATACGACTTGCCCTCATCAGTACTTTTCAAACCTGCCCTCAGCAGGACTCCATATTCCATCATCATGGAGAAACAAAACTTGCCGACTCCACTGGGGATGGGCTATCCGCATCTTGTCAACACAAGGAGATCCTATCAGCATGGGTAATAAAGTTTTTATTTACGTCTTATCAACACAAGAACTCCCATTAACATAGAAATAGCTTGTCCACGTCAGGACTCACGTCTCGTCAACACGAGGAAAATAGGTTTGTTAACATGAATAAATCCTATCATCATAGGAATACCATTCTTGTACATCTCTGAACTCATATTTCGTCAACACGAAGAAATCATATCCACATAATTATAAATTGTCCTCATCAGGCCGCACATTCTGTCAACACAGAGAGAGCAATCCGTCACCACGAATAAATCCTATCAGCATAGGCGTATATTGTCCTCATTAGGACGCCATATTCTGTCAACACGGAGAAATAATTCGTCAACACGAATAAATCCTATCATCATAGGCACGAATTGTCCTCATCAGGACTCCACATTCTGCCAACGCAGAAAAATCCTATCAACATAGGTGTAACTTGTCCTCATCAGGACTCCCTATTCCGTCAACACAGAAAAATCCTATCAACCTAGGCGTACTTGTCCTCATCAGGACTCCCTATTCCGTCAACACAGAAAAATCCCATCAACATAGGCATCAATTATCCTCATCAGGACCCCATATTCCGTCAGCACGGAGAGACCTCGTCCTCACCAGGACCCCATGTTCCGTTAACCCGGAGAAATCAAACTTCGTCCTCAACAGGACCCCATATCCCATCATCATGAAGAAACAATTCGTCAACACGAATAAATCCTACCATTATAGGCCTAAATTATCCTCATCAGGACTCCATATTCCGTCAACACGGAGAAATAATTCATCAACACGAATAAATCCTATCATCATAGGCATGAACGGCCCTCATCAGGACTCCATATTCCATCAACACGGAGAAATAATTCTTCGTCCTCAACAGGACTCCATATTCCATCATCACGGAGAGAGTAATTCGTCAACACGAACAAGTCCTATCAACATAGGCATGAATTGTCCTCATCATGACTCCATATTCCGTCATCACGGAGAAATAATTCTTCGTCCTCAACAGGACTCCATATTCCGTCATCACGGAGAGAGTAATTCGTCAACACGAACAAGTCCTATCAACATAGGCATGAATTGTCCTCATCAGGACTCCATATTCCGTCATCATGGAGAAATAATTCTTCGTCCTCAACAGGACTCCATATTCCGTCATCACGGAAGAATGATTCGTCAATCACGAAGAAATTCTATCAACATAGCTGGAGATATTCTGACAACAAGCGACCACTTCTGAAATTTTGATACATGGAACTCTGAGATGCTACTGCAGCAACAAACTTGATAAAACAGTCCGCTGATCAGACACGAGAAAACCTCAATCAGTAACTCTGTGGGGATGATGATAAACTGAATCACGTTATCATACGTCTCACGTCAAGACTTTGATTGTCTGAAAAGACATCTGAGCTTTAGAACTCCACACTCCTGTTGAGAAAACACACCTGAAAGCAAAAGGTTAACCAACCTGACTTATGTTTCAAAATGCGCATGTTTGACGATGGCGTAATGTTCCATACAGCATGGAAATGCTACACGTTTTCTAGATGGATGCATGCAAATGCAAATGCAGGTTCAGGCAGCTGGGGAAAGCTCTGATAAGCTTGCTTCATCAACACGGATGCTGAGGGCAAATACCACCTCGCTGGGGGAATGAACGGGTACCACAAAGCATCCCGGCAAAATAAATTCCAGGACACACAACCAACTCTGCTGGGGAGAGCTTTAAACCTTCAATTTCCACTAGGAGGAAAGAAAACACTTGCTGAAAAGATAGAACTCCGCTGGGGACGAAACGACTCTCTTGGAGAAAATAAACTGACTCCGCTGGGGAGAATGAACAGCCCTACTGGGAAGGGAATCTCTACTGGGGAGAGTAGACTGTTGGGGTACAGCTCACAAGTTTGGAAATATTAGTCTCCTGAGGCTAAACAACTTTGCTCGGGATAGGGAATCCTTTTGGGGGACACCACGCTGTCTGAATACAGCCCACAATCTTGGAATCACCAAACTCTGCTGAGGGCAAACGACCCTGCTGGAGAATGTCCTTCGGATAACCTGCGACTAGCTGGGGAACTTGATCCTTCTTCAGTAAGGAACATTGTCATCTCAGCTTCAGGAATGAAGCACGACCTGCACGGGGATTCACTTCACATAATGATCAAGTCTTTTCGTCACGAGCCTCTGGTTAGGACTGCAATCTTCTGATCGTCCACTTCATATGGTCAAGAACCCTGCAACACCACAAACGAGACAAGCCAAGTCTATACAACCAAATCTATTCAAGTTAGCATTAGTGACATCATTTTCAGTCAATTCGAAGTTTTAGCAATTATTGGCAAGGGCCAGCAACGTTATGCAACTGCTAGTTTTGTCAAAACATTGGCGTTTTTCACATACAAAATAGTAAAGAACAAGCATCAAATAATGAATAACATGTTTTATTGATTGGGCCCCTGAATGGGCAGAATTTTGTACACTGGATGTAACTCCTGAAAAGAGGAAGTTACGCATAACAAAAATACAAGTATGCACAGGAAGCATAAATACAATGACAAATCAAATTTGCGCATATGTCGGCAACGTGAAGCAGACAACCATCATGAGCTGATCCTCCTATGACTCGCCTGACTCTGGCGCTTTCCCGGTATTCATCCTTCGGAAGAGATTGTATCTGATAATCGAATCCCCAAAGCATTCTCCCAACCGCCAAGCAATGCAGCATCAAATTCGGACCGCAGTCATTTGCTTGTTTTAAATCCCTAACTTTTGCGTGAACCGCCCTTTGCGGGTTTTCAGTTCACCGGGATACCCTTTTTTGCCGAAGCCGCCCAGTGTAGGTTTTCAACTTCGCGGGTGTACATTTTTTCAATTTTTATCCCTAATTTTTGCCCGAACCTTTTATTCTGTTTTTGGTTCGCCAGGATGCCCCATTTTTGCCTGGACTCTCTTTTTTTTTGTCCAGCGGGTCAATTTTTAAGCAAAGTATTTTTTAACTGCGTCCGAATTCACAGGCGACGTAAAGTCTTCACCGTCCATGGTGGACAACAATAAAGCTCCTCCTGAAAAGACTTTTCTGACAACGTATGGCCCTTCGTAGTTGGGGGTCCACTTGCCCCTGTGATCTGCCTGTGGCGGGAGAATCCTCTTCAGCACAAGGTCGCCCGTCTGAAAGCTCCGAGGATGTATCTTCTTATCATACTCTTTCTTCATCCGGCTCTGGTACAAACGACCATATGCTAGAGAAGCTAGCCTCTTCTCATCCATTAAACTCAGCTGGTTCAATCTATCTTTCACCCACTCTGCCTCGTCAAGTTGGACATCTCGTAATATCCTCAGGGAAGGAATCTCAACTTCCAGAGGTAACACCGCTTCCATTCCATATACTAACGAGAACGGGGTTGCCCCGGTTGATGTGCGTACCGTCGTACGATAACCGTGCAAAGCGAAAGGTAGCATCTCATGCCAGTCCTTATAGGTCACCACCATCTTCTGAACAATCTTCTTTATGTTCTTATTGGCCGCTTCGACAACGCCATTCATCTTGGGTCGGTAAGGAGAAGAGTTGTGATGTTCGATCTTAAAACTCTGACACAGCTCCTTCATCATTTTGTTATTTAAGTTCGAACCGTTATCGGTAATAATCCGCTCGGGGATTCCATATCTGCAAATGATATCTCGTTTGATAAACCTGGCTACCACCTGCTTGGTCACATTTGCATATGATGCTGCTTCCACCCACTTGGTAAAATAATCAATTGCTACCAAAATGAACCAGTGTCCGTTAGATGCCGTCGGCTCAATCTTTCCAATCATATCAATTCCCCACATCGAGAATGGCCACGGGGACGACATCACGTTCAGAGGACTTGGAGGCACATGTATCTTATCCGCATAGATCTGGCACTTATGACACCTTTTCGCAAACTTGAAACTGTCAGTTTCCATAGTTAGCCAATAATAACTTGCCCGCAGCAGCTTCCTCGTCATAGCATGCCCACCAGCATGTGTACCGAATGTACCCTCATGTATTTCCTTCATAAGCAACTTCGCCTCTTTATCGTCTACACAACGTAGCAACACCAAGTCGTGATTCCTTTTGTATAGGACACCATCCGGATTCAGATAGAAATTACTAGCCAATCTCCTGAGAGTCTTCTGATCGCGACTGGATGCCCCAGCCGGATACTCCTTGTTCTTCAGGAAATTATGGATATCAAAATACCAGGGTTTATCATCAGATGCTTCGTCAATGGGAAATACGAAGGCGGGTCTGTCAAGCCGAGAGATAACAATTCTGGGAGCCTCGTTCCAGAAGTTGACCTTATACATGGAAGACAATGTGGCCAGGGCGTCAGCCATCTGATTTTCTGCTCGCGGCACATGATGCAATTCAACCTTGTCAAAGAAAGGCAACAATCTCCTTGCATAATTCATGTACAGTGTCAAATTGGGCTGACGCGTCTCCCATTCTCCTTTTATTTGATCCGCAAATCGATGGCTTCTTCGAGCCCCATGATGCAAGCTTCGTATTCGGCTTCATTATTGGTAACCGGAAAGGTCAATCGAGCAGTAAATAGGATGTGCGACCCATGTGGAGTAGTGATGATTGCCCCTATTCCGCTACCATAGGAATTCACAGCTCCGTCAAATATCAACTGCCATTTGGAATCCGTCTTTGGCCCTTCATCCGACAACGGTTCTTCCCAATCTTTCATCTTCAGGTACATGATATCCTCGTCAGGAAAATCAAACCTCATCGATTGGTAGTCCTCAATAGGCTGCTCAGCTAGATACTCCGATAACACGCTCCCCTTTATAGCCTTCTGTGAGACATACTGGATGTCGTATTCGGTCAAAACCATCTGCCAACGGGAAATTCTCCCAGATAGTGCCTGCTTTTCAAATACGTATTTGATAGGATCCATCTTCGAGATGAGCATGGTTGTATGATTCAGCATGTACTGCCTCAAACGCTTGGCGGCCCAGGCTAGCGCACAACAAGTTTTTTCGAGCATTGAGTATCGAGATTCACAGTCAGTAAACTTCTTACTCAGGTAGTATATCGCATGCTCTTTACGCCCTGTCTCGTCATGTTGACCGAGAACACAACCCATACTCCTCTCAAGAACCGTCAAATACATAATCAAGGGTCTCCCTGCCACTGGAGGTATCAAAATAGGAGGCTCCTGCAAATACTGTTTTATTTTATTGAACGCCTTTTGGCAATTTTCATTCCATGTTACAGCCTGGTCTTTTTTCAACAGCTTGAATAACGGCTCACACGTAGCTGTTAGGTGAGATATGAACCGAGCGATGTAGTTCAACCTCCCTAGAAACCCGCGCACTTCTTTTTCTGTTTTAGGCATCGACATTTCTTGTATTGCTTTTATTTTCGCAGGATCAACCTCTATTCCCTTTTCGCTCACGATAAACCCCATCAGTTTACCCGATCTCACCCCGAAGGTGCATTTGTTAGGGTTCAGTCTCAACCTGAACTTCCTAAGCCTCTTGAATAACTTCAGCAGATTCACCAAATGTTCTTCCTCCGTCTGGGATTTGGCAATCATATCATCAACATAAACCTCGATCTCTTTATGCATCATGTCATGAAAGAGAGTCGTCATTGCACGCTGATACGTTGCCTCAGCATTCTTCAATCCGAAGGGCATCACTTTGTAGCAAAATGTTCCCCAGGGCGTAATGAAGGTAGCCTTCTCCATGTCTTCTGGCGCCATTTTAATCTGATTATAGCTCGAGAATCCATCCATGAAGGAGAATACGGAGAATTGAGCGGTGTTATCAACCAGCACATCGATGTGAGGAAGTGGAAAATCGTCTTTCGGGCTCGCTCTGTTCAGATCACGGTAATCTACGCACATTCTTACTTTACCGTCTTTCTTTGGCACTGGCACAATATTAGCGACCCATGAGGGATATTTTGTAACAGCTAGGAAACCAGCATCCCACTGCTTTTGAACTTCCTCCTTAATCTTCACAGCCATGTCCGGTCTAGTTCTTCGGAGCTTCTGCTTAACCGGCGGGCATTCTTCTTTTAGCGGCAGACGGTGCACAACCATATCTGTATCCAGCCCAGGCATATCCTCATACGACCAAGCAAAAATATCACTGTACTCTTTGAGCATTTCGACCAATCTTCGCTTGACGTCGCTCTGTAGCGCGGCCCCTATACGGATGTTCCTTTCAACCCCTTCCGACCCCAGATTGACGATTTCAATGACCTCCTCGTGAGGCAGAATGATTCGTTCTTCTTGTTTTACTAACCAAGACAACTCTTCTGGGACGTCGCCATCTTCAACAATCTCTTCTTCAGTCTGAAATACCGGGCGCTCAAAGTCGAAGTGAGTCATAGGCGGTTCATAGATGTCGTCTGAAATAGTAATCCTGCAAAGGAAATGGTTAAATGCTTCAAAATACATACAAAGTGAATAACCACGTTGCCATTTTATTGTAAAAAATAAAAGCAGGAAAAAACAGGGATCACAATATTTGTACATGAAAAACGCCTTTTTATTTAACGATCAAACAGTGCAATGTACATAACAGAACGACCCTAAGCAAAATCACGATGCCCCGGGTAGGACACCGGATTGTTCAACAATTAAGAAAACAAAGTATTACTGTTTAGTTGTCACAGGAACAGTCTCCTGAATAGATCAATTGCAAAGCCCTTGTCCTGGCACGCTCGGCTGAATCCAGGCGTCCATGTCGCAGTCGCTGTCTCCTTCTTCCGAATCTGAAACAGCGTTGATGGTCTCGTGATATACTCCACTAGCCGTAATTGTTATTGGTCCTTTGAAACGGGGTGCCCCTGCAGTAGGCGTTGATGATGACGGTTGATATCCCAGCCCAAATCTGTCCATTTTCACGGGGATATCTAGAACCTTGCCCCAGCCCTTTGTCTCACCAGTCTTTACTAGAGCCTGAGCCTCTTTGTATGATGATACTGCAACCTCTGATGCTTTACTCGGCCCTTGAACTTTGTCTTTGATGCACAACCCTTCAAAGGCTTGACAGGGTGTTTCATGGATCTCGCCGTCGACTTCCACGTACTTGAATGACGATAAATGGCTGACCAGTATATCCTCCTCTCCACAAACTGTGACCACATTGTCCCCTACCATGTACTTCAGCTTTTGGTGCAAGGTAGATGTGACTGCCCCAGCACCGTGGATCCATGGTCGTCCGAGGAGACAGCTATATGCTGGCTGGATGTCCATAATGTAAAATTCAGTTTCAAAAATCTCCGGCCCCACCTGCAGAGGCAAAGTTATGGATCCAAAGACCGACCTCCGTGTACCATCAAATGCCCTGACCACCAAGTCACTAGGCGTACAAATGATCCCCCTGATGTCCAATTTCATCATTGCTTTCTTTGGCAGCACATTCAAGGAAGACCCGGTATCTACCAGCACGTGGGACATGACTGGGCCCCTGCATTCAACTGAGACGTGCAACGCCATATTATGCTCTCTTCCCCTCGGGGTCAAATCAAAATCCGTAAATCCCAAGCTATGGCCTGCATTCACGTGCGTCATCACCCCCTCCAACTGATTCACAGAAACATCTTGGCGTACAAATGACGTGTCCAGGATTTTTAATAACGCATTCCTATGGGCTTCGAAACATAATAACAGCGACAGTATGGATATCTTCGACGGCGTCTGTTGAAGGTGCTCAACAATTTTATAGTCACTCTTACGGATAAGGCGCATAAACTCTTCTACATCTTTCAGTGACGTTTCTTTTTCATTTCTCTGCACAGGAGCATCCTCATTCACTTTTCCTTTACCTTTACCTTTTGCTAACCGTTCAGCCTCTACCTCAGGCGATATGAAAATCCTCTCGCTCCTTGTCATCCCTCCAGTCCCGACGACATTGTCCACAACCCCAGCTGGCTGTTTGCTAATATCAAGTTTCTCCCCATCACAATATGCTTCCAGCCCATAAGTCCATGGTACTGCCTTAGTGCTCTCATAAGGGATTGACCCTGCCTTTGTGATAGTGATCGTTGGTCGCCTGGCTGGCGCTGTTATAGTTATCGTTTTTCGGGGAATTGTCACCATAGCAACATCACTTTGCTCATCAGCTAATACTTCTGCAGGTTTCTCAACTGTCGTTCTATCGAATTGCAACGTGCCTTCATCTATCAAGGTCTGAATACCCTTCTTCAATTCAGCACAACCCCCAGCTTGGGTCCAACATTCTAGACAAAACTCATCGCAGCCCGGATACACACCTCCTTTCAATAACCTGCTCTTTATTTCACACAATGGTGTTTTTAGTTCATCAACATTCATGATCAGATTCCAACCCTCCTCCGTCAAAATAGCATTGGCCCCGTGGTTGGGCATTGGCTGCTGTACTATATTCGGACCTGCTCGTCCAAAATTTATGGACTTGCTATCTAGTAGATCTTGAGCCTTATGTTTAAACGCATGACAGGCCTCTATGTCGTGCCCGGGTGCCCCGGAGTGGAAGTCACAGTGTTTGTTAACATCATACCCATAAGGAAGGGTTGGTCCCGTGGGCGGCGCCAAGGTCCTCTTTTCAACTAAATTCAGCCCCAACAGTGTCTGAAAGAGTTCCGCGTACATGGAAGGAGGCGTTTCAAACACCCTTTTCGGCTTTGCATTCAGGAATCTTCTTTGGCCAGCATTCTGCCCCTGCTGCTGCTGTGGCTGCTGCTGTTGTTGCTGCTGCTGTGGTAATATCTGTTGTAGTGGTATTGGTTGTTGATGAAATGGAATTGTGACGCTTGCCACCTGCTGCGGATGATTATACTGATTCCGTCCTCTGCCCCGACCTCGGCCTCGACCTCCGAATACTGCACTTTTGTCACCCTGACGGCGACCACTAAAAGCTTTTCTGTTACTTCCAACTGAAGTGGATTCCTCAGCTTGGAATCTCCCCATTTTGATATTACTTTCAATCTTCTCGCCCATCAAGATTAGATCCGAGAAACTGCCCAAGGAAGCAGGAAACAACTTATCATAAAACATACCGGTGAACGTTCCTATGAACATGTCATTCATCTCCTTCTCGACCAAAGGAGGATGAACCCTCGCAGCCATGTCACGCCATCTCTGCGCATATTCTTTGAAACTCTCATCTTTCTTCTGTGACAACCCCTGTAACTGGACCCCGTTTGGTGCCAAGTCATTGTTATACTTGTAATGAGCCACAAACGCCTCAGCCAGTTGCTTCCATGTCTTTATCTGAGTAGGCTCCAACCCCTTGTACCATTCAAGGGAAGGACCAGACAAGTTGTCTTGAAAGAAATGCATCAGCATTCTTTCGTCATTCGAGTAAGCGGACATCCGTCTATAATAGGAGCGAACATGCACCTTCGGACAAGTATCTCCCTTATATTTGTCAAATGTAGGAGCTTTAAACTTCAGCGGTACCCTCAGGCCAGGCACCAAACCCATTGTGGGCATATCTAAACCAACAGCACTTTGATTCACAACACCTTTCATTTGCTCCTCGAGCATCTTGATTCGCTGGGTGTTGTCTACAGGACCTTCAAAACCTCTACCAGAGAAAGCATCCTCTTGTTGGTCTTCCATCCAATTACCATTCTCATTTTCGTATCCATCGTACCCATTATTACGACCAAATCTAGTCTGATTCATCACAGGGCCCCGTGCCCTGTTACCATACCCTTGAGCGACCCCGGCAGGTCCAAAAGGCATCATTCCAACACCATTTCCGTTACCGAATCCACCATAGACCTGATTGGCATTACCAAATCCATCATGTCCGAAACCCGGAACGTTGAAGCCAAACTTCCCATCCTGGTTAGCATAATCGAACCCCTGGTCGTTATAGCCAAATCCGTTGTTACCGAAGCCATTACCTCCATTATCATCACCGCCCAGATTGGCGTCTCCGAATCCAACGTTGTTAATGACGGTCTCATTACCGATTCCTGTATTACCGTTCCCGGCGCCAACGCTATTGTTCACGTTCACAGCAGGTATATTCACCACAGGTGGAGCTACGGGTGTAGGAGTACCATCCCCATGAATGGTGCCAACACGTACAGAATTGTGGTCTTCGTTCCCATTCACGACATTCCTCACCAACAATGGATGCACTAAAGTTTGCAAGTTCTCATGTCCCTTCACAATTGTCTCCATCGTCTACATGAACAGCGCCAGCTTCTCACGCATGTCCTGCATCTCGCTCTGTATCTGGTCCATAACTCTTTTGCAGTTGGTACGAGTAGAGTATCGGTGAGGACGTTGACTTTCAATCTTGGAAAAACCTGGAGAATGCAGGAAATGAGATACAGTTCAATAATCACCTGTAATGCAATATGAATGTGTATGCAAATGCAACATGTGTCTGTGCATTAGGGAGTATTACTCCCCAATTCTAGTGCCAATGTGCCAGTGCGGTGACAGTGACAGCAGTAAGAAGCTCGAGACCCAATCATAGAAAAACATCTCATACATTGCAGAAAATCCCATCAAGTCAGGAATACAATATTAATGAGCGTACAATAAGAAGGCATGACCTCAGCCAACAATCCTGGTGATGGCCAGCACAATGCAAATAAAGCATACACATCAATACATGAGATAGTCAAGTGCAACCATACGCCTGGTACTCCTCTAATAATCTCTTAGTCTCGGGATGATTTGGTTGAGTAAGCAAACCCTCGACAAGTAGATCTCTTCGCTTGAGAACACATCGTAAATCACCAGTAGATTCCTCCCATGCCCCTTCTCCAAAGCGATCCTCTAACTTCCGCTTCTGAGACACAGCCTCCTTCTTGCACTCGATGGCTTTGTTCAATGAGTTCTGAAGACTATATCTTGTCATAACCTCCTCTTCATACTTTCTCTTGCTAGCCTTCAATTGATCTTCGAGTTCAGAAATTTGCTGCTTCAATTTGTCTTCCCTCTTTTTGTTGTTGGTTAGCATAGCATTCCATGTTCTGTTGCACGAAGAGATTTCCCGGTAAGCGGCATCAAGTGACTTCTTCTTGGACTCTAACATATCATGAGAGCTTCTGAATTCTTTTCCCAGGCGTTCACATTTCTTTGTCTCTTCTGTCAGTTCAGCACCTAGCCTGTTTACCAACTCAGTCTGCTGTTGGAAGGAATGCACAGCTTTGTTCTTCTCACTCCGGATCTGAGCCAATTCCTTCTCTAACTCTTCATTGACCTTTATCAAGTCTTCTTTTTCTTTTACCACCCGCTCATCGACCTCCATAGCCACAGTAGTGGGTTCCTCAATTGGAATGGGAACGGGATGTGGTACTGCTAGAAAAGGCATCTGCACCTGTCTTACCCTCTCCTGAATCCACACCTTGTATGGCATATAGGCTTGACAATCATTCTTGCCTAGCAATGGTTTCCCTCTTCTGCAGATATGATTCCAAGCGTGCTGAAGCTTGGCTAATACTTCCCCACTCAGGTCACCAGTGAAATACAGGGATTCCTGTATTTCTTCTTCCTTCGGCGGACTCTTCAAAGCATACCCAAACTGTCAAACCAACAAAGATGGGTTGTAATTAATACAGCCACTCCTTCCAATTAGAGGAACATTAGGAAACCCGACGCAACTGAAAATAATCTCTGACCCCAATAAATCTCTATCGAACCAGACAATGTCTTCTGAAGAAAGCCCCATTAGACGCTCAGACCATTCAGCTGTATGTGCAGACTCAGCAAAAGGACCCTTCTTGGGCAGATGGCTCTCAAACCACATATTCAGCAAAGGCACACAACAATGGACATTTTCCCCCTTCTGTTTTCATTCTTATAATGCAGGGAATGATAGAAATCTCCAATCAAGATAGGCACCAGGTTGCCTGCAGCAAACAAGTGGAATGCATCCAAATCAACGAACTCAGGCAGATTAGGGAACAATATAATTCCATAGATGCACAAGGCAAGAACAGCGTTAAACACAATCCAGCAGCCACTTTTGGCATATTCTTGAGCTTTGCCAATCAAGAACTTGAGAGAAAACCCGGAAGCTCCATGCCAGGAAGTCAACAACAACTCTGCAGGATCCATATGCAAGGGAACAGCTAAGTCCTCCAGCTTAGGCTTAGCATCAAAGTGAATGAAGGGCACTCTGTTCTGAACCGGCAATTCTAGAAACTCAGCTTACTCCTCCATGGTCGGAGCCAAAATGAAGTCCTGGAACATAAAACACCTCAAGGAGGGATCATATAACTGCATCAATGTGTATAACCCATTCAGCTCATATGTAGTTGGTCTGCAAACCAAACTCAGTAGCTTCCCATGACTCTTCCTAAAGCTTCTCTTCACATCATCGTCAGCTAGGGAAATTAGACCTAACAGAGGAGTCACATCAGGGGTAGGCAACTTATATGCAACAGTCTTCCTCAAAGTACTCATAACGACAGATAGAAGTCCGGAGCACTAGAATCGGGAAGTATGAAAATGCACCTGCAGCACAAACACACGTTAATGATATGCACATGATGATGCAAACAATGCAATATGCAAGCAATGCAACAAGGGATCAAGTGCCCCTGGCTGAGAAGTCCAATCCACAATATTGGCCTCAAATAGACCCACAAAATGCTCAAGACCATCCACAATGCTCCAACCCGGTCTCTGACAGACCCAATAACACTGTCCTCAAATACCACTGAACCTCAATCAAGAAAATCGATAATTTGGAGGTCAAGTTACCTGCATGTCCCAACCCCTCTCACAGGTAGGTGTCCTAATAACTGACACAAGGTATGGTATCCTATGCGGTCGTTGGTGTCACAGACTTTCAAGACTGATGATACGATACCCAGAAGGTGTGGCATCATCATGTCCTGAAGAGGCCTCACTTAGCCAACTTCCAAATGATCGGTCCCCGGAGTCGATAATCCAACTAACCAACAACCCCCTCAACCCAAAGGGTTGAAAAAGAAGTCAACCAGAAGAACCTCGTCCGAGCGTGGATTTCATAAGACACTAGTACATGCAAAGCATGCACGCGCCCGCTAATTTCCACTTTAATTCTAGGTGCACTCAAGCCCAGGTCCGGCTTATCTCTCAATCATAGAACCCCCTCATACCCACAGCAATAATAACAATAATATAATGCTGAATGTAAATGACTGAAAAGTAAATCCATACAAAATCCTCGACGGGAAAACAAGCGCTAGGATTGACTCGCGTAGGGAACCGTTGGAGTCCCCAACAAAGTCGCTAGCTGTCGCTACTGCGAAAATCGGCGCCGGCTAAACAGAAGAGTCGCCACCGTGCGTTATTTATCCCAACGAAGGGAAAGGAAACGCTCGAAGTAAACCTATCGCAAAGACGGGAAAGGAATGGTCATCGCAACCAAATCCTGGATTCGGGAGTCGGTTACACAAGGGGAAGGTATTAGCACCCCTCACGTCCGTCGTACTCGACGGGATCCACGCTTGTTTTCTGGTACGGATTGTTATTCTATCTATTCTACAGGTCAAGGGTTAAAAGAAAAGAAAATGACTCGGAAAAGTAAAGCACTTTATGCCTACGTATTCCCGTCTGGAACGAGAAATTAGAGTCAACGTAGTTCGCCTACCTACTGGAAAGGAGGGGAAGGTTGCTCGCTAGGATATCTCATCCTATGCCTACGTACTTTCATACAGCATGAAAGATCAGAGCAAATGTAGTTCGGGCCACGTACGACACAAGTCGGTCTTGATGGTTTTTTTTATCCTTCTGAAAAAGATTTTCTCCTGATTACGCGTCCAAGCGGACAAAAATGACTCTTTGATTGGTTTACAGTCTTTTACGCAAGAACTGGTTTTTATTGATGTTTATCCTTTTATTGTATTTTTCTGATTGTTTTGAGACAGAAGAGACAGAAATCTAAAACCTAGGGTTAAAATGGGAATCAAAATCTACCCTAATGTTGTCATGCATGGATGAAAGCCTAATGTCTATCATATTTCTCTCTTGCGCAGAGAGAAACAGAGATCCTAAGGGATAAACGGAAAAACAACACCATATATACAGTAAAGCAGTAAAATGCATGAATGCAGCAGTACAAGCGAGGCAAGGGAGTCCCACTCAACCTCGAACCTAGGAAACAATGAGCAAAGTGAAACAGCTTCACCTCAACCTCAACGGGAAAATTAACAAACAATACAGCAAAGAAAATAAACCCCAAAAACCCAGCTCTGACAGCACACCAACTCTGAAAAAACAGCAAAACTCTGACAGTTGATTAACAGCAATCCCCCAATGAACCCCAAAAATCCAACTCTAATGATACCTAAGCTACAAAAAGCTTTTATCTTCAAGAAGTCCCCGAGCTCAAGCAAGCACAGAATCTTAACCAGTTGACAGCATCAGACAGCAGTAAACCCTAGCTTTAACAGTTGCACAGCTTTGACATGAACAATCTTCATCTTTGTCAATCTTTGATCTTCATCTCTATCTTCAATGGCTTCTGTCTTCAAGACAAGCTCTCCTAGATGAGAATTGATTTATCAGGATAAATTGAATGTCAAACAGTTCATTGACAATCAAAGGAAGCCTATAAACAGTTGACATTGTAACAAACTGTTTCCCTCAAAGTTCTACCTCTAAGGTAAGGCCACTTATCCCTCCAAAGGAGGGAGCTGAATACCATAGAGGGACTTTATGTCATAGAGAGGAATGGAAGCACAGGAAGCTATCCATGTTTGTGAAAAAATTTCATTCTATTCTAAGGCTCTGCTTATTCCTATTACTTCCTATGCCTTCAATCAGCATCTTCAATCCAAGCAATCTTCATGCATCAACCTTTGATCTTTGTATTAAATCTTCTCCATTGATTCTCCATGCTTCCACAAGCCCAAACCAAGCCTCATACCCCAAACATAAAACCCAAAAGCCCAAGCAAGCAATATGAACCCCAAATGGGAACACCAAACAATCACACCATTTGCAAAATATACCAAAAATAGTAAAATAGTATTTAAAATTCTAAGACTTATTCTAAGGGGATTTCTATATCTACTCTACATACCCTATATGTCCCATAACCTAATTCATGCTAAAAACCAAAAAATAAAATGGTAGAATGCACCTATGTTGAGTTTGGACCCTAATTATACTATCCTAATGTTTTCTAATCAACACTAAACAAGATTACATCACAAAAATGTGAAATAAATCTCTAAGGGAACTTAATGCTCTAATCTAGCTAGTACAAAAAGAACGGGATCAAAATATGAATTTAAATGCCTAAACAAAATTCACCAATATGTATGTATGAACAAAGTGAAAATAAAAGCTATTAAAATGTGAAAATTCACCATAAGTGGAAAAAATGATTAGAATACTATTTTTATTTTCTTGTAATTTTCTTGACATCCTTATTAAAATGGAGAAAAAATCCCATGTTAAAAAGATCATTTTTTGATTTTTTTATGAATTTATTTGGTAACTATATGAAAAGAAAATGAAATGAAAAATTCAATTAAAATACTAAAGCAGGGGGGTGGCAAAAGCAGCTTATTATAGTTCAGAATACAACTGGGCCCAGGAGGGGGGGGGGGGGGGTGCGCTCAGCAATGCGCTGGGCCCATTCCACCAATTCAGAAAGACCACAAAAAAGAAAACCTAGGGGGCGAATAACGCATAATTTGCTTGCATCCAGGTTTGGGCCTCTAAACGGGGGTGCTAACAGCAGTTTGCAAAGCCCATATTTTGTTTCAGAAAACAAAAACGAGGGGGGGGGGGGGGCGCAGATAGTGAGTAATTCATTTACAATTCCCGTTTGGGCCCTCAATGGGGGTGCTGGTAGCAATTACTGCTAGGCCCAAACATATTCAAACCAAGGGGGAGGGGGTGCTACGAGGAATAACGGGGGTATGGTTCAGCAAGTCACGCAATTGGGCTTAAGGCCCAGATTCATGATAACCCAACTTCAGCATAAACAAAAACCTTAAAACTAACTAACCTTGACGAATATTATTCATCCTCTCAAAGACTAACCCTAACGGCGCTCTGAACGAACCTCCCATGAAACCCTCTCCAATCTCTCACACTCATCACCTCAAACCCAGTTCAACAAACCCTAATCTAACCTTCATTTCCAATCTGATGCTCAAACCTAAACAATATGATTTATCCTAGCAATCGAAGCTAATCTAAATCTATACAAACTAACCACATGCAACCTTACAGGTTCAAGAAAGAGAAGAAAGAAAACCTGAATATCTTGATGAGGAAGATGGATGATGAAGAACGACGGGGAAGACGACGCTCCAGATGCGCGAGGATCTACGACTCGAAGACGATCGGAGGCGTTGATGAGCGCTTGAGGATCCTTGAAAATGAGAGGATCTGCGAAGATTTACGCCAAACGGGAGATCTGGAGGAAGTTCTGGGCGAGGGTCGAAGATTCTTGAGGGAGAACTTGGACGGATGAAGGTTTGCGAAGAACTTTGAACTTCTGGAAAAAAGGCTCAAGAACACGATGAAGTTCTTGAGGAAGACGATGAAGATTTGGTGAAGTTCTTGCATAAACGCCTGAATCTTGAATTTCTGATGGTTTTCATGAAGATCTCTGATGATGACGGAGTGGATCGGGACAGAACGAACGTCACGATCTTGATCGAGTTCTGGAAAAAGTTCGCAAGCGATTATTGATGGAGGACGATTTCCGGTGAGATTTGGCCGTAGGAATCACCGTGTGATTTCACCGGTGGAGTTCTGAGGAGTTTGCATGGCCGGCGGTAGGGTTTCCGGTGGGTTTGACCGGTGAACGCCAGGTGGCATGCATGCGTGTGAGGATGGTGGTGGTGGAGCACCACGTGGCCGAGAGCGGTGAGTGAAAGAGGGACGCGTGGAAGATTCTGAGAGAGAGAGTGTGAGGTGAAAACGTGGCAGGTTCTGGGGAGAGAGAAAAATGAGGTGGCAGAAAGAGATAATGCACGCGTGGCTGAGCTTTATATACGACACGTGTCCCTCTGGACTTGGACCTTTGACTCTGGGCTTGGATACTGGATACTACATAATGACGGCCCAATTGGATTAAAACCTGGATTACTAGCTAAACACTGAATTAAAATATGATTAGCTCTAAAACAGAATTAATACTAAAACCTAATTACTGTAAAACGAAAATTAACAAATTAAAATCTAATAAACCTAATTAATCCTAAAATTAATCCTAATTAATATCTAAAACGAAAATAAAAAAAATAAAACCTAATTAAATCTAAAAAAAACTAAAAAAACTATTATTTAATCTAAAAAAATCTTTTTTAAAATCCTAATTAATTCTGAAAAAAATAAAAATAAAAAAAAAACTAAAAAAACCTTTAATCTCTATTTTCTTTTAAAATCTATTATCATTTTAAAAACAATCTAAAACAAACTAATATTCATATTTTTTTTATTAACCATTCTATTAAAAGAAAATGAAAATATCTATTTATCTTTCTTTTAAATCTACTCCTTTTTTAAAAAAACTAATTATCTATTAAAACTATTAAAAGAAAAATAATATCTAAAATTTATAAAAACTATAATATCTTTAAAAAATCTATTAATTTCTAAAGGATGAAAAGAAAATTTATTTAAACTCTAAAAAATATTTAAAAACTCCATTAAATCCAGAAAAATCCATTAAATGCACTAAAAATTCAGAAAAATGACAGAAAAATCCTAAAAATGCTAGGAAGCCGATTAAATCGAATGAAATCCAATTACGCAACCGTAGCGAAACCCGGGCACCGAGATGGTCTGAAAACACGGGAGATGAGCACCAATTCTCAACAGACTTTTATTCTGATTGGCTTGTACTGCCTGAAACGCCAGGGGCTCTAATCCTGATAAAAATCAATCTTGATTGATAAAAATGCAATGCATGCCGTATGCGAATGCGAATGCAAAATGCGTTGAAACATAAACTAGATATGGGAACCGGTTGGTCAAATTTTAGGGTGCAACAGGAGGCATCCAGATGAAGTGAAGGAGCTAAACTAGGCAAATCAGGCTCAACATCCATATGAATAAAAGGCATCTGCCTCTTGATCGGCACACCTAACAAATCAGCGTATTCCTCTAGCGTAGGTGCGAGAATAAAATCCTGGAAAGTAAAGCATCTCAATGGAGGATCGTAGAGCTGCAGCAGAGCGTGCAACCCATTCAACTCGAACGCAGAAGGTTTACGAACCAAACTGAGCAATTTTCCGTAAGATTTTCTGAACTCATCTCTCACAGAATCATCTGCTAAAGCAATCAAACTAGTCAGCTGAACCACATCAGGGGCAGGGAGCTTGTAAGCCACGGTCTTCCTCAGAGAACCCATAACAATACAATAGGAGGCAAGAAATCCTGGATCGGGGAAAACGGTACCTGCAACACAGACACACGTTAATGAAATGCAAATGAGTATGCAGAGCAATGTAAAATGCAATCATGCAGCAGGAGATCAAGGCGACTGTGCTGTGAAGATTCTGCATCAACAAAACCATAATTCAGCTCTATCAAGAACAACCACTTTCTCTTATAAGAAGAAAACCCTGGTATCGGACCACAAATCTGCTATGTCAAGAACACACACATATAGGACCATAAATCTGCTCTGTCAAGAACAAACGTCTGATAATAAGGACCTCTGATGCAGGACCAAAATTCTGCTCTGTCAAGAACAACCATCTGATAATAAGGACCTTTGATACATGACCAAAACTCTACTCTATCAAGAACAAACATCTGGTAATAATAAGGACCTCTAATACAGGACCCCACTCTGCTCTGTCAAGAACCAACATCTGATAATAAGACCCTCTGGTCAAAACCTGCTCTATCAAGAACAAATACACATCTCTGGATACAAGGTCCTCTGATACAGGACCAAAGCTCTGCTCTGTCAAGAACAATCATATCTGATGATGAGAACCTCTAGCACCAACAAAGCTGATTCACTATCAAGAAAACCAGGTAGTCTGAAGGTCAAAGTTTCCTGCAATAAACCCAACCCTGCTCACAGGTATGGACCTAAACTGACTCAAGTTTGGCATCATATACGTTCATCAGCGTCACAGACATTCAAGAGGGGTGATACGATACCCAGAAGGTGTGGCATCACCAGCTCATTAAGCGGCCTCACTCGGCTGAATCACAAATGATCGGTCCCCAGAGTCGACAATCCTCCAAACCAACAACTCCCTCAACCCAAAGGGTTGAAAAAGAAGCCAACCGGGAGAACCTCGTCTGAGCGTGGATTTCATGAGACACTAGTGTCTGCCAAGCAAGCACGCGCCCACTAATTTCCACAACTAATGTTATGTTCACTCAAGCCTGGGTTTGGCTTCTCACTCATCAGAATGCCCCTCTCCCAACAGCACAGATAATCATATCATACTGAAAATAAAGTGCGGGAAATAAAATGCGATAAATAAACACAACCCAACAAGTAATCACACAAGCGCTAGGATTGACTCTCGCAGGGGACGTCGGATCCCCAAACTGACTCGCATACGGAACGTTGGATCCCAGGAAACTATCAAGTCCCCAGCAGAGTCGCCAGTTGTCGCTTCCGCGAAAATAAGGTGTCGGCAGAACAGAAGAGTCGCCACCTTTCGTTATTTATCCCTCAGAGCGGGAAAGGGAACGATCGGAAAAACCTGACGAAAAAGGGTAAGACAAGGTCGTCGCAACCATTGTCTGGGTTCGGGAGTCGGTTACGCAAGGGGAAGGTGTTAGCACCCCTCACGTCCGTCGTACTCGACGGGATCCACGCTTGTTGTGTTTACTGGACGAGTTGGTTTATCTATCTACCTATCAAGGCTGGTCTGAAAAGAAAAGAAAATGACTCGGCAAAGCGTCACACTTTATGCCTACGTATTCTCATCAGAGAATGAGAAATCAGAGTCAACGTAGTTCGCCCTACTACGGGTTACGGGGAAGGTGGCTCGCCAATACATCAGTATTGTGCCTACGTACTCTCAACAAGTATGAGAGATCAGAGCTTACGTAGTTCGGGATATTACAGATTACGGGAATTCAGATTCATCTGTTTTATCGAATAGGGTTAAACAGCAGTTCCAGCAGTTAGGGACAAAGCATGTTTGCGTTGGCGCTGAAGTTTAGCGACACTCTTTTCTTCAGAAAAGCTTTCCTTTGAGTTACGGGCCCACGGAGCAAAAAGGTTTGAAGTTTGTTTTCTGTCTTTTACGGAAGAAGTGTTTTTTATTGTGTTTGTAATTTCAATCGCACTAAAGACTATGACCTGAGAGTGAATGCGTCGCATGTCACCCAAAGGGTGCCATACTAAACATCCAGACTGTTGAAAAGAAGCTCTCCAACAATCCTTTCTCAGATAGCTTAAGGCTCGTAACGTACGAAAGAAATCATTCATGATTACTGTATCTTATGCTGTTTTGAGATGAGAAGAGAACAGGATCAACTACGGGGAGACTATCAAGTCCTACTATTGTCATGCCAAGGATTCATCCTATGGTTGAGGTTTGAAACAAGGAACTCCTAGAAGTTATCATGCATAGGTTTCAACCTAAAGTTCTATCATCACTTCCTTATCAAAGGAAATGAGAGTCCTAAGGGATCATGTCAATGATACACAGAAACAGATAAAGCATCATCTTAAACAGTAAACAGTAAACGACTGTAAAATGCATGCAATGCAAGTGAGGGAGGAAATGTGTGCGGGGCAGCAGCCTCCACAAGCTCATCTCAACCTCAAGCTAGAATGAATAACAGTAATCATACAGAGGAAACATGCTATCAAGCAAGATAGAAGTAACTGCAATCATACAGAAGAAGTAAAATATGCTATCAAGAAAACAAACCACATGAGCAAGGGAGCAGGGCTCTACCGAATACCCGCAAGCAAAGCCACACAGTAAAAATACAAGCAGAGGGAGCAACTCAACCTCTAGTGCAATCATGCTCCTAGCTTACAGTCAGTCTAGATATGGACTTATTCTAATGCATCAAGCAAGTCAAACAAGTCACACCAATACAGCAAAGAAAACAGACAAGAAAGAAAGCAGATCAACCCCTCTTTCAATTCCAAGCTTCAGCTCTTCTAACAGCAACCCAGTCTTCAGACTTCAATCACCCTTCAAGGCTGTCATCTTTCATGACAAGTATCAACTTATTTCTCCAGGGTTTCAATCCATCAAACACAAGTATCCACTTGTTCTCTCTTCTTCAAGCTTCAGCTCTTCAGTCAATTCCTCCTTCAGGCTTCACTTCTAACTACAAGTATTGTCGCTACTGCGAAAATCGGCGCCGGCTGAACAGAAGAGTCGCCACCGTGCGTTATTTATCCCACGGGAGGGAAAGGAAACGCTCAGAGTAAACCTCGCACAACACGGGAAAGGTATGGTCGTCGCAACCAAAACCTGGATTCGGGAGTCGATTACGCAAGGGGAAGGTATTAGCACCCCTCACGTCCGTCGTACTCGACGGGATCCACGCTTGTTTTCGGGTATGGATTATTATTCTATCTAAACTATAGGTCAGGGGTTAAAAAGAAAATAAAATGAAAATAAAAATGACTCGGCAAAGTATCGCACTTTATGCCTACGTATTCCCGTCTGGAACGAGAAATCAGAGTCAACGTAGTTCGCCTACCTACGGGAAAGGAGGGGAAGGTTGCTCGCTAGGATATCGCATCCTATGCCTACGTACTTCCACACGGCATGGAAGATCAGAGCAAACGTAGTTCGGGCCACGTACGACACAAGCTTGTCTTGGTCGATTTTATTCTCTCTGAAAAAGGTTTTTCTGATTGACAGTCCAAGAGGACAAAAATGACGCTTTGATGAGTTCACATTCTTTTACGAAAGAAGTGTCTTTTATTGCGTTTGAAATCTTTATGTGTTTTTCTGTTTGTTTTGAGGAAGAAGAGACAGAACTCTAACCTACGGTTGCGAAGGGAAACAAACTATCCTAATGTTATCATGCATGGGTTAAGACCTAGTGTCTATCATGCTCCTCTCTTGCACAGAGAAAAAACAGAGATCCTACGGGATAGGCAGAAACAGAAACAATAACAGATATATACAGTAAAGCACTTAAAATGCATGGATGCAACAGCACAAGCGAGGCAAGGGAGTCCCACTCAACCTCGAACCTAGAAAACAATAGGCAAAAGTGAACAGGCTTCACTTTCAACCCAGCAGGGTAAACAGCAAACAATACAGCCCAGAAAACCAATCAATACATCAGCAAATGAAATACAACAGCAAAAGAAACAGCATCAGCAGCTCTGAATCAACACCTAGCTTCAAGTAATCTCCAATCAGCTACAGGCTTCAACAAGCATCAATCTCCATCTTCATGGCCTTCAGGAAAGGGCTTTGATCATCAGTCTTCTATCTGCAATGGCTTTTCTTCAAGCTCAAACCTCCAGGATGAGGGATCAGTCACAAGAGTTAAGTGAATGAATGTTATACAGTTAATTACCTACCAAGGGTGGTTCATCAACTGTTAACATTGATCAGAAAGTTTCCTCTCAAAAGTTCTATCTTTCAAATATATTCACTGATCCTTCCAAAGGAAGGAGGTGGATATTTGAAAGAGACTTTGAATCATAGAGGAAGGATGGATGCAGACAAGGCAATCCATGTTTGAGAAACAAACTTTCTAACCTAGAGCTCTGCCTAGCTCCTAAACCCTAGTCTCCTCAACAGCTGCTAGCAAGAACCTCCTCCTCAACTCTGACAGTTGATCTTCAATCTTTGAATCTCCAATGGTTTCCATCTTCACAAATCTTCAGCTTCCCCAAGGCCCCAGACAAACCCAATACCCAAGCAAACAAGCAACAATCCCCAGAGGGCACACCACACCAGACAATCAGATATACAGACAATATTAATAGCAGTAGGGGAATCCTAACTTTTTCT
The DNA here is from genome assembly GCA_963859935.3 of Lathyrus sativus. NCBI lineage: Eukaryota > Viridiplantae > Streptophyta > Magnoliopsida > Fabales > Fabaceae > Lathyrus > Lathyrus sativus. Next base: position 386,031,031 of record OZ012736.1, read on the forward strand.
AAGGGATCTAGTAACTACCCATAGCCCTTATAGTCCCATAACTAATCTAGTTGAATCCTAAGTCCTAAGGGAAATGAAATCAAACTTCTTAAGTTGTCACCTAAAACCCTAGTTTTGTTCATGATGTTCAAGCATTTATTAATCACCTAAAATTAACTTCTAAAAATGGGAACTAAAATATTTCTACAAGTTGAATATCTCCTCTAAACAGTATAAAAAGAATGACCAAAAAATATTAAAGCATGTAAGAGAACAAAAATCATTAAAATGATGCATGAAATGAATCTATTTAATATGACATTTATTTAGAAAATATGGAAAAAATATGAAATAAAAGTAAAAATGCAATTTTATTTTTCTATAATATTCTAGACATTTTAATGAAAATATGGTAAAAAGAATGAAGTGAAATGCATTTTTTATGAATTTATTAGGAATTTTTGAAGTTGGTAAAATATTAAAATGGAATTAACAATAAAATTGGAATTAAATGAGGGAGGGGTGTTAAAAGAAATTCGCCCAGTTATAATCAGAGGATGGGCCAACAGTGGGGGTGCGCGTATCATATTTTACCAAGGCCCAGAATTAGCTCAGAATTAAACAAAATACAAACACACGCTGGGGGTGAGAAAAGCATCAAATTCATGTTAAAACTGCATTGGGCCTAATTGCTGGGGGTGGGATTAGCATCAAAGATTCAGGCCCGCCCGTTTCAATTAATGAAACGGCGCGTTTTGGCCAAATCATTTCCCTCCACATTCTGAATTGAATCTCAGCCCTAGGATGGCCTCACAAGTCAAAAGTCTACCGTGAGATGAACGGACACGATTGTGTCTTCTTCCTTGGTTCAACTGAGATTAGGGTTTCTGCCATTAAACCCCATGCACGAGCAACATTCCACCCAACTGTTCTCCAAGCCACGAATCAACATGCCATAAACATGAAAGCTGCTCAGGATCTCTCCCTCTATAATCCTAGGGCATTAGATTGATTTGAAACTCACCACAACAACAAACCCGATGACATCAAACTCTGGCCACCATGAAATTACACTGATATGCACCAACTCAATTCTTCCTCAAACTTGACCTGAACTAATCTACAGCTAATGGTAATCAACCTGCGCTATCAAGCTACAATTATGATGCACTAACCTAGGAGATTCAAGCCCTAACAGTTTGTTGCACCTGTTAACAACCATCACCAATCCTTTCCAAATTCATCCTAACTGTTCTCCTAACCACCTAGATTATGTCTAGACTAACAAAACTATGCCAAACTAACTAGATTAAGCAGATCGAGTGAAAACTCACCTGGTGCAAACTCTTGAGAACAGCTATGGTACTCGTGGATCTGAAGCTTCTAGGGTTTGGATCTTGATCCACAAACTCAGTAATCAATTCTGTATGCAATATTTTGGTGATTCCTTGCTTGAATTATGCTGTCCAATGGAAACTTCAACTTTGATGTTCTTGAAAAAGGTACTCGAAAATGGATGATAATCACCAAAACTTTGCTTCAATTCTGATCTATGATGATAATGGAGCAAGATTGAATTGATGTGGATGATGATTTTGTGAAGAATTTGAGAGAATTGCAATGAAACTTCAATGAAAAAGAATGAGAAAGCTTGTGAAATTCTTGGTGAAAATGAAGCCAACCCTTGCCAAATTCTCATTTCATGAATATATAGACCCCAATGGTACATTCTAGATCCATCTTGCACATTCCCTTGTTTTCCAACTTTGATCCATTTTGGTTATGTTTCTTCAATTACAAGTAACCAAAGATAACTTCTTTTTTTTCTTCTAAACTCAAAAAAGTGTTTGAACCATTGTTCTTAGAATTGTTTTTCCATTCAAAATCATATATTGGAAGTCTCCATTTGGACTTAGAAATCTCCCAAACCATTTTCCATCTTGAATTTATTCACTTTATAAGCCTTTTTAGTTCATATTTTGACCAATTATGCAACTCCATGCTATGAGCTTCTCCAATAATTTGTGACCTTCTTTCTAGACTTAAAATCCCATTTGGAGCAAGTTTGATGTTGTAAGCTTTTCCATTTGAGGCCTCCTTGTATGAGTTTTGGACATAGGTTAAAATGACCTGTAATTCACAGATGCCCAAAATACCCTTTGCTTGCCAAGACCATAAGTTGAGTTCCACACATCATATGAAGGCATGCCATACCATTCTAGAAAGCTAAGACAATGAGGAACAATTCTTGTGTTGACCAAGAATTCATTTGAAATCTCCTTGAGGGGAAAAACTAGCTTGGAAGTCAAGTCACTTTCACAGACAAAAATTCAGACACCTCAGATGACCTGTAACTTGCAAGGACCATAACTTGAGTTCTATAAATCTCCTTGAGGTCTTCCACCACTCAAATTAAAGGTCTTGAGATCCTCTACAAGTTTCATGTTGGCCAAGAAGCCATTTGAAGCTAGCATTTTGACTTATCTTGCTTGGAAATTTGACCTAAACTAGGGGATTTTACAGAGAAACCCTAATTTAGTAACTCCTCTTCTCCTTGATTTCTCTTGAATTCTCCTTGTCATATCTCCATATCCTTCTTTATATGTCCAATGATGAACCCCACATCTCTCCAATAGACTTGAATGCCCCTTAAATCAGTCAATTGACCTAGGGTTGACCCAGGGTTGACCCAGATGAAACCCTAGTTGACTGTCTTCAACTGTAGCTCTTGTGCTCTCATCAATGACTTGTCTCCTTCTCCAAATGACTTTCTAAGTCTCTCACAATGTCTAGATACTCTCCATGCCTTCAACTCACAGCTCACAATCCTCTTGCTGGTCCTCAGATGCCCTCAGCTAGGAGATGGACTCAAGGCTTGATCTGCTGAACTCTTTGCTTTCAAATTCTTTCCTGATGACTTGAATGAGATGGAATTAGGATATTAACCTCTTGCTAGGCCTCTAGAGATGGGAATAATGATTGGTCCCCTATTGAATGACTTGCTATGCTTATGCTATGCAGATGATTAGTCTATGTACATGACTCTATATGCACATGCTAATGATAATGAAACATAAACCAAGTGAATAAGGTTGAGCAAATTTTAGGGTGCAACAGCTGCCCCTATTCAAGCGACTTGGACCCGATTGGGTGAAGAGCCCGGAGCCTTCAGACATTCGCGGTACGAGACGGTTGAATACTAGTGAAACCAGAAATTTGCCAACCGCAAAAATAAAATGCGCTCATGCTTGAGGAACGACATTCATCAGCTGAATCTGACTGCTACAGCAACCCACTGGTCTCGCGCGACCGTGCTGGGGATTGTCTTCATCGTTCTGAAGAGGATTCTGTCATAACAGATTGCTTGCTTGTCCACGTTAGGACTCTGTCCGTCGCCAATACGAAAAAATCTCAACTAGAATCTGTCCACGTTAGGACTCCATTTGCTGTTAACCCAGAAAAATCTCGGCAACTCCGCTGGGGATAACTCGTCTGTATTTCCATAAACTGAATCGCCCACGTTAGGAACAACCTTCTTTCCGCGTCAGGAAAACTATATCAATCTGTCCACGTAAGGACTCCAATACCACTTGACATGTCCACGTCAGGACTCCAATCTTTCCACGTAAGGAATCCAACCTTTGATTCTGAACCTGTCCACGTCAGGACTCAACTTTTCTTGCATCTGTCCGCGTAAGGACTAACTTTCTTCTTCCACGTTAGGAATATCTTCTTTGATCTGTCCGCGTCAGGACTCAATCTCTTCCACGTCAGGAATAATCCATTTCTTTCCACGTCAGGAATCAATCGTGATATGTCCGCGTGAGGACCCAATCTTTCCACGTAAGGAACAAACTCGTCTTTCCACGTAAGGAAACCATTTTTCTTCCACGTAAGGGATGCTTTTGATATGTCCACGCAAGGACTCTGATCTTTCCACGTAAGGAATACCAACTTCTTTCCGATTTGTCCACGTTAGGACTACATTTTCACGTAAGGAATGCCCTCTTAATCTGTCCACGTAAGGACTACAACCTTTCCACATTAGGAATCACCTCTTTCCACGTAAGGAAACTTCTTCTGATATGTCCGCGTAAGGACTACATCTTTCCACGTAAGGATTCTCCATCTTTCCACGTTAGGAATAATAATTTCTTCGATTTGTCCATGTAAGGACACTGATCTTGTCTTGACTTGTCCACGTTAGGACTCAGGCGTCTTCGACCTGCTGAGGAAATAAGACTTGTCCACGTAAGGACTCACACCCTCGACCCACTGGGGAAATAGCTCGTCCACGTCAGGACTCACACATTGGTCTGATCCGTCCGCGTCAGGACACCAACACAAAGAGTAATTACTTTCGTCAACGTCATGACCTCCCATTCCACTAATTTCGAGAAACTGAATCTGCCCACGATAGGACTAACACACCTCACCGATCCGGGGAAATAAACCTGTCCACGCTAGGACGCCCACTTCTGAAGAAACCCCGTCAATATAGGAATAAATCGTCCACGTCAGGACTTAGTTCTTCAATGATCCTCACCCACAAACTGCTCAGCACTGACGCGACAGCGACTTTGAGATGAACTCTACTGGGGATGTCTGGAAACCAAACTGTTGGATGCCTGCTCTGATAACCGGCGGTGGCCTCTGAAATTCTAATTCATGCGACCCGTTGATGCCGAACAAACTCTGCTTGGGGATAAGGAGATTCTTATCCTGGCAACTCTGGTGGGGAAAATAAGAGACATTTGCATAAATGACTCTGCTGGAGACAAAGATACTCTCATCATGCTAACTCTGTGGGGGAACACTGCCGAAACTGACATTGGATGTCCCATACCGAGATCTTGACTGTTTAATTGCTTATTTGAGCAAGAGCTCTCTCCACCTGAACTGCTAGAGTACAGAAACTGCTTCAGCAAAATAAATGCTGGAAGGTGATGCCGACTCCGCCGGGGATAGCCAGATGCTATAAAATTATTCCTAGCAAAATAAATGCTGGAAGGGTGAAGTCATCCCGCTGGGAAATTGGGAACTCAACCCACACGTCTCGTTGAAGTAACCCACTACTGGGGAAAATAACTTTGTTGGGGAATAGCAGATGTGCACAGTATGCTCGGACTTTCTGCTGGAACGTGAACTGATATCACCAGTACAAATGACAGGACCCACCATCAACTCTGCTTTGGAGAGTCTTGATCTTCGAATTCCACTGGAAGGAAAGAACACTTGCTGAAAAGAGAACTCCGCTGGGGATGGGATGATTCTCTTGGGGAAAATTAGCTGACTCCGTTGGGGGAGAGCGCATGACCCTGCGGGAAAGATGAGCCTGTCTGAATACAGCCTTATGATCTTATAATCGCCAAACTCTGCTGAGGACGAATAACTTTTCTGGAGCATGTCCTTTGGATAGGCTACGGCTAGCTGGGGAATTCTATCCTTCTTCAGGAAGAACATGCATGACCTGCGTGAAGATCGAGTCTTTCGTTATCGCAATCTTTTTGATCATCCTCCTCGTACGGTTATGAAACCTGCAACAACACAAACAAGACACGACAAGCCTATGCAACCAAATCAATTCAGGTTAGTGACGTTACACTCAGTCAATTCAAAGCTTTAATGATTGTTGGCAAGAGCCAGTGATGTTATACTCATGCTAGCTTCAATAAACTTAGGCGTTTTATCATGCACAAAACAGTAAAGAACAGGCATCAAGTACTGAATAACACATTTTCATTGATTGGGCCCCTGAATGGGCGGAGTTTTTGTACACGGGATGTAACTCCTGAAAAGAGGAAGCTACGCAAAGCAAATACATAAGTATGCACAAGAAGCAAGAATATTTTGACAAATTAAATTTTGTACACATGTCGGCAACTGGATGCAGATGATCACCACGAACTGATCCTCCCATGACTCATCCGACTCTAATGCTTCCCCGGTATCCCCACTTCTGAAGAGGTTGTATCCGATAACTGACTCCTCAAATGTATTCTCCCGCATTGATACCCATTGCAATATCAAATTCGGACCGCAGTCATTTGCTTTTCAAATCCCTAACTTTTGCGTGAACCGCCCTTTTCGGGTTTTCAGTTCACCAGGATACCCTTTTTTGCCGAAGCCGCCCAGTGTAGGTTTTCAACTTCGCGGGTGTACATTTTTTCAATTTTTATCCCTAACTTTTGCCCGAACCTTTTTATTCTGTTTTTTGGTTCGCCAGGATGCCCCATTTTTGCCTGGACTCTCTTTTTTTGTCCAGCGGGTCTATTTTAAGCAAAGTATTTTTTAACTGCGTCCGAATTCACAGGTGACGCAAAGTCTTCTCCGTCCATGGTGGACAACAACAACGCTCCTCCTGAAAAGACCTTACTGACAACGTATGGCCCTTCGTAGTTGGGGGTCCACTTGCCCCTGTGATCTGCTTGCGGCGGGAGAATCCTTTTCAGCACTAGGTCGCCCGTCTGAAAGCTTCGCGGAAGTATTTTCTTGTCGTACGCTTTCTTCATTCGTCTTTGGTACAAACGACCGTATGCCAGAGAAGCTAGCCTCTTCTCATCCATCAAACTCAGTTGGTTCAATCTATTCGTTACCCATTCTGCCTCGTCCAGCTGAACGTCTCGCAATACCCTCAGAGAAGGGATCTCAACTTCCAATGGTAGTACCGCTTCCATTCCGTATACCAACGAGAACGGAGTTGCCCCGGTTGATGTGCGTACCGTCGTACGATAACCGTGCAAAGCAAAAGGTAGCATTTCATGCCAATCCTTATAGGTCACCACCATTTTCTGAACGATTTTCTTGATATTCTTATTGGCCGCCTCGACAGCGCCATTCATCTTGGGTCGGTAAGGGGAGGAGTTGTGATGTTCGATCTTGAAATTCTGACAGAGCTCCTTCATCATTTTGTTGTTCAGATTTGAACCATTATCCGTGATTATCCGCTCGGGGATCCCGTATCGGCAAATGATATCTCTCTTGATGAATCTAGCCACCACTTGCTTCGTTACATTTGCGTAAGACGCCGCTTCCACCCACTTGGTGAAATAATCAATTGCTACTAGGATGAACCGATGCCCGTTAGAAGCCGTCGGCTCGATCTTTCCGATCATATCGATTCCCCACATCGAAAATGGCCATGGAGATGACATCACATTTAGAGGACTCGGAGGCACATGTATCTTGTCAGCATATATTTGGCACTTGTGGCACTTCCTTGCGAACTTGAAACAATCAGTTTCCATCGTCAGCCAAAAATAACCTGCCCGCAGCAGCTTTCTCGTCATAGCATGCCCACCAGCATGCGTACCAAATGCACCTTCGTGAATTTCCTCCATGAGAAGTTTTGCCTCTTTCTCGTCTACGCAACGCAACAACACCAAATCGTGGTTTCTTCTGTATAAGACGCCATCCGGGTTCAAATAGAAATTGCCCGCTAATCTCCTGAGAGTCTTCTGATCTTGACTGGATGCCCCAGCCGGATACTCTTTGTTCTTCAGGAAATTAAGGATATCAAAATACCACGGTTTGTCATCGGATGCTTCATCAATAGCAAATACATAAGCTGGCCTGTCCAACCGAGAGATAGTGATTTGGGGAGCTTCGTTCCAGAAGTTGACCTTGTACATGGAAGACAAAGTGGCAAGGGCGTCAGCCATTTGATTTTCTGCCCGCGGTACGTGATGCAATTCAACCTTGTCGAAGAAAGGCAACAATCTCCTTGCATAATTCATGTAATGTACCAGATTGGGCTGACGTGTCTCCCATTCCCCTTTGATCTGATTCACCACCAGAGCTGAGTCTCCGTATACGTCTAGATGCTTGATTCGCAAATCAATGGCTTCTTCAAGCCCCATTATACAAGCTTCGTATTCGGCCTCATTGTTGGTAACGGCAAAGGTCAGTCGGGCAGTAAACGGGATGTGCGACCCGTGCGGCGTGGTGATAATTGCCCCTATTCCGCTACCGTAAGCATTCACAGCTCCGTCAAATATCATCTTCCATTGGGACCCCGGCTCTGGTCCTTCGTCTGGCAATGGTTCTTCGCAATCCTTCATCTTGAGATACATGATATCCTCATCAGGAAAATCAAATCTCATCGATTGGTACTCTTCAATAGGCTGCTCCGCCAGATACTCAGACAGCACACTCCCCTTTATAGCCTTTTGCGAGACGTATTGAATATCATATTCAGTCAAGACCATTTGCCAACGGGCAATTCTACCTGACAACGCCTGCTTTTCGAATATATATTTGATTGGATCCATCTTCGAGATGAGCATGGTTGTATGATTCAGCATGTACTGCCTCAAACGCTTGGCGGCCCAGGCTAGCGCGCAACAAGTTTTCTCCAGCATTGAGTATCGAGATTCACAATCTGTAAATTTCTTACTCAAGTAATAGATCGCATGCTCTTTTCTCCCCGTCTCGTCGTGTTGACCGAGAACACAACCCATGCTTCCCTCAAGAACCGTCAAATACATTATCAAGGGTCTCCCTGCCACCGGGGGTATCAAAATAGGAGGCTCCTGCAAATACTTCTTTATTTTGTCGAACGCCTTTTGACAATTTTCGTTCCACGTTACAGCTTGATCTTTCTTTAGCAGCTTGAATAATGGTTCACACGTGGCCGTTAGGTGAGATATGAACCGGGCAATGTAGTTCAATCTCCCTAAAAACCCGCGCACCTCTTTCTCTGTTTTAGGCGTCGGCATTTCTTGAATCGCTTTTATTTTAGCAGGATCGACCTCTATTCCTCTTTCGCTTACGATAAACCCCAGCAGTTTACCCGATCTCACCCCGAAGGTGCATTTATTAGGGTTCAGCCTCAGCCTGAACTTCCTAAGTCTTTTGAACAGCTTCAACAGATTCACCAGATGCTCTTCCTCCGTCTGGGATTTGGCAATCATATCGTCAACATAAACTTCGATCTCTTTATGCATCATGTCATGAAAGAGAGTCGTCATCGCACGCTGATATGTTGCCCCAGCATTTTTCAAACCAAAGGGCATCACTTTGTAGCAAAATGTTCCCCATGGCGTTATGAAAGTAGTCTTCTCCATATCCTCTGGCGCCATTTTAATTTGATTGTAGCCTGAAAAGCCATCCATGAAGGAGAATACAGAGTATTGAGCAGTATTATCAACTAACACGTCAATGTGAGGAAGTGGAAAATCGTCTTTTGGGCTTGCTTTATTCAAATCTCTATAATCCACGCACATTCGAACCTTGCCATCTTTCTTCGGCACTGGTACGATGTTAGCAACCCATGAGGGATACTTCGTCACAGCCAGGAACCCAGCGTCCCACTGTTTCTGAACCTCCTCTTTGATCTTCATTGCCATATCTGGTCGAGTTCTGCGAAGCTTTTGTTTGACAGGCGGGCAGTCTTCTTTCAGTGGCAGGCGATGCACAACCATATCAGTGTCGAGCCCTGGCATATCTTGATACGACCAAGCGAATACATCATTATACTCTCGGAGCATTTCAACCAGTTTTCGCTTGATATCACTCTGCAATGCGGCTCCAATACGAATATTCTTCTCAACCCCTTCCGACCCCAAATTGATAATTTCGATAACCTCGTCGTGAGGCAGAATGGCCCTTTCCTCTTGCTTCACTAACCAAGACAGTTCTTCAGGAACGTCGCTATCTTCGACAACCTCTTCTTCGGTCTGGAATACCGGATGCTCGAAGTCGGGACGAGTCATAGGTGGTTCAAGGATGTCATCTGAAAATGTTATCCTGCAAAAGGAATGGTTAAGTGCTTCAAAATGCGTATAAAGCGAATAACCACATTGCCATTTTATTGAAAAACACAAATAGGAAAAACAGGGATTACAGTATTTGCACATGAAAAAAACGCCATTTATTTAATGATTAACGCGCAATGTTTATAACAACACAGCCCTAAGCAAATCCTGATGCCCCGGGCAAGACATCAGATTAGTCAACAATTAATAAAGCAAAGCATTACTGTTTAAAAGTCACAGGAACAAGCTCCTGAATAGACCAGTTGCACAGTCCTTGTCCTGGCGTGCTTGGCTGAATCCAGGCATCCATATCACAATCGCTGTCCCCTTCATCAGACTCTGAAGCAGCATTGACAGATTCATGACATACTCCACTGGCAGAGATGGTGATTGACTTTCTGAAATGAGGGGCCCCCACAGAAGGAGTTGATGACGACGGTCGGTACCCCAGTCCGAACCGGTCCATTTTCACCGGAATGTCCAATACTTTGCCCCAGCCCTTGGCTTCTCCTGCTTCCACTAGCGCTTGAGCTTCTTTATACGATGAGACTGCTATCTCTGGCACTTTGCTTGGCCCGGGACTTTTGTCCTTGATGCGCAAACCTTCGAATGCCTGGCATGGTGTCTCATGGATCTCCCCGTCGACTTCCACATATTTAAACGAGGATAGATGGCTGACCAGGATGTCTTCTTCTCCGCACATGGTGACTACGCTGTCTCCGACCATATACTTTAACTTCTGATGCAGGGTAGACGTGACTGCCCCTGCCCCGTGAATCCAAGGTCTTCCCAGCAAGCAGCTGTACGCAGGCTGTATATCCATGATATAAAACTCCGTTGCAAACACTTCCGGCCCCACTTGCAGAGGCAAAGTTATCGATCCGAAGACTGTTCTCCTCGTGCCGTCAAACGCCCTGACTACCAAATCACTGGGTGTACACAAAATCCCTCGAACATCCAGCTTCATCATAGCCTTCTTAGGCAGCACGTTCAAAGACGACCCGGTGTCAACCAATACGTGCGACATTGTCGACCCTCTGCACTCAACAGATACATGTAATGCCATATTATGATCCCTTCCTTTCGGAGTCAAGTCAAAATCAGTAAAGCCCAGACTGTGGCCTGCATTTACATGTGCCAATACTCCTTCTAGCTGATTTACGGAGACGTCCTGTGGTACAAAAGAAGTGTCCAAGACTTTCAGCAAAGCATTTCGGTGAGCTTCCGAACACAACAGCAATGACAGGATAGATATTTTGGACGGTGTTTGCTGCAGATGCTCTACAATTTTATAATCACTTTTCCGAATCAAGCGCATGAATTCTTCTACATCCTTAGATGCTGCCTCTTTTTCATTTGCTTGTACCGGAACATTTTCAACCACTTTCCTTTTTCCTTTCGCTAGCCTTTCAGCCTCCACTTCCGGAGATATAAAGATCCTGCCGCTCCTCGTCATGCCTCCTGAGCCAACAACATTATCCACAAACTCCACTGGCTGCTTGTTAACGTCAATCTTAATCCCATCACAATACACCTCTAGTCCATATGACCATGGGACTGCTTTCGTGTTCTCATACGGAATTGGCCCGGCTTTAGTTATGATAAACGGTGGTCGCTGAGCTGGTGCTGCAATAGTGATCGTCTTCCGAGGAACTGTCACTGTGGCCACATCACTCCGATTATCCACTACTGCCCCTGCAGGCTCATCAGTTATTGTTCTGTCAAACTGCAATACGCCATCATCAATTAAGGCCTGAATGCCTTTCTTCAAATCCTCACACCCCTCAGCCAGGGCCCAACAATCTAAACAGTACTCATTACAACCCGGGTAAATACCTCCCTGTAACAGTCGGCTCTTTATTTCGCTCAGCGGCGTCTTTAAATCCTCAACATTCATAATAAGATTCAGACCTTCCTCAGTCAGCACGGCGTTGGCCCCATGATTAGGCATGGGTTTCTGGACTATATTCGGAACTGCCGTTCCGAAGTTGATAGACTTGTTGTCCAAAAGATCCTGCACAACATGCTTAAAAGCATGACAACCTTCTATATCGTGGCCCGGGGCCCCAGAATGAAACTCACAGTGCCTATTTGCATCGTAGCCGAACGGGGGAGTTCCCGTTATCGGTGCCAAGGTTCTTTTCTCCACCAGATTCAATCCCAACAATGTCTGCAATAAATCAGCGTAGGTTGAGGGAGGCTTCTCAAACACTCTTCTCGGCTTACTACCCTGAAATCTTCGTTGAGCTTGCTGTACCCCCTGCTGAGGCTGCTGCTGCTGTGGCATTGGTTGCTGCTGGACCGGTTGTTGTTGTTGGATTGGTTGTTGTTGATATGGGATAGTAACACTCGACACTTGCTGTGGCTGACGATATTGATTTCTTCCCCTGCCTCGGCCTCGGCCTCGGCCTCCAAATACAGCGCTAGCTTCGCCCTGACGGCGCCCACCATAAGCTTTCTTATTACTGCCAGATGCAGTTGATTCATCGACTTGGAACTTTCCTTGCTTAATGTTACGCTCAATCTTTTCCCCCATCAGAATCAGGTCTGAAAAACTAGCCAGAGACGTATGAAACAGCATATCATGAAACAGCCCGGTGAATGTACCGACAAACATATCATTCATTTCTTTATCTTCCACAGGAGGACGTACCCTGGCAGCCATATCGCGCCACCTTTGCGCGTATTCTTTGAAACTCTCCCCCTTCTTCTGCGAAAGCCCGGCCAACTGGACCCGATTGGGTGCCAGGTCGCTGTTATACTTGTAATGGGCTACGAATGCCTCCGCCAATTGCTTCCAAGTCTTGATATCAGTTGGCTCCAACCCCATGTACCACTCTAGGGAAGGACCCGATAGACTATCCTGAAAGAAATGCATGAGCATTCTTTCGTCAGTGGAGTATGCAGACATCTTTCTGTAATAAGCTCGTACATGCACTTTCGGACATGTGTCTCCTTTGTACTTATCGAACGCAGGCGCCTTGAATTTAATTGGCACCCTCAAGCCAGGTACCAAGCCCATAGTTGCCATGTCCAGACCCACAGCACTCTGGTTTAGGACTCCCTTCATTTGCTCTTCCAGCATTCTAATCTTTTGAGAATCATCCATCGGCCCTTCAAAACCTCCTCCAGAGAAGGCGTCCTCCTGCTGATCCTCTTGCCACATACCGTTTCCAGCCCCGTACCCATCGTACGCATTATTACGTCCAGCTCTGTTCTGATTCATCCCCGGACCTCGGCCTCTGTTGCCGTACCCTTGAACACCTCCAGCAGGACCATAAGCCATAAATCCAGCACCGTTTCCGTTTCCAAAGCCTCCGTAACCCTGATTGACCATACCATAACCATCTTGCCCAAAGCCTTGAGCATTAAAGCCATACTTGCCAGTGTTGTCGAATCCCTGATCGTTGAATCCGAACCCAGTATTGACAAAGCCATTGCCTCCGAGATTATCTCCCAAATTGACATCACCCAGCCCAGCGTTATGGACAGCAGTCTCATTCCCCACTCCGACGTTACCATTCACAGCAGCGGTAGCGTTGTTGACATTAGCGGCAGGCATATTGACGACAGGCGGAGCCACTGGCATGGGAGTGCCGTCTCCATGAGCAGTATCAACCCGGACAGACTGATGATCGTCATTACCATGACCAGCGTTGCGAGCCAACAGAGGCTGGACCATGGCCTGCAAATTCTCTTGCCCTTTTGCTATAGCCTCCATGGTCTGCATGAAGAGGGCGAGCTTCTCGCGCACATCCTGCATTTCATTCTGAATTTGGTCCATGACTTTCCGACAGTTGGAGCGTGTAGAATAGCGGTGCGGAGGTTGATCTGGAATCCTGTTAAGTACCTGATACAGAGCAAGAGATAAGACACCATTCAAAGATTACCTGTTATGCAATATGAATATGAATGCAATGCAATGTGTCTGTGCATTAGGGAAGTTCATTCCCCCAGTTCTAGTGCGAAGGTGCCGGTGCAATGACAGTGTTGACAATAGGAATATCGGAGCTGAATCATAGAAGGCCTCATATATTGCAGAGAGAATCAATAAGCCCAGGGTACAATATCACTGAGAGTACAAAGAAGGCGTGACCTCAACCAACAATCCTGGTGATGGTCAGCACTATGCAAGTAAAGCATACAAGATACTACATGAGATAATCAAATTCTCCCAAAAGTCTGGTACTCCTCTATCAACTTCTTGGTCTCCGGATGGCTTGGTCGATCAAGCAGCCCTTCAACAAGCTGGTTTCTCCTCTTAAGGACACGGCGTACGTCTTCAGCCGTTTCTTCCCATGTTGCTTCTCCGAAGCAATCCTCTAGCTTTCGCTTCTGAGACACTGCTTCATCTCTGGATTTGATTGCCTTGTTCAGTGCATGCTGGACACTATACCGGTTCATCACTTCTTCCTCACACTTCCCGATGCTAGACTTCAACTTCTCTTCGAGGTCGGAAATTTGCTGTTTCAGCTTATCTTCCCTCTTCTTATGGTTGGTGAGAGTAGCATTCCAAGTCTTATTGCAAGAGGATATCTCTCGGTGTGCTGCGTCAAGCGCTTTCTTTTTGGCTTCCAGCATATCATGGGAACTTCTGAACTCTTGCCCCAGACGTTCGCGCTTTTTCTTTTCCTCCGTCAACTCAGCTCCTAACCTGTTTACCAGCTCGATCTGTTGTTGGAAAGCATATACGGCCTTGTTTTTCTCGCTGCGTACTTGGGCTAGCTCTTGCTCTAACCCTTCGTTAATCTTCATCAAGGCTTCTTTCTCCCTCACAACCTGCTCATAGACTTCTCTAGAAACAGTAGTCGGCTCTGCTACCGGAACGGGAACAAGAATTGGTGCATCTGGAAATGGCATCCTCAACTGACTAGCCCTCTCCTGTATCCAAACTCTATAAGGAGCATAGGCCTGGCAATCGTTCTTACCTAACAGTGGCTTCCCTTTGCGGTTAATACGCGTCCAGGCATGTTGCAACTTGGCTAATAACTCCCCCTTCACATCTCCGGTGAAGTACAGAGATTCCTGTACTTCTTCCTCCTGAGGTGGATTCTTCAGCGCATATCCAAACTGGCGAATGAATAGAGAAGGGTTGTGATTGATACACCCTTTTCTTCCTATCAGCGGCACATTAGGGTACCCAGAACAACTGAAGATGAGCTCAGATCCCAACAGATCTCGATCAAACCAAACAACGTCTTCGGAAGATAGCCTCATCAAGCGTTCAGACCAGCTAGCAGAGGTTGCACTGTCTACAAAGGGTCCCTTTATGGGAAGGTGACTCTTGAACCACATATTCAACAGAGGAGTACAACAGTAAACAGCTTTCCCTCTCCGGTTCTCATTCTTATAGTGCAATGAATGATAGAAGTCTCCAATCAAAGTTGGCACTGGGTTGCCTGCAGCAAACAGATAGAAAGCATCCAAATCCACAAAGTTGGGCAAGTTAGGAAACAGCACAATTCCATAGATGCATAAAGCCAGAATAGCATTGAAAACCACCCAACAACCGTTCTTGGCGTACTCCCGGGCTTTGGCGACTAAGAAATCCAGAGAAAAACCTGACACCCCAAGCCAAGAAGTCAATAACAGATCTGCAGCGTTCATATGCAAGGCTTTGGCTAAGTCCTCCAACTTGGGCTCAGCAGCAGAATGGATGAAGGGAACTTTGTTCTGCACGGGAAGCTCAGTAAACTCCACATATTCCTCAATGGTAGGTCCCAGAATGAAGTCAGCAAACGTAAAGCATCTCAATGCGGGGTCATAGAACTGCATCAAGGTGTATAGCCCGTTCATCTCATCAGCAGTGGGCTTACAGACTAATCTCAGTAATCTCCCATGGCTCATTCTGAAGCTTCTCCTAACCCCTTCGTCAGCAAGAGATATCAGGCCAAGCAAAGAAGTAATATCAGGTGACGGTAGCTTGTACGCAACTGTTTTCCTCAAACCAGCCATAATCAATACTCATAAATCCGGGCACTAGAACTAGGGAAATGCAAATGCACCTGCAGCACAGACACACGTTAGTGAAATGCAAATGGTAATGGATATGCAGGCAATGCAATGCAAGTATCATACAACAGGGACTAAAGCTGCAGCTGAATAGCCTGAACCCAATCAAGAAAGGTCTCAGATAGACCATCCAGAAGTCATCAAACCCTGGTCTCAGATAGACCTAAAATAAAACTCCAACACTGGTCTCTGACAGACCTCAAACCATGATTCCCACTGGTCTCTGATAGACCTCCAATCACATCTCTAATTGGTCTCTGACAGACCTCAGAACACATCTCCAAATGGTCTCTGACAGACCTCATAACTCTCCATAAATACCCAGGATCTCTGATCGAGAAATAACCGGTAGTCTGAAGGTCTAGTTACCTGCATAACCCCAAATCCCCTCACAGGTGGGTGTCCCTATAACTGGCACAAGGTACGGCATCCTATGCGGTCGTTGGCGTCACAGACTTTCAGGGTTGACGATACGATTCCCAGAAGGAGTGGCATCATCAAATCCTGAAGAGGCCTCACTCAGCCAACTTCCAAATGATCGGTCCCCGGAGTCGACAATTCAGCTGACCAACAACCCCTTCGACCCAAAGGGTAGAAAAAGAAGCCAACCAGAAGAACCTCGTCCGAGTGTAGATTTCATGAGACACTAATGCAAGCAAAGCCGGCACGCGCCCACTACTTTCTACGCTAATTCTAGGTGCACTCAAGCCCAGGTCCGGCTTATCTCTCAATATCAGAACACCCGTCACACCCCAAATACAGCAATAATAACCAATATATAAAGCTGAAAATACAAGGTTAGAAATATACAGTAACTCCATACAAAATCCTCGACGGGAAAACAAGCGCTAGGATTGACTCTCTCAAGGGACGTTGGATCCCAAATGCATAAGAACCATCGCAGTCCTTAGCAGCCAGGGGACGTTGGATCCCCAGCAGAGTCGCCAGCTGTCGCTACTGCGAAAATCGGCGCCGGCTGAACAGAAGAGTCGCCACCGTGCGTTATTTATCCCACGGGAGGGAAAGGAAACGCTCAGAGTAAACCTCGCACAACACGGGAAAGGTATGGTCGTCGCAACCAAAACCTGGATTCGGGAGTCGATTACGCAAGGGGAAGGTATTAGCACCCCTCACGTCCGTCGTACTCGACGGGATCCACGCTTGTTTTCGGGTATGGATTATTATTCTATCTAAACTATAGGTCAGGGGTTAAAAAGAAAATAAAATGAAAATAAAAATGACTCGGCAAAGTATCGCACTTTATGCCTACGTATTCCCGTCTGGAACGAGAAATCAGAGTCAACGTAGTTCGCCTACCTACGGGAAAGGAGGGGAAGGTTGCTCGCTAGGATATCGCGTCCTATGCCTACGTACTTCCACACGGCATGGAAGATCAGAGCAAACGTAGTTCAGGCCACGTACGACACAAGCTTGTCTTGGTCGATTTTATTCTCTCTGAAAAAGGTTTTTCTGATTGACAGTCCAAGAGGACAAAAATGACGCTTTGATGAGTTCACATTCTTTTACGAAAGAAGTGTCTTTTATTGCGTTTGAAATCTTTATGTGTTTTTCTGTTTGTTTTGAGGAAGAAGAGACAGAACTCTAACCTACGGTTGCGAAGGGAAACAAACTATCCTAATGTTATCATGCATGGGTTAAGACCTAGTGTCTATCATGCTCCTCTCTTGCACAGAGAAAAAACAGAGATCCTACGGGATAGGCAGAAACAGAAACAATAACAGATATATACAGTAAAGCAGTTAAAATGCATGGATGCAACAGCACAAGCGAGGCAAGGGAGTCCCACTCAACCTCGAACCTAGAAAACAATAGGCAAAAGTGAACAGGCTTCACTTTCAACCCAGCAGGGTAAACAGCAAACAATACAGCCCAGAAAACCAATCAATACATCAGCAAATGAAATACAACAGCAAAAGAAACAGCATCAGCAGCTCTGAATCAACACCTAGCTTCAAGTAATCTCCAATCAGCTACAGGCTTCAACAAGCATCAATCTCCATCTTCATGGCCTTCAGGAAAGGGCTTTGATCATCAGTCTTCTATCTGCAATGGCTTTTCTTCAAGCTCAAACCTCCAGGATGAGGGATCAGTCACAAGAGTTAAGTGAATGAATGTTATACAGTTAATTACCTACCAAGGGTGGTTCATCAACTGTTAACATTGATCAGAAAGTTTCCTCTCAAAAGTTCTATCTTTCAAATATATTCACTGATCCTTCCAAAGGAAGGAGGTGGATATTTGAAAGAGACTTTGAATCATAGAGGAAGGATGGATGCAGACAAGGCAATCCATGTTTGAGAAACAAACTTTCTAACCTAGAGCTCTGCCTAGCTCCTAAACCCTAGTCTCCTCAACAGCTGCTAGCAAGAACCTCCTCCTCAACTCTGACAGTTGATCTTCAATCTTTGAATCTCCAATGGTTTCCATCTTCACAAATCTTCAGCTTCCCCAAGGCCCCAGACAAACCCAATACCCAAGCAAACAAGCAACAATCCCCAGAGGGCACACCACACCAGACAATCAGATATACAGACAATATTAATAGCAGTAGGGGAATCCTAACTTTTTCTAAGGGATCTAGTAACTACCCATAGCCCTTATAGTCCCATAACTAATCTAGTTGAATCCTAAGTCCTAAGGGAAATGAAATCAAACTTCTTAAGTTGTCACCTAAAACCCTAGTTTTGTTCATGATGTTCAAGCATTTATTAATCACCTAAAATTAACTTCTAAAAATGGGAACTAAAATATTTCTACAAGTTGAATATCTCCTCTAAACAGTATAAAAAGAATGACCAAAAAATATTAAATCATGTAAGAGAACAAAAATCATTAAAATGATGCATGAAATGAATCTATTTAATATGACATTTATTTAGAAAATATGGAAAAAATATGAAATAAAAGTAAAAATGCAATTTTATTTTTCTATAATATTCTAGACATTTTAATGAAAATATGGTAAAAAGAATGAAGTGAAATGCATTTTTTATGAATTTATTAGGAATTTTTGAAGTTGGTAAAATATTAAAATGGAATTAACAATAAAATTGGAATTAAATGAGGGAGGGGTGTTAAAAGAAATTCGCCCAGTTATAATCAGAGGATGGGCCAACAGTGGGGGTGCGCGTATCATTTTTTACCAAGGCCCAGAATTAGCTCAGAATTAAACAAAATACAAACACACGCTGGGGGTGAGAAAAGCATCAAATTCATGTTAAAACTGCATTGGGCCTAATTGCTGGGGGTGGGATTAGCATCAAAGATTCAGGCCCGCCCGTTTCAATTAATGAAACGACGCGTTTTGGCCAAATCATTTCCCTCCACATTCTGAATTGAATCTCAGCCCTAGGATGGCCTCACAAGTCAAAAGTCTACCGTGAGATGAACGGACACGATTGTGTCTTCTTCCTTGGTTCAACTGAGATTAGGGTTTCTGCCATTAAACCCCATGCACGAGCAACATTCCACCCAACTGTTCTCCAAGCCACGAATCAACATGCCATAAACATGAAAGCTGCTCAGGATCTCTCCCTCTATAATCCTAGGGCATTAGATTGATTTGAAACTCACCACAACAACAAACCCGATGACATCAAACTCTGGCCACCATGAAATTACACTGATATGCACCAACTCAATTCTTCCTCAAACTTGACCTGAACTAATCTACAGCTAATGGTAATCAACCTGCGCTATCAAGCTACAATTATGATGCACTAACCTAGGAGATTCAAGCCCTAACAGTTTGTTGCACCTGTTAACAACCATCACCAATCCTTTCCAAATTCATCCTAACTGTTCTCCTAACCACCTAGATTATGTCTAGACTAACAAAACTATGCCAAACTAACTAGATTAAGAAGATCGAATGAAAACTCACCTGGTGCAAACTCTTGAGAACAGCTATGGTACTCGTGGATCTGAAGCTTCTAGGGTTTGGATCTTGATCCACAAACTCAGTAATCAATTCTGTATGCAATATTTTGGTGATTCCTTGCTTGAATTATGCTGTCCAATGGAAACTTCAACTTTGATGTTCTTGAAAAAGGTACTCGAAAATGGATGATAATCACCAAAACTTTGCTTCAATTCTGATCTATGATGATAATGGAGCAAGATTGAATTGATGTGGATGATGATTTTGTGAAGAATTTGAGAGAATTGCAATGAAACTTCAATGAAAAAGAATGAGAAAGCTTGTGAAATTCTTGGTGAAAATGAAGCCAACCCTTGCCAAATTCTCATTTCATGAATATATAGACCCCAATGGTACATTCTAGATCCATCTTGCACATTCCCTTGTTTTCCAACTTTGATCCATTTTGGTTATGTTTCTTCAATTACAAGTAACCAAAGATAACTTCTTTTTTTTCTTCTAAACTCAAAAAAGTGTTTGAACCATTGTTCTTAGAATTGTTTTTCCATTCAAAATCATATATTGGAAGTCTCCATTTGGACTTAGAAATCTCCCAAACCATTTTCCATCTTGAATTTATTCACTTTATAAGCCTTTTTAGTTCATATTTTGACCAATTATGCAACTCCATGCTATGAGCTTCTCCAATAATTTGTGACCTTCTTTCTAGACTTAAAATCCCATTTGGAGCAAGTTTGATGTTGTAAGCTTTTCCATTTGAGGCCTCCTTGTATGAGTTTTGGACATAGGTTAAAATGACCTGTAATTCACAGATGCCCAAAATACCCTTTGCTTGCCAAGACCATAAGTTGAGTTCCACACATCATATGAAGGCATGCCATACCATTCTAGAAAGCTAAGACAATGAGGAACAATTCTTGTGTTGACCAAGAATTCATTTGAAATCTCCTTGAGGGGCAAAACTAGCTTGGAAGTCAAGTCACTTTCACAGACAAAAATTCAGACACCTCAGATGACCTGTAACTTGCAAGGACCATAACTTGAGTTCTATAAATCTCCTTGAGGTCTTCCACCACTCAAATTAAAGGTCTTGAGATCCTCTACAAGTTTCATGTTGGCCAAGAAGCCATTTGAAGCTAGCATTTTGACTTATCTTGCTTGGAAATTTGACCTAAACTAGGGGATTTTACAGAGAAACCCTAATTTAGTAACTCCTCTTCTCCTTGATTTCTCTTGAATTCTCCTTGTCATATCTCCATATCCTTCTTTATATGTCCAATGATGAACCCCACATCTCTCCAATAGACTTGAATTCCCCTTAAATCAGTCAATTGACCTAGGGTTGACCCAGGGTTGACCCAGATGAAACCCTAGTTGACTGTCTTCAACTGTAGCTCTTGTGCTCTCATCAATGACTTGTCTCCTTCTCCAAATGACTTTCTAAGTCTCTCACAATGTCTAGATACTCTCCATGCCTTCAACTCACAGCTCACAATCCTCTTGCTGGTCCTCAGATGCCCTCAGCTAGGAGATGGACTCAAGGCTTGATCTGCTGAACTCTTTGCTTTCAAATTCTTTCCTGATGACTTGAATGAGATGGAATTAGGATATTAACCTCTTGCTAGGCCTCTAGAGATGGGAATAATGATTGGTCCCCTGTTGAATGACTTGCTATGCTTATGCTATGCAGATGATTAGTCTATGTACATGACTCTATATGCACATGCTAATGATAATGAAACATAAACCAAGTGAATAAGGTTGAGCAAATTTTAGGGTGCAACAAGTATCAACTTGATTCCTTCAGGCCCTCCATGCATCAATGTGAGTGTCAACTCACCCTTTATTCCTCAAGCCTCAGCTGTTCAAGCTTCAGCTCTCTTTGCTTCACCAGTATCAACTTGGTCTTCTCTTCCTACAAGCTTCATCTTCTCAGAGTAGTCTTCCATCACTTAGAAGTGTCAACTTCACCCTCCAATTCTTGCTCAAACAAGGGACTCCTCACTCTTCACTCAACCTCAATTGGATCTTCAAGTATCAACCTGTTCTTCTTGCTTTCCAAGCCTCAGCTGCAATGGCAATGCTCAAGGAATCATCCTCTTCCATACTCTCCAATGAAGTCTTCATCTTCACACTCAAGCCCAACATCTTTCAAGATACTCAAACCAGAAGAAATCACTTAACTGGATAAGCTAGGATATTAAACTGCTTATTGACCACCAAAGGAGGCCTATAAGGGTTTAACATCAGAAGAATGGTTCCCTCAAAAGTTCTACTTCCTAGGTACCACCACTTATCCCTCCAAAGGAGGGAGGTGAATACCATGGAAGGACTTTTAATCATTGGGAGGAATGGAAGCACAAGATGCTTTCCATGTTTGTGAAAGAAATCATTCTAACTACAAAGCTCTCCCTATGTCCTATCTTCTAATCTTCATCAGACACCTTCAGGCACCCACAGACCCCAAAGCTTCAAGCCCCCTCAAGCAACTTCAAGCATCTTCACCTTGTCTTCAACTTGTCTTCAATCTCAATCAAAGGCAAACCAAGCACAAACCCTAATCTAAGGGAACTAAATGAGTTAAACTAGTTGAATTAGTCAATTAGGGTCACCTAAAACCTAGCACTAAAGTTAGTCCTAACTAAAATACTAGAATCAATTGTAAAATCCTACAAAAATTACTAGGGGAACCTAGGTCAATCATGACTCTATCACATTAGTTTCAAAGATCAAATCATCAAATTGGACCTAGAACTAAAATCTACATTCTAAGGTATCAACCTAAAACCCTAAAAAGGAAGTCTCTAAATACCAATCTAGAAAGCATACCTATTTTCATCACAAAAATGTGAGAAAATTACTATGGGATCATACACATCTAACCTAATCACACACAAAAAATCAGGCCAAGAATCATCACTATGAGATCACACAAAATTCTACAAAAATATGCATCAAACATAAACATTTTAATATCAATTAAAATACAAAATTCCAATTAAATCAGAAATTAAATGAAATGAAAATATTTTTTCTCTAAAAAATAATAGACTCAATCATGAGTAAAATGCAAAAAGAATGGATTTGATTGGATTAATATTCAATTAGTTATGAATTTTACAAAAATCATGAATTAAATGAAAAAATAATGAATATCAAATGAAAATGAATAAAGACACGGTGCAAATAGCATTCAGATTCAGTTCAAAACATGGGTTGGGCTTGCTGGGGGGTGTGGATAACACTCAGATTATTAAGCCCAAACGCTTGAATTAATGAAACGCAGCGTTTCCTCAGAAACTCTTCACAAGCCAGAATTAAAACACATATGTTGGGTCCTCTCCCAGTCAATGGTCAAAACCTCATCCAATGGTCCTGAGGTCGTCTTCAACCTTTCAAACCTTCTGAGCTTCGCGCCCAGCTCCG
The DNA here is from genome assembly GCA_963859935.3 of Lathyrus sativus. Taxonomy (NCBI): domain Eukaryota; kingdom Viridiplantae; phylum Streptophyta; class Magnoliopsida; order Fabales; family Fabaceae; genus Lathyrus; species Lathyrus sativus. The sequence continues at coordinate 386,054,104 of OZ012736.1, forward strand.
GTCACCTTCCCCAACCCTAGTTCACTCTAGGGGCCTCCAATCCAAGAGGTCAAAACATGAATCTTGCTCCAAATCTTGCCACGAACTCAACCATGCCCATAGTTTCTTCTGAAACCCCAAGAATCAACATCTCCCAATCTCAACCGAAAATGGTGATCTTCCTATTTTGTCTCTAATTCAACAATTAACCATCTGAAAACCATCCTAGGCCATTCTACAACTAATCTAACACCCTAATTCAACCTAATTCTACCTAAATCAAGCTAGGGGAAGAAGGTTACAAACCTGGAAATTCTTGAATAACAGATGCACGAAATCTCCACTTCAAGCTCTCAAATCTTCTGGACACGATCACTGAACCTCCTCCTTGCTTCTGTATGCAAAAGATTCAATGGAAAGTGCTTCAATTTTGAAACACGATGCTGAGTTGCAGGTGCTGAAAATCCCTTGCTCCCACACGATCTAGCCACCAATTCTTCTTGGAAATGATCTGGAATCAATCCTTGATACTCAGGGAAGAAGAACCAATCAAGAAAATGGAAGGAAATGGGGGAAATTGATGAAACCGATTGCACTTGCAAGCTATGAAAACTCAATCTCAAACTATGCTCAAACCTTCAATGATCACCAACCCTTGCCATGGATGCATTATACTCAATATATAGATGGAGTTTGGATGATCTAGAACCCTCTAGATCCTTCCAATGAGATTTTACACATCTCATGTCATGAGATTTTGAATCACTTATCATGCCATGCTCAAATCTGTTTGCAGCTTGAAATTCATCTCAATCTCCTTCAATTTCTCCCCTAGTGACAATTTGGAAAGGTTTAGCTTGCCAAGTTCCTTGCCCATGCCTCAATTCTAAGTTTTGCAAATGTTGCTTAATATGCAAGTAACCATTTTCCAAAGCAAGTCCATGATTTAGACCTCAAATAAAAAATGTGGCTAGACCATTGTTTCTAAAATGTTTTCTAGAGTCAAAATGATATATTACATGCCATGGTTTGGATGTGTAGATTGAAAATATCAATTTCCAACTTTGATCCATTTAACTTATGCCTTCATTTTAAGTCATTTTTACCACTTTGAGCTACAAGCCTTTTCAACATCTAATGACCTCCTTACTAGCCTTAAAACATCATTTTAAGCAAGTTTTATGTTGAATATTTTTCCATTTGAAGCTTGGAAATAGGAATTATGGCCTTATACTTGAAATGACATGTAATCTCCAAATGACCAAAATGCCCTTGACTTGTCAAAGCCATAACTTGAGTTCTACAAATCCTATCAAGGACTTCTAGTATTATCTAGAAAGATAAGAATATAAGGAACAAAATTCATGTTGACCAAAAGTTCATAGGAATCATCCTTCTTGGGAAACAGTTTGAGGCAAGTTGGGTAACTTTCAAGGCCCCAGATTCACATACCTCAGATGACCTGTAACTTGTCAAAGTCATAACTTGAGCTCTACAAATTCTACCAAGGACTTCTAGTACTCAAATTAAAGCTAAGAACAATCTCTACAACATTCATGTTGGGGGTAAGATGAGATGACAATCACATCTTGAGCTAAACTTCCTTGAAGATAGGGGTCAAACTAGGGGATTTTACACTGTCAAGCCTTAGAAACCCTATCTTGAAACTTCTCAAACTCTTCAATCATGATGAGTTGACCTTGGAATCATCCTTATAGCATATAAATGCATCAATCCATGATCAAATGGCTCTTGAATTAGGTCTAAACCTTCCTCAAATCATCAGTTGACCTAGGGTTGTCCCAGTTAAACCCTAACTGCACCACTCATGGCTGAGTCTTCTTAATCTTGCACAATGACCTGTCTAGGCCTCAAAGTGATCTTCAACGCTTCTCATGAGCTCTCTCAAGACCTCAAGTCTAACTTCATGGCTTCAGAATCATCTGATGGTCTTCCCACAACTCTCAAGTTAGGAGGCACACAACCTTGGTTTCAACCAATCTCTCTGAGGATCTTTTCACTTCTTTGACAAGGATATCAACCCTTGAACACTTAAATAACCTTCTTAGCTAGCTTCATAGCTCTTGATTGGTACTCATGCCTCTTGATCTCCTGCATACATGTCAATGAAAATGCAGATGATAATGCTAATGTGAATGAAATGAAACATAAGCTAAGTAAATAAATGTTGGTCAAATTTTAGGGTGCAACAACGCACGGTGGCGACTCTTCTGTCATAGCCGACGCTGATTTTCGCAGTAGAGACAGCTGGCGACTCTGCTGGGGAATCCAACGGTTCCCTACGTGAGTCAGTCCTAGCGCTTGTTTTCCCGTCGTGGGTTTTGTATGGATTTACATTTCTGTCTTTACTTTCCGTATTTTATTGTCAGCTTTATATTGTTATTGCTGTTGTGGAGAGGGGGTGATCTGTTAAGAGATAAGTCAGACCTGGGCTTGAGTGCACCTAGAATTAGTTGTGGAAATTAGTGGGCGCGTGCATGCTTTGCATGTACTAGTGTCCCGCAAAATCTACGCTCGGACGAGGTTCTTCTGGTTGACTTCTTTTTCAACCCTTTGGATTGAGGGGTTGTTGGTTAGTTGGATTGTCGACTCCAGGGAAGTTGGCTAAGTGAGGCCTCTTCAGGACATGATGATGCCACACCTTCTGGGTATCGTATCATCAGTCTTGAAAGTCTGTGACGCCGACGACCGCATAGGATGCCGTACCTTGTGTCAGTTGATAGGACACCTACCTGTGAGAGGGATTGGGGCATGTAGGAAACTTGACCTCCAGACGACCCGGTTTTCTTGATATTGGATCAGTATGTGTGGATACTTGGGGTTCTTCATCAGGACAGTGTTATAGGTCTGTTGAGACCAGGTGGGAGTTTTGTTATAGGTCTGTTGAGACCAGGTTGGAGCATTGTTATGGCTCTGTTGAGACCAGGGTTGAGCAGTATTGTGGGTCTGTTGAGACAGATATTGTGGATGGATCTCTTCAGCAATATATCACTTGATCCCTGTTGCATGTTTGCATATTGCATTGTTGCATACTCATTTTGCATATCATTAACGTGTGTCTGTACTGCAGGTGCATTTCATACCCTCTGATTCTAGTTGCCCGGATTTCTGTTTGCTGCTATTATGGATACTTTGAAGAAGAATTTAGCATACAAGTTGCCTACTCCAGATGTTTCTTCTCTGCATGGTTTGATATCTCTAGCTGATGAGGATGTGAAGAGAAGCTTCAGGAAGAGTTATGGGAAACTGCTTAAGTTGGTTTGTAAACCATCCATGCATGAGCGGAACAGATTGTACGCGCTGATGCAGTTCTATGATCCCCCGTTGAGGTGTTTTATTTTCCTTGACTTCATTCTGGCTCCGACCCTGGAGGAATATGCTGAGATCTTGGAGTTAACAATCCAGAACAAGGTACCCTTCATTCATATGGGTGTTGAGCCCAAGCTGGAGGATTTGGCTGTCGCTTTGCTTTTAGACTCCTCAGAGTTGTTGTTAACCTCGTGGAATGGAGTTTCTGGTTTTTCTCTCAAGTTCTTAGTTGGGAAAGCACAAGAGTACGCCAAGAGTTGCTGTTGGGTTGTGTTTAATGTTGTCCTTGCTTTGTGTATCTATGGCATTGTACTGTTCCCGAATATGCCTGACTTTGTTTATTTGGACGCATTCTATATATTTGCTTCAGGCAATCCTGTGCCTACTCTGATTGGACATTTCTATCACTCACTGCATTATAAGAACGAGAATAGGAGGGGCAAGAACGTCTCTTGCTGTGTGCCTTTGTTGTATATGTGGTTTGATAGTCACTTGCCCAAGAAGGGTATCTTTGCTGAGTCTGCAGATACGGTGGATTGGTCTGAGCATCTGATGGGACTTTCTTTAGAAGAGGTTGTCTGGTTTGATAGAGATTTACTGGGATCCGAGATCATCTACAGCTGCGCCGGATATCCTAACGTTCCTCTGATTGGGAGGAAAGGGTGCATTAACTACAATCCATCATTATTGATCAGGCAATTCGGTTATGCTTTGAAAAGCCCGCCAAAAGATGAGGAAGTGTAGGAATCTCTGTACTTCACAGGTGATCTGAGTGGAGAACTATTGTCCAAGCTTCAGCATGCTTGGAATAATGTCAACAAAAGGGGTAAGCCGTTGTTGGGTAAGAATGATTGTCAAGCCTATGCTATGTACAAAGTCTGGATCCAAGATAGGGCAAAGCAAGCGCTAATGCCGTTTCCTGCAGTATTACCTCCTGCTCCCCTCGTGATTGAAGAGCCAACTACTGTGCCTATTGAGAGATATGAGCAGGTTGTGAAGGAGAAAGAAGGGCTGATGAAAGCCAATGAGAAGTTAGAAGAAGAGCTAGTGCAACTCAGGAGCGAAAGGAATGAAGCTATATATTCCTTCGAGCAGCAAACAAAGCTGGTGAACAAGTTAGGCACAGAACTGACGGAGCAATGAAAGAAGCGTGAACACTTGGGGATAGATTTCAAGAGCTCTCACGTTATGCTGGAGTCCAAGAAGAAAGCACTTGACGTAGCCTACCGGGAGATCTCTACATTCAACAAAACCTGGAATGCCACGCTGACCGACAATAAGGAAAGAGAAGACAAACGGAAGCTGCAGATCTCTGAGCTGGAAGGTTAGTTGAAAGCTAGCCAGAAGAAGTTTGAAGAAGAGGTTATGCGGAGATACGACATTCAGAACACGTTGAACAAAGTTATCAAGCACAAGAAAGAGTCTGCCTCCCAGAAGCGGAAGCTAGAAGATTGCTTTGGAGAAGATGTTTGGGAGGAATCCATTGGGGATCTCCAGTGGTTATCAGGCAAAGGGACTCGCTCGTCGAAGGGTTGCTTTCTCAGCCGAACCATCCCAAGACTAAGAGATTATTAGAGGAGTATCAGGCATATGGTCGCACTTGATTACCTTATGTACTGTTGTATATGCTTTATTTGCATTGTGCTGACCATCACCAGGATTGTTGGTTCAGGTCATGCCTTCTTGTTATTGTACATTTAGTGATATTGTATTTCTGATTTGATGGGCTTTTCAACAATATATGAGATGTTTTCCCCGTGAATGGATCCAAGCTTCTTATCATTATCACTGTCACTACACTGGCACTTTGGCACTAGAATCAGGGGTTGATCTCCCTAACACACAGACACATATTGCATCTGCATATTCATTTTGCATTGCCAGTTACTGGTTGAATTTGTATCTTATTTCCTGCATCTCACAGGTTTTTCAGGATTGACGAACAAAGAGTCCACCGCTATTCAACCAGAAACAACTGCAAGAAGATAATGGATCAAGTTCAGGTCGAGATGCAGGAAATCTGTGAGAAGCTGACCCTGTTTATGCAAGCTATGGAGAGTATGGCCAAGGGCCAGGAGAATCTTCAGACCTTAGTGCAGCCGCTGCTGACGCAAGCAAACGGAAATGGCAACACTGACCACATTTCTGTTGAAACTCCTCGCCGGGAGAATGAGATACCGGCAGTTGTTACTCCACCAGTTGTGACTATCAACGGAAACACTGGTACTGGTGCAGGTGCTGGCACTGGTAACGACAATACTGGGAATGGTGGTGATGGGCATGTTGTTAACAACAAAGGCAACACTGTGGATGCTGATCAAGGATTCGTTGACAATGTTGGCTTTGGAAACAATGGGTATGGCAATGTCAATCAGGACGGGAACTTCAGGTTCAACAATCAAGGATTCGGTAATGACGATTATGGCAACAATCAGGGGTATGGTTATGGTAATGGTGGATTCGGTAATGTGATTAACAACGGTGTTGGAGCACTTCCTTTCAACAATGGTTTTGGACATGTTGGGGTCAATCTGGGGTTCGGCAACCGAGGACAGGGTCTTGTGTTCAATCAACAAGGATTTGGCCGTAACATGGGTTATGACGGGTATGGCAATGACTGGAATGTGGATCAACAGGAGGACGCTTTTTCAGGAAGAGGTATGAGACCTGAAGGCCCTATTGACCCTGTTCAGAGGATCAAAATGCTAGAAGAGCAGATGAAAGGTGTGGTTGATCAGAACTCCGCCGGGTTAGATATGACTACTATGGGGTTGGTACCAGGACTGAGGGTGCCACTGAAATTCAAGGCTCCCACATTCGACAAATACAAAGGAGATACCTGCCCAAAGGTCCATGTACGTTCTTATTATAGAAGGATGTCTGCGCATTCCAATGATGAAAGGATGCTCATGCACTTCTTTCAAGATAGCTTATCGGGACCATCATTGGAGTGGTACATGGGACTGGAGCCCACTCAGATTAGAAGTTGGAAGCAGTTGGCTGATGCTTTCGTTATGCATTACAGATACAACAGTGATTTGGCGCCAAACAGAGTCCAGTTGCAGAGTCTGTCGCAGAAAAATGGTGGCGCGATATGGCAGCTCGAGTGCACCCTCCTTTGGTTGAAAGGGAGATGAATGACATGTTTGTGGGGACGTTTACAGGAATGTACTATGACAAGTTACTCAATGTTTCGATGGGTAGTTTCTCCGATATGATCCTTATGGGAGAAAGGATCGAAAATGGAATTAAAATTGGAAAGATTCAGGCAGGCGAATCTACTCCAGCTGGGGGTGCGAGAAAAGCATTCGGCGGAAGACGACAGGGTGATACAAGCGCTGTATTTTGTGGCAGAGGCTGGGGCAGAGGTAGAAATCAGTACAGTCAACCTCAACAGATAGCCAGTGTTACTATTCCAATTCCTCAACAACAACAACAACAACAACAACAACCACAGCAGCAACAAAGGCAGAATCAGGGTCAGGGAAGGTTCCAGAATGTAAGGCCGAAGAGGGTATTTGATAAGCCTCCGTCGACATATGCAGAGCTTCTTCAGACATTGTTGGGGTTGAATTTGGTCGAGAAAAGGACAATGGAACCACCTATAGGACCGGTACTTCCTAGGGGGTATGATGCTAATAAGCGGTGCGAATTCCATTCCGGGGCACCCGGGCATGATGTAGAATCTTGTCATGCTTTCAAGCATAAAGTTCAAGACTTGTTGGACAGTAAAGCCATCAACTTTTGCCAAGTGGGGCCCAATATTGTACAACAGCCTATGCCTAATCATGGGGCAAATGCCATCTTGACAGAAGAAAATTTGAACTTGGTGTTGGATGTTAGCGAACTGAAGACACCATTGAGTGAGGTGAAAAGCAGGTTGCTCAGAGGGGGAGTATTCCCGGGTTGTGATGAATACTGTTTAGAGTGTTGGACCCAGCCTGAGGGTTGTGCTGATTTGAAGCAGGGCATTCAGGCCATGATCGATAAAGGGACCTTGCAATTTGATCGAACTGCAGTTAAGAAGCCTGTGGAGGCATTATGTGACGAGCAGAATGATATTGCAATGGTGACGATCCCAAGGAAGACTATAACAATAACGACGCCCGTCCAGCGGCCAACGATTACGATTACCAAAGAAGGGTCTGTTCCCTTTGAAAGTACGAAAGTTGTCCCGTGGACATACGATTTAGAAGCGTATTGCAACGGTGAAAGGATTATGGTGAATAGCCAGCCAGCTGGGGCTGTTGATAATGTCGTTGGAACGGGGGGCATGACGCGTAGCGGAAGGATCTTTACCTCACCTGAAATAGAAGCAAAGAGGTTGGCCAAAGGTAAAGCCAAAGTAAATGAAAGCGGGCCTACTCAGTCGAAAGAAAAGGATACGTCACTCAAGGACGTGGAGGAGTTCATGAGACTGATTCGTAAAAGCGACTACAAAATTGTTGAACACCTACAGCAGACGCCGTCGAAGATTTCTATCTTCTCGTTGTTGTTATGTTCCGAGGCGCACCGGAACGCCCTGCTAAAGATCTTGGATACGTCATTTGTACTGCAAGAAGTTTCTGTAAATCAGTTAGAGGGGATAATGGCACATGTCAGTGCTGGACATAGCCTGGGTTTCACAGATTTTGACCTAACACCTAAGGGTCGAGAGCACAACATGGCTTTGCACATATCGGTGGAATGTCGGGGCACCATAATGTCGCGTGTATTAGTGGATACTGGATCGTCGTTGAACATATTGCCAAAGAAATCCATGATGAAATTGGACATACGGGGAATTATTTGCACGCCCAACGATTTGGTTGTGAAGGCGTTTGACGGGACGAAAAGATCAGTGTTTGGGTCAATAACATTACCGCTTCAGGTGGGGCCGGGAATTTTTGATACCGAATCCTACATCATGGATATCCATCCAGCTTATAGCTGCCTTCTTGGGCGCCCATGGATCCACGCTGCAGGGGCTGTAACGTCCACATTGCATCAGAAGTTGAAGTACATGGTGGGTGATAGTGTTGTTACCGTTTGCGGAGAGGAGGATATTTTGGTCAGTCACCTGTCATCGTTCAGGTATGTGGAGGTCGACGGAGAAATACACGAGACACCTTTGTCGCTACAGCAAAAATCGGCGCCGGCTTGACAGAAGAGTCGCCACCGTGCGTTATTTATCCCAACGGAGGGAAAGGAAACGCTCGAAGTAAACCTCGCAAAAAAACGGGAAAGGTATGGTCATCGCAACCAAAACCTGGATTCGGGAGTCGGTTACGCAAGGGGAAGGTATTAGCACCCCTCACGTTCGTCGTACTCGACGGGATCCACGCTTGCTTGGTTTGTCTAAAGGATGCAAAAACAATCTAACTACGGCTGCTAAATCTAAACGGAAGGAAGCTGTCTCGCTAGAGCGTCGCGCTCCATGCCTACGTATTCTCAAGAGAGAAAGTCAGAGTCAACGTAGTTCGGGACTACGGGGAATTGGCTCGCCAAGACTTCGCGTCTTGTGCCTACGTACTTCCACACAACATGGAAGATCAGAGTTTACGTAGTTCAGGCTAACTACGGCTAGGCTGGGTGTTCTCACACAGGAGTGAGAGGTTAAGCTGGTTTTAAAGGTACGGGAACCTATGGGAATTAAAGCTACGGTCTGGTCTCAAATGCACTCGGGCAAGAGAAAAGGATAACAATCAGTCGTCAGCGGGAAAGTCTCGATCGCACAGCAGCGAGAGAACAAAAGGTTAGTTGTTAGTGTGCTCGCTAGGATATCGCATCCTATGCCTACATATTCTCGTCTGGTACGAGAAATCAGAGCAGTTGTAGTTCGGCTACTTTCGGGACCACAGCTCAAATCTCGTTTTATTAACATTCTGAAAAATGGTTACAATGATTGAGAACTGAAAAATAAACTCCTAAAAACTATCCTATCCATCTATCATGGAAAAAATCAAATGAAAAAGAAATGAAAAGAGTCCCCTAACAAGTGGACTTCTAATTCTACCTCTAAAAGGTGTAAAATAAACTCTATGAAAAAATATACCCTAAAAGAAAAATATATCCTAAAAAGAAATGCTATTATATTTCCACTATTATATTATTCTCATTATTTTTTATATTTTTTCATTATTTCTATCTCTAAAAAGTTTAAGAAAATATCTAAAATATCATATGAAACTAATACAAAAAGAAATTAAACTCTAAAAAAAAATGAAAATGAAGTTCTGCCAAGGGGGTGTTTTGGTTCAGCAGGGGTATGCAGCCAGCAATTGCATTGGGCCCAGCCCATATCCAAAAGAGAAAAGGTAGACGGAGGGTGCCACGAAGGATGGGGGTGTGACTCCAAAAATGCAATTGGGCCCAAACAAGCCCAGCAAGCCCGAGGAGTCCACGAGTGACCTCTCCTCTCCCTCACTCACTCTTTCATTTCTCCTCTGAAAACCCTAGGTTCTATCTCACTCAGCGTCCGCCGCCGCCAACGAACTCTCCTCTTACGATTCACCTCTTCTTCTCCTCAAATTTTACACAAAAAACCTTCATCCCTCTCTGTTCAATCTTGTTTCCCTCAATCATCATCTAAACAATACAACAACGGCGAAAATTAGACGAAGATGGAGACTTGGCACCTGAGTGATTCAACTCTGAAGGTAGAAAACTTGATATATGGTATGGAGTTGAATGTAGATCTTGAGTTGGGTTGTTCGAAGGTTGGATGAATGATGAAGACCCTGTATGGAAAAAGCGAGTCCGTGAATGTTTGAATGAAGATCGCATGATTTGCATCGAAGATCTGGAAACATGCGCGAAAACGGATGGATCTGGATGAATATTGAGGGAATTCTGGAAACTGGATGAAGGTTCTTGAATCTGGAGATTCTTGAGGATGAAGGTGGTTGATGGATCTGGAGTTTCAGATGCACGACTTGAAGATCTTTACGGAGAGGATGAAGATCTTTGAGGATCATCGAAGAAATCTAGAAAAAACAGTTACCATATTGATGACGAATCCGAAAAAATTGGATGAAGATCGGATGAATTGTTTGCAGTTGGTTGAAGATTCTGGAAACGGTTATGAACATGGATGAGGATCTTGTGGATTTCTAGAAAATCTAATGAAGGTTTGAATGTTCATAGATGTACTTGGTATGAAGATCTGGAAAATGTGATGAACATCAAGAATAATGACGAACTCGTATGAGTTTCCCGGTGAGGTGATGAAGTTTCCGGCGTTGTTTGGATTAGTTTAATTTTTCCGGTGAGAAGTTGATGAAGATGCGAACGGAGAAGATGAAGAAACGGTGGTTCTGGGTTTTTTGAGTTTTCTGGCGAAGTTTACGGCAGTCGGAGACGGTTACTGGTTAGTTACGGTGGCCGGAAACTGGAAGTTGCGGTGGCCGGTGGTCGATGCATGCCGGCCGGTGGGAGTTATCGGCGAAGGTCAGGTGATGACAAGTGGCAGCGGAAGAAGTTGCATGCTGGCCACGTGTGGTGTTGGCGTGGCAGAGTGTGGGTGATAGAGGAGGTGAGGCTTGCATGAGCGCCAAGTGGCACTCATGCGGAGAAGAAGAAAATGAAGTGGCCTTTTTTCCTGAGCACGCGTGGCCTCCTTAAATAGGGACACATGGCTGAAGCTGGACTTGAACTCTGGGCCTCCAATAGATTGGGCCCACGAAAATGGCATTAAGGGTCTGGAAAATGGGCTGAATGAAATTAAAATGGACTAGTTAACATGGTTAATGTGGATTAGTAAAACAAATGGATTTATTAATGGACATGTAATGAATTAACGAAACAAAATGAGACTTAACAGACTAATGGAAATGATATGGATTAAAAAAATGATTAATATGGATTAATGGATGATTAACAATTAATCAAATCAAAACAATCAATTAATATCCTAAACTATATCTAATATCTATATTAATCTAAAATCCTATTAAACAAATAAAAAGAAATCTATTAATTCTATAAAACAAAATCTATTATTAATAAAAGAAAAATCTATATTCTTTCTATATTAAAAACCTATTAAAACACTCTATGAAAATTCTATTAATATTCTATATTATTCTAATAAAATCTATATTATTTATTTAAAAGAAATTCTATTATTCTATTAAAACTTATAAAAAAAACTATTAAAACCTATTAAAAACTCTATAAAATTCTAAAAATGATTTAAAGCTATTAAAAAAATCTATTTAAATTCTAGAAAATGCTAATAATATCTAATAAAATCCTAATAATTTCAGAGGGAACAAAAATAGCACAGAACGACAGATAGGACTGCGAGAGCGTACCGGAATAACCGGTAAAAATAAACGGACACCGAAATATCCCCAAAAACGACAGCGCGAGCTGAAAACACCGGGAAGAGCACGACTTCCCAAAAAAAATGACTCCACCTATCTGAACTGGTTAAAAAACACCTGAAACACGAGAGGAGGGCTGTGATCCCGATAAAATCAAAACAACTGAAAAAAATGCACTGTATGCGATATGCGGATGCGAATGCGGTCATGCGTCGAAACATCGAGCCAGATACGGGACCCGGTTGGTCAAATTTTAGGGTGCAACAGCTGCCCCTATTCAAGCGTCTTGGACCTGAATGGTTAAAGAGCGCTCAACCTTCAAACATTCAAAGGTAGATGACGGTTGAATACCAATGAAACCCTGAAATTTGTCAACCGTGGGAATATACTGCAAAACTGCTTGAGGAATAGCCTCCAATGAACTGAAGTTTGGTTGTCACGGCAACAACTGGTCAATTATCTGATAAAAATTTCTCTCCTTTTCAACATCAATCACCTGTGTGACGCCACAAGTATTGAAATAATGCTTTAGACAGCAAACACCTTGATTCCCATCTTACTTGTGGGATCAAATCCTGTCATCTCACAGTTCACGGCGAACTTGAGGACAATTCTCCTGGGGAACTTCTGAATCGACTGCTCGGCACCCATTCTGTCAACAGGAGGCAGCTTCAGAAATCTGATATATGTCAATCTTTTTTTTCCAGTGCCGACGTAACAACCAAATGTGAAGAATCACTCCGCTAGGGGAGAAGAGAAGCTAAACCAAACAACTCTGCAAGGGTACATACTCGAAAGCCATGAGGTAACCAACCTGGTCCATGTTTCGAAATGCGTATGTTTGAGAATGATGCAATGTCCCATACGGCATGGAAATGCTATGCGTTCGTTTGAAAACGCAAGGCCCAGACGGCATGGAAATGCTATATGTTTGTATAAATGCTATGACGATATATGCAAATGTAAATGCAGGCTCGAGCTGCCAGAGAACACCAGGTCTACAACCACTTGGCAAAATAAATGCCAAAGGCAACGTCAACTCCAACTGAGGGTAACCTGATATCACAAAATCATCTCAGCAACATAAATGCTGGAAAAGGGAAACCAAATCCGCTGGGGATAACCATCCTGCTGGAGAAATGGAAAGGCAACCCTGCTTGGGGAGAAAGAAACAACAAACCTGCTTGGGGATGCTCTCTTCAGACCATTGGTAACTGATTGTGCTCTGCGGGGATTGACCAAATCGGGGTTGACTGCGCGCAGCACGCTGCTGGAAATGCCCCTACTATCAAGGATATCAATCTTAATCTGCTGAGGATACTCCTGATCCTACTCTGATGCGGGGTAAAAATACAATCTCAATTCTTCCGATAATACACAACTTTCATCTGCCGAAGAGTAGCAATTCTGATTTAACAACATCCACAAGGAATTCAAACATTAGTCGGAGCACTAGTATCCGTCGAGCTTCGTATCGGGGAACATGACAACATGCGAGTCATTGGGAATTACTGTGTCAGATACTTTTAGGTTTTTGTTTTTCTGGTTTAGGATAAACATGGATTATGTACAAAACGGAGGATATGGAAAATACTAAACGAGAACTAGCATTCAAGGATAGACTACCAGACGAGAACTGATAGGAAAATAGGTTAGGAAAAGAATTGATTTAGTTTGGACATCAGACGGGCTGACTGGATAATAGACTGAGGCATAGACAACCAGACGAGAACTGGTTGAAAGCTGACGCACACCAGACGAGAACTGGTATAGCACATAGGTTAAAACACACGATGACCAGACGAGAACTGATTACGCGATGACATGTACCAGACGAGAACTGATACAACACTTGAAGAAGCGGTGACCAGGAGAGAACTGGTTACAATAAACTACACCAGACGGGAACGGATGCTTACAATAAACTACACCAGACGGGAACTGATGCTTACAATAAACTACACCAGACGGGAACTGATGTTTACGGAAGGGTGGGCCAGACGAGAACTGGTTACCGGTTTGCCAGGCGAGAACTGGACTTTGGAAATGACTGGTTACTGACACGTAACAGGTTTAAACTGTAGGATAACGATCCAACGACAGCAAGGCCTTTTTCGGAATGTTAAGGTTTTTGATAAGGGTAATGACACGATTCCCCGATACTCAACTCCGGCTGGGGATAAACAGACTAGTTTGAATGACTTGCCCCAGTCCACTCAACTTGCCCCTATCTAACTTCTGGGAATACTTGCTCTGAACAGCTTGCTACGAGACGACCTCGAGATTACCTGCCCCGGTATATATACGACAACAGACTTCAATCTCCATCAAACAATTGCCAACCCAGTTGGTCTTCACTATCTCTGAAGTGACTTTGCCCCTGAATGAGCGTTCTAGCGACTTAACCCGATCTGATTATCCACCTGAAGTATCTGCTTTCAAATCTACACGTTCTGCATAATTGCCCCTGATTGGCTCTCGAGAAGACTCACTTCTGATCAACTGCTTCTCAAGCATACTGCCCCTGATCAACTGAAGCTTCGGGACTTGTCCTCAGACTAAATGATTCTGAACTTACTGGAAGTCGATGCCCCGGATTCACAGGTCTTCACAACATACACCATTCTGGTTTAGACTACTGAATTATTCAGTCCTGCTTGACGATTCCCTGTTGGAATTTCTTTCATGCCAACTACTAACCTGCAATTAAAACGGTCTATTCACGAATGGTAATTTTAATGCAATGTTTATGCAGATTTTGAAAAAATTTGTGCTGTCACTCATTTACATGTCATGATTGTGAGTGACGAATGAACCAAAGTTCAAACGTAGTGCTTACGTGGTCAGTGAAAAATACAACAAGGATATGACTAGCAAATGATGAAGGAGTCAGGTTACTCAACCTTATCATAATGCGCTTTCAGAATAACCCTACCTCAATTAGGTCTTTTAAGGGTTGTATCGTGGTCGGGTTCACGGTTCGTGAAACAAAGGATATTTGGCTCAAATTTTGATTTGTACCCACCCCTTCTACGTGATGATCTCCGATCCTAAGGTTCAGTTAACCTGGCACAAGCGCTCGCCTCTTCGAGAGGTATGTTGAATGGTAAGAACCATAACTAAGGAATCCACAAGGCTTTTCCGGAGTGATAGTTACTCCTTTTCGTTTTCGGTGTCTGTATACACGACTTCGTCTTCCACTAGGGATCTATTTTTTTATCCCTTCTTTTTCATTCTTTTTTATTCTCTAATTTTTGCCTGGACTGACTCCTTTTGAGTTCTTTTTGATTTTTTTTTTTTGATTTTTGAAGTCCAGCGGGATGCCCTGATTTTTACCTAAGTATTAGCTTTCCAGCTTTTTCTTTCTTTTTACTTAGCGGGCTTTCTTTTTCTTTCTTTTGGAACAAAGTCGTGTGACACTGGTTGTCTTGATTGCTCCGAAAGGATTGTAACTGTCTCACTCCTGATTGGTGAGGTTTAACCACTGTGGTTGACGAGGTACGACCTCTTGAGAGGCATAAACTGTAATTGGTCCCCGAAAGACAACACTCCTCTGTAAGACTTGAATGCTCGGTCAAGCTAACTGACAACTACCCTGCCCCGGGTTAAGATGTGAGGGTTAAAAAAAGTCCGAAAAAACTTCTACTTCCTGGCTCGAAGTGGTTAACAAGGGACTAACTCCTTATATCTCCAGTGTTTGGGGGATTTGAAACAATGCCTTGTACGTCATCGGCAAAGTTTTATCTGAAAGCATACGATCATTGGTTATGAGTTTATTTCGTCATCCTCCCTCCCATCTTTGCTAATCACGGTAATAAAGTGGAGTGATTAAAATGCAAGTGTCAGCGCAATGCAGTAAATGAGCGACAGCGACATGATTAATTCAGAAAAATGCATAGTTACTTTATTATTATTACCATTCGAAACAAGCAATGTTTAAAAACAAGTAGTAACTAACAGAAAAGAAACTACAAATGCAAATGATATAAAGTCTGAGGACTGCCAATGCTGAGGGCGCCTGCCTGTCTGGACCACTGGCTTTTGCTGGGGAATACTTTCCGAGTCTACGAGCTTAGACAGCTGAGCGGTTGGTATGAACAAACAGAAATCCTTCTCGAAAGGAAATGCAATCCTGGTCGATCAACTGATGTACCTTCGCCTGAAACGCTTTACAATCTTCAGTTGAATGCCCCGGTGATCCGCCATGATAACCACACTGAACTTGGGGATTATACCCAGGAGGGTAAGGTTCTGGCATAGGCTTGAGAGCTTTCGGCTCCACCAAAGCGTTATGACAAAAGAGTCGCCATCGTGCGTTATTTATCCCAACGGAGGGAAAGGAAACGCTCGAAGTAAACCTCGCGAAAAAATGGGAAAGGTATGGTCATCGCAACCAAAACCTGGGTTCGGGAGTCGGTTATGCAAGGGGAAGGTATTAGCACCCCTCACATCCGTCGTACTCGACGGGATCCACGCTTGTTTTAGGGTGTGGATTGTTATTCTATCTATTCTACAGGTCAGGGGTTAAAAGAAAAGAAAATGACTCGGCAAAGTATCGCACTTTATGCCTACGTATTCCCGTCTGGAACGAGAAATCAGAGTCAACGTAGTTCGCCTACCTACAGGAAAGGAGGGGAAGGTTGCTCGCTAGGATATCGCATCCTATGCCTACGTACTTTCATACAGCATGAAAGATCAGAGCAAACGTAGTTCGGGCCACGTAAGACACAAATCTGTCTTGATTGTTTTTATTCCTTCTGAAAAAGGGTTTTCTGTTTACTGGTCCAAGCGGACAAAAATGACGTTTTGATGAGTTCACATTCTCTTACGGAAGAAGTGTCTTTTATTGTGTTTGAAATCTTATTGTGTTTTTCTGTTTGATTTGAGGAAGAAAGAGACAGAACTCTAACCTACGGGTGCGAAGGGAATCTAACCTAATGTCTATCATGCTCCTCTCTTGCGCAGAGAGAAACAGAGATCCTAAGGGAATAGACGGAAACAGAAACAATAGCAATATATACAGTAAAGCGGTAAAATGCATGGATGCAGCAATACAAGCGAGGCAAGGGAGTCCCACTCAACCTCGAACCTAGAAAACAATAGGCAAAAGTGAACGGGATTCACTTTTAACCCAACAAGTTAAACATCAAACAATACAGTCAGGGAAAACCAATCAATACATCAGAAATTAAACAGCTCAAAATAAACAGCCACAACAGCTCTGCATCACATCTGACTTCAAGTCCTCATCAATCAGCTATAAGCTTCAGCAAGCATCAATCTCCATCTCCACAGCCTTCAAGCAAGGTCTTTGTCATCAATCTTCAGTCTACATTGGCTTTTCTTCAAATCTCAATCTCCAAGCTGAGGAATCAATCACAAGAGTGAATCGGGTGTTAGGCAATTAGTTGACCACCAAGGGTGGCAAACAGACTGCTAACAACACATAGGACATTTTCTCTCAAGAGTTCTATCCCTTAGACAGTAGCACCAAGCCTTCCAAAGGAAGGGGGTGAATGTCTTAGAGAGACTCTGCATCACAGAGAGGAATGGAGGCAGACAGGGCCTTCCATGTTTAGGAAACAAGCTTTCTACTCTAGGGCTCTGACTAGCTCCTAAACCCTACAATCCTCAACAGCTGCCAGCACAGAATCTCCTCATCAACTCTGGAAGTTGGTCTTCAATCTCTGATCTTCAAATGGGCTTCATCATCTCAGGTTTTCAGCTCCCCAAATCCCAAACAAACCCAATACCCCACACACAGACAAAACAATAACCCTAAAGAGGGCACACCACACAGTCAATCCAATATAAGCAATATACTAATAGCAGTAGGGGAATCCTAATGTTTTCTAAGGGATCTATCCTATACCCATAACCCCTATAGTCCCATACCCCAAAAATCAGATGAAAATTCCTAAAAGAATCTAATCTATTTCACTTATGTTATCACCTAAACCCTAATTTTGGTCATGGTATTCACACCTAAACAAATCTCCTAAAATTAATTTCTAAAATTGTGAACTAAATTGCATACACAAGATAAAAGTCTAAACTTACCAACCTAAAAAGAATGGATTAAAAGTAGTAAAGCATCTATTCAAACTAAAATTAACAAAATCATGCATCAAATTAAACTACTTAAAATGCTATTTAAAAGAAAAATACATGAAAAATATTAAAATAAAATAAAATGCCATTTTTATTATTTAATATTTTTCTAGACAGGATTATAAACCTAGAGAAAAAAGAACCAATTAAAACTAAGCTATTTTCATTTTTTTATGATTTTTTTAAGGTGTTAAAAATATGAAAGAAAAATAAAATTCAAAAAGAAATTAAAATGGGGAGGGGGTGCTATAAGCATACACGCCTAGTTCAGATTCAAGTGGGCCAGAAAAATGGGGGCGCGAATAATAATTGCATTAGGCCTAGCGCGCATCAGAAAAAAAAGAATTAAAATCAAAGGAAAATAATTGGATCCATGGTGCAAATAACAATGGTTTACAGTTCATTTTCCAACTGGGCTTCGCTGGGGGGTGGGAATATAAATCTGAGTCCAAGGCCCATAGCTGCGTTTAAGTGAAACGCATCATTTCACATTGGTCTTTTCCCTCCGTATTTTTCTTCAAATCTGGACCATTGGATGGGTGGAAAATGTCAAATATTTGGCGCGATCGAACGGCCCTTGGATCGTCTTCTTCAATCAACCCTAGGGTTTGCAGAATAAACCCTGCACACGAGCTCGACTCAGCCAGCTTCCAGCCATCATATCTCCCTCGTCTCTCTATGAAAGGCCACGATATAAACACCAAAATTAACCCAAAGTTCACGTAGATGACAACTGCACCATTAGTTTTTGCTGAAGCTTAATCAAATGCCAGACCCGATGGTATACAACCTTCATGGACACTCAAAATTCACCCTCACCAAACTTCAAACTCTTGCTAACAGAACCAACTCTACACTTCCAAGATCACTCTAAACTAATCCATACTAATTATTGCATTCTATCCATCAAGTTCTAGATCAAAACCTTTTTGGTGCATGCATGAAAATCTTCACCAATCAATGCCAAAATTTCCAGGATTCATCCTCTAACTACCTAGGTCTCTAATATACTAACAATCCTATGCCATGATCACTATTCTAGCCAATTCGAAGGAAAACGTACCTGGTGCAAATTCTTGAAAACAGATGTAGACTTCTTGAATCAGCAGCCACCAATGCTCTGATCTTGATCAACACTCTTGATCCTTGCTACTGTATGCAATAACCTTTGATCCAACGCTCTGAATATGATACTTGAACTCCTTTTACACTTTTTATGGTGAAAATTACAGCACACGAAAATGAACTCAACTCAGCCAGATCTTGATGAATTTTGGTTCTATGATGATTGTAGAGTAGATTAGGATCAAAAAATTGGTGGATTGATGCAATTTTGTGAGAGATTGAAAGCAATTTGCAAAATTGGAAAGATGGAAGGAAACTATGTATTCTTGCCAAATGAATCACCAACCACATTTTGGAGCCACTCTTGTGTTTATATAGATGATGATGGCCAGATCTAGAAGGTTGTAGAATGATCTTAGATGATTTTAGAAAGTGGTGGAAAGTTATGGAAGTTCTCCCTTAATGATACTTTGAACCATCTCATATCATGCTTGCATCCTTTGTATATTTGTGTCAAAATCTCCTCTCATGAGTTATTGATACGGTATGTATGAAAAACCCAATCTCCTTGCCTTGAAATTTCACTTATGCCAAGTTTTCTCTACTTGCCTTATTATGCAAGCAACAAAAATACAAAGTAAGTCCAATTTTTTACTCCTAACTCAAAAAAGTGGCTGAACCAATGTCTCTAAAATGATGTTTGGAATCAATTTGGTATATTGGATGACCCATTTTGGATTTGTAGATCTCTCAAACCAATTTTTCATTTCAACTTTTTCAACTTATATGCCTTTTTTAGGTCATTTTCCACCAACTTTGGTCAAGTATTGCTCCATGCATTTCCAAACTTTCATGACTTCTTTTCTAGACTTAAAATGGCATTTTGAGCAACTTTGATGTTGTGAAGTTTTTCATTTGAAGCTTCCTTGTATGAGTTTTAGGCATAGGCTAAGAATGACCTGTAATCACCAGATGACCAAAATACCCTTTGCTTGCCAAGACCATAAGTAGAGTTCCCCAAATCATATGAAGTCATACCATACCATTATAGAAATCTAAGACAATAAGGAACAACTCTTATGTTGGCCAAGAATCCATTTGAAATATCCTTGAAGGTCAAAAGTTGCTTGGAAGACAGACAACTTTCACAGACAAATTTTCAGATACCTCAGATGACCTGTAACTTGCAAGGACCATAACTTGAGTTCTATAAATCTCCTTAATGTCTTCCACCACTCAAATTAAATTTCTTGAGATCCTACACAAGTTTCATGTTGTCCAAGGATCCATTTGGAGCTTGCATTTTGACTTATCTTGCTTGGAAATCTGACCTAAACTAGGGGATTTTACACAGAAACCCTAATTTAGGAACTCCTCTTCTCCCTGATTCCTCTTGATTTTTTCTTAACACACCATCATATCCATATCCATATACCAAATGATGAACCCCACATCTCTCCAATAGCCCTTAATGCCCTTCAATCAGTCATTTGACCTAGAGTTGACCTAGAGTTGACCCCAGATGAAACCCTAGTTGATTGTCTTCAACTGCAATTCTTGTGATCACACCAATGACTTGTCTCCTTCTTCAAATGACTTTCTAATTCTCCCATGATGTCTAGATACTCTTCATGCTCAATCCACATCTCACAATTTCTTTGATGATCCTCAGACACCCTCAGGATAGGAGATAGATTGCTTGCTTGATCCCTTGACTTCTCAGCTTTCAAATTCTTTCTGATGACTTGAATGAGATTGAATTAGGCTAATAACCTCTTGATAGGCTCATAGAGATGAGAATAATGCTTGGTCCCCTGCTGGATGATCTGCTATGCTATGTTATGCATGTGATTAAACTATGTACATGACTCTATATGCAAATGCTAATGATATTGAAACATAAACCACAGGTGAATAAGGTTGGGCAAATTTTAGGGTGCAACAGCTGCCCCTATTCAAGCGACTTGGACCCGATTGGGTGAAGAGCGAACGGCCTTCAAACATTCGAGGTACGAGACGGTTGAATACTAAGAACCCGGAAATTTGCCAACCGCAGAAATAAACTGCACCACTGCTTGGGGATTATTTTCATCAGCCTGAAAAGCTTCTATCATTGCAAGAATAAAACTTTGTCCACGTTAGGACGCCTGTGTCGTCAACACAAAGAACTCTCAACTAAACTCGTCCACGTTAGGAAAAATCTCGACAACTTCACTGGGGATGGCTCGTCTGCCTCTCATCAGAAATAAATCGTCCACGTTAGGACTAAACTCTTCCACGTTAGGAATAACACCGTCCACGTAAGGAATCATCTCTTCTGCATCTGTCCACGTCAGGACTAAACTCTTCCACGTCAGGAATAAAATCTTTCCACGTTAGGAGTACCTCGTCTTTTCCACGTAAGGAATCACCTCTTTCCACGTAAGGAAACCAACTTCTCTTCTAAATCTGTCCACGTCAGGACTAAACTTTCCACGTAAGGAATACATCGTTCTTCCAGGTAAGGAATCAATCTTTCCACGTCAGGAATGCTATCTTTCCACGTAAGGAATCGCATTTTGATTCGTCCACATAAGGACTCCAACTTGTTCCACGTAAGGAATCACATCTTTCCACGTTAGGAAACCAACTTTCTTTTCTGAACTTGTCCACGTCAGGACTAAACCCTTCCACGTAAGGAATATATCGTTCTTCCACGTAAGGAATCCAATCTCGATCTGTCCACGTAAGGACTCAATCTTTCCACGTAAGGAATACATCTCCGTTCCAAGTTAGGAAACCACTTTCGTTCCGCACAAGGAATCACAATCTTATCTTGATTTGTCCACGTAAGGACTCCAATCTTTCCACGTAAGGAATACAATCTTTCTGATTTGTCCATGTAAGGACTCCCATTTTTCCACGTAAGGAACACCTCTTTCCACGTAAGGAACTAAAACTTCTCTTTCCACGTAAGGAATAAACTTCTTTCCACGTAAGGAACTCCTCTCTATATTCGTCCACGTTAGGACTACAGCGTCCACGTTAGGACCCACTTTTCCCCGTCAGGAATAACTCTCTTCTTGATTTGTCCACGTAAGGACTACATCATTCCATGTAAGGAAACGCTTTTCGTCTTGATTTGTCCATGTCAGGACCCACCTCTTGACTTGCTGAGGAAATAAAACTTGTCCACGTCAGGACTCATGCACCTTTGACCCACTGGGGGAAGTGAGACTTGTCCACGTCAGGACTCACATCTCACCCTGCTGAAGTAATAGAACCTGTCCACGTCAGGACTTGCGCGTCTTCGACTTGCTGGGGAAATAAAACTCGTCCGCGTCAGGACACACCCTTTGCCAACAACACGAAGAAGGATAAATTTGTCCGCGTCAGGACTCTCGTATCTTGTCATCACAAAGAACTACAAACTTGTCCACGTCAGGACGCACATTTCACCATTACGAATAAAGCTATCTGCTGGAAATAAATGGTCCACGTCAGGACACCAACACGAAGAGTAACCAATTTCGTCCACGTCAGGACTTCACACTCAATCAATACCGAGAACTCGAATCAGTCCACGTCAGGACTAACACATATCGTCACCTGGAAGAAATGTCCACGTCAGGACTCCACATAACAATTCTGAGAAATCAAACCTGTCCATGCCAGGACTAGCACCTCTTATCAACCATGAGGAAAAAAATCTGTCCACGTTAGGACCCGCCTCTTGACTAGCACAAAGGAAACCTGTCAAGAAAATTGTCCACGTCAGGACTCATCCTTCCATTGGTCCCAAACCACAAAACTTCTTAGCACTGACGTGACAGCGATTTTGAAGCGGACTCTACTGGGGATATTTGGAAATCAAACTACCGGACGCCTGTCCTGATAACCGGCGGCAATTTCTGAAATTCCGATTCTTGAAACCCTTTGACGACAAATAACTCTGCTTGGGAGTGAAGAGAAATTTTGCCTACTAGCTCTGGCGGGGAAAACACGAGAAATTCACAAATAACTTTGTTCGGAGACAAAGAAAATTTCCTCATAATAACTCTGTGGGGAATAGTGCCAAAGCTGACACTTTCGCTGAATGTCTCACGTCGAGATCTTGAATGTTTAGGTAATTCAATTGAGCAGGAGCTCTCTCTACCTGCAAGAGAAACAATACTTGAACGCAAACGGTTAGCCAACCTAGTTTATGTTTCAAAATGCATGTGTTCGACAATGACGCGATGCTCCATTCGACATGGAAATGCTATACATTTTTATTTGGTGGATGCAAATATGACACTATTTGCCGATGCGAATGCAGACTCGAACTGCTGGGGTACAAGAACTGCTCCAGCAAAATAAATGCTGAAGACAATGCTGACTCCGCTGGGGATAGCCAGATGCTGCAGAATTATTCCAGCAAAATAAATGCTGGAAGAGTGAAGTCGACTCAGCTGGGAAATTGGGAACTCAATACCAATCACTTCATTGAAGTAACGCCCTGCTGGAGAATATAACTCTGCTGGAGAATAGCAGATGCGCCTGGTATGATTGAACTACTGCTGGAAAGTGAACGGATATCACACGGTATTTTGACAAAATAAACGCCAGGACGCAACCAACTCTGCCGGGGAGAGTCTTAATCTTCGAGTTCCATTGGGAGGAATGAAAACACTTGTTGAAAAGAGAACTCCACTGGGGATGGGATGATTCTCTTGGGGAAACCAATTGACTCCGCTAGGGGAGAGTAAATGACCCTGCGGGGAAAGGTAAACTGCCTGAATACAGCTCACCAATATTAATCTCCTGCAGCTAAACCACTCTGCTTGAGATGCACTGTCTGAATACAGCCTTACAACCTTGGAATCTCCAAACTCTGCTAAAGATAAACGACTTTGCTGGAGAATATCCTTTGGATAAGCTACGACTAGCTGGGGAGTTCGATCCTTCTTCAGTAAGGAACATTGTCATCTCAGAAGCGTGACCTGCGTGGGGATCGAGTCTTTCGTTACAAGCTTCTGGTCCATACTGCAATCTTTTGATCGTCCACTTCATACGGCTACGAACCCTGCAACATCACAAACAAGACAAGACAAGTCTACGCAACCCAATCTATTCAGGTTAGCGTTAGTGACATTATTTTCAGTTAATTCAAAGTTTTAGCAATTATTGGCAAGGGCCAGAGACGTTATGTACTTGCTAGTTTCATTAAACCTAGGCTTTTATCATGCACAAAACAGTAAAGAACCAGCATCAAATACTGAATAACATGTTTTATTGATTGGGCCCCTAAATGGGCGGAGTTTTGTACACGGGATGTAACTCCTGAAAAGAGGAAGCTACGCACAACAAATATACAAGTATGCACAAGAAGCATAAATATAATGACAAATTAAATTTGTACACATGTCGGCAACGGGCTGTAGACGAACATCACGAACTGATCCTCCTATGACTCGCCCGACTCTAATGCTTTCCCGGTATCCACACTTCCGAAGAGATTGTATCTGATAATCGACCCCTCAGGTATATTCTCCCGCACTGATGCTCACTGCAATATCAAATTTGGACCGCAGTCATTTGCTTTTCAAATCCCTAACTTTTGCGTGAACCGCCCTTTACGGGTTTTCAGTTCACCGGGATACCCTTTTTTGCCGAAGCCGCCCAGTGTAGGTTTTCAACTTCGCGGGTGTACATTTTTCATTTTATCCCTAATTTTTGCCCAAACCTTTCATTCTGTTTTTGGTTCGCCAGGATGCCCCATTTTTGCCTGGACTCTCTTTTTTCCGTCCAGCGGGTCAATTTTTAAGCAAAGTATTTTTTAACTGCGTCCGAATTCACAGGCGACGTAAAGTCTTCCCCGTCCATGGTGGACAACAATAATGCTCCTCTTGAAAAGACTTTTCTGACGACATATGGCCCTTCGTAGTTGGGGGTCCACTTGCCCCTGTGATCTGCCTGCGGCGGGAGAATCCTTTTCAGCACAAGGTCGCCCGTCTGAAAGCTCCGCGGATGTATCTTCTTATCATATGCTTTCTTCATTCGGCTCTGGTACAAACGACCGTATGCTAGAGAAGCTAGCCTCTTCTCATCCATTAAACTCAGTTGGTTCATCCTATTTTTCACCCATTCTGCCTCATCTAGTTGGACGTCTCGTAGTACTCTCAGGGAAGGAATCTCAACTTCTAGTGGTAGCACTGCTTCCATTCCGTATACCAACGAGAACGGGGTTGCCCCGGTTGATGTGCGTACCGTCGTACGATAACCGTGCAAAGCAAAAGGTAGCATCTCATGCCAATCCTTATAGGTCACCACCATCTTTTGAACGATCTTCTTGATATTCTTATTGGCCGCTTCAACAGCGCCATTCATCTTGGGTCGGTAAGGGGAGGAGTTGTGATGTTCGATCTTGAAATTCTGACAGAGCTCCTTCATCATTTTGTTATTCAGGTTTGAACCGTTTTCAGTGATTATCCGCTCGGGAATCCCATACCTGCAAATGATATCTCTCTTGATGAACCTGGCCACCACTTTCTTAGTTACATTTGCGTAAGACGCCGCTTCCACCCACTTGGTGAAATAATCGATTGCTACTAGAATGAACCGGTGCCCATTAGAAGTTGTCGGCTCGATCTTTCCAATCATATCGATTCCTCACATCGAGAATGGCCATGGAGATGACATCACATTCAGAGGACTCGGAGGTACATGGATCTTATCAGCATAGATTTGGCACTTGTGGCACTTTCTCGCAAACTTGAAACAATCAGTTTCCATAGTCAGCCAAAAATAACCTGCCCGCAGCAGCTTTCTCGTCATAGCATGCCCACCAGCATGCGTGCCAAAGGTACCTTCATGTATCTCCTCCATGAGCAACTTTGCCTCTTTTTCATCCACACAACGCAGCAGCACCAAGTCGTGATTTCTTCTGTATAAGACACCATCCGGATTCAGATAGAAATTACCCGTTAATCTCCTGAGAGTCTTCTGATCTTGACTGGATGCCCCAGCTGGATACTCTTTATTCTTCAGGAAGTTAAGGATATCGACATACCACGGTTTATCGTCAGATGCCTCGTCAATAGCAAATACGAAGGCCGGTCTGTCAAGCCGAGAGATAATGATCCGGGGAGCCTCGTTCCAGAAGTTGACTTTGTACATGGAAGACAAAATGGCCAGGGTGTCAGCCATCTGATTTTCTGCCCGCGGTACATGATGCAATTCAACCTTGTCGAAGAAAGGCAACAATCTCCTTGCATAATTCATGTAATGTATCAAATTGGGTTGACGTGTCTCCCATTCCCCTTTGATCTGATTCACCACCAGAGCTGAGTCTCCGTATACGTCCAGATGTTTGATTCGCAAATCAATGGCTTCTTCCAGCCCCATGATACAAGCTTCGTATTCGGCTTCATTATTGGTAACTGCAAAGGTCAATCGGGCAGTAAACGGGATGTGCGACCCGTGTGGAGTAGTGATGATTGCCCCTATTCCGCTACCGTAAGCGTTCACAGCTCCGTCAAATATCATCTTCCATTTGGAACCCAATTCTGTTCCCTCATCTGGCAATGGTTCTTCACAATCTTTCATCTTTAGGTACATGATATCCTCGTCAGGAAAATCAAACCTCATCGATTGGTAATCTTCAACAGGCTGCTCAGCCAAGTACTCAGACAGTACACTCCCCTTTATAGCCTTTTGCGAGACATATTGGATGTCATATTCAGTCAAGACCATCTGCCAACGGGCAATTATCCCTGACAACGCCTGATTTTCGAATACATATTTGATAGGATCCATCTTCGAGATGAGCATGGTTGTATGATTCAGCATGTATTGCCTCAAACGCTTGGCGGCCCAGGCTAGCGCGCAACAAGTTTTCTCCAGCATTGAGTATCTAGATTCACAGTCAGTGAACTTTTTACTCAAGTAGTAGATCGCATGCTCTTTTCTTCCTGTCTCGTCATGTTGACCGAGAACACAACCCATACTCCCCTCAAGAACCGTCAAATACATAATTAAGGGTCTCCCCACCACTGGAGGTATCAAAATAGGAGGCTCCTGCAAATACTGTTTTATTTTATCGAACGCCTTTTGACAATTTTCATTCCACGTTACAGCTTGATCTTTCTTCAAGAGCTTGAACAATGGTTCACACGTGGCAGTTAGGTGAGATATGAACCGGGCGATGTAGTTCAACCTCCCTAAAAACCCGCGCACTTCTTTCTCTGTTTTAGGCGTCGCCATCTCCTGAATTGCTTTTATTTTAGCAGGATCAACCTCTATTCCTCTTTCGCTTACGATAAACCCCAGCAGTTTACCCGATCTCACCCCGAAGGTGCACTTGTTAGGGTTCAGTCTCAGCCTGAACTTCCTAAGCCTTTTAAACAACTTCAGCAGATTTACCAGATGCTCTTCCTCCGTCTGGGATTTGGCAATCATATCGTCAACATAAACTTCGATCTCTTTATGCATCATATCATGAAAAAGAGTCGTCATCGCACGCTGATACGTTGCCCCATCATTCTTCAAACCAAAGGGCATCACTTTGTAACAAAATGTTCCCCAAGGCGTTATGAAAGTAGTCTTCTCCATGTCCTCTGGTGCCATTTTAACCTGATTATAGCCTGAGAAGCCATCCATGAAGGAGAATACGGAGTATTGAGCGGTGTTGTCAACTAACACATCGATATGAGGAAGTGGGAAATCGTCTTTTGGGATCGCTTTATTCAAGTCCCTAAAATCCACACACATTCGAACCTTGTCATCTTTCTTTGGCACTGGTACGATGTTAGCAACCCATGAGGGATATTTTGTCACAGCCAGGAAACCAGCATCCCACTGTTTCTGAACTTCCTCTTTGATCTTCACTGCCATATCTGGTCTAGTTCTGCGAAGCTTTTGTTTGACCGGCGGGCACTCTTCTTTCAACGGCAGACGGTGCACAACCATATCTGTATCGAGACCTGGCATATCTTCATATGACCAAGCGAATACATCACTATACTCTCTGAGCATTTCAACCAGTCTTCGCTTGATATCGCTCTGCAGCGCGGCTCCGATACGAATATTCTTCTCAACCCCTTCCGACCCCAAATTAATGATTTCGATGACCTCTTCGTGAGGCAGAATGACTCTTTCCTCTTGTTTCACCAACCAAGACAGTTCTTCAGGAACGTCACTATCTTCGACAACCTCTTCTTCGGCCTGGAATACCGGGTGTTCAAAGTCGGGACGAGTCATAGGTGGTTCAAGGATGTCATCTGAAAATGTTATCCTGTAAAAAGAATGGTTAAATGCTTCAAAATGCGTATAAAGTGAATAACCACGTTGCCATTTTATTGAAAAATACAAAACAAGAAAAACAGGGATCGCAATATTTGCACATGAAAAACGCCTTTTATTTAATGATAAACACGCAATGTTCATAACAGCACAGCCCTAAGCAAATCATGATGCCCCGAGCAAGACACCAGATTGTTGAACAATTAATAAAACAAAGCATTACTGTTTAAGAGTCACAGGAACAAGCTCCTGAATAGACCAGTTGCACAGTCCCTGTCCTGGCGTGCTTGGCTGAATCCAGGCATCCATATCGCAATCGCTGTCTCCTTCGTCAGACTCTGAAGCAGCGTTGATGGTTTCATGACATACTCCACTGGAAGAGATGGTTATTGGCCCTCTGAAACGGGGTGCCCCCACAACAGGAGTTGATGACGACGGTTGGTACCCCAGTCCAAACCGGTCCATCTTCACAGGAATGTCCAGCACTTTGCCCCAGCCCTTTGTTTCTCCAGCCTCTACCAGAGCTTGAGCTTCTTTATACGACGAGACGGCTATCTCCGACGCTTTGCTCGGCCCGGGACCTTTGTCCTTGATACGCAGCCCTTCGAATGCCTGACAGGGTGTTTCGTGAATCTCTCCATCGACCTCCACATATTTGAATGATGACAGATGGCTGACCAGGATGTCTTCTTCGCCGCATACGGTGACTACGCTGTCTCCCACCATATATTTCAACTTCTGATGCAGGGTAGACGTGACTGCCCCAGCCCCATGAATCCAAGGTCTTCCGAGCAGGCAGCTATATGCAGGCTGGA
This sequence comes from Lathyrus sativus, assembly GCA_963859935.3. Taxonomy (NCBI): domain Eukaryota; kingdom Viridiplantae; phylum Streptophyta; class Magnoliopsida; order Fabales; family Fabaceae; genus Lathyrus; species Lathyrus sativus. Next base: position 386,082,971 of record OZ012736.1, read on the forward strand.
TGTCCATGATATAAAATTCAGTTGCAAACACCTCCGGCCCCACCTGTAGAGGCAATGTTATTGATCCAAAGACTGTTCTCCGCGTCCCATCGAATGCCCTGACTACCAAGTCACTGGGCGTGCACAAGATTCCTCTGACATCTAGCTTCATCATCGCTTTCTTGGGTAGCACATTCAAGGATGATCCGGTGTCGACCAATACATGCGACATGACTGATCCTCTACACTCGACAGATACGTGCAGCGCCATATTATGATCTCTCCCCTTAGGGGTCAAATCGAAGTCGGTAAAGCCCAAGCTGTGGCCTGCATTTACATGTGCCAACACTCCTTCCAGCTGATTCACGGAGACGTCTTGGGGTACGAAGGAAGTATCCAGGACTTTCAACAGTGCATTTTTGTGAGCTTCAGAACATAATAGCAACGACAGGATAGATATCTTTGATGGCGTCTGTTGCAGATGCTCCACAATCTTATAATCACTTTTTCGAATCAAACGCATGAACTCTTCTACATCTTTCGATGCCTCTGCTTTTTCGCTTGCCTACACTGGGACATTCTCAATCATTTTCCCTTTCCCCTTTGCCAGTCGCTCAGCCTCTACTTCAGGCGATATGAAGATCCTACCACTCCTTGTCATACCTCCGGTACCAACAACATTATCTACAGTCTTGGCTGGCTGCTTATTAACATCAATCTTTATTCCGTCGCAATACACTTCCAACCCATAGGACCATGGGACTGCCTTTGTGCTCTCGTACGGGATTGGTCCGGCCTTAGTTATGGTAATTGGTGGTCGCTGGACCGGTGCCGTTATAGTGATTGTCTTTCGAGGAATCGTTACAGTGGCCACATCACTCTGATTATCTGCTACTGCCCCTGCAGGCTCTTCAATTGCTGCTCGGTCAAACTGCAATGTGCCTCCATCAATTAAATTCTGAATACCCTTCTTTAAATCATCACACCCCCCAGCTAGGGTCCAGCATTCTAAGCAATACTCGTCACATCCTGGATAAACACCCCCTTGCAACAATCTGCTTTTTATCTCGCTCAGCGGCGTCTTTAAATCGTCGATATTCATAATTAGATTCAACCCTTCCTCAGTTAGAATGGCGTTTTCCCCATGATTGGGCATGGGCTTCTGCACTATATTCGGACCCGCCGTTCCGAAATTGATGGCCTTACTGTCTAATAAATCCTGCACAACATGCTTAAAAGCATGGCAACCCTCTACATCGTGGCCCGGGGCCCCAGAATGGAACTCACAGTGCCTGCTTGCATCATAGCCATACGGAGGAGCTCCCGTTATCGGTGCCAGAGTTCTCTTCTCTACCAGGTTCAAACCCAACAATGTCTGTAACAAATCAGCATACGTTGAGGGAGGCTTCTCAAATACTCTTCTTGGTTTACCACCCTGGAATCTACGTTGAGCAGGTTGTGCCCCCTGCTGTGGCTGTTGTTGCTGCTGTTGTTGTTGCATTGGCGGTTGCTGAAACGGTTGTTGTTGGAACGGAATAGTAACACTCGCCACTTGCTGCGGCTGATGATACTGATTTCGACCTCTGCCTCGGCCTCTGCCTCGGCCTCCAAACACTGAGCTTGCCTCGCCCTGCCGGCGCCCACCAAAAGCCTTCCTGTTACTGCCAGATGCAGTTGATTCCTCAGCCTGGAACCTGCCTTGTTTAATGTTGTTTTCAATCTTTTCTCTCATCAGAATTAAGTCTGAGAAACTGGCCAAAGATGTATGAAACAACTTGTCATAAAACATGGCTGTGAATGTTCCGATGAACATGTCATTCATTTCCTTGTCTTCTAGAGGAGGACGGACCCTGGCAGCCATGTCGCGCCATCTTTGCGCATACTCTTTAAAGCTCTCACCCTTTTTCTGGGATAGCCCTGTCAATTGGACCCGATTGGGTGCCAAGTCGCTGTTATACTTGTAGTGAGCTACAAATGCCTCTGCCAGTTGCTTCCATGTCTTTATATTAGTTGGCTCCAATCCCATATACCACTCTAGGGAAGGGCCTGACAAACTATCTTGAAAGAAATGCATTAGCATTCTCTCATCAGTTGAATACGCAGACATCTTTCTGTAATAAGCCCGCACGTGCACTTTCGGACAGGTGTCCCCTTTATACTTATCAAACGTGGGAGCTTCGAATTTGATTGGCACCCTCAAGCCAGGTACCAGACCCATTGTTGACATGTCTAAGCCCACAACACTTTGGTTCAGGACCCCCCTCATCTGCTCTTCTAGCATTCTGATCTTCTGGGAGTCATCCATCGGTCCCTCGAAACCTCCACCGGAGAAAGCGTCCTCCTGCTGATCTTCCTGCCACATACCATTCCCAGCTCCATACCCATCGTATCCATTATTGCGGCCAGCTCTGATTTGATTCATCACCGGGCCTCGCCCTCTGTTGCCGTATCCCGGAACAACTCCAGCAGGTCCAAAAGTCATCAACTCAGCGCCGTTTCCATTTCCGAAACCTCCGTAACCCTGATTGGTCACACCAAAACCGTCCTGCCCAAAGCCTTGAGCACTGAAACCATATTTCCCAGCATTATCGAATCCCTGATCATTGAACCCGAATCCAGCATTACCGAAGCCGTTGCCTCCCATATTATCACCCAAGTTGATATCACCAAGCCCAACGTTATGGACAGCAGTCTTGTTCCCAACTCCGACATTACCGTTCCCAGCAGCGGTAGCGTTGTTGACATTAACAGCAGGTATGTTGACTACAGGTGGAGCCACTGGCGTGGGAGTGCCATCCCCATGAACAGTGTCGACTCGCACAGACTAATGATCCTCATTCCCATGACCAGCATTTCTGACCAACAGCGGCTGCACCATAGCTTGCAAATTCTCTTGACCTTTTGCAATAGTCTCCATGGTCTACATGAAGAGTGCTAGCTTCTCGCGCATATCTTGCATCTCGTTCTGCATTTGATCCATGATTCTTCGACAGTTGGTGCGAGTGGAATATCTGTGCGGGCGCTGATCTGCAATCCTGAAAATACCTGAAAAAGGGCAGGAAATAAGATACCACCCAATGATTACCTGTAATGCAATATGAATATGAATGCAATGCAATGTGTGTCTGTGCATTAGGGGAGATCATTCCCCGATTCTAGTGTGAAGGTGCCAGTGCAGTGACAGTGCTAGCAATATAAAGATCGGAGCTGAATCACAGAAAGCCTCATATATTGTAGAGAAAACTAATAAGCCAAGAATACAATGTCACTGAGTACAAAGATAAGGCATACCTCAACCAACAATCCTGGTGATGGTCAACACTATGCAAATAAAGCATACAAGTTAATACATGACATGATCAAGTACTCCCGTAAGCCCGGTACTCTTCTATTAACTTCTTGGTCTCTGGATGACCTGGTCGGGTAAGCAGCCCTTCAACAAGTTGGTTTCTTCGTTTGAGAACACGTTGCACGTCTCCGGCAGTTTCCTCCCATGCCCCTTCTCCGAAGCGATCTTCTAACTTCCGCTTCTGAGACACGGCTTCGCTCCTGCCTTCGATAGCCTTGTTCAACGCCTTCTGGAGACTATACCTGGACATCACATCTTCTTCATACTTATTGATGCTAGCCTTCAACTGCTCTTCGAGGTTGGAAATTTGCTGCTTCAACTTATCTTCCCTCTTCTTATTGTTGGTGAGCGTAGCATTCCAAGTCTTATTGCAAGAAGAGATCTCTCGGTATGCTGCGTCGAGCGCCTTCTTTTTGGATTCCAGCATGTCATGAGAGCTTCTGAACTCTTGCCCCAGACGTTCGCGCTTCTTTTTCTCTTCAGTTAACTCAGCCCCTAGTCTGTTTACTAGTTCGATCTGCTGTTGGAAAGCATGCACGGCCTTGTTTTTCTCGCTGCGTATCTGAGCTAGCTCTTGCTCTAACCCTTCATTGATCTTCATCAAGGCTTCTTTTTCTTTCACAACTTGCTCATAGGCCTCCCTAGAAACAGTAGTTGGCTCTGCTACCAGAATAGGAACAAGGACTGGTACGTTTGGAAATGGCATCCGCAACTGACTTGCTCTCTCCTGGATTCAAACTCTGTATGGTGCATAAGCCTGACAGTCATTTTTCCCTAGCAACGGCTTCCCTCTTCGGTTAATACGCGTCCAGGCATGCTGCAGCTTAGCTAATAACTCTCCCTTCAAATCACCGGTGAAGTACAGAGATTCCTGTACTTCTTCCTCCTTTGGTGGGTTCTTCAGCGCATATCCGAACTGACGGACAAACAGAGATGGGTTGTAGTTGATACACCCCTTTCTTCCTATCAACGGAACATTAGGGTACCCAGAACAACTGAATGTAAGCTCAGACCCCAACAGGTCTCGATCAAACCACTCAATGTCTTCCGAAGTTAGCCTCATCATACGCTCTGGCCAGTCAGATGTGGTTGCACTATCCACGAAAGGTCCCTTCAGGGGAAGATAGCTCTTAAACCACATGTACAGCAAAGGTACGCAACAAGAGACATTCTTGCCCCTCCTGTTCTCATTCCTGTAGTGCATCGAATGATAGAAGTCTCCGATCAGTGTTGGCACCGGGTTACCAGCAGCAAATAGATGAAATGCATCCATGTCCACGAAGTTTGGGAAGTTGGGAAACAGCACTATCCCATAAATGCATAGGGCCAAAATAGCGTTAAAGACCACCCAACACCCATTCTTGGCGTACTCTTGAGCCTTACCAACCAGAAACTGGAGAGAGAAACCCGGAACCCCTCGCCACGAAGTCATCAACAACTCAGAAGCATTCATATGCAAGGCCTTGGCTAAATCCTCCAACTTGGGCTCAGTGGCTGAGTGAATAAAAGGAACTGCATTCTGAACTGGCAGCTCAGTAAACTCTACATACTCCTCCATGGTAGGCCCCAAGATAAAATCCGCAAACGTGAAACATCTCAAAGCCGGGTCATAGAATTGCATCAGCGTGTACAGCCCATTCAATTCATCATCAGTGGATTTGCGAACTAAACCCAACAACCGTCCGTAACTCTGCCTGAAGCTTCTACGGACATCCTCATCAGCAAGAGAAATCAGACCCAGGAGGGGAGCAATATTAGGGATAGGTAGCTTATAAGCAACTGTCATCCTCAAACCGGCCATGATCAAAACTCAGAAGTCCAGACACTAAAACCGGGGAATATGCAAATGTACCTGCAGCACAGACACACGTTAATGGGATGCAATGATAATGGGTATGCAAACGATGCAATGCAAGCAACATGCAATAGGGACCAAGTGCTATAGCCGAGAAGCCTGAACCATATCAAGAAGTCTCAGATGGACCCTCTGGAAGTCCTCTAACATTGGTCTCAGATAGACCTCATACACAGCTCCAATACTGGTCTCTGATAGACCCCATAATCATAACTTTGAATGGTCTCTGGCAGACCTCAAATCATATCTCCAACTGGTCTCTGACAGACCTCAGAACTCTCCAAACGGTCTCTGACAGACCTCAGAACATATCTCTAACTGGTCTCTGACAGACCTCAGAACTCTCCAACTGGTCTCTGACAGACCTCAGAACATATCTCCAACTGGTCTCTGACAGACCTCAGAACTCTCCAACTGGTCTCTGACAGACCTCAGAACTCTCCATAAATACCCAGGATCTCAGATCAAGAAATAACCGGTATCTGAAGGTCTAGTTACCTGCATAACCCCAAACCCTCTCACAGGTGGATGTCCTAGTGACTGACAAAGGTACGGCGTCCTATGCGGTCGTTGGCGTCACAGACTTTCAGGGTTGATGATACGATTCCCAGAAGGAGTGGCATCATCAAATCCTGAAGAGGCCTCACTTAGCCAACTTCCAAATGATCGGTCCCCAGAGTCGACAATCTAACTAACCAGCAACCCGAGCCACCCAAAGGGCAGGACAGGAGGCCAACCAGAAGAACCTCGTCTGAGTGTAGATTTCGCGGGACACTAGGACATGCAAAGCACGTGCGCGCCCGCTAATCTCTACTCTAAGTCTAGGTGCACTCAAGCCCAGGTCCGGCTTATCTCTCGATCAAAGAACACCCGTCACACCCCACAATACAACAAAAATAACCAATATATATAATGCTGAAAATAAAGGTCAGAAATATAAATCCATACAAAACCCTCGACGGGAAAACAAGCGTTAGGATTGACTCTCTTAAGGGACTTTGGATCCCAAATGCATAAGAACTATCGCAGTCCTTAGCGGCCAGGGGACGTTGGATCCCCAGTAGAGTCGCCAGCTGTCGCTACTGCGAAAATCGGCGCCGGCTGACAGAAGAGTCGCCACCGTGCGTTATTTATCCCAACGGAGGGAAAGGAAACGCTCGAAGTAAACCTCGCGAAAAAATGGGAAAGGTATGGTCATCGCAACCAAAACCTGGGTTCGGGAGTCGGTTATGCAAGGGGAAGGTATTAGCACCCCTCACATCCGTCGTACTCGACGGGATCCACGCTTGTTTTAGGGTGTGGATTGTTATTCTATCTATTCTACAGGTCAGGGGTTGAAAGAAAAGAAAATGACTCGGCAAAGTATCGCACTTTATGCCTACGTATTCCCGTCTGGAACGAGAAATCAGAGACAACGTAGTTCGCCTACCTACGGGAAAGGAGGGGAAGGTTGCTCGCTAGGATATCGCATCCTATGCCTACGTACTTTCATACAGCATGAAAGATCAGAGCAAACGTAGTTCGGGCCACGTAAGACACAAATCTGTCTTGATTGTTTTTATTCCTTCTGAAAAAGGGTTTTCTGCTTACTGGTCCAAGCGAACAAAAATGACGTTTTGATGAGTTCACATTCTCTTACGGAAGAAATGTCTTTTATTGTGTTTGAAATCTTATTGTGTTTTTCTGTTTGTTTTGAGGAAGAAAGAGATAGAACTCTAACCTACGGGTGCAAAGGGAATCTAACCTAATGTTATCATGCATGGGTTAAGACCTAATGTCTATCATGCTCCTCTCTTGCGCAGAGAGAAACAGAGATCCTAAGGGAATAGACGGAAACAGAAACAATAGCAATATATACAGTAAAGCGGTAAAATACATGGATGCAGCAATACAAGCGAGGCAAGGGAGTCCCACTCAACCTCGAACCTAGAAAACAATAGGCAAAAGTGAACGGGATTCACTTTCAACCCAACAAGTTAAACAGCAAACAATACAGTCAGGGAAAACCAATCAATACATCAGAAATTAAACAGCTCAAAATAAACAGCCACAACAGCTCTGCATCACATCTGACTTCAAGTCCTCATCAATCAGCTATAAGCTTCAGCAAGCATCAATCTCCATCTCCACAGCCTTCAAGCAAGGTCTTTGTCATCAATCTTCAGTCTACAATGGCTTTTCTTCAAATCTCAATCTCCAAGCTGAGGAATCAATCACAAGAGTGAATCGGGTGTTAGGCAATTAGTTGACCACCAAGGGTGGCAAACAGACTGCTAACAACACATAGGACATTTTCTCTCAAGATTCTATCCCTTAGACAGTAGCACCAATCCTTCCAAAGGAAGGGGGTGAATATCTTAGAGAGACTCTGCATCACAGAGAGGAATGGAGGCAGACAGGGCCTTCCATGTTTAGGAAACAAGCTTTCTACTCTAGGGCTCTGACTAGCTCCTAAACCCTACAATCCTCAACACCTGCCAGCACAGAATCTCCTCATCAACTCTGGAAGTTGGTCTTCAATCTCTGATCTTCAAATGGGCTTCATCATCTCAGGTTTTCAGCTCCCCCAAATCCCAAACAAACCCAATACCCCACACACAGACAAAACAATAACCCTAAAGAGGGCACACCACACAGTCAATCCAATATAAGCAATATACTAATAGCAGTAGGGGAATCCTAATGTTTTCTAAGGGATCTATCCTATACCCATAACCCCTATAGTCCCATACCCCAAAAATCAGATGAACATTCCTAAAAGAATCTAATCTATTTCACTTATGTTATCACCTAAACCCTAATTTTGGTCATGGTATTCACACCTAAACAAATCTCCTAAAATTAATTTCTAAAATTATGAACTAAATTGCATACACAAGATAAAAGTCTAAACTTACCAACCTAAAAAGAATGGATTAAAAGTAGTAAAGCATCTATTCAAACTAAACTTAACAAAATCATGCATCAAATTAAACTACTTAAAATGCTATTTAAAAGAAAAATACATGAAAAATATTAAAATAAAATAAAATGCCATTTTTATTATTTAATATTTTTCTAGACAGGATTATAAACCTAGAGAAAAAAGAACCAATTAAAACTAAGCTATTTTCATTTTTTTATGATTTTTTTAAGGTGTTAAAAATATGAAAGAAAAATAAAATTCAAAAAGAAATTAAAATGGGGAGGGGGTGCTATAAGCATACACGCCTAGTTCAGATTCAAGTGGGCCAGAAAAATGGGGGCGTGAATAATAATTGCATTAGGCCCAGCGCGCATCAGAAAAAAAAGAATTAAAATCAAAGGAAAATAATTGGATCCATGGTGCAAATAGCAATGGTTTACAGTTCATTTTCCAACTGGGCTTCGCTGGGGGGTGGGAATATAAATCTGAGTCCAAGGCCCATAGCTGCGTTTAAGTGAAACGCATCGTTTCACATTGGTCTTTTCCCTCCGTATTTTTCTTAAAATCTGGACCATTGGATGGGTGGAAAATGTCAAATATTTGGCGCGATCGAACGACCCTTAGATCGTCTTCTTCAATCAACCCTAGGGTTTGCAGAATAAACCCTGCACACGAGCTCGACTCAGCCAGCTTCCAGCCATCATATCTCCCTCGTCTCTCCATGAAAGGCCACGATATAAACACCAAAATTAACCCAAAGTTCACGTAGATGACAACTGCACCATTAGTTTTTGCTGAAGCTTAATCAAATGCCATACCCGATGGTATACAACCTTCATGGACACTCAAAATTCACCCTCACCAAACTTCAAACTCTTGCTAACAGAACCAACTCTACACTTCCAAGATCACTCTAAACTAATCCATACTAATTTTTGCATTCTATCCATCAAGTTCTAGATCAAAACCTTTTTGGTGCATGCATGAAAATCTTCACGAATCAATGCCAAAATTTCCAGGATTCATCCTCTAACTACCTAGGTCTCTAATATACTAACAATCCTATGCCATGATCACTATTCTAGCCAATTCGAAGGAAAACGTACCTGGTGCAAATTCTTGAAAACAGATGTAGACTTCTTGAATCAGTAGCCACCAATGCTCTGATCTTGATCAACACTCTTGATCCTTGCTACTGTATGCAATAACCTTTGATCCAACGCTCTGAATATGATACTTGAACTCCTTTTACACTTTTGATGGTGAAAATTACAGCACACGAAAATGAACTCAACTCAGCCAGATCTTGATGAATTTTGGTTCTATGATGATTGTAGAGTAGATTAGGATCAAGAACTTGGTGGATTGATGGAATTTTGTGAGAGATTGAAAGCAATTTGCAAAATTGGAAAGACGGAAGGAAACTATGTATTCTTGCCAAATGAATCACCAACTACATTTTGGAGCCACTCTTGTGTTTATATAGATGATGATGGCCAGATCTAGAAGGTTGTAGAATGATCTTAGATGATTTTAGAAAGTGGTGGAAAGTTATGGAAGTTCTCCCTTAATGATACTTTGAACCATCTCATATCATGCTTGCATCCTTTGTATATTTGTGTCAAAATCTACTTTCATGAGTTATTGATACGGTATGTGTGAAAAACCCAATCTCCTTGCCTTGAAATTTCACTTATGCCAAGTTTTCTCTACTTGCCTTATTATGCAAGCAACAAAAATACAAAGCAAGTCCAATTTTTTACTCCTAACTCAAAAAAGTGGCTGAACCAATGTCTCTAAAATGATGTTTGGAATCAATTTGGTATATTGGATGACCCATTTTGGATTTGTAGATCTCTCAAACCAATTTTTCATTTCAACTTTTTCAACTTATATGCCTTTTTTAGGTCATTTTCCACCAACTTTGGTCAAGTCTTGCTCCATGCATTTCCAAACTTTCATGACTTCTTTTCTAGACTTAAAATGGCATTTTGAGAAACTTTGATGTTGTGAAGTTTTTCATTTGAAGCTTCCTTGTATGAGTTATAGGCATAGGCTAAGAATGACCTGTAATCACCAGATGACCAAAATACCCTTTGCTTGCCAAGACCATAAGTAGAGTTCCCCAAATCATATGAAGGCATAACATACCATTCTAGAAAGCTAAGACAATAAGTAACAACTCTTATGTTTTCCAATAATCTATTTGAAATATCCTTGAAGGTCAAACGTTGCTTGGAATACAGACAACTTTCACAGACAAATTTTCAGATACCTCAGATGACCTGTAACTTGCAAGGACCATAACTTGAGTTCTATAAATCTCCTTAATGTCTTCCACCACTCAAATTAAAGGTCTTGAGATCCTCCACAAGTTTCATGTTGGCCAAGGATCCATTTGGAGCTTGCATTTTGACTTATCTTGCTTGGAAATCTGACCTAAACTAGGGGATTTTACACAGAAACCCTAATTTAGGAACTCCTCTTCTCCCTGATTCCTCTTGATTTTTTCTTAACACACCATCATATCCATATCCATATACCAAATTATGAACCCCACATCTCTCCATTAGCCCTTAATGCCCTTCAATCAGTCATTTGACCTAGAGTTGATCCCAGATGAAACCCTAGTTGATTGTCTTCAACTGCAGTTCTTGTGATCACACCAATGACTTGTCTCCTTCTTGAAATGACTTTCTAATTCTCCCATGATGTCTAGATACTCTTCATGCTTAATCCACAACTAACAATTTCTTTGATGATCCTCAGACACCCTCAGGATAAGAGATAGATTGCTTGCTTGATCCCGTGACTTCTCAGCTTTCAAATTCTTTCTGATGACTTGAATGAGATTGAATTAGGCTAATAACCTCTTGATAGGCTCATAGAGATGAGAATAATGCTTGGTCCCCTGCTGGATGATCTGCTATGCTATGTTATGCATGTGATTAAACTATGTACATGACTCTATATGCAAATGCTAATGATATTGAAACATAAACCACAGGTGAATAAGGTTGGGAAAATTTTAGGGTGCAACAGATACTGATCTCTGAGATTTCACCGATTCATCTCGAGGATACCCAACATCTGGCATGACTGCATTGATCACAACTCCTCCTTCCTTCTGATAGTCGCAAAGAGATTCAGTTTCACTAGCCTGACCGCTTGAGACAACCTGAATTTTTCCAATCTTTATAGCATTCTCAATATGCTCTCCAACTCCCACTAATTCGGAGAAGTTCAGCGAAACTCCAAGCAATCTCTCAAAGTACGGGCTTTGCAAGGAGTCTACGAACATGCCTGCTAACTCTCGGCCAGGGATCGGTGGTTCCACTCTGGAAGCAAAATCCCTCCATCTCCGAGCATACTTTTTGAAAGGTTCATTGACCCCCATAGACAAAGATTGCAACTCCATGCGAATGGGAGCTATGTCCATATTGTAATCATACCGCTTCAGGAAAGCTCTGGCTAAATCCATCCATGATCGAATCTGATCCTTCTCTAACTGCATATACCAACGTAGAGATGCCCCAATCAAACTGTCCTGAAAACAGTAAATCATTAACTTGTCGTTTTGCACAAACGAAGTCATCTTTCTGCAGAACATCACCAAATGTTGCTTCGGACAGCTATCTCCTTTATACTTTTCAAACTTCGGCGCTCTGAATTTAGGAGGTAACACCAGGTCAGAAACCAAGCACATATCTGAAGCATTGAGACCAGCATCGTTCTTAACTTCCAGGGCTTTGACTTGTTCCTCCAATGCGTGCAACCTCTTAGCTTGCACAAGAGCTAATGGATTATTAGTCCTCACTATCGGAACTTCTCTTCGGGAGATCAAACCAGCAGGAATAACATTCTGATAATTCGCGGCATCAGAAGAAGAACGTTCACTTGGGATGACAAACTGTTCGTGCAGATTTTGGCCTCTAACAGAAGTCTGCACAAGTTGAGCTGCAGTAAGGTTATTCACTTGCGGAAAGCCTTCGTCAGACATGGAATCATACAAAGGATTGGACGCCATAGTAAAGCCTGACAAGGCATCAGCAATCTGGAAGTCGTTTCCTGTCATGACTATCAGCAACTTTCAACTGACGGCACTGCTTGATTCTGCTTGATCCGTTTCAACCCCTTGGTCGTCTTCTAACAATCCACACTTGCCTCGAACAAACCCCGAGAATCACCCTCTGAATCAAAACAAAGGCTGGATAAGAGCTCTGGCCAGCTAGAGAAATGCTATGCAATATGATGCAAAGATGCTTATGCAAATGCCATGAAATGCAGCAAACACGGGATCACAGCCCCCACAACACGCTCTGAATACTGTTGTACTGCTGACGGAGATAATCACTCTGAAGCGAAAACCCAAAAACCGGGTCGTCTGGAGGTTAAGTTTCCTGCAAAAACCCTCCCAGTCACAGGTATGGACCTAATCTGACAAGGTACGACATCCTATGCGGTCATCAGCGTCACAGACTTTCATAAGCGATGATACGATTCCCAGAAGGAGTGGCACCATCATCTCATGAAGAGGCCTCACTTAGCTGACTTCCAATTGATCGGTCCCCAGAGTCGACAATCCTCACGTCTGGACTCCCCTCAGATCCTCAGGATCGGAAAGGAGCACCTCGGAGAGAATCTCGTCTGAGCGTGAATTTCGTAGGGAACTGTGTCTGCTCAACAAACAGGTTCGTCCACTAATTTCCACAACTACGTCTAAATGCATACTCAAGCAGCCCAGGTCCGGCTATCACTCAAAGCATCACCCTCCCCAGCACAACAGCAACAGATAATAGCGATGGAAAAATAAACACCCAAAAGACAAGCAAACAAGCGCTAGGATTGACTCTCCTAGGGGACGTTGGATCCCTCATGCATGGGGAACTATCGCAGATCCCCAGCAGAGTCGCCAGCTGTCGCTACTGCGAAAATCGGCGCCGGCTTGACAGAAGAGTCGCCACCGTGCGTTATTTATCCCAACAGAGGGAAAGGAAACGCTCGAAGTAAACCTCGCAAAAAAACGGGAAAGGTATGGTCATCGCAACCAAAACCTGGATTCGGGAGTCGGTTACGCAAGGGGAAGGTATTAGCACCCCTCACGTCCGTCGTACTCGACGGGATCCACGCTTGCTTGGTTTGTCTAAAGGATGCAAAAATAATCTAACTACGGCTGCTAAATCTAAACGGAAGGAAGCTGACTCGCTAGAGCTTCGCGCTCCATGCCTACGTATTCTCAAGAGAGAAAGTCGGAGTCAACGTAGTTCGGGACTACAGGGAATTGGCTCGCCAAGACTTCGCGTCTTGTGCCTACGTACTTCCACACAGCATGGAAGATCAGAGCTTACGTAGTTCAGGATAACTACGGCTAGGCTGGGTGTTCTTACACAGGAGTGAGAGGTTAAGCTGGTTTTAAAGGTACGGAACCTATGAGAATTAAAGCTACGGTCTGGTCTCAAATGCACTCGGGCAAGAGAAAAGGATAACAATCAGTCGTCAGCGGGAAAGTCTCGATCGCACAGCAGCGAGAGAACAAAAGGTTAGTTGTTAGTGTGCTCGCTAGGATATCGCATCCTATGCCTACATATTCTCGTCTGGTACAAGAAATCAGAGCAGCTGTAGTTCGGCTACTTTCGGGACCACAGCTCAAATCTCGTTTTATTAACATTCTGAAAAATGGTTACAATGATTGAGAACTGAAAAATAAACTCCTAAAAACTATCCTATCCATCTATCATGGAAAAAATCAAATGAAAAAGAAATGAAAAGAGTCCCCTAACAAGTGGACTTCTAATTCTACCTCTAAAAGGTGTAAAATAAACTCTATGAAAAAATATACCCTAAAAGAAAAATATATCCTAAAAAGAAATGCTATTATATTTCCACTATTATATTATTCTCATTATTTTTTATATTTTTTCATTATTTCTATCTCTAAAAAGTTTAAGAAAATATCTAAAATATCATATGAAACTAATACAAAAAGAAATTAAACTCTAAAAAAACTGAAAATGAAGTTCTGCCAGGGGGGTGTTTTGGTTCAGCAGGGGTATGCAGCCAACAATTGCATTGGGCCCAGCCCATATCCAAAAGAGAAAAGGTAGACGGAGGGTGCCACGAAGGATGGGGGTGTGACTCCAAAAATGCAATTGGGCCCAAACAAGCCCAGCAAGCCCGAGGAGTCCACGAGTGACCACTCCTCTCCCTCACTCACTCTTTCATTTCTCCTCTGAAAAACCCTAGGTTCTATCTCACTCAGCCTCCGCCGCTGCCAACGAACTCTCCTCTTACGATTCACCTCTTCTTCTCCTCAAATTTTACACAAAAAACCTTCATCCCTCTCTGTTCAATCTTGTTTCCCTCAATCATCATCTAAACAATACAACAACGGCGAAAATTAGACGAAGATGGAGACTTGGCACCTGAGTGATTCAACTCTGAAGGTAGAAAACTTGATATATGGTATGGAGTTGAATGTAGATCTTGAGTTGGGTTGTTCGAAGGTTGGATGAATGATGAAGACCCTGTATGGAAAAAGCGAGTCCGTGAATGTTTGAATGAAGATCGCATGATTTGCATCGAAGATCTGGAAACATGCGCGAAAACGGATGGATCTGGATGAATATTGAGGGAATTCTGGAAACTGGATGAAGGTTCTTGAATCTGGAGATTCTTTAGGATGAAGGTGGTTGATGGATCTGGAGTTTCAGATGCACGACTTGAAGGTCTTTACGAAGAGGATGAAGATCTTTGAGGATCATCGAAGAAATCTGGAAAAAACAGTTACCATATTGATGACGAATCCGAAAAAATTGGATGAAGATCGGATGAATTGTTTGCAGTTGGTTGAAGGTTCTGGAAACGGTTATGAACATGGATGAGGATCTTGTGGATTTCTGGAAAATCTAATGAGGGTTTGAATGTTCATAGATGCACTTTGTATGAAGATCTGGAAAATGTGATGAACATCAAGAACAATGACGAACTCGTATGAGTTTCCCGGTGAGGTGATGAAGTTTTCGGCGATGGTTTCCGGCGTTGTTTGGATTAGTTTAATTTTGCCGGTGAGAAGTTGATGAAGATGCGAACGGAGAAGATGAAGAAACGGTGGTTCTGGGTTTTTTGAGTTTTTCGACGAAGTTTACGGCAGCCGGAGACGGTTACTGGTTAGTTACGATGGCCGGAAACTGGAAATTGCGGTGGCCGGTGGTCGATGCATGCCGGCCGGTGGGAGTTACCGGTGAAGGTCAGGTGATGACAAGTGGCAGCGGAAGAAGTTGCATGCTGGCCACGTGTGGTGTTGGCGTGGCAGAGTGTGGGTGATAGTGGAGGTGAGGCTTGCATGAGCGCCGAGTGGCACTCATGCGGAGAAGAAGAAAATGAAGTGGCCTTTTTTCCTGAGCATGCGTGGCCTCCTTAAATAGCGACACATGGCTGAAGCTGGACTTGAACTCTGGGCCTCCAATAGATTGGGCCCACGAAAATGGCATTAAGGGTCTGGAAAATGGGCTGAATGAAATTAAAATGGACTAATTAACATGGTTAGTGTGGATTAGTAAAACAAATGGATTTATTAATGGACATGTAATGAATTAACGAAACAAAATGAGACTTAACAGAGTAATGGAAATGATATGGATTAAAAAAATGATTAATATGGATTAATGGATGATTAACAATTAATCAAAATCAAAACAATCAATTAATATCCTAAACTATATCTATATATCTATATTAATCTAAAATCCTATTAAACAAATAAAAAGAAATCTATTAATTCTATAAAACAAAATCTATTATTAATAAAAGAAAAATCTATATTCTTTCTATATTAAAAACCTATTAAAACACTCTATGAAAATTCTATTAATATTCTATATTATTCTAATAAAATCTATATTATTTATTTAAAAGAAATTCTATTATTCTATTAAAACTTATAAAAAAACTATTAAAACCTATTAAAAACTCTATAAAATTCTAAAAATGATTTAAAGCTATTAAAAAATCTATTTAAATTCTAGAAAATGCTAATAATATCTAATAAAATCCTAATAATTCCAGAGGGAACAAAAATAGCACAGAACGACAGATAGGACTGCGAGAGCATACCGGAATAACCGGTAAAAATAAACGGGCACCGAAATATCCCCAAAAACGACAGCGCGAGCTGAAAACACCGGGAAGAGCACGACTTCCCAAAAAAAACGACTCCACCTATCTGAACTGGTTAAAAAACACCTGAAACGCGAGAGGAGGGTTGTGATCCCGATAAAATCAAAACAACTGAAAAAAATGCACTGTATGCGATATGCGGATGCGAATGCGGTCATGCGTCGAAACATCGAGCCAGATACGGGACCCGGTTGGTCAAATTTTAGGGTGCAACAACCTTGTCAAGCCTTCGAAGGGTTGCAGATTAAGGACAAAGCTCAGGGTTCCAGCAAAATGCCAGAGGTTGCAGTGTCATCTTACAAAGAGGCTCAGACTTTAGTGCAAACTGGTGAGACTAAAGGCTGTGGGCAGGTATTGGAGATTCCCGTGAAGAATGACAAGTTTGGGCTAGGGTATCTACCGACGTCGTCAGCGTCCTCTTCAGGAGCGCCCAGGTTCAAGGGACCGGTCACGATTACGCCAAGCGGGGTGTGCTTTGAGACTATCAACGCTATTTCCAATGTCGAGGACGGGGATAGCGACTGTGATATGGACGCGTGGATCAAGCCAAGCGTGCCAGGACAAAGTCTCTGCAACTGGTCCATCCGGGAAACTGTCCCAATGACTTTTAAACAGTAATGATTTGTTTTATCAATTGTTGAATAATCCTATGTCCTACCCGGGGCATAGTGATGTTACATTAGGGCTACTTGATTATGTGTATTGCATTGTTTTAATCATGAAATAAAGGCGTTTTTCATATTCAAATATTGTGATCCCTGTTTTTCTTGTTTTTACTTTAACAATAAACGGAAACGTGGTTATTTGCTTTGTTTGCATGTTGAAGCGTTTAACCATTTCCTTTGCAGGACTAATATTTCAGACGACATCTCCTACGAACCGCCTATGACTCGTCTCGACTTCGAGCACCCGGTATTCCAAGCAGAGGAAGAGATTGTTGAGGATAGCGACCTGCCAGAGGAGCTAACTCGTTTGTTGAAACAGGAGGAGAGAATCATTCTGCCTCATCAGGAGGAAATTGAGATCATTAACTTGGGGTCGGAAGAAGTTGTGAGAAATATTCGTATAGGGGCTGCGCTGCAGAGCCACATCAAGCAAAGGATGATTAAAATACTGCGAGAGTATGGTGATATATTTGCTTGGTCGTACGAGGATATGCCTAGGTTATACACGGACATGGTTGTGCACCGTCTGCCACTGCGAGAGGAATGTCCGCCTGTTAAGCAAAAACTCAGAAGAACCAGACCAGACATGGCTGTGAAAATCAAGGAAGAAGTTCAAAAACAGTGGGATGCTGGTTTCCTAGCTGTTACAACTTATCCATCATGGGTCGCTAATATAGTACCAGTGCCGAAGAAAGACGGTAAAGTGTGAATGTGTGTAGACTACCGTGACTTGAATAGGGCGAGCCCGAAAGACGACTTTCCACTTCCTCACATTGATGTGCTGGTTGATAACACTGCTCAGTTCTCCGTATTCTCCTTCATGGACGGCTTCTCAGGCTATAATCAGATCAAAATGGCACCAGAAGACATGGAGAAGACTACCTTCATTACTCCCTAGGGAACATTTTGCTACAGAGTGATGCCCTTCGGATTGAAGAATGCTGGGGAAACATATCAACGTGATATGACGACTCTCTTTCATGACATGATGCACAAAGAGATCGAGGTTTATGTTGATGATATGATTGCCAAATCCCAGACAGAGGAGGAGCATTTGGTTAATCTGCTGAAACTGTTCAAAAGACTTAGGAAGTTCAGGTTGAGACTGAACCCTAACAAGTGCACCTTCGGGGTGAGATCGGGTAAACTGCTGGGGTTTATTGTGAGCGAAAAGGGAATAGAGGTTGATCCTGCAAAAATAAAAGCTATACAAGAAATGCCGACGCCTAAAACAGAAAAAGAAGTGTGTGGGTTCTTAGGGAGGTTGAACTATATCGCCCGGTTCATATCTCACCTAACTGCGACATGCGAGCCATTATTCAAGTTGTTGAAAAAGGATCAGGTGTTGACCTGGAATGAAAATTGTCAAAAAGGCGTTCGACAAGATAAAAGAATAATTGCAGGAACCTCCTGTTTTGATACCCCCAGTGGCTGGGAGACCTTTGATTATGTATTTGACGGTTCTTGAGGAAAGTATGGGTTGTGTTCTCGGTCAACACGACGAGACCGGACGTAAAGAGCATGCGATTTACTACTTGAGTAAAAAGTTCACAGACTGTGAGTCCCGTTACTCAATGCTCGAAAAAACGTGTTGTGCGCTAGCCTGGGTCGCCAAACGTTTGAGGTAATACATGCTGAATCATACAACCATGCTAATTTCAAAGATGGATCCAATCAAATACATGTTTGAGAAGCAAGCACTCTCCGGAAGAATTGCCCGATGGCAGATGGTGTTAACCGAATACGATATCCAATATGTCTCACAAAAGGCTATCAAAGGTAGCGTTCTGTTGGAGTACCTTGCAGAGCAGCTGGTTGAGGACTACCAATCGATGAGGTTTGATTTTCTTGACGAGGATATCATGTACCTGAAAATGAAAGATTGTGAAGAACCGTTGTCGGACGAAGGACCAGAGTTGGGTTCCAAATGGCAGTTGATATTTGACGGAGCTGTAAATTCCTATGGTAGCGGAATAGGGGTCATTATCACCACTCCTCAGGGGTCGCACATCCCCTTTACTGCTCGATTGACTTTTCCCGTTACCAATAATGAGGCTGAATGTGAGGCTTGCATCATGGGTCTGGAAGAAGCTATTGATTTGCGAATCAAACATCTGGATGTATACGGAGACTCGGCTCTAGTGGTGAATCAGATTAAAGGAGAATGGGAGACACGTCAGCCCAAGTTGATACCATATATGAATTATGCAAGGAGATTGTTGCCTTTCTTTGACAATGTGGAGTTGCATCACGTGCCACGAGCAGAAAATCAAATGGCTGACGCCCTGGCGACATTGTCTTCAATGTATAAAGTTAACTTCTGGAACGAGGCCCCCCGAATTGTTATCTCTCGGCTCGATAGGCCTGCATTCATATTTGCCATTGATGAGGCTCCCGATGGTAAACCCTGGTACTTTGACATCCAGAATTTCCTGAAGAACAAGGAGTACCCGGATGGGGCATCCAGTCGAGATCAAAAGACTCTCAGGAGATTGGCTGGCAATTTCTATTTGAACCCGGACGGTGTCCTATACAAAAGAAACCACGACTTGGTGTTGCTACATTGTGTAGATGAGAAAGAGGCGAAGTTGCTCATGGAAGAGATACATGAGGGTACATTTGGTACACATGCTGGTGGGCATGCTATGACGAGAAAGCTGCTGCGGGCAGGTTATTATTGGCTAACTATGGAAACAGACTGTTTCAAGTTTGCAAAGAGGTGTCATAAATGCCAAATTTATGCGGACAAAATCCATGTGCCTCCAAGTCCTCTGAATGTGATGTCATCACCGTGGCCTTTCTCGATATGGGGAATTGATATGATTGGCAAGATTGAGCCTACGGCATCCAACGGACACCAGTTCATTTTGGTGGCAATCGATTACTTCACCAAATGGGTGGAAGCAGCATCATATGCTAATGTCACCAAACAAGTGGTCGCCAGATTTATCAAACGAGATATTATCTGCAGATATGGAATCCCTGAGCGGATTATCACCGATAACGGTTCGAATTTGAATAATAAAATGATGAAAGAGCTGTGTCAGAATTTTAAGATTGAACATCACAACTCTTCTCCTTACCGGCCCAAGATGAATGGCGCTGTCGAAGCGGCCAATAAGAACATAAAGAAGCTTGTTCAGAAGATGGTTGTGACATATAAGGACTGGCACGAGATGCTACCTTTTGCTTTACACGGTTATCGTACGACGGTACGCACATCAACCGGGGCAACCCCTTTTTCATTGGTATACGGGATGAAGGTAGTGTTACCGTTGGAGGTCGAGATTCCTTCCCTGAGGGTTTTACGTAATGTCCAACTTGACGAGGCAGAATGGGTTAAAGATAGACTGAATCAACTCAGTTTAATGGATGAGAAGAGACTGGCTTCTTTAGCATACGGTCGGTTATATCAGAGCCGGATGAAGAAAGCTTACGACAAGAAGGTATGCCCTCGAAGCTTTCAGACGGGTGATCTTGTTTTGAAAAAGATTCTCCCACCACAAACAGATCACAGGGGCAAGTGGACTCCTAATTATGAAGGTCCCTACGTTGTCAGAAAAGTCTTCTCTGGAGGAGCCTTGTTACTATCCACCATGGATGGTGAAGACTTTACGTCTCCTGTAAATTCGGAAGCAGTTAAAAAATACTTTGCTTGAAAGTGACCCGCTGGACAGTAAAAGAGAGTCCAGGCAAAAATGGGGCATCCTGGCGAACCATAAAAAATGAATAAAAGGTTCGGGCAAAAGTTAGGGATAAAATTGAAAAAATGTACACCCGCGAAGTCGAAAACCTGAAAAGGGCTATTTCGGCAAAAAAGGGTATCCCGGTGAATTGAAAACCCGCAAAGGGCGGTTCACGCAAAAGTTAGGGATTGAAAGAGCAAATGAATGCGGTCCGGATTTGATACAGCATTGCTTAGTGGTTTGGGAGCACCTGGGGGCCGTCTATCCAAAAACAATCTCTTCCGAAGATCGAGTACCGGGAAAGCGCAGAGTCAGGCGAGTCATAGGAGGATCACCTCATGGTGTTTGTCTGTACCACGTCGCCGACATGTATACAAATATTGTTTTGTATTTTATTTATGCTTCTTGTGCATATATGTATGTGTGTGTGTGTGCGTAACTTCCTCTTTTCAGGAGTTGCATCCGGTGTACAAAACTTTGCCTATTCAGAGGCCCGTTATGAATAAAACGTGTTATTCAGTACTTGATGCTTGTTCTTTACTATTTTGTTTGTGAAAGACGCCGATGTTTTTGATAAACTTGCACTTGCGTAATCTTGCTGGCCTTTGCCAATAATTGCTAAAACTTCGAATTGACTGGAGTAATGTCACAGACGCTAACCCGGGTAGATTCTGTTGTATAGGCCTGTTTTGTCTCGTTTGTGTTTTGCAGGGTTCTTACCTTTGGAGCAAACAGTCAGGGATTGTATTCCCCAGCCAAAATCTCTTGACGTAAGACCTGACTCCAGTCGATGTCATTCCCCAGCTAGTCACAACTTATTTCCCAGAGAGTTGGAATGACGTTATCCCTTACCGAATGAGGGATTATTCTCCCCAAGAGAGTGTCCTCATGGAAATCCGTCCATAGGATTAATCCCAGCAAGTCAAAATCAATGTTCCCTGCAGAGGTTGCGCTCCTTAGCGAATCGATGGTGTGCACGTTCAATCTCCGTCATGGGAGATTCCCGCAATAGTTAACCAAGTTGTTGGTTCAAAAGGATTATACCCGGAGGAGGTTTTTCTTGCTCCCCCACAGGTCATCATGCCATTGACAGGATGTTGATCCTCAGCAGAGTCCGAGGCTCCGAGTTCGTAAACTGTGCCCAGACAGTGTGCTTTTCCTAGAAGTGTCGCTTCTTTCCCAGCTAAGTTTGTTCACCAGCAGGGTGGCTTGTTCTTTTCTCCCAGTGGAATTTGATGTTTAATCGCTCCTCGGCAGAGTTGTTCTGGCGTTTATTTCGCCGGAATACTTTGTGATACTTGTTCTCCAGCGGAGTTGGCGTTATCCTCAGCATTCATGTTGTTGAGACAACACTATCAGAGTGGCCCCGGCAGCTTGAGCGTGCATTTGCATTTGCATATATCGTCACATTTGCATCTACTCAAACACGTAGCATTTCCATCTTATATGGACCATTACGCCACTTTCAGACATACGCATTTTGAAGCATAAGTCAGGTTGGCTACCTCTTTGTTTTCAGGTGTTTTTCCTGCAGGTAATTGGACTTCTTGTTCAGGATCGTTTTCAGATATTCAGATTTGCGGCATAAGATATGTGATGATAACGTTCGTCCTGCCATATGTTCCCTTATCAGAGGTGCTTTATTAACTTCTCTTCTTCCTCAGCGGAGTGTTCTTTACACGGCTTCATAATTGGGCTTTGGAGTTATTGTCAAAGATTCCCCAATGGAGTGTTCCATCGGGTTGCTGTCACGTCAACATTTTCAGAAAAGATTTCAGGGATTAGACATCTGAAGTCATTACTCATCATCAAGTTGGATGTCTGGCAGTTGACGTCAGAATTTCCCCCGGCAGAGTTCTCCCTGGTTTGTTGATATGGCTTCATAATTAGACTTTGGAGTTCGTTACATCAGCGCTATAAGGCTTCATGATTTGACTTTGGGGTTGTTGTTGGCATTTTTAAAGGGGGATTTCAGCGATTAGACGGATGGAATCGTTACTTGGTATCACTGCTTCATAATTAAACTTTGAAGTTGTTAGCAGCAGTGGACGGCTTCATAATTATACCTTGGAGTTATTATCAGTTTATACGGCTTCATAATTCGACCTTGGAGTTATTGTCAGTGTTAAACAACTTCTTAACTAGACTTTGGAGTTGTTGTTAGGGAGTCCCTAACGGATTTTCCTCGCGTAGCTGTTATGTCAGCATTGCAGACTTCATGATTTGACTTTGGAGATCGGCATAGTTTTCTTCGAGTGGTTGTTACGTCAGCGTTACACGGCTTCATGATTAGGCTTTGGAGTCGTCGTTAGCGATTCCCCAACAGAGTTTCTCTAGCAGCTATTACGTCAGCATTGCGCTGCTTCATAATTAGACCTTGGAGTTGTCGTCAACATCAAACGACTTCGTAATTAGACTTTGGAGTTCTTCAGTGATACCGCATCTTCATGATTAAATCTTGGAGTTGTTGTCCGAAAGTTTTGTCCGCATGGAATAGCTTCATAAGTAGACTTTGGAGTTGTTGCCAGATTTTTCCCCACAGAGTTGCTTGTTGAAGTTTCTCTTATCCGGCCATCGGAGTATTTTCTTCAAGTCTGATGTTCCGTCAGCGTCACAGGGTTTCATAATCAAAATTTCAGAAGTTGTCGCCTGTTGTCGAAATAGGTGCCCGACAGTTAATTGCAGAGCATCCCCAGTGGGTTCGGCTACTGCAAAGATAAGGCGGAGTTATTGTCTAGTATGATTGACTGAACTGAATTACTATTGGGTGGAAGAATTCGATCCCTAATGAAGTTGCCGTGATTTCTTCGTATTGACGAAATATTGTTATCCCCAGTAGAAGCCTCCTCAAAGTCGTTTGTCGGTTGGGCCCAACGGAGTTAGCTACTACAGAGATAAGCAGTGTTCATGTGTTTAGACAGATGATTTTCCCGTATGGATAGGCGGATGAAGTTTCCTGTGTTTAGACAGATGATTTTCCCGTATGGATAGGCGGATGAAGTTTCCTGTGTTTAGAAAGATGATTTTCCCGTATGGATAGACGGATGGAGTTCCTGTGATTAGGCAGATGATGTTCCCGTATGGATAGACGGATGAAGTTTCCAGTGATTAGGAAGATGATGTTCCCGTATGGATAGACAGATGAAGTTTCCTGTGATTAGGAAGATGATTTTCCTGTATGGATAGACGGATGGAGTTTCCTGTGATTAGGCAGATGATGTTCCCG
Organism: Lathyrus sativus; assembly: GCA_963859935.3. Classification (NCBI taxonomy): domain Eukaryota; kingdom Viridiplantae; phylum Streptophyta; class Magnoliopsida; order Fabales; family Fabaceae; genus Lathyrus; species Lathyrus sativus. Next base: position 386,106,811 of record OZ012736.1, read on the forward strand.
TATGGATAGACGGATGAACTTTCCTGTGATTAGGCAGATGATTTTCCCGTATGGATAGGCGGATGGAGTTTCCTGTGATTGGACGAAAATGTTTCCGAGTGAAGTCGACAAATTTATTGCCTATGATTGATAGGGCCTCCTTGTGTTGGTAAGAGGCGGACAACTCATCCCCAGCGGAGTAGCCGAAATCTCTCCGTGTTGACGGAATGTAGCGTCCTAACGTGGACAAAGTTCTATTCCTGTGTTGTTGAGATTTCTTCGGGGTGATGAAATGTGAGTCCTGACGTGGACAGATTGGTGTTTATTCGTGACTTGACGAAATGTGAGTCCTGACGTGGACAGATTGGTGTTTATTCGTGATTTGACGAAATTTGGGTCCAGATGTGGACAAGGTTACTCCTGTGATGAAGGAATCTCTATTCGTGTTGACGAATTTGTTTCTCTACTTGTGTTGACAAGGATAGTCAAGTTGTGGACGGAGGTGTTTTCACAAAAATTGTTCAGCACCTGTGGCGTTACATAGGTGGTTGATGTTGAAATCAGAGTTATTATCAGACGTTGAATCAGTTGTTGCCGTAACAACCAGATTCAAGGGGCGGATGTTGTTCCCCAAGCAGTTGTGCAGTTTATTTCTGCGGTTAGCAAATTTCCGGGTTTCTTGGTATTCAACCGTCCCGTACCTCGATTGTTTGAAGGCCGTTCGCTCTTCACCCAGTCGGGTCCAATCCGTTTGAATAGGGGCAGTTGTTGCACCCCAAAATTTGCTTAACTTTTTCTTGCCTGATTTATGTTTCATTGCATTTCATTTGCATAGTTACATCATGCACATAGCAATCATTTGCATATCATAGCATATCAAGTCATCCAATAAGGGATCAAGTGCCATTTATGTCAAAAGAAGCCTATCTAAAGGTGTTCTCTGAGCCTGAGAGCCCATCCAAGTCATCAGAGAAGGGTTGAAGTCATGAGAAGTTTTAGTGCCCACAGGTGGATTTCTCTCCTAACTTGAGGTGTATTGAAGATCATCAACATGGAATGTGAACTTGAGGTGTGTATGGATCTCATGGAATGCCTAGAGGGCCCTATTGAAGCTGAGACAAGTCATTGTATCAAGTTCAAGAGCCATGGTTGAGGTGTGTACAAGTAGGGTTTCATCTGGGCAACCCTAGGTCAATTGAGTAATTGGAGAGCATCAAAGCCTACCTTGAGGTCATGGGGTTCATGGATTGGTATGTTGATACATGTGTGGTGTTGTGCCAAGGTTAAGCAAAGAAGAATCAAGGATGTGGGAAGTTGCTAAATTAGGGTTTCTGTGTAAAATCCCCTCTTTAGTGCCTAATTTCAAAGCCACATAAGTCAAAATACAAGTTTCAAATGGATCCTTGGCAAACATAAGAGTTGTAGGTATTGATCTTAGCTTTAATTTGAGTACTAGAAGTCTTCAAGAAGATTTGTAGAACTCAAGTTATGGTTCTTGCAACTTACAAGTCACCAGAGGACATTGAAATTTATCTGTGAAAGTCACTTAACTTCCAAGCAACTTTTTCCCCTCAAGGAGTTTTCAAATGGATTCTTGGCCAACACAAGAGTTGTAGGTCTTGATCTTAGCTTTAATTTTATTACTATAAGTCTTCAAGAAGATTTGTAGAACTCAAGTTATGATCTTGGCAATCCAGGGGTATTTTGGGAAAGTTGAATTATAGGTCATTTTCAAGCATGTGCCAAAATCTCCATCTTCCACTCCTCAAATGAAATCTTTTTCAACATGAGATGTGCTTAAAATGATGTTTTTAGGTCCGATGTGAAGTCATGGTGGGTTGAATGAGCTTGTATCAAGAAGTGCTCCAAAATGGCCTAAAAAGAGGGATTTTTCAAATGATTCAAAAGAGGGAAAATTCATTTTTTGAGTTATAGGTCATAAACATGTCATGTGAGTAGTCATTTTGACCAGGAATTGCATTCCAAACACATTGGCAATGTCACAATTTTGAGTTGAGGTTCAATTACATGACATGCTTTGTAAAGTGATTACTTCATTTACAAGTTACAATTCCAAAACAAAAAACAAGGCATTTCAGGCTGAACTATCTATCCAAACATACTCCATGATCAATTTGCAATTGGTTAGAACATTCTAGAGCAAGCTGAGAGCTCAGAATCATGACTGTAGCATTGGACTTTCATGGCCATGACAGAATTTTGGATCAACCAAATTGGGCCTGAATTGGATTGCAAAAGCCCACAAACACTTCATATTTAAGTTCTAGAATGAGTTCAGATTGAGTTTGGTGCAGAATTCGTGGAGAGAGTGAAGATTGCAAGTGAATTTTCCAAGCTCCAACCCAGAATCAATTTTGGAATTCAAGGCACAATCAAGCCAAATTGAAGGTTGGAGAAGCTTCCCCTTGCATCCTTGAAGGTGTCTGGATCATCTTGGAGATTGAATCGTGCTCCAAGTGCTTCTGTTAGTGAGCTTTTTACAGGTTTGTAACTTCCAAATTTCCTCATGATCTAGGCTGAACTAGGTAGATTCTTGCATGTGGTTAGGACCTAGGATGATTAGGGAACGTTTCTGGTTTGGTTTGGAGTTGATTAGTGACAATTAGGTTTGATGATCACTTTCTGTTTGGAAACGGTTATGCACGATCTTAAGGTTTCAAATCAAGATATATAGCTCATGATGATCACTGAAGGATGGTGATCATTTCTATGGTTTCAATTTTGCAAATAGTGATGTTTGAAATTGTGACACCTTCTGAAGATTGCTTCGTGTTTTAATTTCCATTGAGAGTTGGATGAAATGGATGTGATATTCGTGATCCTGGTGATTTTCTGGTCAAGATTGATATAAACTTTGTTTCGTTTGGCCACCTGAGTTTGGAACCTCACCGGAGAAGACGATGTTTTCCACCGTGGACCACCGCCTGAGAACAGTCTCAGGTCACCTGAATTTTGGGGAAGATGACTTCTTGGCCTTTGGATCAAGTCTGAAAAGAGACTTTGTATGCGCATCTCACGGTCCAGATTCAAACTGAAGAACTCCCTCTTCATCCAAAATGCTGCGTTCCATTTATTGATGTGGCGGCTGACTGGATGCCACTTGTGCCTCACGTGGACACACCCTCAGCCTTTGGATTTGATTACCAGTCTTCTCATCCTACGCACCTGATTTAATCCAGCTTTTTATTTTCTTTTAATCATTTTAGTATTTTCTTTTATTCCATTTGATTTCTAAAATCCATATTAAATCCAATTTTGATCCAAAAAATATTTTAAAAATATCTCCATGATCTTGGATTTAATTGTGATTTTATGAAATTAATAAATCCCATTTTCATGCATTTTTTATTTTATTTGCATTTTTTGTATTTTAATTGGTTTTATTTTTGATTTGTTTGACATGTGTTTTTGCTGATTTTATTGTGACCAATTGGTGCATGATTTTGAGTTGATTCTTGTTGGATTAGTTAGATTAGAGAAGCATGTACCCTTAGAAATTTTATCATAATTTTGTGAATATATTTTAGGCCAATTTGAGTAGTGAACATAAGGAGTGTTAGATTTAGGGTTTCAAAACAACCAGTTGTAGTTTAGAGCATAGTTTGGGGACTTAGTGTTTGATTTAGGTCCTGGGATTTATATGGGGTATTGGGTATAGGCTTAGGATCCCTTAGAAATTTAATTAGGATTTTATGATCTATTTTAGCATTTTATTTGTATATTGCAACTTGTGTGTTGTTTGTGGTTTTCTCCCTTTGAGTGTTTGGCTTGTTCAACTTGGTTAGCCATGTTGCTTTGGCTTTTGGCTTGGAATCTGCTTGGATAAATTGGAGGACCAATTGAATTTGCATTGGATAGCTTGAAGGAGCTTGGAGTTGAAGATTTCTCATCTGTTGGAATGCTTGTCAGGAGCTTAGGAAAATTAAGGTTTTAGGAAGAGCTTTTTAGACTTAGTTCATTTCTTTCCTCAAACATGGAATGCTTTGTTTGCTTCCATCCTATCCTATGATTCAAAGTCCTCTTAAGGAAGCCCCATCTCTCCCTTGGAGGGATGAGTGGTATGCCTTAAAGAGTAGAACTTTTGAGGATACCCTTCTTTGCAGATGATGGTTTCTAGTGATTTCCTTTGGTTTTCATTGGTTCCCATTCATTATAAATTGATCTCAATAACCAATCTTTCTTGGTGGAGCTTTCTAGAGCTTGGGGATGAAGATCTGAGATGTTGAAGATGCCTTTCGTAAGGTCTGCTTGAAGATGGAGTTATGTTACTGTCAACTTTGTTGTCAGAGCTACTGTTTGCTGTAGGAGTTTGGTGCTGCTGCTTGGGATGCCTCCTCTGCTTTGGGTTTTTGTTTTCTGTATTGTTTGTTGGCTTGTGTAGCTTTCCCCCTAGGTTTGAGGTGAATCTTGATTCACTTTTCCTGTTGTTTTCCCAGGTTCGAGGTTGAGTGGGACTCCCTTGCCTCGCTTGTATTGCTGCATTGCATGCATTTTACTGTATTTGCTTGCTTTCTTTTTTGTTTATCCCCTAGGATCTCTGATTTCCTCTGTGCAGGAGGGAATTACGATAGCCATTAGGATTCTTATCCATGCATGACAACATTAGGTTAGTTTTTTATTCCCTTTTCAACCCTAGGGTTTTTAGAGCTTTTTTCTCTTCGTATCTCGAAACAACTCAAAAATACAGTAATAAGGTTAATCGATGTCGTATGTTACAAGCCTTAAGCTATTCGAGAAAGGGTTGCTGTAGAGTAGATAGAATAACAATCCGTACTAGAAAACAAGCGTGGATCCCGTCGAGTACAACAGACGTGAGGGGTGCTAATACCTTCCCCTTGCGTAATCGACTCCCGAATCCAGGAATTTGGTTGCGATGACCATTCCTTTCCTGTTTTGCGTTAGGTTTACTCTGAGCGTTCCCTTTCCCTCCGTTGGGATAAATAACGCACGGTGGCGACTCTTCTGTCATAGCCGACGCCGATTTTTGCAGTAGCGACAATGCGATATCTTTGCGAGCAAACTTAGAAACTATCCCTAGGTCTGTTTTTTTACCTAACCATATACCCCAATCCCAAAACATAGCATAACCATAGCAAGTTTAGCATACAAACATACAAAAGGTTCTTGTAGAGTACTACAGATGTTTAGGATGTGAAATACCTACCCTAGGCATAACCAACCCCCGATCCTCGAATCTCTTAGCGTTGTTGTTACATCGCGCAAAAGGTCTTTCTTTCTTTAACCTTTTCTTTGGATAAATCAAAGTCCGGTTGTAAATTTATTGAATCAAGATTCAAGTTAGTCAATAGCTTGGCATCACGATTCTCACCGCAACAATCTGACCTAGTTTGCTGGCCCAATTTCCCTTTCTCCTGTTCATTTTCTTTTTTTTAGATTTTCAAATCCTTTTTATTTTATCTTATTTTTAAGATTTTTGTAAATAATTTCCTTAATATTTTAATTGGTTTTTATTTTTGGTTATTTATTTTGGTTAATAATTTCTATTAATAATCTTTGTAAATATTTTTGCTAATTGTTTTGTTGAATATTTTAGTTAATACTCTTGTTAACCATTTTGTTAAAAAAAACTCTTGTTAATTTTTTATATAATTTAGTTAATTATTTTGGCCATTGATTTTGCTAATATAATTTAGTTTCTTTGACTACTAACTCGTGACTTCTTTCCTTGATGACACTTGTAAATATGTCTTGATAAAATTTTGTGATGGGCTTTCTTTGTTTCTATTATGTTTTTTTATGCCTATTTTGTTCGATAATCTTATTTCCCAATTCCAAGGAAAATGATCATACTTGTTGACTGCCATGTCATACTTATCCTAGCTTGCTAGTTTACCTTCCTGTTTATCCTAGCCTTAGGATTATAGTCACCGTACTTTGTGTGTGTATTCTGCCACTGACACTTCCTCCCTCTAACCTAGCCTTAGGTTTAGAGTCGTTTTAATCTATGTAGGTTGTTCTACCATGGACATCTACTTTCCCGTTTAACCTAACCTCAGATTTAGAGTTGTCGCACTCTATGTAGGTGTCTCGCCACAAACATTTACTTTTCCCTTTGAAACCTTGACCACAATCAAGAGTTCCTCACCCCTATTAAGGGGAACTACGAATGTTTTGATTCCATTTTCGTTAGGATACGTAGGCACGAGATGCGATGTCTTAGCAAGCATACTTTAGATCTTTACCTTAGCACAGTTCCCTTAGCAAGCAAACATTAGCATAACACAAATACCAACAAGAGGTTTCTATAGAGTACTACAGATACTTAGGATGCTAACACCTTCCCTAGATATAACCAACCCCCGAACTTTAGATCTTTTAGCTGTGTTATTATGTAGCGCACTTAGGGTTTTCTTCGATCTTTACCATTTCCTTTAGATAAATCAAAGCTTGATGGTGAACTTCATGATTTATTATTCAAGTTAACTAATAGCTTGATATCCGATTCTCACCGTGACAAGTACTATAGATGTTTTGGGTGCTAACACATTCCCATTGCATAACCAACCCCTTTACCCTTTGTCTCTCTATTGTATTAGTTTTGTTTTAAAAATTTTATGCGTTTTATTTGTTCTTTTCCCATTCCTTTGGAAAAAAATAAAGTGCAGTGGTGACTCTTTCTTTATGAGTTAAGTTAATCAACAACTTAATGTCAAAATTTTCCCCGCTACACCTGTTTACTTGGAAAATCTTGGAGAGTGAAGTTTAACAAAGGAATTAGTGCGAGATGTCCATCACATCCAGGAGCAAAGTAATTTCTACCCATAGTTGATGATTATTCCAAAACGTTGTTGATATTTACCTAGAAGACTAAGGATGAAACTTTTGAGAGTTTCAAAGTTTGGAAGACTCTGGTCGAAAATCAGATTGGCAGAAAGGTCAAGAGGTTGAGGGGCGATAATGGTCTTGAATTTTGCAAAGAGGCTGAAATTATGGTATGCAGATCTTAGATGTCCTAAGAGATGCTAAGAACATTGATCTCTGCTAAAACAGAACAAGGACAAAACATGACCATTTTAAATTACTTTAAAAATAAACAATGTCATGACATCTGTTGTAACATCTGCAGACTGACAGATCAATTTATCTAACCACTTAAGTTGTGCAGAATTGTAAATGCTGAAAGATAAATAACACAATGAATTGTTAACCCAGTTCGATGCAACATCACTTACATCTGAGGGCTACCAAGCCAGGGAGGAAATCCACTATTAGTAGAATTAATTTAGAGGTAAACTCCCAGTTTACAACTCCTCACTTAATCTCTACCAAATGCAATTTCTGCCTAGAACCCAGTAGACAAGAGACACCTCTCACTCCCCCTTATTCACAGCTGTGATAAACAATCAATACAAAGAAAAGACTTTAGAAGACACTCTTCAAAGTCACAACTTAATCTTGCTTAAAAGCTTCAATTAAGTACAATACACTCTTGCTTAAAAGCTTTGAGTGAACAATTAACAATTAACAAATAACAACTAACAGCCTAAACATGTCTACCACGATGCGTCCAAAGATACAAAGGGTGACTTACAAAGTCACTCACACACGAGACTCTCAAAATCCTAAACCCTTATTTTGCATTCAATATCTTCTTGTTGTGAATGCTTCTTTTTCCTTGCTTCTACGCCTGCTTAAATAGTAATGCAGATTGGGCTTGGGTTGTGCCAAAAGTAGCAGCAGGAAGAGAAGATTTCAATCTTCATAAGTTGCAACAGATTTGATTTGATCAATCAAATCTAATCATACCATTATTCCAATCTTCAATCAATCTTATGATAATAACTCCGTATCAAATCCAATATAATCCATAAAAGTGTATCTGAAATGCCTTTAGAAAACCACTAGAAACACGAAGATTCTGTACCAGAAAAGTGCAGCCAGCTTGTACAAAAATATATGAGCACATAAAAACATTCATGACAGACAGATGTCACAACATCCTATAGGACATCCTGTGATTACACCTAGTTTTACCAAAATGTCTGCCAATCAAATCTTCTCATAATACATCTTCTGCAGAATCTTCTTCATAAAACTAGAAACAAATATTTTATAGTTTCTGAAAAAGTCTCAAAGATCCTTTTTATGAAATCCAATTAAATCTGCACTTTGTTCCTAATAAATCTCTTTGACCTGCGCATACTGATGAGGTACATCCAATAGGATCTCATCAAACCAAAAGACCTCTGTCAAGAGATATAAAATAGCAGCACCTACTGTACCAGACAAAGATGTCCTGACATCTGTCTCGACATTTTATTTGAAACACATGACAACAATATTGTCAAAATAGTAGATGAAGATGTTATAACATCTTGCTTAACATCAGTGCAGAATCATGTTTTACCAAAATTTAGCCAATCATAGAAACGTGGAACTAACAATTTCCCCATTTGGCAAACTTTGGCTAAAACAACCAAACCATGATAAATCAGCAACAACAGTAGTTTTATCAAATGCATCCAGCCCAACCAAACTATCATGCTCCCCCTTAATAGTTGCATTCAGCAAGCTATAACAACACACTACTCTTCCCTTAGGAGTAGCAAAGTCCTATCACAATGTTGGTCAGCATGTCAATATATGTGTCATGACATCAGGACAACAGATAACATTAACACACTTTAATCCCCCTTTTTAGCCAAAAATTGACAAAAATTTGAGTAAATGTACACACATATAAACCCAGATGCACACAAATTAGAGCCAGACCCAAAAACTGAATCATAATTACCATGCTTCAAAGCAAGACTCAGCTGACAAACTGCACATGGTGTCCAGATATCCTAGTCTGACATCTCACAATCTCCCAAGAGATACACAAATATTCTGCAGAGAAAAATAAATTCTCTCAGACAATAACCAATGTTGTTTCCTAGGTCATTCATCAGAAGCAAGCACAATCCTAGTTTAATCCAACAACCTCACAAAGCCAGACCCACAGTCACATTGTTAAGGTAAAAATTACACCAGACAGCACAATGTCAGGATATCTTGTTTGACATTACGACCTCACCAGTGGTCCAAGAACACAAGCTTGCCTGAGAATTAACAAACTTTGTACAGGCTACAGCAATGCAGCTACATATCAGACAGGTACAAAGCTCTCCCTGTCATGCATAAACAACACTCCCCCTAAAAGAGAAAGCCTAAACACATGAAGACTTACTTCAACATCTTCACATTCACACGCTGGAAGCACATGCAACTCTACATCCCTTTGTTTCACAAACCACACTAGAACCAACCCTAATAGCAGAAGTAGTCGCAGGACAGACATAACTATCTGCAAGATCAGTCAGATTCAGCTTTGAAAGACTAGAAAAATCTCCAAGATGTCAGGGTGAATGTCCTTCCTTATGCACAAAATCAGAGCTGATGATGTCTTGATCTTCATCTTCACTAGTCATACAACTACAAGACAAAACACTTGAATAAAGGCCAAAAATCTGCTGATCAAAAATCCCTTCAGTGGAAGCCAGATCATAGTGCTCTTCCCTTTATATTACCCCCAATAAGCTTGAACAAATCTGATTTGATCTATTGACACTTAATGACAGAACCAAAAAAATACATTGTCAGGTTCACCATGAGCTAGAGCAATAACACAATGTCACAACCTTTTGTCTGACATACCATCCTCATAAAGACATATGATCACAAGCTTCTTGAAAACACAAATAATCTTGAGAAATAAATATATTATTGCAGCAACATATCCTAGATAGAAGTATAACTCCCCATATCAAGGATAACCAGTTCTCTCTTTCCAGAAGAACACCTTAACGTGAATGGAAAACATAAGACTCATCTTCATGTATGCAAGAGCTCACTCTCTGTTCAACACACCTGCTGAACACATTCACTCACTGCTTGAACCACAAGCAACCTATGTACCACAATAGTACACTCATCAGACAAAAGCTCTCCCCCTAAAAGACATTAAACACATGCTCCAGAACTTCTCAGCTTGCCAAACTGATCCAGTTCTCTCTAGCATAACTTGTAGTATAAGCAACCTCCTATCAACAAGCTTTTGACCCCAACCTGAGTCAAACAACTAGATAGAAACCCCATAATCTAAGACAGTCTTCGTCTCATTATTCTCCCGTATGATAAGATGGAACACTTCTGATTTATCTGGTGAATATTCACTTCCATATAACACACCAGAATCCATACTTTCATGCAATCAACCAATGATCCACTCCAGTATTCTACAATACCTTCACATCATACTCCAAGACATTCCTTTTAACTCATCATTCTCCCGTATGACAAGATAGAGTACTTCTTAGTCAAGATGTGAGTCACAAGTTCCACAACAGAACTTCAAGTCCTTCTTCATGGAAAAACAAACCAGATGATGTTCTAATATCAATTAGGACATCCTTCACATATCACAGACACAACATCCAATGGTTCCTGATATGCCCACAACTAGACTTATTACTGCCTAGTAATCCAACTGAAGATCTTTAGAGAACACAGCTCCACCAGCTTGATCAATAAGAACTTCAAATAACCAAAGAGAGAAATAGACTATCATACATCTCCAAAAGAAGTAATCTACCATAAGTAACTTAGGGCTTCTACCACAAGCTCCAAATATGAAAAGAACCAGAACCTCCTTTGGTCTTCAAACAACTACCCTTCTGCACAAGAGTAATTTTCTTCAAGCATGCTTCTTAAATAACCAAATGCCACTGTTTGGTTTACACAGCTTCTTTCTAGAAAATCTTTTGATCCACCAGGCAAACTTGATCTTCAACTTACATCTCCTACTTGCTTCATAGCAAGGCATCAAGACTTGGACCTGTAACATCTACTCCTTCCCGCAGCTCTCACAAACTGCATGAGATAGACCCTTTTGAAGTATTAATTCCATTCATACACGAGAAGATCAACTTATCTTCAAATGATGTACCATTACTTCAACTAAGACCCTGAAGTTTCTCTTGATGTCAGAACCTCTGATAAGACATCTCGTTGATGAGTTCAATCTTTTATTATGCCACTTAGGAGAACCTTAGCATTCTATCAGAACAAGAGTTCCATGTTCTCAGAGACTAGATTAATGATATCAAGTTTGAGTAGATAGTCTGTAATCTACTTTACTGTACCACAACAAATCCCTTGAAATGCATTTGCTTCATAAAATCCTCTTTAGAGAACTCAAACATGCCAAAGCTTGATTCTTCAGAGAGGATTACTCACAAAAGATCTTTACAAAAGGACTCCCGCTTTCCTTAAGTAGAGACTTCTTCAGAAAGTCAAAGATAATCGCCACTTATCCTTGACACCTACTGCACTCCATTACACCTAGATCAGAAATAAACTGATCCAAGGTCAATTCATGAAATCTTCATCTTCCATTAGCACCATTTTTAGACAAGTTTCTTGCTAGGAAACTTTCTAGACAAATTTCGTGCCTCTGTAGGTCCAAGCTGAGGAAGAATGCAAACACACATGTTAATGGTACCAAGATCATAAGTTATATCTTTTTTACTCCAGAAAAACATTCTTTGAATCATTAGGATTTTGCAGAGTCTCTACTCAACATTTGATTGAACATCAGATCTTTAATGTTGGAACATCAAGGCTGACACCGTTGACTCAACCTGCCTATGACTTCTTCTATTGATAGAACCCTTGCAAGTCATGAGTGGTGAAAATAAATCACCTCCCACTATCTTCTTTAAAACAGTCTTCAGCAATCTGTAATACACAACAAAACAGCCCAAGCACACAAACAACATTGCTATAACATTCAGCAACCTGTAGAAAAAATCAGCAACAGCCCAAACAAAACAGCATCCAGCAGGATCAACATCCTGTCAGACCAAACAGAGTTGCAGCAGACACCATCTTCCAACCATCTACACACCTGCCACAACCATATATCAAATTGTGTAGAGATCAATCTTCTCCCAGGACTATCAGAGTTCTTTCATCAGAAAATATGCAGCGGAACCTCCAAAAGAACATCTTCAACGTGCTCTAAATAAGATGTCAGAACATCTTATAGGACATCATACAGAAGAAGTAGCCACTCCTCCTGCAGTTGTTGTAGAAAATCCTATATCAGAGAGCACAACAGCAGATACACAGAATCCTACAAAAATAGGAGTAAACACAAACTCCCCCTAAACTCTATAAGCAGCAGCTCAAACATTTAGCAAGATCAGCAAATCAGATACAACTTCTTCTTGTTTAAACCACCATAAAGTATGTCCCAAGATCTCATCCAGAACAGACAGGATGCCTGCTCTGATACCAATTGAAATTCTAGTAACTAGATCTCAGATGTCCTAAGAGATACTAAGAACATTGACCTCTGATAAAACATAACAAGGACAGAACATGACCATTTTAAATTACTTTAAAAATAAACAGTGTCATGACATCTGTTGTAACATCTGCAGACTGACAGAACAATTTATCTAACCATTTAAATTGTGCAGAATTGTAATGCTGAAAGATAAATAACACAATGAATTGTTAACCCAATTCAGTGCAACATCACCTACATCTGAGGGAGACCAAGCCAGGGAGAAAATCCACTATTAGTAGAATTAGTTTAGAGCTAAACTCCTAGTTTACAACTCCTCACTTAATTTCTACCCAATGCAATTTCTGCCTATAACCCACTAGACAAGAGACACCTCTCACTCCCCCTCAATCACAGCAGTGATAAACAATTAATACAAATAAAATACTTTAGAAGACACTCTTCAAAGTCACAACTTGATCTTGCTTAAGAGCTTCAGTCAAGTATGTTGTACCCCAAAATTTGCCCAACCTTTTTTATTAATTGGTTTATGTTTAATTTCAATGTTCTAGCATTTGCATTTGCATACCATTGTTCATTTGCAGGGGATCAAGAGGAGTGTGCATAGCAAGAGAATATTACCAAGGGTTCTAAGCTTAAGCAAGAGGTTTTATTCAAGCATGAGTGCTCATCAAGTCACCAAGAAGTGGTCAATGCTCTCTGAGAGAGTAGATGGATGTATGTGGATTATTTCCTAACCTGGAGGCCAATTAAGGATCATCAGAGGACTGTGAAGCTCATTGAGTGATTTGAGAGCCATTGTGTAGCTTATCCAAGTTATTGTATCATGTGCAAGAAGCCACAGTCAAGAGTGGTGCACCTAGGGTTTTCATCTGGTCAACCCTAAATCAACTGTGGATCTGAAGGAGATTAAGACTTAGTTCTTGATAACACGAAATCATATAGATATTTTTATGCATAATTCAACTAAAGTCTAACCGTTTTCGATCCGATTTCGGGTTATTTCCGTGTATTTGTCTGATGTTTTGCAGGTATTCAACGATCACGTCTAAACAAGGCAACATGAAGAAAAGAAGCAATCTCAGATGAAATATGGACGAAAAAGGAGTGAAAACACAATGAAAAGCGCAGCAAGCTGTTTTTGCTGATGTGACGATCGTCACAGCTTCATGACGACCGTCACACCTTGTGACGACCGTCATGCAGGCAAAAACGCCCCACTCAGATTACACGTCAAAGAATCAGTTCCAATTCCCACAGAGTGGACCACTACTCCCTAAATTATCTGCCTCAAGGTCCATCATCTTCAGTGATAACCGTTGGGATTCCACTTCTATAAAAAGGGAAGCAGGGGACTTCAGAAAAAGGGTTGCATTCATACCACGAAGTGCTGCCGAATTTACTTTCCAGAGCATATTTTCCAGCAATATTCTTATTTGTTTCTCTTTACCTTTCCTGTATTGCTTTTTCCATTCTTCTATAATTTCTACTTGTACTGTACGATCAATTTGGCATTAGAGATCAGAATCCTGCCAACATCTGTGGAGGATCTGCCCAAAGGCCAATTGGAATATTTACAGGTTTTCATTTTGATCGATTTCAGTTTTATTATAATGCAAATCATTATTTATTGTTTTTATTTATATTTTATCTTTCCCAAATCCATGTCTAGCTAAACTTAGGTAATCGATATGTAGTAATAATTCGAATGGGATTTGATAATAACTGGTTGAAAAACTTTCTTTTCAAAAAAGTAATTTATGGTCTGAGTGTTTAAAATTGATTTACTAAATAAACTTCGTCGCGAAAGCGAGAACTTATTTAAAAGTAGTTTTGCCACGAAAGTGGGAAATTAATTAAGATACGAACCAACAAGCGAAAGCTGCGGTAAGGTCAGATAGTAAGCACTAGTCATTCATTTTAATAACAGCAAAAGCACTTTAAAATGAATTAGAACTTAGAGATTTCCAAAAAGTAATTTTAACCCCGAACGGGATACGAAAGTGTACGTTTGGCCCTTAGGATTATGATTAGCGTCAATAACCATCGTGAGGCGAGAGTCTTCAAATCACCATTTTCTGCTTAAATAAACTTTGAAAATTATTTCATACACCAGTAACTTATCAAATCCCTGAAGAACACAATTACTACGTATCGATTCAATCAATTATAATCTAAATAGTATTCTTAGTTCCCTTTTAGTGGCAATCTTATTCCCTTAAACATATTCTACCTAGCTAAACATAGTAACTCCCGAGAACACTAGTTTGACTACGAGTCCCTGTGGGATCGATATCTATTATTACTACGAGATAGACTGTGCACTTACAGTTAGGTTGTATTAGACATAGAAAGTCGTGATCAAGTTTTTGGCGCCGTTGCCGGGGACCCGTTTTGTCAATAGTGTAACCTTTTGTTACGCCGTATAGACTAGGTTAACAATTTTCATTTTCCCTCCACTAGTTCTGTCGATTGTATGCCAAGAAATCGCCCGCAAAGCGATATCGTAAAACCTTCAATCGCAGAACTAGAACGCTTCTTACATTTAAGAAGTAGAATCATTGAGTACCAACTCAAACAACTCAAACATAACACTCCCGAACCTCTCACTCCCATTCCCAAATCAGAAGAAGAAGAACTAGAGATGGATGAAGGACCTCCAAACAAACCACTGAAGGCATACGCTACACCATCTCAGATGGAGCCTAGAAGTAGCATTGTTGCCCCAGCTATTACCCGAAACGATTTTGAGCTGAAACCATCATTGCTGTCGGCTGTGCAACAAAACCAATTCTCAGGAAACGCAACTGAGGATCCGAACGAACATCTAACGAAGTTCGTACAATACGCAGACACAGTGAAAGCAAATGGAGTAACTCCAGACGCGATAAGACTTCGTCTTTTCCCATTCTCTCTTAGAGACAGAGCGTGGACATGGTTACAATCGTTACCATCCAACTCCGTTACGACGTGGGAGCAATTGAAGAACGTCTTCTTAGCGAGATATTTTCCGCCAAGCAAAACTGCCATGCTTAGAGCTCAAATCAACGGATTTCGATAGAAAGATACTGAATCTCTTTACGAAGCATGGGAATGATTCAAAGATATGATGAGAATATGTCCTCACCACGGTCTAGAAGACTGGGTGACAATCCATACTTTCTATAATGGGCTTCTATACAATACTAGATTGACAATAGACGCTGCCACGGGCGGTGCACTTATGGATAAGCCATACGATGAAGCCTATCAATTAATAGAAAACATGTCACAAAACCATTGCCAATGGGGAGGTGAACACACTCCAACTGAGAAAACCACAGCAAAAGGTAGGATGTACGAGATCAGCAGCCTTGAAAAGTTCAATGCTAAAGTAGATGCTCTAGCACAGAAAATCGATAGTCTGGCCGTTAACCCCACTGCAACTGTCGCTGCAGTAACTCCAAATTGCGAGTTATGCGGAAGCACCACTCATAATGCACCCGAATGCCCATTGCTAGTCGGAATCCCACCAGACCAGGTAAATTATGCTCAAGCAAATCCCTACGCAAATACCTACAACCCAGGTTGGCGAAATCATCCAAACTTTTCTTACAAAAGCGAAAATGCATTGCAAATGCCTACTGCTCCGCAAGGATATCAGAAACCAGCTGCTCAGAATGCACCTAGGAAATCGAACCTCGAATTGATGATGGAAAAGTTCATAGATACTCAAGCTCAAACAAACAAAGAATTCCTGAATCAAAACATACACACTAGCGAGCAAATTAAACAATTGACAGGAAAAGTAGACGCGTTGGCCACCCACAACAAAATGTTAGAAACTCAGATATCACAAGTGGCTCAACAGCAAGCCTCTGCTGCCGCACCTGCTGGCACATTTCCTGGACAACCCGAACAGAATCCAAAAGGCCAAGCAAATGCTGTGATACTAAGAAGTGGAAAAGAATTGGACGAACCGATTGATCTGAGGACCGAAAACTCAGCCATGCAACAAAAACCAACCGAACAAGCAGAAAAGGAATCCGAGTTAGAGAAGAAGGAGGACAACGAGAAGGAGGATACCGCAAGTGAAAAAACTCAAGCACCTCCAGCGCCATATAAACCACCTATCCCTTATCCGCAAAGACTAATAAACTCTAAAACTTCAGGACAGTTTAAGAAATTTGTAGAGCTCCTTAAACAGTTGAATATTACTATTCCTTTTACAGAAGCGATAACTCAAATGCCGTCATACGCTAAATTTCTCAAAGAAATCCTGTCGAATAAGATAAAAATCGAGGATAATGAAACAGTTACACTTACTGCAGAGTGTAGCGCTATTATTCAAAACCGCATGCCTCCTAAATTAAAAGACCCAGGTAGTTTCTCCATACCCTGCGTCATAGGAAAGTTCGTAATAGACAAAGCTCTATGCGATTTAGGAGCCAGTATCAGTGTTATGCCCTTATCTATATGCAAAAAGCTGAATATGGGAGACCTCAGACCAACAAAAATGTCCGTTCAATTAGCTGACAGATCAGTAAAATACCCAGTCGGAATACTGGAAAACGTTCCAGTACGCATAGGACAATTCTACATTCCAATCGACTTCATAATCATGGACATCAAGGAGGACACTGTAACCCTAATTATCCTAGGAAGACTGTTCCTAGCTACAGCTGGAGCTATTATAGACGTGAAGAAAGGAAGGCTAACATTCGAAGTAGGAGAAGAAAAGATAGAGTTCATTCTCACCAAGTTCTTATAAGCACCAGCAATAGACGATACCTGCTATTTAGTGGACGAAATTGACGAATGCATAAGAGAACTTGAAAATGAAGAGACCACGTATTCAGAAATAATAAAGATTCAAATACCCGATATTCCTGAAGATGATAATTGGCGTAAACCGTATAGAGACGACAGCCTAAGCGAAAGCTTAGCACTGACCCCAAACCATATGCCAGGTCCAAAGAACCCATCTTTAGAACTCAAAACACTACCCAAAAACCTCATATATGAATTTCTAGACGATGAACTAAAAAGACCAGTGATAGTCAACGCCGACTTAGGACAACCAGAAACCGAAAAGCTATTAGAAGTCCTAAAGAAGTACCCCACCGTGTTAGGCTATAACATAAGCGATCTAAAAGGTATAAGCCCTTCGATCTGTATGCATCGAATTACAATAGAGGAAGACTCTAAAACCTCTCGAGAGCATCAGAGGAGACTGAACCCCATCCTGAGCACTGTAGTCAGAGAAGAAGTAAAGAAATTGCTAGATGCAGGAATCATCTATCCGATCTCCGATAGTGAATGGGTCAGCCCAGTTCATGTCGTACCAAAGAAAGGAGGAGTCACAGTAGCTAAAAACGAAAAAGGCGAATCAATAACAAAAAGAGTCGTGACTGGAAGCAGGATGTGCATTGACTATAGAAAGCTTAACAAGGCTACGCGCAAAGATCACTTCTCGCTACCCTTCATAGACCAAATTTTGGAAAGATTAGCCAAACATTCATATTTCTGCTATCTAGATGGTTACTCAGGATTCTTCCAAGTTCCCATCCATCCTGATGACCAAGAAAAGACTACATTCACCTGTCCTTATGGTACTTTTGCTTACCGCCGAATGTCGTTCAGACTCTGTAACGCTCCAGCAACCTTCCAAAGATGCATGATGGCAATCTTCGCAGATTTCATAGACGACATTATGGAAGTATTTATGGACGATTTCTCGGTATGTGGACAAAGTTTCGAAGGATGCCTGCAGAACTTAGAAATGGTATTAGAACGTTGTGTAAAAGTAAACCTCGTCCTAAATTGGGAGAAATGCCATTTTATGGTCCGACAAGGAATAGTTCTAGGACACGTCATATCAGATAGAGGGATTGAGGTAGACAAAGCTAAAATAAAGATTATAAAAGATCTCCAACCTCCAAAATTCGTACGAGAAATACGGACTTTTCTAGGACATGCCGGTTTCTACAGAAGATTTATAAAAGATTTTTCGAAAATCACAAAACCTCTGACCGGCCTGTTGATGAAAGATGTTGAGTTCGTCTTCGACGACGACTGTTTAAAAGCATTCGAAACATTGAAATCAGCCCTTATCACCGCACCAATCATGCAACCACCCGATTGGCGACTACCGTTCGAAATCATGTGCGATGCGAGTGATTATGCTGTAGGCGCAGTTCTAGGACAAAGGAAGGACAAGAAACTCCATGCTATCTACTATGCCAGTAGAACCTTAGATCCTGCCCAAATGAACTACGCTACCACAGAAAAGGAACTTCTAGCAGTTATATTTGAGCTTGACAAATTCCGTTCTTACTTAGTAGGAGCAAAAATTATCATATACACAGACCACGCTGCCATAAGGTACCTAATAAGCAAAAAGGATGCCAAACCAAGACTATTGAGATGGATCCTGCTATTACAAGAGTTTGACTTAGAAATCAAAGATAAGAAAGGAACCGAGAACGTTGTTGCAGATCACTTATCCCGAATAGAAGGCATCAAACATGAACCAGTACCGAAAAATGACGATTTCCCGTACAAACGTCTGATAGCCAAATTAGAAAGTGACGCACCCAATTCATTCTCGGAAGATCCAGAATTCGAAAAAGCCGTAGAAGCCGTCAATGCCCAAGTCACATTACCTTGGTATGCTGACATCGTTAATTACCTCGCTGTGGGCGTGCTTCCACCGGATCTTACTTATCAGCAAAAGAAGAAATTCTTCCACGATCTGAAACACTATTATTGGGACGAACCTCTACTCTTCAAGAGAGGGGCCGACAACATATATCGTCGCTGTGTCCCAGAGGAAGAAATAGAAAATATTATTTCCCAATGCCACTCAGCACCATACGGTGGTCATGCTAGTACATCCAAGACGTGCGCTAAGATTCTCCAAGCCGGCTTATTCTGGCCTAATCTCTGGAAAGACGTTCACATCGCTGTGCAAAAGTGCGATCGATGCCAACGAACTGGCAACATCTCACGACGCGATGAAATGCCTCAGAAAGGAATCTTAGAGGTAGAAATCTTCGACGTCTGGGGAATAGATTTCATGGGACCCTTTCCACCTTCTTTTGGTAATAACTACATACTCGTCGCTGTCGATTACGTGTCTAAATGGATAGAAGCCATAGCTGCTCCAACAAACGACGCACGAGTAGTAATCAAACTCTTCAAAAACACAATCTTTCCTAGATTCGGTGTACCGAGACTCGTCATTAGTGACGGCGGATCTCACTTCATATCACGAATATTCGATAAACTTCTCTCTAGATATGGAGTCCGGCACCGAGTAGCTACACCCTATCATCCGCAAACTAGCAGACAAGTAGAGGTCTCGAACAGAGAAATAAAACAGATCTTGGAAAAGACCGTCGCTACCTCAAGGAAAGATTGGTCGTCAAAGCTACAAGAAGCTTTATGGGCTTATAGGACCGCATTTAAGACATCAATAGGTACTACCCCCTATAAATTGGTTTATGGTAAATCCTGCCATCTCCCTGTAGAGTTAGAGCATAAGGCCTTTTGGGCCATTAAGACACTCAACTTCAACTACACCGAGGCAGGAGAAAACCGAATCTTGAACTTACACGAATTGGAAGAACTCCGATTAGACGCTTACGAAAATGCCCGTATCTACAAAGAACGAACTAAAAAGTGGCATGATAAACGTTCAATCAGGAAACAATTCAGTGTGGGAGACATTGTATTGCTCTTTAATTCACGATTAAAACTCTTCCCAGGTAAACTAAAATCTAGGTGGTCTGGACCCTATGAAGTGACTAAAGTACTTCAGAGTGGAGCTGTTGAAATTACCGATAAGATGAATGCGCCGTTCATCGTAAACGGGCAACGTCTAAAACACTATAATAAGAACGACAATAGTCCCTAAAGCAGCAGTATAGCTTTGCTTGAGCTTCCAGCTCAAACACCCGAATAGCTTCTCACCAAGCTATCGTCTGGCTTTAGACGTTAAAAACAACGCTTACTGGGAGGCAACCCAAATTTCCCTCGTTATTGTATTTTTCTTTAAAAATTTTACTTTGAAAATCCATCGAAAATTCCAAACTTATAATTACTACTACTTTCTACTTTCGTTCATTTTCATACTTTTATTCTTATTTTATTTTCTCTCTTTTGTCTTTTGTTTCTACCGCCTTTCGTTTCTAAAAATCCTGACTTCAATTTCCTGTTTCAAACTTTTCAGGATTTTTAAAAGCCTTCAAAACATTCCTTCTGTTTTCTCCGAATTACCTACGAGTATGGCCGAATACGACTTCACAAAGGTTCACTTCCGAGGACTCACTCAAAAGGCAAGATTTGCAGCACTGACCGAAAGAGAATTCGCCTTAACGCTCTATTATGATAAGGCTACTATGGATAAACTAGGGATCACAGATAGCATTCAATACCTGTTCAATCAACTGGGTTGGGAGAACACTACTCTGAAAACACGTTTCGCTACCTACAAGGATCTTACCTATGAATTCCTTAGTTCTTTCAGATACATACCCAACTATGGTTTTGGATCCAGCACAGAGTTGATTACCTTCCGATTGTTTGGAATGGACCAAACCCATAGCCGGATGTCACTAGCTAACCTCCTAGGATTCCCTAGCGGACCGCATGTGTTCATCAGTGCAGAAGATGACGATATTGATTTTCAACTCGATCAATCCTGGGGTAGAATCACAGGCGACTATCACCCTGAACCAGATAGAATGTACAATGATGACATACACAACCCAGCTTTCAGAT
The DNA here is from genome assembly GCA_963859935.3 of Lathyrus sativus. Classification (NCBI taxonomy): domain Eukaryota; kingdom Viridiplantae; phylum Streptophyta; class Magnoliopsida; order Fabales; family Fabaceae; genus Lathyrus; species Lathyrus sativus. The sequence goes on from OZ012736.1 coordinate 386,127,887, forward strand.
ACTTCCATAAGATACTAGCTCACACCTTGTTTGGAAAAGAAGAAAATATTACTGCAGTATCTAAAGAGGAGTTATTCATCATGTTCTGTGCTTCTCAGGGACGGACAGTAAATGCAGTGCCTTTCATGATGAGATCTTTCAAACGCCTAACGCTGGAACCTCAAACACCTATTCTTATAGGAGGCCTGGTAACAATGATTGCCCATGAGCTTGGCCTTAGATTCCATTTAAATGCCAGCACTCGTTTTGGTACCATCCGACCCATGAACATACAATTCTGCTTTAACAGGCACATCTTAGGAACTATGGGACCTAGACCGTATGAGTATCTTATTAACGAAAAACCAGTACAGCTATTCACATTGCCTGATCATCTGATGACAAGTATCCACAACAAGGACAACTGGCTCTATGAATTGGATGAGCCTATGGGACCTCGTTCACCACAGTCAACACCACAGAACTATATGTATGATAGTGACCACATCTCTGAGGCACACGATTATATGTACTATGAGGACGCTGTATCTGAAACTGAAGTAGACCCTACGACTCCTCCGCACTACAACACTTATCCTGAGCCTATCCCTGAGGAGACCACCGACAGAATGGATGTCGTGTTACTCAGATTGGCCGACGTCGATACAACTCTTACTAATGTAAAAGCTGACATCGCAAGCATGCACAGCGAACTGGTAGGCTACATGGATCTAGTCTGCGACCAACTCGACTACTATTCACAGAAATTCGATGAGTTGAAGGCACGAAAGGATTAGTTATTAGCTTTTAGCAGTAGTTTCAGTTTAGTCTAGTCTAGTTAGTTTCATTTAATCATTTGGATTTTTCGCATTGTTAGTTTTATTTATGTACTACAAACAATTGTTTCAATTTTATATCAATTCTAGTTTTTATGCAATTATTCTATTTTCGCATTATCCGTTGTTTGTTGGCTATTCAATTTTATTGTAGTATCATTACTAAGCCTTAAAGTCACTACGAGAACGCCCTTAGAGCAAAATTCTGCGTTCTGCAGATTTTGCTGCTGTGACGACCGTCACAGCCTCATGACGAGCGTCACGCGGGTGACGACCGTCACACCTATGTGACGACCGTCACGCAGTCAAAAACTGATATCTGATAAAACAGGGTTCGTGTTCTCTTCCACTTCCCCCCCCCCCCCCCCCATTATCACTTTCAACCATCCTAACTCCTACCCCACTATGAATTTTCGTCCTCCCCACATTGAACTATAAATTTCAACTCCAAATTCAACCTCCAAACCTCACTTCTGTCAGTTTTTCCCTCTCTGCAGAAAAACCCCAATCTTCAGAAACCTCTCCATCTTCCAACAATGGCAAGGAATGCAGAAACCCCAGATGTCAGCAACATTACCTTCAGTGAAGGAGACTTAGGCGAAAGACAACGAGCAAACTACATCGCATTTCATCAGAGGTCGCTCCAGCCGACTCACTACCCGCACCTTCCATCACTCACGGAGCTCGGACTCCTTGAAGGCGTAACTTGGATGCTTCAAAGAGCAGGCATCTGGCACCTCTGCACCAACCCACAGCCAACATATGAACAACTCACTCTTGAGTTCTTGAGTTCGTTCACTTACGTCACAAGCAGCGGCGAACATAACCAGCACACAGGTGCCGCATGCTTCCGGATGTTTGGCACCAACTATCAGGTGAACCAAAATCAGATTGCCAGCATCCTACAGCTACCTCGCGGCGATAACGCTCATCGCCGCATCACCGATCAGTTCCAGCACGAAGCTTTCGCGCTGTGGTATCAGTTGACCGGCCTCAATGCCGATGGTTGGGACTCCCTGCACGCCACTCACATCCATAACCCAACCATCTGGTACTTTCACAGAGCGCTGAGCAACACTATTTTTGCCAAAGACAGCAACCACAAAGTGAACTCGAAAAAGCTCTTCTTTCTCCATTGTGTCTTCAACAATGAACCTGTCAATGCTTCCCCATTTCTGCTGGCTCATATTCAGGCCAACTGCAACCGTGGCTCGAAGCCATTCTACTTTGGCGGGATTGTCACTATTATTGCACTTGGGTTAAACCTTGGAGACCGCCTCCAGCACCTCCAGTCCATCCCCTCGGTGTTCCTTGACACCGACCACTGCAGAGCCTCCCATCTCATCTGCTCCCGAGCTGACGCCAAATACCATCCGGTTGTGCGTGGCAAGACCGTCCGAAGCATCATCCTTCCGTCCCGCACCCGCATCCATCTAGAGGACCGTACCAACTGGTTGTTCGACCTCACTGCCCCTCCTGCTGCCGCTGCTCCCACTCAGGACCACACTCACGATTCCGACGATGAAATCCAAGCTGAGTTGGACAGGTCCGAGCAGCCAGAGGCATCGCAGCCTCCTCCTCCCGTAGGTACATCCTCCCGCCGCCGCCGCCATCATCCCGTGCCAGACTACACAGAAGAGGACCTCCGCCGCTCCCTAGACCAGCAGGCACAGATACTCACGATGCTGCAGCAGCAGAATCAGCGAGCTGACCAGTTCGAAGCTTGGCACCGGACTCAAATGCAACAACTTCACACCGGCCAAGCTACTATCACTGAGAGCCTAGCGAATCTGACCTTGCAGGTCGAAGGACTCCGAGACACCGTCTACCACACCGGAGCTATGAGCTATGAGGACAGAGTAGCCCTTGCCAGAGGCAGAGGACGCCAGCGCGGACGTGACAGAGGCCGTGACTAGATTCTCATTTTTTTCCTTCATTGTTTACTATATTTCAGTTATTTGTATTTTCACTTTCAGTTGTATCTCCCTCTCGCATGCTTCAAGAATCAGTGAGGACACTGATCAAGATAGTGTGGGAGCGGAGCCTTATTTCCATTCCACTGTACTCTGAATTTCCTTTATTTCCTTTATTTCCATTTCACTGCACTTTGAATTTTCGTAATTTCTATTTTTACACTTTCCAGTTCTAGCAAATAAAGCTCGTCTATATATTTTTCCCGTTACGCAAACAATCCCCACATTATTCAACGTAAACAAAAATTTTAGTTCGTTCCTCAAAAGCAAAAGCATCACGAGAATGCACCTGAGTTCAAAACAAGTTTTGAAACTCCGAGGAAACGACGGTTCTAACAAAACCAGTATCGTCAAGACACCTTAGATCTCTAGTTTATGCGAGTCGGTTTCACTACCTACGTGTACCAAAGTCTCAAGTGTCTACGCAAACTCAACCCCAAGTAGTTTATACTAGCAGTCAGCACCATCCTAAAACACTTCTAAGCAAGCGACCGATGCAAATAAGTGTATGATCTCCAAAAAGATGAAAAATCATGAAAAGAGAGCTAAATAGCCCAAAAATATAAGACACGTCTCCTTCTAAGTTAGGTGCTCCTCACCCGAGCATTTAGCCCAACGGCACGAAAAACTCATTGAAAAATCAATGACATAAACTTATGATCAATGAAGAAGATCAAAAACAGAAATGAGATCATATTCACTAACAGGTCGACTTGCCATGAAAGTGTGCGGACAACGGGCTTAATGTGATTGCGCTAGAACAAACAGGGTGAACTTGCCGCGAGAACCTTGACACCAAGCTACAGCAGCATGACTGAGACCGATTTGCATAAAAAGGAGACCTCCAAAGACTTGTAGTCCAGTGTCGTCATGATACTCATCTTGTTCCTACCAAGAATCCCGGTTTTTCCAAACTCTGCGAACGAAGAAGCTACCTCGTGCTTGCTGACTTTTCCATGTTTTACTTGAGGACAAGCAAAGATTCAAGCTTAGGGGAGTTTGATAACACGAAATCATATAGATATTTTTATGCATAATTCAACTAAAGTCTAACCGTTTTCGATCCGATTTCGGGTTATTTCCGTGTATTTGTCTGATGTTTTGCAGGTATTCAACGATCACGTCTAAACAAGGCAACATGAAGAAAAGAAGCAATCTCAGATGAAATATGGACGAAAAAGGAGTGAAAACACAATGAAAAGCGCAGCAAGCTGCTTTTGCTGATGTGACGACCGTCACAGCTTCATGACGACCGTCACACGGGTGATGACCGTCACACCTTGTGACGACCGTCACACCTTGTGACGACCGTCATGCAGGCAAAAATGCCCCACTCAGATTACACGTCAAAGAATCAGTTCCAATTCCCACATAGTGGACCACTACTCCCTAAATTATCTGCCTCAAGGTCCATCATCTTCAGTGATAACCGTTGGGATTCCACTTCTATAAAAAGGGAAGCAGGGGACTTCAGAAAAAGGGCTGCATTCATACCACGAAGTGCTGCCGAATTTACTTTCCAGAGCATATTTTCCAGCAACATTCTTATTTGTTTCTCTTTACCTTTCCTGTATTGCTTTTTCCATTCTTCTATAATTTCTACTTGTACTGTACGATCAATTTGGCATTAGAGATCAGAATCCTGCCAACATCTGTGGAGGATCTGCCCAAAGGCCAATTGGAATATTTACAGGTTTTCATTTTGATCGATTTCAGTTTTATTATAATGCAAATCATTATTTATTGTTTTTATTTATATTTTATCTTTCCCAAATCCATGTCTAGCTATATGTAGTAATAATTCGAATGGGATTTGATAATAACTGGTTGAAAAACTTTCTTTTCAAAAAAGTAATTTATGGTCTGAGTGTTTAAAATTGATTTACTAAATAAACTTCGTCGCGAAAGCGAGAACTTATTTAAAAGTAGTTTTGCCACGAAAGTGGGAAATTAATTAAGATACGAACCAACAAGCGAAAGCTGCGGTAAGGTCAGATAGTAAGCACTAGTCATTCATTTTAATAACAGCAAAAGCACTTTAAAATGAATTAGAACTTAGAGATTTCCAAAAAGTAATTTTAACCCCGAACGGGATATGAAAGTGTACGTTTGGCCCTTAGGATTATGATTAGCGTCAATAACCATCATGAGGCGAGAGTCTTCAAATCACCATTTTCTGCTTAAATAAACTTTGAAAATTATTTCATACACCAGTAACTTATCAAATCCCTGAAGAACACAATTACTACGTATCGATTCAATCAATTATAATCTAAATAGTATTCTTAGTTCCCTTTTAGTGACAATCTTATTCCCTTAAACATATTCTACCTAGCTAAACATAGTAACTCCCGAGAATACTAGTTTGACTACGAGTCCCTGTGGGATCGATATCTATTATTACTACGCGATAGACTGTGCACTTGCAGTTAGGTTGTATTAGACATAGAAAGTCGCGATCAGTTCTAAGTCATGGTGATCATGGAATGTTGTGTTGAGGCATATGAGATGTTACTCCAATGTCAATTCAAGAAGAATCCAGAGTGTGAGGAGTTACTAAATTAGGGTTTCTAAGGTTCTCGGTGTAAAATCCTCTATTTAGTGCCCAACTTCAAGACCACATATCTCAAGATACAAGTTTCATCTCACTTTGATGCAAACATGAGACTTGTAGAGCGTGTTCTTAGCTTTATTTTGAGTACTAGAACTAATCCATTGGGTTTGTGTAACTCAAGATATGATGCTGACAAGTTATGGGTCCTCAAATGAATGTGTTTTCAGTCAACAAAAGTCAACCAACTTACAACACATATTTGACTAGAAACATGTCTCATATCACTTTGACCCAAACATGAAAGTTGTTCCTTATGATCTTAGCTTTCCAAAAATTCTTAGAAGTCCTTCATCTGATTTGTAGAACTCAAGTTATGAAGCTTGCAAGGTAGGGGTATTTTGGGAAAGTGAGATTATAGGTCCTTTTTCATTATAGGTCTTGATCATCCACTTGTGCACTTCAAATGGAACTTTTCCCAACATGAGAGTTGATTCAAATGATCCCAATTTCATTATGGAAAACTCAATTGGATTGAATTTAGCTAGGATTTGGAGATTGGTGAAGGAAAAATCATGAAAAAAAGACTTTAAAGTCATGACTTAAATTGGATTGGAATTAATTCCTTTTCATGCCATATTTGTGCATATTTTGAGTCCCTTTATCATACCAAGTGAAATACACAAATTGGATTGGATTCATGGCATCAAGAACACGTGCATTTTCAAGTAACTTAATGGTGAAGTTTCACATTCAATACCAACCATTGGATCAATTCAAGGGATAATTTCCAGCCACGTGATCAATTTGAACTCCCAACAAGTAATTTAAATCAAAAACAAGGGAATTGGAGCTGTTTCGCGTGTGCATGAAGCATGGAATTCACAATTGGGCATTTCTTCATTACACAGTTCAGCCAGAATTGGGCCTCCAATTGCTTCTAGACCCAACATATAAAAGCTTCAGATGAAGAATGAAGCTTCATTCAAGCATTTTCGCGGAGTTTTGAGCAGATCACAGTTGGAGCATTCAAGGGAAAATTGAGAATCGTGAATCATAGTTGAAGCACTTTTAAAGCAATTCAAGGCCATAATAATCTTCAATGAACTTCTTTGAGTGGATCTGGATCATTTCAGCAAGCTTAAGCACCATTAGAAGCTCCAACGGAGAGGCTCCATTAGGTATGCTTCAAATCAGAATTTCTCACTCAATATGCATCAATTGTGTGCCATTGTTGTCATAGACTGAAAACATACGTGTGTAGGCAAAATCTGGATCATAATCGTTGATGTTTGTTAACAATTCAGTTGAGCACATAATTTTTGTTTCGTTCGTATTTCTTTATTCTTGCGTGATCAATGAATTTAGTTTGCGGATTTGTAATCTACGCAACTTGGAGATCACTTTAGACCTAAATTTTGTTGAATTTGGTGGAGTTTTGGAACTCCAGCTCCGGCAAGGTGCGCCGGAGAAGCCGATCGGAGCACAGTGCTCCGGCGTCTAGTTATTCTCTCCATTCGGATGAGCTGGCTTGCGACGTTTGCAGTTGAATATTTGACTGGTGATGATGAACGACTTGGATCTAAGCTGACTAGCCACGCGTGTTTTGACTTGCCACGACACTTTAATGAAGTACTGCGTTTTGATGTTGGATTCAGCCTATGTTTTAGTTTGGGCCTGGAGTGCTAATTGCACCTCACTCTCATCTAAGGCCATGGATTTTGCCTTGAATCTTTGCTATTTGCACCACGCCCCTCTTTTCCTTTTTTTTTTTCTTTTTTTCTTTTTTTTTTATCTGTTTTGGTTTTAATTCATTTAAAATACTTCCAATGATTAAAAAAATCACAAATACTTTTAAGACACTTTGAGATGTCATTTGATTTTAGGAAATTTTTATTTTTATTTTTTTTTTGGATTATTTTTGAATTAAAAAAGAATTAATTAATTGGAGGTGTTTTAATTGGATTATTTCTTGCCTTTTGTTTGTTCTTGCTTTGTTCTTGATCATTCCTTTTGCTCCAATGAATAAAAATCATTCCTCATTTCAATAATGAGTTGAATGATTTTTTATAACCATTTTGCCTCTGGTTTGATCATTTTTGGTTTGACTTTGATGGCATTTTTGTTGACCCTCGACAACCCTCCTTTACAATGGTGCACACTTGTGAATCAACTTCTCTGGTGATGTTGTAAAGTGACATTGGTTGAGATCTTTTTGCCTCTGGTTTCCAACATCTTGATGTTCATTTGAGATTTTATTTGGTTTTTTTTGAACCTTTTTCCTATTTTTAAGGTAACTTGCAAGTCAAGTTATTTCTAAGGGAGATTCATACAAGTACTTGACCTAGTTTTCTTTGGAAATGACTTTTATGGATCCATTGAGCTCTCAAATCTTCTTGATTCATTATTCTAACATATTGAGGTACTTGAACATTCATTTTTGGGTCATAAAGTTGTTCTTTGCTTGTTGAATTGTGCACTTCTTTTTAGGCTTTCCACTTGAGCTTCAAGTGTTGAATGTGTGTAAGACTTTGGTCTTTCTCCTTGCCTTTTATTGTATTCTTTTGGGTTTAGTTTTATGTTTGATTTGTGTATTCTCTATTTTCATCTCCACTTCTGTCCAATGACTTTGGAGTCCCATTTGAGATGGTTTGGTCCCACCTTTGGAGGTATTTGAAACATGTCATGAATGGTGAATCCATGATGACCTTTTGGTGCCTTTGTGCTTGTTTCTTGTGTAGCCTATGGTTGAGTTTCCCATATGAGTTCCTTTCTGTCCTCATGTTTCCTCCCATTCTCAAATTTCATTTTATCTTCTTCTCCTTTCATTTGGCTTTCCTTTTGGCATTATGGTTGATGGTAATGGTTGTAGGATTCATTCTCCCATTTCATCCCATTTTGGTGCACTTGTTTGATTTCTTTTTGTGCATTGTCTCTTCTTTCTCTTTTGCATCTCTCATATGCATGCTTGAGGTTGAGATGTACTTGTGGAGGCTACTGCCCCACAATTTCTTCCTCCCTCGCTATCATTCTAATTGTGCATTATATGTTTGCATACTTGCATTTTCTTCTATTCTATGCTTCCTTCTTCCTCTTTCTTCTTTGCCATGTCCCCTTAGGAACACTAATCTCTTGAGATTATGATACACCTTAGGACCTAAAACATGCATGATAACATTAGGTAACATTCCCCTTTTACCCCAATCATAGGTACACTTTGCATGACAACTATTAGGTTGAGTTAGCCACCCTTTAAAGTGTCTTTCTCTTCTCATCTTCAAACAATTTTAAAACACTTAATAAAGGTTAATGAATGATGTACGTTACGAGCCTTAAGTACTTGGGAAATAGTGATTGGGAGGCTTCCTCTCAATTTCTTAGAGTGTTTAGTGTACGCCATTTGGGCGATATGCGACGCATTCGCTCCTAAGTCATAGTCTTTACTGCAACATGAGTTACAAGTTAAATTCAAAACACTTCTTCTCTAAAAAACACAAACAAACTTCAAATCTTTTTATCCTTCGGGATCTTAATTTTGAAAACCTTTTTCATAAGGAGAGTTTTGTTAACTCTTGGTTCTACCGCAAACAGGTAACGCCTAAGTCTCCAATGGTCAAGCTGCATACACCTAACTGCTAGAACAAAGTTTTAACCCTACTCGGGTAAAACAACTTGAACCAACCTGTGGTCTTGTTAGCTCGAACTACGTTTGCTCTAACTTCTCATACCATATGAGAATACGTAGGCACAAGACGACGATGTCTTGATGAGCAACCTTCCCCACCCCTTCACCCGTAGTTAGCCGAACTACGTTGACTCTGACTTTCCCATTGCACGAGAGAATACGTAGGCATAGAGCGACGATGCTCTATCAAGTCTCTTTTCTTTTCTTTTGTCTCTGAGACCATTAGAATAGATAGTAAACACACCCTTTTAGATAGACAACGAAGTGTGGATCCCGTCGAGTACGACGGACGTGAGGGGTGCTCATACCTCCCCCTTGCGTAACCGACTCTCGAACCCGAGACATGGTTGCGATGACCTGTCTTTTCCCGTTTTCGTTAGGTTTTCTCTAATCGTTTCCTTTCCCACTTTTGGGATAAATAACGAACGGTGGCGACTCTTTTGTCATTGCCGACCATCTTTATCGCAGTAGTGATAGTTGGCGACTCTGCTAGGGACAGGAACATTCCCTATGCGAGTCAATGCTAGTGCTTGGTTGTTTATCTCTTTGGTTGTGTATATGTGTAGTACTTTATTTTCCCGCATTTATTTTCAGCATTATATATATCAGTTTTTCCGTGCTGTTGGGGGGAATGTTCCATTGAGAGATAAGCTGGACCCAGGCTTGAGTACAAACATAGCATTAGAAGTGGAAAGTAGTGGTGGACCTGTATGCTTTGCATGCACAAGTTCCCATGAAATTCGCGCTCAGACGAGATTCTCTTTGATGATTTCTTTTCTGGCCCTTTAGGCTTGAGGGGATTTTGGATCTGAGGACTGTCGACTATGGGGACCGATCATTTGTGATTCAGCTAAGTGAGGCTGCTTCGGGAGATTATGATGCCAAACCAAAAATGGTAAATGTATCATCGTTTCTCAAAAGTCTGTGATGCTGATGAACGCATAGGATGCCGAACCTATCAGTGATAGGTCCATACCTGTGAGAGGGATTGGGTTATGCAGGAAACTTTGACTTTCAGACTACCCGGTTTTCTTTGCAATATGAATTTGTGTTCTTGATACAAGGGGTTCCTATTAGTGACAGTGCTATGTTTTTGTCAAAGCAGAGCGCTGGTTCTTCTCAATCAACAGCACAACAATCTTGATCCCCTGTTTGCATTTGCATTTGCATGCTCATTTGCATTTTCATTAACATGTATTTATGTTGCAGGTGCATATTTCCTCCTCAATTCTAGTGGTCTCATTCTTTTTGCCTGACATAGAGCCTTTGAAGAAGACAGTAGCATATAAGCTCCCAATTCCTGATGTTGGATCTTTATTGAGCTTGATCTCTGTGGCTGACAGGAAAGTGTTGGAAGACTTCAAGGAATCCTATGGGAAACTTTTGAGTGTCGTCTGCAAACCTTCAGTATATGAGATGAATGGTCTTTATGCTCTGCTACAATTCTATGAATCACAGCTAAGGTGCTTTGCTTTTCCGGATTATGTTCTGGCGCCTACCTTAGAGGAGTATTCTGTGTTGTTCAGGGAACCTATATTGGATCAGATGCCATTCTATCACTCTGATGTTGAACCTGATCTGGCTAAGCTCGTTGCCGCTTTGCATCTTGATGTTTCTGAGCTGAAAGAGGGAATGATCGAGAGAAGTGGCATGCCTGGGTTCCCCTTATCTTTTCTGGTTGAGAAAGCACGACAGTTTGCCAAAGATGGTTGTTGGGTGGTGTTTAATGCCATTTTAGCTCTCTGCATTTATGGTATTGTGTTATTCCCTAATCTGCCAGATTTTGTAGACATAGAAGCTTTCTGCGTATTTGCTTCAGGGAATCCGGTACCTACGCTTCTAGGTGATGTCTATCATTCTGTTCACTACAAGAATGAGAACCGAAGGGGAAATAACGTATCCTATTGTGTTCCTTTGCTGTATAGGTGGTTTGCTTGTCATCTCCCCAAGTCTGGTCCTTTCGTTACTACTGCAGGTACTTCAGAATGGTCTGAGAGGTTGATGGGGTTGTCTGCTGAGAACATTATATGGTTTGACAGAGACCTTCTTGTTGCAAAGATTGTTTATAGATGTGGTGGATTTCCTAACGTCCCGTTGGTCGGAAGGAAAGGGTGCATCAACTATAACCCATCTTTGTTGGTCAGACAGTTTGAATACGCGTTGAGAGGACCTCCTAAGGAAGAGGAGATACATGAATCTCTGTATCTCACTGGATTGCTGGAGGGTGATACTTTGGCTAGAGTGGAGAGAGCTTGGAGTAGTGTTCACAGGAAAGGGAAAGCTTTTCTGGGGAAGAGTAACAGTCAAGCCTACGACCCTTATTTGATTTGGATCCAAGATAGGGAAAAGAGGTTATTGATGCCTTTCCCATATGTAGAGCCTTTCTATCCTCTTATGATTGAGGAACCTACCACTGTGGATATCCAGAAGTAAAACCAGTTATGGTCTAAGAAAGAAGAGCTTCGGAAGGCTAATGAAGAGTTAGAGAAAAAGATCATTCAGCTCCGGAGTGAGAAGATTGAAGTTGTGCACTCTTTCAGGAGGCAGACTGAGCTTGTGAACTGGTTGGGTACAGATTTGACCAAGCAAACTAGTGCTCGGGAACGTTTGGGTTTGGATCGGAAAGCTGTCAGTGATGTTCTCGCTTTTTAAAAAAAAGGACGTAGATAGGGCTTATCTGGAAATTTCCAAGTTCAATGATCAGTGGAATTCTACTCTTTCCAACAACAAGGAGCGTGAGGATAAGTTGAAGCAGCAGATTACCAGACTGAAGACTCAGCTCAGGACGAAGGATGAGAGGATTGCAGATGAAGCTTCACTCAGACGTGACAGTGACTGCAAATTGAACGAAGCTTTAACTACCTTGGAGGATTACAAATTGAGGGCTGATTCGAAGAGGTGCAATCTAGAGGAAGTCTTTGGTGAGGGAGTCTGGGAAGACTATGCTGAGGATCTACAGACCACTATCAGACAGAGAGAGGCGTTCATTCAGGGATTGCTCATCAAACCAGATCATCCTGAGACATAGGAGCTGTTGGAGGAGTTTCGTGCTTATTGCCATACTTGATGTCTTTCATTTCCTTTGTAGCTTGTTGCTTATATTTGTATTGACCATCACCACACCTGTTGGCTGAGGTCACCTTCTTTATACTCAGTTGTATTCTTGTACATTGCCTATTGGCCTTTTCTTATACGTGTGAGGAGGTTGGCTCTATGCTTGTCTATGGGTTCTCCATTGTCGTGTTGTTATTCTTGGAACTAGAATCGGGGGAAATTTCCCTGTTGCATATATACATGTCTGCATTTTGCATAGCAGGTGCAACGGAACCATTTTTCTTACCCATGTTGGTTTGTTAGATTGTTTTAGGATAGACGACCAGACTACTCACCGGTACGCCACCAGAGGTAATCAGCGCAGAGTTATGGAACAAGTGCAAGCTGAGATACAGGAGATGAAGGACAGGATGGCTCAGTTTATGGTGTTCTTCATGGAGGTACTGCTGTTATTCCTCCTCGTGGTGATGGTACGCCACATGCTCATGCTATTCCTACAACATTTATCCCTTCGGGCGGAGGCAACGTAGGTGGAATCCCTGAAGTGGTGTGCGTTGTGCATGGTAATAATGTTCCTCAATGGGATGAGGACCAGCAGGAGGATGCTTTTTCAATGCGAGATATTGGTGCTGGACTACCATCTGAGGCTGACAAAAGGTTCAGGCTGATTGAAGAAAAGATGAGATCTTTTGAAAATCAGAATTCCATGGGGCTAGACATGGCTAATCTAGGGCTGATCCCAGATCTAAAAGTTTCAGTGAAGTTCAAAGTCCCTGACTTTGACAAGTATAAGGGAACTACTTGCCCGAGGGTCCATTTGCGTTCTTATTACCGCAAGATGTCTGCTTACTCGGATGACAAAAAATTGCTCATGCACTTTTTTCAAGACAGCTTGTCTGGACCCTCGCTTGAGTGGTATATGGGGATGGAGCCTGTTAATATCCGCAGTTGGAGAGACTTAGCTGAAGCCTTCGTAAAGCACTATCAGTATAATAGTGACCTTGATCCTAATAGGGTCCAACTCCAAAATTTGTCTTAAAAGACCGGTGAATGCTTTAAGGAATACGCCCAGAGGTGGCGCGAACTAGAAACCAGAGTGCAGCCTCCGATGGTTGAGCGTGAATTCATTGATATGTTCGTAGCTACTTTGCCTGGTGTCTATTATGAGAAGCTTATCAGTAACATGTCTGGGAGCTTTTCTGACTTGATCATCACTGGGGAGAGAGTAGAAAACAGGATAAAGTTGGGAAAGATCCAATCTGGTGAGGTGCCCTCAGCCGGAGGAGGAGGTAAAAAGGTGTTTGCTATCGCAACTGTGAAAAAAGAGGCCGGAAATGACAGAAGAGTCGCCACCTTTCACTATTTAGCCCAAAGAGAGGGGAAGGAAACGATCGGAAAAAGCCTAACAAAAAAAGGGAAAAGACGAGGTCATCGCAACCAAGTCCTGGATTCGGGAGTCGGTTACGCAAGGGGAAGGTATAAGCACTCCTCACGTCTGTCGTACTCGACGGGATCCACGCATGGGTTGTCTAGTCTATGGGTGAAAAAAAATCTAATCTACGGCTGCTAAAGCTAAACAAAAAGAGATGAGAGAACTGACTCGATAGGACATCACCGTCTTATGCCTACATATTCTCAACAGAGAAAATCAGAGTCAACGTAGTTCGGGAAACTACGGGGGGATTGCTCGCCAAGACGTCGCATCTTGTGCCTACGTATTCTCATCTGGCATGAGAAATCAGAGCAAAACATAGTTCAGGATAACTAAGGGACGAAAGGGTGTTCTCGATCACACAGGGGTGAGAGAAGAGATTGACGATACTAGCATACACATTCTAGCATTTAGGTGTATGCTGCTCAACCATTGGAGACTTAGGCGTTACTTGTTTGCGGTAGAACGAACGTAGTATGTCGTTGGTTTAAAGGTACGGGAACCTACGGGTTCTAGAACTACGGTCTAGTCTCGATTGCGCCAGGGCAAGAGAAATGGAAATATTAGTCGTTAGTGGGAAAATCTCGATCGCACGGCAGCGAGAGAACAGAGAAGTTAGTTGTTAGTGTGCTCGCTAGGATATCGTATCCTATGCCTACGTACTCTCAACAAGTATGAGAGATCAAAGCAACCGTAGTTCGGCTAACTACGGAAAGACGGTCTCGATTGCACGGGGGCAAGAGAAGGGAGCTCAATCGCCAAGATGCGAGAGAAAAGGGGAGGTCTCAATCGCTAGGATGCAAGAGAAAAAGGGAAGTCTCAATTGCCAGGATGCGAGAGAAAAGGTTTGGAACGGGACGCACACGCGAAGTCCTATGACGTAGGAGAGAATGCGTCGTATATCACCCTAAGGGTTTATACTAAACACTCTAGACGAGTGAGAGGAAGCCGCTCACTCATCATTTCCCACGTATCTAACATTACAGCTCACAACACTCGATGATTGAATAAAAGAGATGAAAGAGATGAAATAAAACAATGTTACCGAATGGAGTGGTTCCGTTGACCCTTGACTTTTACGTGCAAGCTCCATTCCAAGCTTTTCCTCTTAGATCCTTAATGATGACGTTTTGAATCAGAACCAATGTGACACTAAACCATCGTAACTCGACTTATAAGAGAAGTCAAACCCCAAGAGGTAGCGTATTGATATCCGTGTCAAAGACAAGATAGAGAAATGATATTGAGAATCATTCTCCAATTGAATCGTGTCACACGGGGCAAACCAGAAGAAAGTCCAAAATAAAATCATAATAAATGGTCTCATATCCTACATTATCCATCAACAAATTGATTAATAACAAATTGCGGAGGTCTCATTATCGACCAACAAAATGAAAATGAGATAACAAGTCCAATAACAAAAGGAAATAAGAGTTCAATTTTAAAAGAAATAAACTTCTAATAAGAAAATAAATTCTAAAAGGAATTGAAAAAGAAAATAGAATATAAAATTCTATGGAAAAAAAATATGTATAAAAAAATTCTATATAATATACAAATGAAAAATATAATTCATATTGGAAAATGTATTTACAAAAATAAAAGAAAATCAACAGGGGGGTACAACAGTCCAGAACAGGGGTGCATTAGCCTGAAAATTCGGTTGGGCCTTGGTCGACAATCACCAACTAACAAAGTTCAGCAGAGGGGTGCAGTAATGAAATGGGGGTACAGCCAGCAAAAACACACGGTCGGCCTTGGGCTCTCAATCACAACCAAAACAAATAACCAAAGGGCGTGCAATAAGGGAATATGGGGGGTATGAGTCCAAATGAAAGAGAAATGGGCCGGAAAGGCCCACTAACCCGCCAACGAGTCCCACAAGCAACTTCATCTTCTGCACTTGCCAGAAACCCTAGCTCTACCGCTTGCCACTTTCCATCTCTCTCCATTAAACCTCTCTCCCGTCTTCAAACAAACAAAGGAAAACAGGCAACAAATCCAATCACCCGAACCTTCCACTTCCTGTTGAATGCCATGGAAATGCTTGAAAGCTAATTGAAAACGGGTATGGATTGCGACTACTGTCTTCGGTGAGCTGCGAAGGAGTTCAATGGAATTTGAAGAAGGCTCCACGGAGGTGTGAGTTTCGTTGGAGTTGAAGGAGGTTGTACTTTGATGGATGTTGAAGTTTGATTCAGAAAGGAGAACGAAGGAAGCTCGCTCGTATCACTTGAGGCAAGTTAAAGATCCATGGATTCAGAAAGATGTTTAACGGATGATCTTTGATGAAGTTGATTTGTATGTGTTGAAGCTTGAGGTATTCGTTCATGAGGTTCGAAGTTAACAGAGGGTTTGCATGTTGAAGATCCGAAGTTTGAAGGAGTTGGTTCGCAGATATGGAGATTGCTTGAAGGTTGATTGAATATTTTTTTGTAGTTGGAGTTGGAGGAAGTGAGTTACATGTGAAGTTTGATGAAGATCTATGTGCTTGAAGGTTGAAGATTTGGAAAAAGTTTGAACGTGTGATGAAGATCTGGAAATGTTCAAGACGTTGAAGGTTTGTTCATGAAGATCTGTTCAGATCTAGGTTTAGAATGTTCGAAGGTTGAGGTTTGTTCATGGCGGATGATGAACATAGGCTTCAAACGGGTTTTTGCAGAATGAGATCAGATGACGAATTGATGAAGAAGGTGAACAAGGTTGGGTTTCACCTTGAAGGTTGGTCGAAGGATGAAGGCTAACGGTTTATAGTTGGTGATGAAGATAATGGACTCAGATCTGGATTTGGTGTATGAAGATCTGGATCAAATTGATGAAGATATGATGAAGGAGTTTGAATGTGGATGAGTTTCGTATGAAAAATCTGGAGAAATGGATGAACGTTTGAAGGTTGTTTGAATGTGTAAAGGAAATCTAGAAAAGTGGATGAAGATCATATGAAGGTTGAAGAACATTGTTGATATAATCTAGAAATAATGATGAACACGGATGAACATGGACGAAAATTACAATGAACATTGATGAGTTAATGAAGAAAAATCTGGAAAAAATTGTTATGAACATGAAGAACACGGATGAGTTTTCCAGTGGAATGATGAATTTTCCTGTGTGAGGGCGGTGGCGTTTGATTTCGTCGGTGAGGCGTTTAGGGTTTTTTCGTATACCGAGCCAGCCACCTATGAGAGAGAGTGAACAAGGCTATTTATAGCCCTGACACTTGTCAGCGATTTGATGCATTGAGACTGAATTAGACCTGCCATGTGGCCTGCGAAATCTGCACAAATCTGATTAAAACTGATCAATGAACTTAATTAAATGATTAATTAAAAGAAACTAGAGATTAAAGCTGAACGAAAATTAAATGTTGATTACACTAAGTAATAAAGACAAAAGCCTAGTTAACTAAATGCTGATCCAGATTAAACGATAATGCAACGTGATTCAATTAACTAAAGATAGCAACTAGCTAAACCTAATCAATTAATATCCTAATTAAAACTATCTAAAATTCTAACCAAATAAAATCTAGATTAATAAATCCTAATAAAAGAATCCATAAAACCTAATATATTCTAAAAATAATTAATATTCTAGAAACTATTAAAAATAGAAAAAAATACTTAAAATCTATATTTATGCTAAAATTTGAGAAATAAACTCTAAAAAAATACTAATAATTCCATAAGGAAAAAACAATGAAAACCAATTAAATCGGCGAATAAAAATGCGAGAACGCAACGAAATAAACGGTAAAAAAAATGGACACCGAAATATCCTCAAAAACAACAGCATAGACCGAAAACGTCGGGAAGAGCACCACTTCCAAAATAAACTTGCTTATTTGAACTGGCTTGAATCGCCTGAGACGCGAGGAAAGGGCTGTAATCCCGATAAAATCAATCTGGCTGAAAAATGCACGGTATGCGGTATGCAAACGCAAATGCAAAATGAAACAAAACATACGCCAAATATAAGAAAAGGTTGGTCAAATTTTGGGGTACAACATTTGGAAATAAGAAGCGTGAAGGTGAGACTAATGTAGTGTCTAGCTCTCGTGGTAGAGGTATAAATTAGCGTTCATCTTATCTTCAGCAGCAGCAGCAGCAGGTTGCTAGTATCACAATTCCAGCCGTTCCTTAACAACAACTAAATCAGTAACAACAGCAGAATCAACAGGGTTATAGAAGATTTCAAGATCGGGGTCGGACAACAAATAGACAATTTGATGCACCTTCGATGCCTTATTCCCAACTACTTCAACATCTGCTACAACTACAGTTAATCCAAAAGAGAACTTTAGATCCTCTAACTGGACCACCTCCACCCGGTTATGATGCAAATGCTCGTTGTGAGTTTCATTCCGGGGCACCTGGGCACAACATTGATAACTGCAAGGCCTTCAAACACAAAGTCCAAGATTTGGTGGATAGCAAGGCAATAAATTTTTCTCATGATGCTCCCAACGTCGTGCAGAACCCCATGCCCAACCATGGGGCAGCCGGAGTCAATGCAATCATTGAAGACAAGAGTTTAGATCTGATAATTGATGTCAATGATTTGAAGACGCCATTGGGCTTTGTGAAGGAGAAGTTATTGAAGGGAGGGATATTCCCAGGCTATATTGAATCGTGCGTTGATTGTTTAAGTCATCCTGAGGGATGTGCAGAGTTGAAGAGCTGTATTCAGGGTATGATGAATGACAGAATGTTACAATTTGACCGGATCGTTGAGAAGAAGTCTGAAGAGATAATGGTTGAGGAAAGGAATGAGGTTGCAACGATCTCGATCCCGTACAAAACTATAACTATTTCTGCGCCAAGGCCGCCAACTGTTATCATCACCAAAGTCGGGCCTGTGCCGTATGAGAGTACCAATGCAATTCCGTGGAATTATAGAGCGGAGGTATATTGTAATGGGCAAAAACAGGAATTGAAGAGCTTGCCAACTGATTATGTGGATAATCTAGTGAGAGTTTGGGGAATCACTCGAAGCGGAAGAGGATTCTCATCACCCGAAGTGGTTGCTGACAAAGCTGATAAGGGTGAGAAGACTGTGGTAGAAGAAACTTCTCAGGATGGAGAGAAGAGTTCTTTGGAGAAGGAAGCGGAGGAATTCATGAGATTGATAAGAAAGAGTTATTACAAGATAGTTGATCACTTGTAACAGAAACCCTCCAAAATCTCTATTTTGTCACTGCTGTTATGTTCAGAAGCGTACCGGAATGCGTTGTTGAGGATATTGAATACTGCTTACGTGCCACAAGAGATATCGGTTAACCAACTTGAAGGGATTGTAGTGCACGTCAATGCAGGAAATGGTTTAGGTTTCACAGATTTGGACTTGACCCCGAGGGGCAGGAATCATGATTGTGTGCTGCACATTTCAATTGAATGTTGTGGATCCATCCTGTCCCATGTGCTGGTAGATACAGGATCGTCTTTGAATGTGCTTTCAAAGAAGGCCCTGATGAAGTTGGACATGAAAGGGTTAATCTGCACACCAAGTGACCTGGTAGTACGTGCTTTTGACGGTACCAGAAGGTCTGTATTTGGGCAGGTGACGTTACCAATTCAAGTTGGTCCCAAAGTATTTGATGCGGTATTCTATATTGTGGACATTCAGCCTGCCTATAACTATTTGTTGGGTCATCCATGGATTCACTCAGCAGGAGCTGTAACTTCCACGCTGCACCAGAAGCTCAAGTACATGGTGGGTGGCAGCGTTGTCACCGTATGTGGAGAGGAAGATATAATGATCAGTCATTTATCTTCGTTTAAATACGTTGAGGTGGATGGTGAAATCCATGAGACTCTTTGTCAAGCCTTTGAGACGGTACAGATTAAAGACAAGGTGTCTGCTGTGAGCAAAGCGCCCGAAGTGGAAATGTCGTCATTCAAAGTAGCCCAGGCAGTGGTACATGCTGGGGCAGCACCAGGTTGGGGTCAAGTGTTGGACATACCCCATAAGCAGGATATGTTTGGTCTGGGATACCGTCCATCTGCTTCATCATCCTCGCAGAGCATGTCGCGCTACAAAGGGCCGGTACAATTTACCAAAGGCGGGGTTATCTTCGAGCGGATCAATGTTGTTTCAGATGAAGACGGGGATAGCGACTGCGATATGGACTCGTGGATTCAGCCATGCATTCCAAGACAAATCCTCAACAATTGGTCTATCGAGGAATTCATTCAAGTGACAACGGAAGAGTAATACTTTGTTTTTCTGATTATTGTACAACCCTGTGTTCTACCCGGAGCATAGTGGTTTTTGTCTTCAGGGCCTTATTGTTTATGATTGCACAATCTTTTTCAATTAATCAAAGGGCGTTTTTCTGCATTCAAATATTGTGATCCTTGTTTTTCTTGTTTTATGTTTAACAATAAAATGGCAATGTGGCTTTGTGATTGTTTTTCATATCATTTTAAGCATTTAACCATTATCATTGCAGGATTTGCATTGCAGATGACACCGTGCCAGAGACATCTATGACTCGCTTCGACTTTGACAATCTGATATTTCAAGTCGAAGAAGAGATTGATGAAGATGAAGACTTACCAGAAGAGTTAGCCAGACTCTTGAAACATGAAGAAAAGGTTATTCTGCCTCATCAGGAAGAAATCGAGGTTATTAACTTGGGTTCTGAGGAAGTTGTGAGGAATGTTCGGATAGGGGTTGCGTTGCAGAGGGATATCAAGCAAAGGTTAGTTGAGATGCTCCGTGAATATAGTGATATATTTGCTTGGTCGTACGAAGACATGCCCGGGCTTGACACAGACATTGTGGTTCATCGCTTGCCGTTGCATGAAGAGTGCCCGCCAGTCAAGCAGAAGCTCATGCGTACAAACCAGATATGGCTGTAAAAATCAAGAAGTCCAGAAGCAGTTGGACGCAGGATTTTTAGCCGTTACAACTTACCCTCCGTGGGTCGCCAACATCGTGCTTGTGCCTAAGAAGGATGGCAAGGTACGAATTTGCGTTGACTATAGAGATCTGAATAAGGTGAGCCCGAAGGACGATTTCCCGCTCTCCCACATTGACGTATTGGTCGATAATACCGCTCAATATTTAATGTTTTCCTTCATGGACGGTTTCTCCGGTTATAACCAGATCAAGATGGCACCGGAGGATATGGAGAAAACAACGTTTATCACGCCATGGGGGACTTTTTGTTATAAGGTAATGCCTTTTGGGTTAAAAAATGCCGGGGAAACCTATCAGCGGGCCATGGTCACTTTGTTTCATGATATGATTCATCATGAGATTTAGGTATATGTTGATGACATGATAGCAAAGTCGCAAACGGAGGAGGAACATCTGGTCAACTTGTTGAAGCTGTTTGAGAGGCTCAGGAAGTTCAGGTTGAGGTTGAACCCTAATATGTATACTTTCGGAGTCAGGTCAGGAAAGTTGTTGGGGTTCATTGCCAATTAAAAAGGAATCGAGGTCGATCCTGCAAAAATAAAAGCTATTCAAGATATGCCAGCGCCGAAAACGGAAAAAGAGGTTTGTGGTTTCTTGGGGAGATTGAATTACATTGCTTGGTTCATATCTCATCTCACATCCACGTGTGAACCAATGTTCAAATTGCTAAAGAAAGATCAGGTGGTTGTCTGGAATGAAAATTACCAAAGGGTGTTTGATAAGATAAAAGAATATTTGCAGGAACCTCCGATACTGATACCCCCAGTCGTTGGAAGACCTTTGATCATGTATTTAACGGTTCTTGAGAACAGTATGGGTTGTGTTCTCGGTCAGCATGACGAGACTGGAAGAAAAGAGCATGCAATATACTATATGAGTAAAAAGTTCACAGATTGTGAGTCTCGGTACTCGATGTTGGAGAAAACATATTGAGCACTTGCGGGCTGCCAAACGTTTGAGACAGTACATGCTTAATCATACAACCATGCTGATTTCAAAGATGGATCCAATTAAATATGTCTTTGAAAAGCAAGCACTTTTCGGAAGAATTTCCAGGTGGCAGATGGTACTGACAGAGTACAATATCCAATATGATTCCCAGAAAGCTATCAAGGGGGGTATTCTGTCAGAGTATCTCGCTGAACAGCCGATCGAAGACTATCAACCTATGAAAATTGATTTTCCTGACAAAGACATCATGTATCTAAAGATGAAAGATTATGATGAACCATTTCCTAACTAAGGTCCTGAGCTTGGCTACTAATGGTAGATGATATTTGATGGTGTTGTTAACTCATACGAAAGTGGAATTGGGGCAATCATCACGACTCCCCGTGGGTCTCATATCCCATTCACTGCCAGGTTGACATTTCCTTGCATCAACAACGAAGCAGAGTACGAAGCGTGCATTATAGGGCTGGACGAAGCCATTGATCTGAGGATCAAGAACCTAAATGTGTACGATGATTCAGCGCTAGTTATAAATCAAATCAAAGGAGAATGGGAGACCAGGAAACCTAATCTGATTCCTTACATGAACTATACAAGGAGGTTGTTGCTATTCTTTGATCGTGTAGAGTTACATCACATGCCGAGAGCGGAGAATAAGATGACAAACGCTCTAGCGACGTCATCCTCAATGTACAACGTGAACTATTGGAATGATGCTCCAAGAATAGTCATATCGCGCCTTGATAGGCCGGCGTTTGTATTTGCCATGGAGGAAGCCTCTGATGGCAAACCTTGGTTTTATGACATTCAGAACTTTCTTAAGAAACAAGAGTATCCGCCAGGGGCGTCGACCCGGGATAAGAAGACCCTGAGAAGGTTGTCTGGCAACTTTTATCTGAATCAGGATGGTGTACTCTACAGGAGGAATTATGATCTGGTGTTATTGAGATGCGTGGACGAGAAAGAAGCAAGCTTGCTTATGGAAGAGGTCCACGAAGGAGCCTTTGGTACACATGCCGGCGGGCATGCCATGTCTCGAAAACTGTTGCGAGCAGGGTAATTTCCATTCAATACCAACCATTGGATCAATTCAAGGGATAATTTCCAGCCACATGATCAATTTGAACTCCTAGAAAGTAATTTGAATCAAAAACAAGGGAAAATGGAGTTGTTTCATGTGTGCATGAAGCATGGAATTCACAATTGGGCATTTCTTCATTACACTTAATTCAGCCAAAATTGGGCCTCCAATTGCTTCTAGACCCAACATATAAAAGCTTCAGATGAAGAATGAAGCTTCATTCAAGCATTTTCGTGGAGTTTTGAGCATATCACAGTTGGAGCATTCAAGGGAAATTTGAGAATCGTGAATCATAGTTGAAGCACTTTCAAAGCAATTCAAGGCCATAATCATCTTCAGTGAACTTCTTTGAGTGGATCTGGATCATTTCAGCAAGCTTAAGCACCATTAGAAGCTCCAACGGAGAGGCTCCGTTAGGTAAGCTTCAAATCAGAATTTCTCACTCAATATGCATCAATTGCATGCCATTGTTGTTATAGACTAAAGACCTACGTGTGTAGGCAAAATCTGGATCATAATTGTTGATGTTTATTAACATTTCAGTTGAGCACGTAATTTTTGTTTCGTTCGTATTTCTTTATTCTTGCGTGATCAATGAATTTAGTTT
This sequence comes from Lathyrus sativus, assembly GCA_963859935.3. Lineage (NCBI taxonomy): Eukaryota > Viridiplantae > Streptophyta > Magnoliopsida > Fabales > Fabaceae > Lathyrus > Lathyrus sativus. The sequence continues at coordinate 386,150,963 of OZ012736.1, forward strand.
GCGGATTTGTAATCTACACAACTTGGAGATCACTTTAGACCTAAATTTTGTTGAATTTGGTGGAGATTTGGAACTCCAGCTTCGGCCAGGTGCTTCGGAGAAGACGATCGGAGCACAGTGCTCCGACGTCTGGTTATTCTCTCCGTTCGGATGAGCTGGCTTGCCACGTTTGCAGTTGAATGTTTGACTAGCAATGATGAATGACTTGGATCTAAGCTGACTAGCCACGCGTGCTTTGACTTGCCACGCCACTTTAATGAAGTGTTGCGATTTGATGTTGGATCCAACCTGCATTTTGGTTTGGGCTTGGAGTGCTAATTGCACCTCCCTCTCATTTAAGCCTATGGATTTTTCCTTGAATCTTTGTTATTTGTACCATGCCACTTTTTCCTTTTTTTTTTCTTTTTTTCATTTTTTTATCTGTTTTGATTTTAATTCATTTAAAATACTTCCAATGATTAAAAAAATTCACAAAAATACTTTTAATTGGATTATTTCTTGCCTTTTGTTTGTTCTTGCTTTGTTCTTGATCATTCCTTTTGCTCCAACGAATAAAAATCATTCCTCATTTCAATAATGAGTTGAATGATTTTTTAGGACCATTTTGCCCCTGGTTTGATCATTTTTTGTTTGAGTTTGATGGCATTTTTGTTGACCCTCGACAACCCTCCTTTACAATGGTGCACCCTTGTGAATCAATTTCTCTGATGATGTTGTAAAGTGACATTGGTTGATATCTTTTGGCCTCTGGTTGCCTACATCTTAATGTTCATTTGAGATTTTATTTGGTTTTTTTTAACCTTTTTTCCTATTTTTGAGGAAACTTGCAAGTCAATTTATTTCTAAGGGAGATTCATACAAATACTTGACCTAGTTTGCTTTGGAAATGACTTTTATGGATCCATTGAGCTCTCAAATCTTCTTAATTCATGCATCTAACATATTGAGATACTCGAATATTCAGTTTTAGGTCATAAAGTTGTTCTTTGCTTGTTGAATTGTGCACTTCTTTTTAGGCTTTCCACTTGAGCTTCAAGTGTTGAATGTGTGTAAGACTTTGGTCTTTCTCCTTGCCTTTTCTTGTATTATTTTTGGTTTAGTTTGATGTTTGATTTGTGTATTCTCTTTTTCATCTCTACTTCTGTCCAATGACTTTGGAGTCCCATTTGAGATGGTTTGGTCCCTCCTTTTGAGGTATTTGAAACATGACATGAATGGTGAATCCTGAGGACCTTTTGGTGCCTTTGTGCTTGTTTCTTGTGTAGCCTATGGTTGAGTTGCCCATATGAGTTCCTTGTTGTCCTCATGTTGCCTCCCATTCTCACATTTCATTTTATCTTCTTCTCCTTTCATTTGGCTTTCCTTTTGGCAATATGGTTGATGGTAATGGTTGTAGGATTCATTCTCCCATTTCATCCCATTTTGGTGCACTTGTTTGATTTCTTTTTGTGCATTGTCTCTTCTTTCTCTTTTGCATCTCTCATATGCATTCTTGAGGTTGAGGTGTGCTTGTGGAGGCTACTGCCCTACACTTTGTTCCACCCTCACTATCATTCTAATTAAGCATTATATGTTTGCATACTTGCATTTTCTTCTATTCTATGCTTCCTTCTTCCTCTTTCTTCTTTGCCATGTCCCCTTAGGAAATCTAATCTCTTGAGATTATGATAGACCTTAGGCCTTAAAACATGCATGATAACATTAGGTAACATTCCCCTTTTACCCCAATCATAGGTACACTTTGCATGACAACTATTAGGTTGAGTTAGCCTCCCTTTAGAGTGTCTTTCTCTTCTCATCTTCAAAAAATTTCAAAACACTTAATAAAGGTTAATGAATTTTGTACGTTACGAGCCTTAAGTACTTGGGAAATAGTGATTGGGGGGCCCTTTGGGCGATATGCGACGCATTCGCTCTTAAGTCATAGTCTTTAGTGCAACATCAGTTACAAATTAAATTCAAAACACTTTTTCTCTAAAAAACACAAACAAACTTCAAATATTTTTATCCTTCGGGATCTTAATTTGGAAAACCTTTTTCATCAGGAGAGTTTTGTTAAATCTTGGTTCTACCGCAAACAGGTAACGCCTAAGTCTCCAATGGTCAAGCTGCATACACCTAACTGCTAGAACTATGTTTTAACCCTACTCGGGTAAAACAACTTGAACCAACCTGTGGTCTTGTTAGACCGAACTACGTTTGCTCTGATTTCTCATACCAGATGAGAATACGTAGGCACAAGATGGAGATGTCTTGACGAGCAACCTTCCCCACCCCTTCACCCGTAGTTAGCCTAACTACGTTGACTCTGACTTTCCTATTGTACGAGGGAATACATAGGCATAGAGCGACGATGCTCTATCAAGTCTCTTTTCTTTTCTTTTGTCCCTGAGACCATTAGCGTAGATAGTAAACACACCCTTTTAGATAGACAACAAAGCGTGGATCCCGTCGAGTACGACGGACATGAGGGGTGCTCATACCTTCCCCTTGCGTAGCCGACTCCCGAACCCGAGACATGGTTGCGATGACCTGTCTTTTCCCATTTTTGTTAGGTTTTCTCTGATCGTTTCCTTTCCCTCTTTTGGGATAATTAACAAATGGTGGCGACTCTTCTATCATTGTCGGCCTCCTTTACCGCAGTAGCGACAAAGTACAATACACTCTTGCTTAAAAGCTTTTAGTGAACAATTAACAATTAACAAATAACAACTAACAGCCTAAACATGTCTACCACGATCCATCCAAAGATACAAAGGGTGACTTACAAAGTCACACACACAAGAGACTTTTAAAATCCTAAACCCTTATTTTGCACTCAAGATCTTCTTGTTGTGAATGCTTCTTTTTCCTTGCTTCTGCGCATCCTTAAATAGTAATGCAGACTGGGCTTGGGTTGTGCCAAAAGTAACAGCAGGAAGAGAAGATTTCAATCTTCATAAATTGCAACAGATTTGATTTTATCAATCAAAGCTAATCATATCATTCTTTCAATCTTCAATCAATCTTCTGATAATAACTTCGTATCACATCCAATCTGATCCATAAAAGTGTATCTGAAACGCCTTTAGAAAACCACTAGAAACATGCAGATTCTGTACCAGAAAAGTGCAGCCAGGTTGTACAAAAAGATATGAGCACATAAAAACATTCATGAAAGACAGATTTCACAACATCTTGTAGGACATCTTGTGATTACACCTAGTTTTACCAAAATGCCTGCCAATCAAATCTTCTCATAATACATCTTCTGCAAAATCTTCTTCATAAAAATAGAAACAAATATTTTATAGTTTCCTAAAAAGTCTCAAAGATCCTTTTTATGAAATCCAATTAAATCTGCACTTTGTTCCTAATAAATCTCTTTGACCTGCGCATACTGATGAGGTATATCCAACAGAATCTCATCAAACCAAAACACCTTTGTCAAGAGATATAAAATAGCAGCGCCAGCTGTACTAGGCAAAGATGTCTTGAAATATGTCTCGACATCTTATTTGAAACACATGACAGCAGTAGATGAAGATATTATAACATCTTGCTTAACATCAGTGTATAATCATGTTTTACCAAAATTTAGCCAATCATAGAAACATGAAACTAACAGAGGCGTTCGATAGTTTTTGTGAAACCTCTAGTATCTCAAGGCACAGAACTACTGCAGGTACTCCCCAATAAAATGATTTTCCTAAAAGGTTTAATTTGACCATTTTGGAAATAGTCAAATGTGTGCGGACTAGAGTTGAGTTAAAGAAGGTGTTTTAGACAGAGGTTGTTTTGACAGTAATATATCTTATAAACATATGTCCTTCGAATGCATTAAATATGAAGACACCTGAAGAAGTTTGGTCAAGACATCCACCAGATCTTGAAAAGCTTAGAGTATTTGGCTATATAGCCTATGCTCACATTAGGTAAGACAAGGTTAAACCCAGAGCTCTGAGATGCATGTTCATTGGATACCCTAAAGGAAATAAAGCTTATAGGTTATGGACCTTTGAGCCAGGTCACAGGAGGTGTATCACCAGTCGAGATAAAGTTTTCAATGAAGCTGAGATGGCTTTCAAGAAAACTAATAATGTTAGTCGAAGTGCACAGATATTTGAAGAAGAGATGGAACAGGAATAAATTCTTGTTAAGGTGGAGCATGTCGATGCTGAATTGCGTATCCCAGATCAAGTTGAAAAAGAAGCACAAGATGCTGAAGATATTTTGGAAGTTGAGGAAACTATCGATGAATATTTGTTGGAAAGAGATAGACTAAGAAGAGTCATCAAGCCACCTCAAATAATTGGGTATGCAGATATCATAACTTATGCCTTAATCTCTACAAGTGAGGTTCTAGATGAAGAACCTAGAGACTATAAGGAAGTTATGAGGATTCGAAATAAGATTGAATGGATGAAGGTCATTGTTGATGAGATGAAGTCTCTTCATGATAATCACACTTAGGAACTGATAAAGAAACCTTGGAGCTAGGTTAGTCAGTTGCAAGTGGATTTTCAAAGTTAAGAAAGGAATCAAAGGAATGACGTCGAAGAGATATAAGGCAAGTTTGGTTGCAAGGGGTTTCACTCATAAAGCATGTGTCGACTTCAATGATCTGTTCTATCCTGTTGTGAAGCATGGGTTCATTGGAATGTTGCTTGCCATGCTGGCATAATTTGACCTAGAACTGGAACAAATGGATGTGAAGACTGCTTTCTTGTATGAAGATCTAGATTAAACAATCCTGATGAGGCAACCCTGAATTGTATGCAGAAAATGGAAAGGAAGATTATGTATGCAAGTTGAATAGATATATATGGGCAAAAACAATATCTTCGGCAATGGAATAAGAGATTCGACAAGTTCATGACACAAATAGGTTTCATTAGAAGTCAGTTTGACCACTATGTTTACTTCAGATTTTGACCTGGAAATTCACTTGTTATTTTGTTGCTTTATGTGGATGACATCCTCATAGCAAGAAACAGTGTCGAAGATGTTATGATGGTGAAGGCTGGACTCGATAAGAAGTTCGTAATGAAGAATTTAGGAGTTGCCTCTAGAATTCTTGTGATTAGCATCCAGAGAGATAGAAAACAGTAAAGATTATGCTTCTCTAAAGAGACATATCTGCAGAAGATTCTCAACAAGTTTGGTATGTCGAATTCAAAGTTTGTTGTGACTCCAACAAACCCTAAAATAAAGTTGAGCACAGATCAGTGTCCCAGTTTTGAGGTTGGAAGAGCTTATATGAATAGTGTAACACCTCAATTTTCAGTAATTATTTATTTAATTAAATTAATTGATTAATTGTGTGATTTTGTGCCTAATTAAATTAACTAATTTATGTGATTTATTTGAATTAATTGAATTAATTGATTTATTTGAATTAATTAATTTATGTGATTTATTTGAATTTATTTATTTATTAGATTTATATAACTTATATAATTTATTTGAGTTGTTTGGATTAATTGATTTATTGGACATATTTAAAATGTTGATTTAATTTGATTATTTAATTTATTTGATATAATATATTTGGTAGAATAATATAGAATTGTTAGATTAATTTATTTATTGGGCCTAATTGTGGGTGTGAATAGAAATTGGTTAGTAAGCCCATTAAAAGTTATTAGGTTTTGAAAAATTGTGAGAGTTTTATTAAACAAGAGAAATGAGATAGAAGAGAAATAGAAAGTTAGTAAAGAGGAAGAAAGAGGCAAGAGGGAAAGAGGAGTGGAGAGGAAGAGAAGAACCAAGAGAATTCAAGAAATTCAAGAAAATCAAGGTAATGGTGGGTTTTTATATAATTATTGAGATTATTTGATAGTGTTTAATGGATATAAATATGTTTAGGTGGAAACCCCTAAATTTTCCATGAAATTAGAATTGTTAGGTTTTAGAGATAATCTTTAAGATGTGTTAATTTAATTGTGTTTGAAATTGATATGTTGGTATAATATAGAGACCCATTCAATATTTGGAGTAAATCCTTTGAAATGTGACAATGAAAATATAGAATTTTTCAACACTTTTCGTACTATGGTGGAACACAATTTGATAGAAAATGAGTAAATGAAATGTGTTGTTGTTTCTATAATTATCATGATGCTTTTATATGTATATTTGATGAACAATACTAGAAGTGTGATTCTTCTTTTCAAAATAGGCTGTAACATATAAGACTATTAGGCAATGAAAAATAGCACTCCTTTTTAATTCTTACCAGTAGCAATTAATGTACCTCCCTTCTACTTCATTAATATTTAATATGAAAGTATGAGGAATGTTTTAGTAGCGTTTAATGTAATCTATCAATTTTCTAGTCTTGTAGCGGTTAAATGAATGGCAATGAAGCAATGTCATATACTAGGTGTTGTAGTGGAGCACTTGAGAAAGTGGTAGAAATTAATGTAACTCATTCAATTCCTTTTACCTGTAGTATAGAAAAGTGATAGGAAATTTAACAAATGTGATAAATTGAGAATAGCTTCCATAAGTATAAAACATTCACCGTAACGATTCTTTGATTATATATAATTTATGTAATAGAATTTTATTTAAACATTAGATCTATAGTAATATATTAGAATATTTATTAAAAATTACTAAATATTTATTATATATTGAATATCTATTAATTATTGAATATTGTTGATTAAATATTGAAACCTTATTAAATTATTGAATGTCTATTAAAGATGAGACTTTATTTAATAAGAAACTTTATTAAATATTAATTATTTATTTGAATATTAATTATTCTTTCAAATATTGATTATTTATTAAAATGTTGATTATATATTAAATTAATGATTGTGTGTGTAAAATATTGAATTATTTATTGAATATCGAATTTTTAATTATTAGCAATGAACTAATTATTCGATGTTTAATTAGTGATGTGTGTTTTGTGAATTGAGATTGGATTGTGTTGATACTTGTGTATGTGCAAAAGTGTGGTAAATGTTGCACCCCAAATTTTGACCCCTTAGATCCACATCATCATTGTAGGATCATATTCATTTGTTTAACTAACCTTAACCCATTTTCAGTTATCTTTGTTAAGATACAGATGAATTAGGGTTCCGTACCGTCAGAAGTCGAGGATTCGATGGTTTGATCAATCAATGTTTTGGATTGATTCAACTTCAAAACAAGATCAAGAATACCACATTGGGTCAAGTATGAATTCAATTTGAGGTGGTCACCCGGGGATTAAGAACAGTGCAATTTGAGGCACCCGATTAGGGTTTTCGATTAGAAAAAGTCAACTGTAGTTTGACTTTTGATTCAAAGAGTATTCCAAGGGTGGGATCAAGGTCCATTAAGCTCCTATGGCTTAGTAAAGTCCATCCAAAGAGTTTCGAGTCCTCAGGATGTCCGGATCACCAACGGGCGACTCTGTAGACACCGATCGATCGAAAAGTTAACCGAAAAGTCAACTCTCCAACAATAAGGAATGTGAATTCAAGGTGTGAATGAAAAATGTTCCTTACATAATATTACACCTCCCCATAAAATTTCATGACCATTGAATCAAGGGTTAGGAAGTAATTGCAAAAATCAGGAATTAGGGTTTCGAAAGGGGCAAGACCATAACTCCTCAACCACACATCCAATTTGAGTGGTTCTAAGCTTGTTTGAAAGGTCTTGACAAACACTACAAAAGTCCCACAGTGGTCCATATTAAAAAATGCATGGAATTGGAGTTATAGCAAAAATCATTTTTCAAGAGTAAAGGACTTAGTGAAATTTCACAAATTCTGGCCATATAAACCACTTTTTCAGTCAACTTCAAGGGGTTTTTCAACCAAGATTCACATAGAATTGGAGGTTTTGATAAAAATTAAAGTTGTAGAGCTACATGAGGGCTTTCTAAAAAGTACAAGAACTCCTAAAGAGGAGTTGTGAGCTAAGAGTTATGGTACATGGAAGTTGGGCCTGTCACACTTGAAATTACTTTAGCCAAACTTCTCAAAATCAGTTTTTCATAACTTGGACTATCCTCAACCCTTGGATTGTAATTCAAACTGATAATGAGAGGTGTGGATGAGGAGAAAACCAGAAAATGAGTTAGTTTGGTAAGCATGGCAAGTTGGTAACAAGTGGATATTAAAATAATCATTAAAACCATGAAAGAGAAACTTTTTCAAGAAAAGTTGGGCAGCTGCAGTCCCCTATCTCCATAGCCATCCCATCCTTCCCATCTCAGCTGATATTGGCTCAGCATTGGTCCATGGAGCTGATGTGTTGGAGCTGCTATAAAGATTTGGCAAGATTCACTTGAAAATCTCAAATCTCCCTCCAAAAGTGGTGAAAAACCAAATCTGCCCCAAGCTCCTCATGGCCTATAAATAGAGGTTTCTCCACACTCTATTTTTCACACCAGAACTATCCCAAGCATCATAAACATATAGTTCTCCTTCTTTTCCTTCTTGCTTGTAAGTGAAGAAAAGTCACAAAAACACTAAATTAACCACTTTCCATTTTTCACACCAATCCTTTGTCTAAACCTAAAAACACTTCAAAGACCATTCATACAACTTTAAAATGGCCATTTGAAGCTGTTCCCATTGTTACATTTCTCAGAAAAGCCACCAATCTAAAAGTCAACCCTCACACCCCATATTTTGACTTTTAGGCATTTTAAGAGCCAAATCACTACATAGGCCTTTTCCACCTGTTTAAACCATTCACACACCTCATATATATTGTGTTTCAATTGTCCAAAACACAAAAAGTTAGTTGGGAGGCTCATTACTCAAACTGTCCTAAAAATTGCATATTGCTTCAAGAGGAAGCAAGCTTTAAGTTTGTGCTAAAGAAGAGGATCTCTGGGTTTCTAAGCTTCTTAGCTTGCTCAAGACTTGTCTACAAGAGGTATGTGATGTTTAAAATCTTCATTTATCACACATTGTCATGTTTATCATTTTTTGAGGTGATTGTTATGAAATATACCATTTTGTCCCATACTAGTTCTTAGTCAAGAACTTAGGTTTTGTGGTTATGTTACTTGCTTGTGTTATTGTATTTTCATTTGTCAATGATATATTGGAGGTATGTTACAAAGGTTATATCAAGATATCATGCTAAACTTGTTTTTGAAGTTTTGGTCCATATGGTGTTTTTGAGAATCCAACATGGGAATATGGTGTGTTTAGCCCTAGAACTGTCAAACCTTTTTCATTAGCAAGATTTGGATAACTTGTAAGTTACTCATAGGATCCCCCTGCCCTAGATCATGTTTGAATCTCTTTGTGGCATTTGTTTCACACTTATGTTTTTTGTGTCATTCTAGCTTTTATCCCTATTGAATTGTGTTTTATGCTTGCCATGGTCCTAGGTGATTGTCTATTGCTTACATCTTGTTTATTTGTTTTGGGTTGGTTGAATGATGAGAAACATGAAATGTAGCTTTTAGGGCCTGTCATGGTAGTGTTGATTTTGCTGTCAAGTTTGGATAGATGTACCATTTTTAGTTAGGAGCAGTTGTGATTTGTTTTTAAAGTGGATAATCATTTGTTAACATGTTTTGAAAATGTGTGATGTGCCTATGACCTCAAAATCCCTTTGCTTGTTAAAAATGTTTTGTCATGCTTAACTTGCATTTTCCAAGATTGCATGATGCCAAACTATCACATCCTGTTTTAACTGGTTTGGATTTGATCTATGTGCATAAAATCATTGTCCTACTCATTTGAAACTTGTGTGTGCATTGAATCAACCATTTTGGTATGTTCCACTGTTCTGTCATAACAGTCCTGCCCCATATTCATGTTAACTGGCAGTTTGTGAGCTCTTTTTTCATAACAGTCCCTTTCTAACTTGTTTTAGTGCTTAGATCCATTCAATACCATAAGTATGAGATGTGTGCATGTGTGAAATAATAGGAAAATGCTTAGAACTGAGATTGAATACCCTACTGCATCTCAAAGCCACCAAAATGCATTTTTGAAAACCATATCTCACCACAGTTTCTTTTTGATCTCAAATTGTGTTCAAACTCACTCAAAATCATGTATAAGTGATGTGTGTGTGATTGTTTGAATTAGAATGTGCATAGAATTAGATTTTCACATTATCATGCATTGCCTTCATGTTATGTGCAACTTGACATACCAATTTTTGTGACAGTCCCTTTGTGGCTTCAAAACCTGTTTGATATCATTCCTTATCATATTTATAATATGTGTGTGATGTTTGTTTCCACTTAAACCTCACAATTTAAAAAAAAAACACTACCCACTGCCACACATTTGCCAAGACAGTTTTTTTTCTCACTTCCTATCACATGCCTCTTTTCTAACCCAACTGTCATGTGCCTAATGTTTGAGTTGAAACTCATCTGTATGCTTGATTTTGGTGTGTGTGTGTTATTGTATTAGTTTGAAACCTTACCACTTGAAGAAACCACCTGCTGCTACATTAATGTACCAAAACTGTTCCAAACAGCATGTCATGATTTTGTTCCAGCTGTTATGAATTTATTTTCAGTGAATGATCATGATCCTTGACATATTTAGGGTGTGTGTGTGTTGTTATATTGATTAAAAAACTCACTGCTTTGGAAAATCACCTGCTGCCATATTTGTCTTGCCAAGACAAATTTTCACTTTTCATCCCAACACATCAATTTCCATTCTAATTGACACATGCTCTTTCTTGAAGTTAAGACATGTCCCTTATCATAGTAATGATATGTATGCTTGGTTTACTTGATCCATTCTTGCTTGTTTTCACAAATCCTCAAACTTCACTCACAATTGCATTTTTGCATCCAATTTACCACAATATACTATCTTTGCTATTCTGTTTGTATTGCCTGTTGTCTTGAGTTGTAATTCACTTAGATACTTGATTCCAATGTGTAGTGATGATTGTTGTGATCAATAATTGCTTGCTCTCTCATTTCATCACCAAGTTGCAATTTTGGGCTAAATTTACCACAACCATATGCCAATACCTTCCTTACTTGCAATATGTATCATTTCTGAGTTGTGACTCATTCCCCTCTACATTTGTGGTATGTGTATGTACTGTTTGTTCTCATAAGGCCAATTTGCAACTGAACCATGTTTGTACCCCATAGTTGTCAAACTGTTTTGAAAATCCCTTGGGCACACACTTCACTTTTTTATGATTTGTTTAGTTTTAAGTTAGTTCAGCCCTATTTGGATCTTTAATAGCATATGAAACTTGTATGTCCATGAATCCATCATTTCTGAGTACCTCTTGCCTCTGTCATAACAGCCTAGCTTTGTCATACTTGACAAATTGCATTTTTGATAGTCATATCCTTGTGGTATGCATCTCCTGACCACCCTAAGTGCTAAACTCATTTATAATATCATTTGAAAGTGGTTGAATACATCCCTTGCACCTCTAACTGTCCCTTATTATTTTTTATCCAAAGGGTGCATTTTAGTGAACATTTTGAGCAGTTGCTATATGGTTTTCAAATCCTGGTTGTTTGTAAACAATTTTAAGATTTAGACACACCCTATGTGATGTTTTGAGGATGTACATGAGGTTCCTTCACTCTAATTGGACCTGTTTCACAAATTCACTACCCTACTTGCCATGACTTGTTTTTTACATCAGTTTTACATAACAGTTGGGTCTTCAACTCATAGAAAGCCTGTTTGGATGCATGAGCATGATATGTATGACATTTGAATTGTGTTTGAGCTTTTTTCCTAACCATAGCATGACTGGTCCAATCATTTGCTTCATAAATGCATTTTTCATTCACATAAGCAACTCTTATCGTGTTTTTAGTTCAAGACATCTTTTCAAAATTCTACCTGAACCATTCTCTTCCTTGTTTAAAAATACCCAAAATTGATCTAAGATTTGCTTGATTTGGTTGAGAAATGAGTAAGTTGCATATCAAAACGTATGAGTAAACTTGCTTTGTTTTTGCTCCATTTTTGTGCCCAGAAAATTAACACACCAGGCCATATATATTTATGGGGGTGGCTATATCAATGGATGTATAGCCACCCCAGTGGTAAGACCATATGCCTTAAATGCGCCTTGTACCTGCAAGACCTGGGTTCGACCCCTGAAGAGGGCAACCCTTTTATTTATTTTTGTAATTTTTCATCCAATCTTTGAAAATTCATAACTCACTCATTTATAATCATTTTGAACCCATTCTTTTTGCATTGTGTTTGTCTTGATGTTAAATTTCATGTGATATTTTTTAATTCCATGTTTCTTCAAATTTTCATGCCTTTTGGTTACTCGTAAGTTGATTTTGTATCGAGATCGTTATCTCCCGTATGCAGATGAATTTCTTTTTCACCATGATCATTTGTGTTAAGATATTTATTCATTCTTATCTCTTGTATGTTAGTAAACATGTTAGGATATTTTCATTTGATTGTTACCATAAAATATCCCTTTTACCTGTGTTTACTTTAAAAGCGTGATTCGTCGATGCGATTCTTACTTGATTACTTGCCTTGAGTATCATCCATACATTTTCACTTATGACATTCTTTTATTGGTTGTTACCTTGATAGTTTCATCACATTTACTTGGTTAAGTGATTTCATTTCCATGATCCCTCCTAAATTATGAGGTTTAAACTGATTTAATTATGCTTGATTGTCATCTACGCATTGTTGTTACATTTGCTATGTTTTGAACTTATGACTTGCCCATCTTCAAATAGTGATTTGTTTATGTAGTAATAACCTTCATCATGTTCCAATCTTTGTCAAGATGAACCCTCAATCTTTGTTAAGATGATTTATTGGTTGTAACCCTTGGTATCATTTAAAGTATGTGCTTATTGTAATATGCATGCTTACTTGTCTTAAATCTTATTTCATCTTGCTTTATTAAGTATTTCTTCCCCAAGTGATGGAACTCTTTAGTTCTCATCCAAGTTGCCTCATATATTCCCTTCCAAAGGAAAAGTTTCTCCCTTGACCCTTTTGTCATTGGATAGCTCATTTATCCCTCTTGACTTTGTGAAGTCATCCTAACCCTAACTTAGTTAAGTTAGAACATTTAAACCATTAGACTTTGCTTTAAGTATAGAAAACTCACCCGCACTAGGAGTGTTCTTCAATTAGAACCCTAGGATAGAGTTTGTAAACTCTATGTAAGAATCATAATAATGATTACTTACTCCCCTCTTGAGTGTTATAACATAGATCTAGAGAGTTTTGTGAAACTCTACACAAGCATTGTAATGTTTGTTCCCCTTTGAACCTTGATCATAATCAAGTGTTCTTCAACCCTAGTAAGGTGAACTACGATTGCTCTGATTCTATCCTAGTTAGGATACGTAGGCAGAGGACGCGACGTCTTTGCGAGAAAACTTAGAAACTATCTTTAGGTTTTAACCAACGCCCTTACCCAATCCCAATCCTTAGCAAACATTTAGCAAACTTAGCATGCAAACAAACAAAAGGTTCCTGTAGAGTACTACAGATGTTTAGGATGTGAAATACCTACCCTATGCATAACCAACCCCCGATCCCCGAATCTCTTAGCGTTGTTGTTACATCGCGAAAAAGGTTCTTTCTTTCTTTAGACCTTTCCTTTGGATAAATTAAAGTCCGGTTGTGAATTTAAGAATTAAGATTCGAGTTAATCAATAGCTTGGTATCACGATTCTCACCATAACAGAAATGGCGACTTCACTGGGGAAGGACTTAACTCGAGGGTTTAGCCTATTTTGTTTAAATGCATGCTATATTTGTGAATATTTGCTTAACATGTATATTTGTTAATATATTTGTTTAACTGTTGGGTATTGGGTGCTTTGAGTGGTGAGACGGTCCTATACCCGGATTCGAGTGCATTTTTGATAGGATGGTGGTATATTTAAGAAGGCTTATAGGGAGTCTATTCCCGACCAAGCTAACTTGAGAAACCACCGCTCAGTGTAGGCCCTCTTGAGAGTTTAGTATTGTTGATCGAGTATTCGTGAAAACAATGCTACTTTCGACGAAGGAGCCCATGACACTGTGGACTTTTAGATTACATTCTACCCCACTTTGGCCTTATTAGGACGTAGTGCGATGACTATAAGGAAGTATTTCCGAAATAGTTGATACGCGATACTACACTCAGACGAGATTCTCTTGAGAATATTATCAATTACCAAGTAATTTGGGAAGTTGATAATATCCGAAGGATGGGTTGATGACTCTAGGAACTTTGTGGAACCCGTTCGGCAGGTACAATCAATCCATAGTACAAATCTTTGGGGATGGGTAGACCCTTGGACTCATGCTTGTCCTTAAACCTAAGCTTGTGTTGTACGCATATGCATTTGCTTGTGTTTATGCATTCATATCATCATGTCATCATATCATCATATCATCATATGGTTTCATGGAACTCAGACTTTGTTGTTTGTAAACATCAGAGGTCGTCATGAACAGTGAAAGAAAGAAGACTTTGAAGTACACTTACAAGGGTTTTAACCTAGATGATTTGAAAAAGTTGAGCACCTTAGTAAAAGATCCAGAGGGATTTCAAAGCCGATATGGGATGTTGTTGCTACTCTTGAAGATAAAGATGGATAGTGGACTTTTTTCCACTCTCCTCCAGTTTTATGACCCGCTTTATCACTGTTTTACATTCCCTGATTATCAGCTAGTGCCCATGCTAGAAGAGTATTCTCAGTTAATTGGATTGCTTATTCTTGAAGATTCTCCTTTTCCGATTATGGAGAAGGACCCTAAAGAGCAGGACATTGCCAAAGCTACACGTTTGGGAATGGTTGATATAAAAAAAGAATCTGATTACAAAAGGAGGAGTCTTTGGGTTAAAGGCAGAATTCTTGGTTGAAAAAGCTCAGTACTATGCAGATCATTTAAGCATGGATGCATTCGAGGCTATTCTTACCTTACTCATCTATAGTATATTCTTGTTTCCAAGCTTTGAGAATTTTGTGGACCTCAATGCCATCAAAATTTTCTTGAAGAAGAATCTTGTGCCTACCTTGTTAGCAGACACGTACCATTCTGTTCATCTGAGGAATTTGCACAATGGGGGAATGATCACTTGTTGCGCTCCTTTATTGTACAAGTGGTTCACTTCACGCTTGCCCAAAGCCAACGCTTTTTGGGATCCAAAGAAAGGATGGTGGTCGCAAAAAATTATGGCTCTTACCCATTCCGATATTGATTGGTATAGTCGTGATTATGATGGGACAATAATTATTGATAATTGTGGGGAATTTAGCAATGTACCTCTTCTCAGCATAAATGGAGGGGTCAGCTACAATCCAATAGTCGCTCGCCGACAATTGGGAAACCCTCTAAAGGACAAACCTAAAAGTGTTCAAGTGGAAAGCATCTTCTTCAAAGAAGGGGAAGATAGCCAAGGAATAAAAGAGAAAATTCTAGAAGCTTGGAAGCATCTACACAAGAAAGGGAAGAAGGACCTTGGAAGACACAACTGTGTCTCTTTGGAACCTTATCTCCAATGGGTTCGTAAAAGAGCCGTCACACTAAGGATGCCATATCCTAAGCAAGAGCCTATGGCATTGAAGGAAGAACGCCCATTGGTCTTCATGTATGAAGAAGAAAAGTTGAAAATTGCTTTGGTCAAAGCACAGCAAACTAAAGAAGCTTGGAAGCACAAGTATCAAATAGTCGTCAAAGAAAATGCGGAGCTCCAAAGACAACTCTAGTTGAAATATGAAGAAATCCTCTCTTGTAAGAAGAGGAAAGCACTAGAAGAACCTTACGAGCCCCAGTCTAATCCATGGAAGATAATTGTGGACAGACTCATCTTTGAGAAGACTCAGATGGAAAGAAAGATCGAGAAGCTCAACCTCAGGCTGCTAGGAGAACCTTGATAGGATTCACTTAGTTGTTATTTAAAACTCTTGTAAGAGGAAACAATGTTTTGTAATCCGTTTTGTTAATCAATGAAATGATGACTTCTGATGTTCGAAAATATTTGAGTTCCATGACAATCATTTGCATTTGCATTTGCACTTCTTCTAACCATTCAAGGAAATTCATCTTTTCCTTTGCAGGCAACAACATGGTAAGAAGAGACATGCTTCGAGTTCCAGATCTGAGATTGGGCCGTCTAAGAATGTTAACAAGACTTGTCTGAAACCCTGCTGCTTTCATAGTCAAATATGGGGACCTATTGCCATTGATAAGCGCTCCGATCAACGAGCCCATGTTACAAGCCTTGGTGGAATTCTATCATACAACTTACCACTGCTTTGTGTTTCCAGACTTTCAGTTACTCCCGACCCTCGAAGAGTATAATGCTTACTTAAAGATTACATGGACTTTTACGCTCCCTTATGGAAAACCAAAGAATAGGGACCTAGCTAAAGCCCTGCATATCAAGCTGGAAGACTTACCACCGATGAGAGCGAAAGGAGGGTGGTATGGAATGGATGCCAGACCTCTAATGGAGATGGCTGAGTATCATTATGAAAGCAGAAACCTGGGCATTTTTGAGGCGATTATGGCACTACTAATATATGGATTGTATCTGTTCCCAAGCAGTTACGACTTCATCATCAAAGAAGCGATCCGCCTCTTCATCCTCAAAAACCCGGTCAACACAATACTAGCTGACACTTATGTAGTCATTCACCGTTTCGCCTTGTATGATTGTGGATAATTCTCATGCTGTCTTGCGCTACTCGACCGATGGTTTACTTCTCATCTGCCAAGGACCCATATCCTTTGGAGGCTTCCTACCAAAAGTGCATGGGTTTCTAAACTTGTCACTCTCAGACACCATGATATCACATGGTATGACACCAACATCGGTGACCAAATCATGATTTCTAGCTACGGAGATTTCCCCAATGTGCCTCTCATTGGGATAGAAGGGGTGATCACTTATAATCCTATTCTCGCTCGGCGTCAACATGGGTATCCTACCGGGCCAGAGCCTGAACCAGAACTGTTGAGGCCTCGCTTCTGTGAGATAGGTCACAACCAAGAACTAGAAGAAAACGCTCAATACGCTCAAAGAGATCCACACCTCATGGGCCCAACTCCAATGGAGAATGCAAGCTGTTTAACCACCAGGGGGTACCTGCTATGGTCAAAAGAAATTGCCTTAAACATGTTCTACACTCATGACTATGAGATAACCATGGAGCCTGAGGTCCCCGTAACTAGGGAAGAGCTAAGATACGCTTTGATCAAAGCGCAAAGAGAAAACGAAGACCTGTGGGAGATTATCTGCCAGGATCAAGTTCATGTCAGAGTCCAAGAAGGAGAAGGGTCGTCTTGTTAGATTGATCTTTATTTCACCCTTTCCCCGCTTTCCCTAAAAAAGGATTGAAATCCTGTTTGTTGCATTTACTTTCATTTTCCTTGTAAGAAAGGTCTTGCTTTTTAGCAAAGGCCACTCTATTGTAATAGATTTCCAGCTATCAAATGAAAAAACGCTTTTTAAGCATGTCGTTACATGTTGGTCTAACTTTTTGTTTGTAAACGAAAATTTTGAGTTTCCTTGAATGGTTTATGCATCCGCATTTGCATTTGCATGTCATCCTACATCAATCCTGCATTTGGGTTCCGCAGCTCATCCTTTGTTCTTGTCCAGAAGAGATAAGGAGTCACGCTGAGTACCCACAGATACAACACACAGTCCCAAGCTCAAAAGAAGATGGCAGATAACGACCAAAGGTTCGATCAGATGGATAATGACATTGAAGGGATCAAAGGGGACGTCAACCAGATCATGGAAGTCCTTAACATAATCAAAGCAAAAATGGATACGCAACCTACAGTGATCTCCGAAGTTTCCACAGCAGCAGCTAATGTCACAGTAGCTCCTGTTACTTCAGCAGAGTTTCCCTATGGCATATCCCGGGATTTTGTGCCACCTTTCAACAACGTGCAGTCTTCAGGTCTCAATCCTTTGTTCGACTCAACAATCAGAAACCCTATTTTCACTCAAGCAGGTGGACCTACCACAGTACGACCAGTTTTCACCAATCAACAGCCAATCTTTGATATACCCGATGGGTCTGAAGCTGAGGACGAAAAACACGAAAAATTAAGAGTGGAGATGGACATCATGGCCAAAAGAATGAGGGCCATTGAAGGAAATCATGTCTTTGGATCTGATGCCAAGGATCTATGTCTGGTATCTGGATTGGTGTTTCCTCAGAAATTTAAAATGCCAATCTTTGACAAATATGAGGGAACCACTTGTCCTAAAGAGCACCTAATCATGTACTGTAGGCGGATGGCTCCGCATATTGAAAATGATAAGCTGTTAGTACACTGTTTTCAAGATAGTCTTAAAGGGGCTTTGGCTAAGTGGTATCTCGGTTTAGATCAATCTAAATTTCATAGTTTCCAAGACCTTTCAGATGCTTTTATTCAACAGTACAAGTATAACATGGACCTAGCTCCCGACCGCCGTCAGCTTCTCAGCATGACGCAGAAAAATACTGAAACTTTCAAGGAGTATGCGCAAAGATGGCGCGGAACTGCAGCACAAGTAGAGCCTCCCCTTACTGAGAAGGAGTTGGCAGATTGGTTTGTGGATACAGTTCGACCAGAATTCTATGAACGTTTGATCAGCAGTGTTACAACAAATTTCTCTGATATTGTGGCAGTGGGAGTCAAGGTGGAAGCAGGTTTAAAGAGTGGAAAAGTGACCACTCCAAATGTTACCTCAAGCGCTAGCACGGCAAAGAAGACAGTCAGCACTTTCCACAAAAAGAAAGAGGGAGAGGTGAGTGCAATCACATATGGAAAGAAAGTACAAAGCTCACGAAGCCACCACCAACAGTACCAACCATCATATGTAGCGGCAGTGACCCCGGTTTTTCAACCTTCTTCACAGCATGGTCCCCAACCTGGGGCATTCAGCAATCAACACCAGTATCAGCCTGGCAATCAGCAACATTACCGCACCAATAATCAGCAACAATACCAACAGCCGCAGGGTCAACAACCTCAGAACAGGGCCCCGAGGGCAAATTATCAAGCAAATA
Organism: Lathyrus sativus; assembly: GCA_963859935.3. Taxonomy (NCBI): domain Eukaryota; kingdom Viridiplantae; phylum Streptophyta; class Magnoliopsida; order Fabales; family Fabaceae; genus Lathyrus; species Lathyrus sativus. The sequence continues at coordinate 386,169,921 of OZ012736.1, forward strand.
GGCCAAAGATACAGCCTATTCCAATGAGTTACACTGACCTGTTTCCCATGCTAATAGAAAAAGGGCTGGTTAAAAAAAGAAAATTAGGTGCTCCACCTAATCCACTCCCGTTCTATTATGATGCAAATGCTCGCTGCCTATTTCATGAGAATGCTCCAGGCCACGATCTCGAAGGTTGCTTCGCCCTTCAGCATCTAGTTCGTGAACTTATTGAAAAGTGAATTCTATCCTTCGAAGATAATCCGCCCAACGTTAAGAGCAACCCGATTCCAAATCATGGTGGAGTCAACGCCATTACTGAAGAAGGGGAGGGGTCAGAAGACAAGAAAGTTACTACTGTTGGTGAGATCAAAGTGCCACTAGCAGACCTACACAAACGCCTCGCTCAGGCATGGTTACTCAAAACATCTCACGAAGATTGCAAAGAATGTATGCTGAATCCTGAGGGTTGTGACGCGGTGAAAAAGGACATTCAGGCTATGATTGAACAGGGAATGATAGAAATCGCTCGCCGAACAGGGAATGATAGTCATCGAGCCTGTGTTTAACATACCAGGAGAGCCCAACAAAGGAGCTGTATTCAGAGATGATAACAGTAACAAAAACTACAAGAACGTTCGGCCAGTATTTCGCGATGATGCACCACCGAAATTCGGGAGGGGACAGGCTAGGTTTGAGTCGAGGGGAGGACCCAAGCCTCACCCAAGAGCCGTGACACCAAAACAAGACTATTCATGGTGTGAGGGGATTTTCAAGGAAAAGAAACTAGTAAGTGTGGCCAACATTGCCAGTGGAAGAAAAATGACCTGGAGTGGTCGCGTCTATCAACCTCGAACATATAATGAGGCTCCTCCACCAGCAGTTTCTGTTCAAAAAACGCCTGTTCCTCAGAAGCCTGTTCCAGAGGAAGCCACCGCCAAGGAACCTTTAGTTAGAGGAAAAGAAAGTCTCAAGAACGATGAAGAAGAATTCTTGAGAATCATTCGACGAAGTGATTATAGGGTGGTGGACCAATTAAACCAAACACCCTCCAAGATCTCGGTCATGGCTTTGCTTTTAAGCTCTCCAGCACACCGCCAGGCATTGCTCAAAATCCTGACACAGGCCCACGTCACTAAAGATATTACAGTGGGGCAGTTTGACTCTGTTGTAGCAAATATCACTGCCTGTAACACTCTGAGCTTTGAAGATAACGACCTAACAGCTGAGAAGCGTAATCACAATCGTGCCTTACATGTGTCAGTCAAATGCGAAGAAGATACAATGTGCCGAGTTCTTGTCGACACAGGATCAGCACTCAACGTAATGCCTAAAAGGACTTTGGCCAAACTGGCATATCAAGGTGCTACCATGAGACCAACTTCCCTTATAGTCAAGGCATTTGACGGATCCAGGAGAACCGTGATAGGAGAAGTTGATCTTCCTACCCTAATTGGACCACAAATCTTCGAAGTCACCTTCCAGGTGATGGACATAAATCTGGTCTACAGTTGTTTATTGGGAAGACCATGGATTCATACAGTTGGCGCTGTCACTTCCACTCTCCACCAAAAAATGAAGTTTGTTGTGAACGACCAGCTGGTCATTGTCCATGGAGAAGAAGACTTAATGGTGAGCAACTTTTCATCATTCCGGTATATTGAGGCTGATGAAGATTCCCTCGAGACGGCCTTCCAAGCACTAGAAATAGCTCACGCTGTTCTAGTTGATGAATCAGACATAACCCAAGGGCCATCATTTACCTCTGCTCAAAGTATTAAGGCAGCACTGAAAGCTGGAGTCCCACTGGGATGGGGAGAGGTCATCGAAGTCAATGCCCGAGCCAAATATGATCGACAAGGGTTGGGTTACAAACCTACTCTGGAAGGCGAGCCAGAAGAAAGCACCATGAAGAAGAAGTCCTTAAAAGAGATATTCACCAGTGGCGGTGTGCAAGTCAATGCCATTATTGCTGAAGATGAAGACGATAATCTGGATCATCTAATAACTAGGGGAGGAGCAGCGTTGCGCAATTGGGAGGCTGTGGAAGTTCCCATCTTTTTACCTTTAGAAATACCTCCATCAACCACAGAATCCTATGATCCTTCGGTTCCTTCTACTAGCGGTTCATTTGTCTTTCAAGCTGAAGAAGAGAATGACGAAGAGTTAGAAGTCCCAGAAGAGTTAAAGAGAATGGTTGAATATGAAGATGTTTATCTCCAACCCCACAAAGAGCAGACTGAAGTCATCAACTTAGGGTCAGAGGAAGACAAAAGAGAAGTCAATATCGGGGCATCACTAAGGCCAGAAGTAAAAAACAAGCTGATAACAATCCTCAGAGATTTTGTTGACGTATTTACTTGGTCCTACCAAGATATGCCAGGGTTGGATACCGACATTGTCATGCACAAGCTCCCCTTGAAGCCAGAATGTCCTCCGGTCAAACAAAAGCTTCGTAGGTCAAGACCAGACATGGCGCTTAAAATCCGAGATGAGGTCAAAAAGCAAATAGATGCCGGCTTTCTAGCAGTATCCAAGTATCCAGAATAGGTGGCAAACATTGTACCAGTCCCAAAGAAGGATGGCAAGGTCAGGATGTGCGTCGACTACAGGGATCTAAACAAAGCAAGTCCGAAGGATGACTTCCCTTTACCGCACATTGATACTTTGATGGATAACACAGCAAGCTTTGCAGTTTTCTCGTTCATGGACGGATTTTCTGGTTATAACCAGATAAAAATGGATCCAGATGACATGGAGAAAACAACCTTCATCACACCATGGGGCACCTATTGTTATAAGGTAATGCCTTTTGGTTTGAAGAACGCAGGGGTAACGTATCAGAGAGCTATGGTCACACTCTTTCATGATATGATGCACAAAGAAACCGAGGTGTACGTGGACGATATGATTGCAAAATCCCAAAGTGAAGAAGACCACTTGGATCATCTGCTGAAGCTATTCAAGAGACTCCGAAAGTATCAATTGAGATTAAATCCAGCAAAATGCACCTTCGGAGCTCGCTCAGGCAAGTTACTTGGTTTCATCGTTAGTCAGCGAGGAATTGAAGTAGACCCCGACAAGGTTAAAGCAATCCAGGAGATGCCTGCTCCCAAAACTGAGAAACAAGTCAGAGGCTTCCTCGGACGTTTGAATTACATCTACAGGTTCATCTCCAATTTGACCCCTACCTGCACACCGATCTTTAAGTTGTTACGAAAAGATCAAACAGTGGTATAGAATGAAAACTGTCAGGCCGCGTTCGAGAAAATCAAGCAGTATTTGCAAGAACCTCCAGTGTTGATTCCTCCGGTACCTGGAAGGCCTTTGTTCATGTATATGACAGTGTTAGAAGATTCGATGGGCTGTGTCTTGGGCCAGACTGATGAGTCAGGAAAGAAAGAACACACAATCTATTATCTAAGCAAGAAGTTCACCGATTGCGAGAGTCGTTACTCTCCCCTGGAAAAAGCTTGTTGTGCATTAGCATGGGCCGCCAAGCGTCTGAGGCAATACATGATTTGTCACACTACGATGCTGATTTCTAAGATGGACCCCATCAAGTACATCTTTGAAAAGCCAGCTCAAACAGGAAGATTAGCCCGATGGCATATACTCGTATCAGAGTACGATATCCAATATGTTGCTCAAAAATCTATCAAAGGAAGTGTCTTGTCAGAACACCTCGCAGAGCATCCTATGGAGGATTATCAACCACTTAAGTTCGATTTTCCTGATGAAGATGTGATGTATATTCAGCGCACGAAACCAGAGCCTGGGCCGAAAGAAGGTCCCGAGCCTGGATCCCGCTGGGAGATGATGTTCGATGGAGCATCAAACAAAAATGGACATGGCATCAGAGCTGTTATGAAAAATCCAACTGGAGGGTACACTGCGATCACAACCCGACTTTGTTTCTCATGTACAAACAACATAGCAGAATATGAAGCCTGCATCCTAGGGTTGGAAGCTGCCATTGATCTCTGCATCAAAATCTTGGAAGTAATTGGTGATTCTGCTTTGGTGATATACCAACTCAAAGGAGAATGGGAAACCAGGGATGAAAAATTGATCCCTTATAAGACCCACATCTTAGAGATGGCTGAATATTTCGATGAAATTACCTTTAAGCACGTACCAAGGGCAGAAAATCACATTGTCGATGCGTTAGCCATGATGGCATCAATGTGGAAGGTCCAGTTTGTCAATGAGGCACCTCTGATTCGCATCGAAAGAAGGACAGTACCCGCATACGGCATGACAATAGACGAAGAATCTGATAAGAAGCCATGGTTTCATGATATCAAGAATTTCCTCCAAAGTCAAGAGTATCCCGCTAACGCGTCCACCATTGACAAAAGAGCAATACGAAGGTTGTCATCTAAATTCTTCATCAGCAATGGTGTCTTGTACAAGAGAAATCATGACATGGTCTTACTCCGATGCGTCGATGAAAACGAGGTGAATCTCATAATGACCGAAGTACATGAAGGAACTTTCGGCACCCATGCGAATGGCCACGCCATGGCTAAGAAAATCTTAAGAGCAGGATACTTCTGGTTAACTTTGGAGACGGACTGCATACTCTTCGCTCGAAAGTGTCATAAATGTCAAGTTCATGCCGATAAAGTGCATGTCCCTCCACATCCTCTCAATGTGATGACATCACCTTGGCCTTTTGCGATGTGGGGCATAGATATGATTGGGGCAATAGAGCCAAAGGCTTCCAACGGCCATCGCTTCATCCTTGTCGCAATCGATTACTTCACCAAATGGGTGGAAGCCGCGTCGTATGCAAACGTGACAAAGCAAGTGGTTGCACGCTTCATCAAAAAGGAGATCGTCTGCCGATATGGTATCCCTAACTAGATCATCACTGACAACGGGTTGAATCTGAACAACAAAACAATGAAGGAACTTTGTGACGATTTCAAGATCAAACATCATTATTCGTCTCCTTACAAACCTAAGATGAATGGTGCAGTTGAAGCTGCAAACAAAAACATCAAAAAGATAATACAAAAAATGGTCGTAACTTACAAAGATTGGCATGAGATGTTACCATTTGCTTTGCACGGATACCGAACATCAGTGTGCACTTCGACAGGGGCAACTCCCTTTTCCTTAGTGTACGGGATGGATGCTGTACTACCCATTGAAGTCAAAATACCTTCCTTGAAGATCTTGACGGAAGCAAAGCTGGATGAAGACGAGTGGATAAAAGAAAGATTTGATTCGTTGAATCTCATTGACGAGAAAAGAATGACGGCCATGTGCCACAGTCAAATCTATCAACAAAGGATGGCCCGAGCGTTCAACAAGAAGGTTCGTCCCAAAGAGTATAGGGAAGGAGAGCTTGTGCTTAGAAAAATCCTACCAACGCAAAAAGATATGTGTGGCAAGTGGATGCCCAACTATGATGGCCCTTTCGTTGTAAAGACTGTTTTCTCCGGAGGATCTCTGATTCTCGAAACTATGGATGGCGAACAACTCAAGTATCCCATCAACTCGGACGCAATAAGAAAATACTACGCCTGAAACGAAATACCTAGAAAGGGGATTTCAGAGCCTCGACAAGATGAAAGCCCAATGTTTGAAAGCTGGTAGACGCTGGGGCAGAGTCCTCTGCAGAATATTAGAAGAAAGGTCAACGCCTGTTGTTCTCGTCAGAAGCAGCAAAAGCAAGTGAACTGGCAATCGGAAGGACCAGATTATTATGGGATTCTGTAACCTTTTCTGTTGCCATTTTTTTTCAAACTTATAAAATTCCCAAGGCTTTGCCTTTTGTAAAGCTCTTGTCTATCAATAAAATCATATTTTTGGCCAAATCATTGTTATGATCCGCTATTTTTGTTATGCAATTTCACTCATTTGTTAATAAGAATTTTTCATGAAAGCAAAGTGTTTTGAAAAGCTTAAAGTATTGTTTTCTAAAAAAAAAAGGAAAACATGATTTGACAAAATGTTTGAAAGTTCTAGAGGTAATGCGATGATATTACATAGTTCTCGAAGTTGTGGAAGTGGTTGTTGCCTTTGACCAAGCAAGAGGTGTCTGACAGCAATTCTAGCTCTTAAGCTAAGACTTCTTCTCTGCAGAATTACGAATATATTATTGAGAAAAGATCGTTATCTACACCAAAGAAGGAAGCGTCGCCTAACTTAAGGCATTTTGAAACTCAGCGTGACGAGTTCTCTCTTTATTTTGCTTTCCTTTGTTCCTACGGGTCGTTTTGCGTCTTGCATACAACATCATGCCAACATACGCATTTGTTTGCATTCCTGCCATTGAGATCCTTCGGTCATTACCTTTATCTTTGACTTGTTATTACAAAGTTCGCTTCAAAGTCAACATCCTGGGGTTTCCTTATTTTCGTGGGGAAGCTAGTGGTGACTAGCAATATCCAATTTACACCAACAGGGGGTTGTTACCAATTTTCATCTTCGATTTGGTCGTCACCAACAAAACTTTGAAAAACTAGTGGTCACTAGCACACATTTAGGACTAATCATGATCGGTATCTTAATTTAGTCCTTACCGACTATTTTTCAAACCCAGTTGTTACTGATTCTGTTAAAAAGCAAACCAATTGTTATTGGAGTCCCTTTGATTCGGTTGTCACCAATTTGGCTAAAAATCTAGTGGTTACTAGTGTTGCCTTCTAAAAAACAATAGTCGTTGACATTGGAGTTGGTCGTCACCAAAATTCCCTAAAAGTCCAATGATTATTGGCATTACCTTCAAACCCAATCGTTATTGGTACCCCTTGATTCGGTTATTACCAATCTCTATAAGTCTAGTGGTCACTAGCCTTGTTTGGAAAACCTAGTCGCCACTAGTCTTACTTTCAGAACCAATTGTTATTGGTATACCTAACTTGGTCGTCCCCAGTTAGCCCAAGTCCAATAGTTATTGGCCCACTTAAAGCAGATTATTATCATCACTTCGGTCTGGTCGTTACCAAACTCTTTGAAAATCCAATGGTCATTGGTCTCCTAGATTAGGTCGTCACCAAATTTTCCAATTAAGTCTGTTGGTTACTAGCATCGTCCCCTCCAATTGTTATTGGTATATCCTGATCTGGTTATCACCGGTCCCCTCCAATTGTTATTGGTATATCCTGATTTGGTTATCACCGGTCCCCTCCAATTGTTATTGGTATATCCTGATTTGGTTATCACCAGTCCCCTCCAATTGTTATTGGTATATCCTGATTTGGTCATCACCAGTCTCCTCTAAGACCAGTGGTTACTGGCATTGCTTGAAAACTAATTGTTATTAGTCGGTTGTTACCAATCCCCAGCCAGAGCCCTGTTGTTTTAACAACATTGCTTGGAATTCCCAATTGTAATTGGAACTTTGATTTGGTCGTCACCATATCCCCAGGAAGTCTAGTGGTATTTAGCACTTTTTGGAAATCGTCACCATATCCCCAGTAAGTCTAGTGGAAGCTAGCACTGTTTGAAGCTATTTGTTGTTCTGGTCACCACCGGTCTCCCAGCTGAAGCTTTTGCTTTTCCAGTCTAGTCTCGGAGAATTAGTGGATACTAATTCCCTCGGCACGCCCGGTCTCGTTTCTAACCTTTTCCTGAAGATCCCGTTTGAACTCTTCGTTATAGGAAATTTTCTCATCTAGTTATCCCCAGTGAGATTCGTGTCTCTGTTCCATCTTTTCCCCCGGTGAAGTTGTGCTTCCCCAGTGGAATTGTTCCCCAGCAAAGTTCTCCTCAGTGGGTCCTTTCCCCAGTGAGGTTTGCATTTCTTTTCTTTTGTTTCCCCAGTGAAGAATTGTCATCTTCCCCGGTGAGCTTCCTCATCTGGTTTATCCCCAGCGAGGTTCGTATCTCCTTTCCCCAATGAAGATGTGTCTTCCTTGGTGGAATTTGTGTCCCTTGTTTGAAAGATTCCATTGAACAACATCTTTAGTCATGTTTGAACTATCTTGCTTAATTTGCCTTGAATCTTTCCCCAGTGTGTTGGGTCCCTCGTGAGTGGTTACTCGTCGTATCACCGTTCTTTTATATTTGCTCGTGTGTCTGCATTTGTCTTGCATTCAAGCATTATAAAGCATCATTTAAACTCATTTGCATTTCAGCATTTGTCCTTTTGCATACCATCGGATCTAAGGGACAAAATTTCTGGTTTGCTATATTTAAATACCTTTCACTACGATTCAATGAGGATTGTCATCACTCATTGCCATCTAGTGAAGATATTTAAATAGGGGCATCTGTTGCACCCCAAATTTTGACCCCTTAGATCCTTATCATCATTGTAGGATCATATTCATTTGTTTAACTAACCTTAACCCATTTTCAGTTATCTTTGTTAAGATACAAATAAATTAGGGTTTCGTACCGTCAGAAATCGAGGCTTTGATGGTTTGATCAATCAATGTTTTGGATTGATTCAACTTCAATACAAGATCAAGAATACCACATTGGGTTAAGTATGAATTCAATTTGAGGTGGTCACCCGTGGATTGAGAACAGTGGAATTTGAGGCACCCGATTAGGGTTTTCGATTAGAAAAAGTCAACTGTAGTTTGAATTTTGATTCAAAGAGTATTCCAAGGGTGGGATCAAGGTCCATTAAGCTCCTATGGCTTATTAAAGTCCATCCAAAGAGTTTCGAGTCCTCAGGATGTCCGGATCACCAACGGGCGACTCGGTAGACACCGATCGATCGAAAAGTTGACCGAAAAGTCAACTCTCCAACAATAAGCAATGTGATTCAAGGTGTGAATGAAAAATGTTCCTTACATCATATTACAACTCCCCATAAAATTTCGTGACCATTGAATCAAGGGTTAGGAAGTAATTGCAAAAATCAGGAATTAGGGTTTTGAAAGGGGCAAGACCATAACTCCTCAACCACACATCCAATTTGAGTGGTTCTAAGCTTGTTTGAAAGGTCTTGACAAACACTACAAAAGTCCCACAGTGGTCCATATTAAAAAAATGCATGGAATTGGAGTTATAGCAAAAATCATTTTTCAAGAGTAAAGGACTTAGTGAAATTTCACAAATTCTGGCCATATAAACCACTTTTTCAGTCAACTTCAAGGGGTTTTTCAACCAAGATGCACATAGAATTGGAGGTTTTTATAAACATGAAAGTTGTAGAGCTACATGAGGGCTTTCTAAAAAGTACAAGAACTCCTCAAGAGGAGTTGTGAGCTAAGAGTTATGGTACATGGAAGTTGGGCCTGTCACACTTGAAATTACTTTAGCCAAACTTCTCAAAATCAGTTTTTCATAACTTGGACTATCCTCAACCCTTGGATTGTAATTCAAACTGATAATGAGAGGTGTGAATGAGGAGAAAACCAGAAAATGAGTTAGTTTGGTAAGCATGGCAAGTTGGTAACAAGTGGATATTAAAATAGTCATTAAAACCATGAAAGAGAAACTTTTTCAAGCAAAGTTGGGCAGCTGCAGTCCCCTATCTCCATAACCATCCCATCCTTCCCATCTTAGCTGATATTGGCACAGCATTGGTCGATGGAGCTGATGTGTTGGAGCTGCTACAATGATTTGGAAAGATTCACTTGAAAATCTCAAATCTCCCTCCAAAAGTGGTGAAAAACCAAATCTGCCCCAAGCTCCTCATGGCCTATAAATAGAGGTTTCTCCACACTCTATTTTTCACACCAGAACTATCCCAAGCATCATAAACATATAGTTCTCCTTGTTTCCCTTCTTGCTTGTAAGTGTAGAAAAGTCACAAAAACACTAAATTAGCCACTTTCCATTTTTCACACCAATCCTTTGTCTAAACCCCAAAACACTTCAAAGACCATTCATACAACTTTAAAATGGCCATTTGAAGCTGTTGCCATTGTTACATTTCTCAGAAAAGCCACCAATCTAAAAGTCAACACTCACACCCCATATTTTGACTTTTAGGCATTTTAAGAGCCAAATCACTACATAGGCCTTTTCCACCTGTTTAAACCATTCACACACCTCATATATATTGTGTTTCAACTGTCCAAAACACAAAAAGTTAGTTGGGAGGCTCATTACTCAAACTGTCCTAAAAATTGCATATTGCTTCAAGAGGAAGCAAGCTTTAAGTTTATGCTAAAGAAGAGGATCTCTGGGTTATTAAGCTTCTTAGCTTGCTCAAGACTTGTCTACAAGAGGTATGTGATGTTTAAAAGCTTCATTTATCACACATTGTCATGTTTATCATTTTTTGAGGTGATTGTTATGAAATATACCATTTTTGTCCCATACTAGTTCTTAGTCAATAACTTAGATTTTGTGGTTATGTTACTTGCTTGTGTTATTGTATTTTCATTTGTCAATGATATATTGGAGGTATGTTACAAAGGTTATATCAAGATATCATGCTAAACTTGTTTTTGAAGTTTTGGTCCATATGGTGTTTTTGAGAATCCAACATGGGAATATGGTGTGTTTAGCCCTAGATTTGTCAAACCTTTTTCATTAGCAATATTTGGATAACTAGTAAGTTACTCATAGGATCCCCCTGCCCTAGATCATGTTTGAATCTCTTTGTGGAATTTGTTTCACACTTATGTTTTTTGTGTCATTCTAGCTTTATCCCTATTGAATTGTGTTTTATTCTTGCCATGGTCCTAGGTCATTGTCTATTGCTTACATCTTGTTTATTTGTTTTGGGTTGGTTGAATGATGAGAAACATGAAATGTAGCTTTTAGGGCCTGTCATGGAAGTGTTGATTTTGCTGTCAAGTTTGGATAGATGTACCATTTTTGGTTAGGAGCAGTTGTGATTTGTTTCTAAAGTGGAGAATCATTTGTTAACATGTTTTGAAAATGTGTGATGTGCCTATGACCTCAAAATCCCTTTGCTTGTTAAAAATGTTTTGTCATGCTTCACTTGCATTTTCCAAGATTGCATGAGGGCAAACTATCACATCCTGTTTTAACTGGTTTGCATTTGATCTATGTACATAAAATCATTGTCCTACTCATTTGAAACTTGTGTGTGCATTGAATCAACCATTTTGGTATGTTCCACTGTTCTATCATAACAGTCCTGCCCCATATTCATGTTAACTGGCAGTTTGTGAACTCTTTTTTCATAACAGTCCCCTTCTAACTTGTTTTAGTGCTTAGATCCATTCAATACCATAAGTATGAGATGTGTGCATGTGTGAAATAATAGGAAAATGCTTAGAACTGAGATTGAATACCCTACTGCATCTCAAAGCCACCAAAATGCATTTTTGAAAACCATATCTCACCACAGTTTCTTTTTGATCTCAAATTGTGTTCAAACTCACTCAAAATCATGTATAAGTGTTGTGTGTGTGATTGTTTAAATCAGAATGTGCATAGAATTAGATTTTCACATCATCATGCATTGCCTTCATGTTATGTGCAACTTGACATACCAATTTTTGTGACAGTCCCTTTGTGGCTTCAAAACCTATTTGATACCATTCCTTATCATATTTATAATATGTGTGTGATGTTTGTTTCCACTTAAACCTCACAATTTAAAAAAAACACCACCCACTGCCACACATTTGCCAAGACAGTTTTTTTCTCACTTCCTATCACATGCCTCTTTTCTAACCCAACTGTCATGTGCCTAATGTTTGAGTTGAAACTCATCTGTATGCTTGATTTTGATGTGTGTGTGTTATTGTATTAGTTTGAAACCTTACCACTTGAAGAAACCACCTGCTGCTACATTAATGTACCAAAACTGTTCCAAACAGCATGTCATGATTTTGTTCCAGCTGTTATGAATTTATTTTCAGTGAATAATCATGATCCTTGACATATTTAGGATGTGTGTGTGTTGTTATATTGATTAAAAAACTCACTGCTTTGGAAAATCACCTGCTGCCATATTTGTCTTGCCAAGACAGATTTTCACTTTTCATCCCAACACATCAATTTCCATTCTAATTGACACATGCTCTTTCTTGAATTTAAGACATGTCCCTTATCATAGTAATGATATGTATGCTTGGTTTACTTGATCCATTCTTGCTTGTTTTCACAAATCCTCAAACTTCACTCACAATTGCATTTTTGCATCCAATTTACCACAATATACCATCTTTGCTATTCTGTTTGTATTGCCTGTTGTCTTGAGTTGTAATTCACTTAGATACTTGATTCCAATGTGTAGTGATGATTGTTGTGATCAATAATTGCTTGCTCTCTCATTTCATCACCAAGTTGCAATTTTGGGCTAAATTTACCACAACCATATGCCAATACCTTCCTTACTTGCAATATGTATCATTTCTGAGTTGTGACTCATTCCCCTCTACATTTGTGGTGTGTGTATGTATTGTTTGTTCTCATAAGGCCAATTTGCAATTGAACCATGTTTGTACCCCATAGTTGTCAAACTGTTTTGAAAATCCCTTGGGCACACACTTCACTTTTTTATGATTTGTTTAGTTTTAAGTTAGTTCAGCCCTATTTGGATCTTTAATAGCATATGAAACTTGTATGTCCATGAATCCATCATTTCTGAGTACCTCTTGCCTCTGTCACAACAGCCTAGCTTTATCATACTTGACAAATTTCATTTTTGATAGTCATATCCTTGTGGTATGCATCTCCTGACCACCCTAAGTGCTAAACTCATTTATAATATCATTTGAAAGTTGTTGAATACATCTCTTGCACCTCTAACTGTCCCTTATTATTTTTGATCCAAAGGGTGCATTTAAGTGAATGTTTTGAGCAGTTGCTATATGGTTTTCAAATCCTGGTTGTTTGTAAACAATTTTAAGGTTTAGACACACCCTATGTGATGTTTTGAGGATGTACATGAGGTTCCTTCACTCTAATTGGACCTGTTTCACAAATTCACTACCCTACTTGCCATGACTTGTTTTTTACATCAGTTTTACATAACAATTGGGTCTTCAACTCATAGACAGCCTGTTTGGATGCATGAGCATGATATGTATGACATTTGAATTGTGTTTGAGCTTTTTCCCTAACCATAACATGACTGGTCCAATCATTTGCTTCATAAATGCATTTTTCATTCACATATGCAACTCTTATCGTGTTTTTAGTTCAAGAAATATTTTCAAAATTCTACCTGAACCATTCTCTTCCTTGTTTAAGAATACCCAAAATTGATCTAAGGTTTGCTTGATTTGGTTGAGAAATGAGTAAGTTGCATATCAAAACGTATGAGTAAACTTGCTTTGTTTTTGCTCCATTTTTGTGCCCAGAAAATTAACACACCAAGCCATATATATTTATGGGGGTGGCTATATCAACGGATGTATAGCCACCCCAGTGGTAAGACCATATGCCTTAAACGCGCCTTGTACCTGCATGACCTGGGTTCGACCCCTAAGGAGGGCAACCCTTTTATTTATTTTTGTAATTTTTCATCCAATCTTTGAAAATTCACAACTCACTCATTTTTAATCATTTTGAACCCATTATTTTTGCATTGTGTTTGTCTTGATGTCTACTTTCATGTGATATTTTTTAATTCCATGTTTGTTCAAATTTTCATGCCTTTTGGTTGCTCGTAAGTTTCTTTTGTATCGAGATCGTTATCTCCCGTATGCAGATGAATTTCTTTTTCACCATGATCATTTGTGTTAAGATATTTATTCATTCTCATCTCTTGTATGTTAGTAAACATGTTAGGATTTTTTCATTTGATTGTTACCATAAAATATCCCTTTTACCTGTGTTTACTTTAAAAGTGTGATCTGTCGATGCGATTCTTGCTTGATTACTTGCCTTGAGTATCATCCATACATTTTCACTTATGACATTCTTTTATTGGTTGTTACCTTTCTAGTTTCATCATATTTACTTGGTTAAGTGATTTCATTTCCATGATCCCTCCTAAATTATGAGGTTTAAACTGATTTAATTATGCTTGATTGTCATCTACGCATTGTTGTTACATTTGCTATGTTTTGAACTTATGACTTGCCCATCTTCAAATAGTGATTTGTTTATGTAGTAATAACCTTCATCATGTTCCAATCTTTGTCAAGATGAACCCTCAATCTTTGTTAAGATGATTTATTGGTTGTAACCCTTAGTATCATTTAAAGTATGTGCTTATTGTAATATGCATGCTTACTTGTCTTAAATCTTATTTCATCTTGCTTTATTAAGTATTTCTTCCCCAAGTGATGGAACTCTTTAGTTCTCATCCAAGTTGCCTCATATATTCCCTTCTAAAGGAAAAGTTTCTCCCTTGACCCTTGTGTCATTGGATAGCTCATTTATCCCTCTTGACTTTGTGAAGTCATCCTAACCCTAGCTTAGTTAAGTTAGAACATTTAAACCATTAGCTTTAAGTCTAGAAAACTCACCCGCACTAGGAGTGTTCTTTAATTAGAACCCTAGGATAGAGTTTGTAAACTCTATGTAAGAATCATAGTAATGATTACTTACTCCCCTCTTGAGTGTTATAACATAGATCTAGAGATTTTTGTGAAACTCTACACAAGCATTATAATGTTTGTTCCCCTTTGAACCTTGATCATAATCAAGTGTTCTTCAACCCTAGTAAGGTGAACTAAGATTGCTCTGATTCTATCCTAGTTAGGATACGTAGGCAGAGGACGCGACATCTTTGCGAGCAAACTTAGAAACTATCTTTAGGTTTTAACCTACGCCCTTACCCAATCCCAATCCTTAGCAAACATTTAGCAAACTTAGCATGCAAACAAATAAAAGGTTCTTGTAGAGTACTACAGATGTTTAGGATGTGAAATACCTACCCTATGCATAACCAACCCCCGATCCCCGAATCTCTTAGCGTTGTTGTTATATCGCGAAAAAGGTTCTTTCTTTCTTTAGACCTTTCCTTTGGATAAATTAAAGTCCGGTTGTGAATTTAAGAATTAAGATTCAAGTTAATCAATAGCTTGGTATCACGATTCTCACCGCAACAGTAATTCAAGTGTGATAAATTATTGAAGATATGCATGAATGTTAAGATTAGGGAATTATCTTAATGGCATATGGTTGTTGAAATTGCACACGCATCATTTGTGTCAAGAGACAATGTTTGTTAGTTCTGTGGAAGTTAGTGACTTGTCCGAAACCTAGAGCGGGGTTTGAAAGCTTAGGGAACAGGCTTTTATGTGTTATAGGTCTAGGGAACGGACCCGGTTTATGTGTTATTGGTCTAGGCTTTTATATGAGCTTGTGTGTTTATATACTTGTGAATGGTAAGGTTACTTGAGTGATACTTTGTTGATGAAACTTTGATGTGTGAGAATAATTGTAATTATGTTTGTATGTCTTAAATTAATTATCATCTTTTAATTTCAATAATTATGTGAATTCTCACCCTTTTGTTGGAATGATGTTTTATACGACATCGCTTAGGTACCGAGGACTAGAGTTGCTTCTAGCACGAGGTAGCCGTTGGAGTAGCTTGATATGTGTCTTTATTTATTTTGGATCGAGTCATGCTCTAATTATGTAACACTGGGGAATGTTTTGATTTCATGTTTTGAGAGATACTTTATGTACTCTAATTCATTCTGTTATTGTTAATTTGAGTTATATGAAGTATTGACTTTTAAGCATAAGTATTGATTATGAATGAGATGAGCATGAGACTTTCATTATGTCTATTATGATTAAAGTAAATTTGCTGCTACATGCTAATGTGAAAGTGTATGAAAAGCATGAAGTTATTTAAGTGTTATTGAGCATGACAGGTGTTTGTGTGATGTTATGAAATTTTATGTGACACCCTTTTGTGAAATGCATGATAATTACTCTGATTTATTTATATTTATTCTGCGGGATTTAGAAGGGTGTTACAAATAGAATCTCGTATGCTAACATAGTAGGTTCTTTGATGTATGATATGATTTGTACTAGACCCAACATAGCATATGTTGTAAGTCTTGTAAGCAAGTATATGGAAAATTATGAAAAGGCTCACTGAAAAATATTGAAGTGGATTTTAAAGTACATAACTGAGTCTCTGAATAGAGTCTTGATTTATGGTGGAGCATGTGATTAAAATAGTAAAGCAGAAATCGAAGAGGGTGTCGACTCTGTTTAGGCAGGTTGGATGGATTCCAAAAAATCTATTTCTGGATATGTTTTCACTATGTTTTCCACATAAATCACTTGGAAAGCAACATTTTAAAAGGTTGTTGTCTTATCAACCACTAAAGTGGAATACATTGCCCTCACTGAAGCTGTGAAAGAAGCATTGTGGATTGAAAGTTTTTCTAAGGAATTGAAACTTAAGATCGAGTTATCACTGTTAAATGTGATATTCAAAGTGCTATACACCTATGAAAGAATTCAACTTATCATGAGCAAACCAAGCACATGGATGTGAGGCTGCATTTCGTCAAAGGGGTAATTGAGCGTGGAGAAGTCCAAGTGCTGAAGGTTTCGACAAATCACAATGTTGTTGATATGATCACCAAGACATTACCAAGTTACAAGTTTTCAAATGTATGCAGTTGATAAAGTTGCATGAAGAAAGCTAGTTTCTTCCCTTGATGTTATAGAGTTTGTTTAAAGGTGGAGATTTGTGAGATATTGGATCTAACTCTAGTATGGTCGAATGGTACCTTTTGCTTTGAAAATTCGACAAGATCTTAGCATGTCGTCGAAGTCTGTTCACATGTTGTAATCGAAGTATGCTAGGAGTGTTAGCATGTTGAATTTGATATGTTTGTTATGCCAAATTCTTTAAGTTAGCTTGTTCTCTAAGTTAGTTTGTGTAATGGGTCAGTGTATAAAAGTCCATTAGGTTAGCATGTTATTTTTCTTATAAATAGCATGTTAGTCTCTCGTATTTCATATATGAAAAATCCTAATTAGGGTGAGAGATTATTTTTTACCCTGTAACACTTGTAATCTTGTTTCAAATAGAAAATAAAGAATAACAATTTATAACCAATTTCATTGAGTTCTTTCTTCCTACCCTTGTATGTTGTTTACTGAATAAAAAATCAATTATATTTTGTTATTCCGACATCATTTTTCACAACATTAATATAGTTCCATGACAATCCAACTAGTTGGCATTTTCAAGAATGCCACAATACAATACATTTATTTTCTACAAAAGTATGTTGGTTTCCACCGTCTAACTATTATTTTAAAATTTTGCCCCTTTCTATCATGGAAAATTGAAAATTTTATTAAAAATGAATAAATTTTAATTATTAGAAAGTTTTATACTACACCTCTATTAAGTTTGCTAAAGGCACTGACACATCATGTTAATTAAGTTCAAAGAGACATTTAATGGTGACTAAAATATTACCATTGTTTCTTATAATTTTTTAATCGCTAACATATTTAATTGGTTTTAGAGATTAAGTTTTATATACTATAAATGATCATATCCTATTCTTTTGTTAAATATGTAAACAGAAAGAAATATGAGTATAATTCTGAAGTTTCTTTATACTATGATTTTAATAATTATTCTATTTCTTATTACAAAAGAAGTTGATGGTAATCCATTTATTTATTATGTTTAAAATTTTGTTTTAACTTTTAGTTCATATATAATTTTTTTATTTTGTTTTATTACAATTTTTTATTTATTTTTCATTACAGCATGTATTAAATGTACAACTGAAGCTAACTGTCCAAGCGATTTTTGCATGTTTCCTTTTGTTTGTATATGTTATTTCAGAGAATGTAAATGTTTTTAATGAAATATAGTTAAATTACCTTTTCATCTAATAATTTTGAATGCAAGTCCAACTTAGACATATTTCATATTCTTCTTAAACCTACCATCCATCATCAGATTTGTACTGCAAGTCCAACTTAGACATTTTTCATATTCTTCTTAAACCTACTATCCATCATCAGATTTGTATTCAATCAATTTTTTTTAAGCAAGAGATTTCATTGAAAATAATGAGTATAAGGGGTACTCAAACCCAAAAATAAAAAAAGCAAATATGCCAAATCAACTAAAGATCACGTTAAACATAGAAAAGATGCAACACAAAATTCGTAAAAACTAAAGTTGTACATAGACATATCGACGATGAAAGATCATTTCCAACAAATAAACTTGACATTCCATGGAATATTACTCATGTTACAAGTCTTTCCTTCGAAAATAATCTCGTCTATTTGAGACTAAATCCCCCACAAAACTACCCACCAAAACACACCAGCTTTATCCTTACTAACCTTTTCTGCCAAAACAGAATAAACACCCAAGAAGTGATCAACAATTCCATTACCCTCCACCACTACTATCTCTAACCACTTATAAAAACCTTCCCAAATAAGTTTAGAAACTTCAAAGTGAACAAATAAAGGCATCAAGCATTCGTCAATGCAAAAACATAAGACACACGGAAGGTCATGAGGAGAGCTTAGGATGTTTCTACGAAGCAAATGGTCCTTAGTTGCTAATCTGTCCAACAAAACTCGCCAACCAAACACCTAGATTTTCAAAGGAATAACCGAATCCCATAGTAGAGAAAAAGCAGAAATCTCACTTGCTGTCATAACAGAAGAATGGTCTGAATAAAGAGCTCATACCAAGAATTCCTTCGAATTCTCGAATATCCACCTGACTGTGTCCACCTTCCCATCCAAAGAATCTGCTGAGCTAAAAATACCTGCAGAACATTAAAACGGCTTGTATACCTCTCCTTGCCCACATTAGAAATCCCAAGATCACCCAAACCCATAAACCATAAATCAAATTCCCATACTGCTAACCATCGTTGACTGCTTGCTGCTAGTTTGAAACAGATCCGGAAACTATAATGACAGAGGGCTGCCGCACCATAACGCACTCCAAAAAGGAATAAAATTACCATTGCCAACTTAAAACTTAATGTTGCCACCAAAATTAAAAACAGGTTTATCGACAGTTCTTCTAAAACAAATCAAATCATGCCACCAAGTTGAAGAAGAGACCTTCGCACCAGTAATTTTACCTGTCAATATAGCATGTTCATAGTTTCTGTAACGCTTCCTCAAGAGATTGTACCATAGAGCCTTTATATCGTTTAGTAACCGCCACTTCCACATATTCAAGAGAGTCAAATTAAAGTCTTTCAATACTCCTCACACCAAGGCCACCAACATCATTATCCTTACAAACCTGATTCTAACAAACCCAAGATATCCTCGCATCACACGAACTTCCCCCAAAGAAATTTCTTTGAATCCTTTCAATCTCTTTCCACACACTGGCATGCACCTTATAGAAAGACAGAAGAAAAATGGGTAATGAATCAAGAACAAACTTGATCAAGATGAGTCTCCCTCCTTTAGACAGAACTTTGGACTTCCAACAAGAAAGTCTCCGCTTTATCTTCTCCACCAAAGGTTTCCACGAACTAATTCTTATAGGGTTAAAGCCTATTTGAACTCCTAAGAAATCAAAACTACTCTCTCCAATCTTGCATGCCAATAAGCTAGCTGCTGCCTGAACAAAGTGACGATTTAAATTCAAATTGTGGATCTTGCTCTTGTGATAATTGATTCCAAGCCCTGACATCAACATTAATTCCATTTGCTCATGATCGTAAACGATTACTGACATTTTATAACATAAAGGAAACGACTTAGTAAACAAATGAGTGAAAATAATGTATTCACTCTTGTAGCACAATTTGACCGGATCGTTGAGAAGAAGTCTGAAGAGATAATGGTTGAGGAAAGGAATGAGGTTGCAACGATCTCGATCCCGTACAAAACTATAACTATTTATGCGCCAAGGCCGCCAACTGTTATCATCACCAAAGTCGGGCCTGTGCCGTACGAGAGTACCAATGCAATTCCGTGGAATTATGAGCGGAGGTATATTGTAATTGGAAAAAACAGGAATTGAAGAGCTTGCCAACTGATTATATGGATAATTTAGTGGGAGCTGGGGGAATCACTCGAAGCAGAAGAGGATTCTCATCACCCGAAGTGGTTGCTGACAGAGCTGATTAGGGTGAGAAGGCTGTGGTGGAAGAAACTTCTCAGGCTGGAGAGAAGAGTTCTTTGGGGAAGGAAGCGGAGGAATTCATGAGATTGATAAGAAAGAGTTATTACAAGATAGTTGATCACTTGCAACAGACACCCTCCAAAATCTCTATTTTATCACTGTTGTTATGTTCAGAAGCGTACCGGAATGCGTTGTTGAGGATATTAAATACTGCTTACGTGCCACAAGAGATATCGGTTAACCAACTTGAAGGGGTTGTAGCGCACGTCAATGCAGGAAATGGTTTAGGTTTCACAGATTTGGACTTGACCCCGAGGGGCAGGAATCATGATTGTGTGCTGCACATTTCAATTGAATATCGTGGATCCATCCTGTCCCATGTGCTGGTAGATACAAGATCGTCTTTGAATGTGCTTCCAAAGAAGGCCCTGATGAAGTTGGACATGAAAGGGTTAATATGCACACCAAGTGACCTGGTAGTACGTGCTTTTGACGGTATCAGAAGGTCTGTATTCGGGGAGGTGATGTTACCAATTCAAGTTGGTCCCAAAGTATTTGATGCGGTATTCTATATTATGGACATTCAGCCTGCCTATAGCTGTTTGTTGGGTCGTCCATGGATTCACTCAGCAGGAGCTGTAACTTCCACGCTACACCAGAAGCTCAAGTACATGGTGGGTGGCAGCGTTGTCACCGTATATGGAGAGGAAGATATAATGATCGGTCATTTATCTTTGTTTAAATACGTTGAGGTGGATGGTGAAATCCATGAGACTCTTTGTCAAGCCTTTGAGACGGTACAGATCAAATACAAGGTGTCTGCTGTGAGCAAAGCGCCCGAAGTGGCAATGTCGTCATTCAAAGAAGCCCAGGCAGTGGTACAGGCTGGGGCAGCACCAGGTTGGGGTCAAGTGTTGGACATACCCCATAAGTAGGATATGTTTGGTCTGGGATACCGTCCATCTGCTTCATCATCCTCACAGAGTGTGTCGCGCTACAAAGGGCCGATACAGTTTACCAAAGGCGGGGTTATCTTCGAGCGAATCAATGTTGTTTCAGATGAAGACGGGGATAGCGACTGCGATATGGACTCGTGGATTCAGCCATGCATTCCAGGACAAAGCCTCAACAATTGGTCTATCGAGGAATTCATTCAAGTGACAATGGAAGAGTAATACTTTGTTTTTCTGATTATTGTACAACCCTATGTTCTACCCGGAGCATAGTGGTTTTTGTCTTCAGGGCCTTATTGTTTATGATTGCACAATCTTTTTCAATCAATCAAAGGGAGTTTTTCTGCATTCAAATATTGTGATCCTTGGTTTTCTTGTTTTATGTTTAACAATAAAATGGCAATGTGGCTTTGTGCTTGTTTTTCATATCATTGTAAGCATTTAACCATTATTATTGCAGGATTCGCATTGCAGATGACACCGCGCCAGAGACATCTATGACTCGCTTCGACATCGACAATCCGATATTTCAAGCCGGAGAAGAGATTGATGAAGATGAAGAGTTAGCCAGACTCTTGAAACAGGAAGAAAAGGTTATTCTGCCTCATCAGGAAGAAATCGAGGTTATTAACTTGGGTTCTGAGGAAGTTGTGAGGAATGTTCGGATAGGGGTTGCGTTGCAGAGGGATATCAAGCAAAGGTTAGTTGAGATGCTCCGTGAATATAGTGATATCTTTGCTTGGTCGTACGAAGACATGCCCGGGCTTGACACAGACATCGTGGTTCATCGCTTGCCTATGCGTGAAGAGTGCCTGCCAGTCAAGCAGAAGCTCATGCGTACAGACCAGATATGGCTGTAAAAATTAAGGAAGAAGTCCAGAAGCAGTTGGACGCAGGATTTTTAGCCGTTACAACTTACCCTCCGTGGGTCGCCAACATCGTGATTGTGCATAAGAAGGATGGCAAGGTACAGATGTGCGTTGACTACAAAGATCTGAATAAGGCGAGCCCGAAGGACGATTTCCCGCTCTCCCACATTGACGTATTGGTCGATAATACCGCTCAATATGTTTTCCTTCATGGACGGTTTCTCCAGTTATAACCAGATCAAGATGGCACCGGAGGATATGGAGAAAACAACGTTTATCACGCCATGGGGGACTTTTTGTTATAAGGTAATGCCTTTTGGGTTGAAAAATGCGGGGGAAACCTATCAGCGGGCTATGGTCACTTTGTTTCATGATATGATTCATCATGAGATTTAGGTATATGTTGATGACATGATAGCAAAGTCGCAAACGAAGGAGGGACATCTGGTCAACTTGTTGAAGCTGTTTGAGAGGCTCAGGAAGTTCAGGTTGAGGTTGAACCCTAACAAGTGTACTTTCGGAGTCAGGTCAAGAAAGCTTTTGGGGTTCATTGTCAGTTAAAAAGGAATCGAGGTCGATCCTGCAAAAATAAAAGCTATTCAAGATATGCCAGCGCCGAAAACGGAAAAAGAGGTTCGTGGTTTCTTGGGGAGATTGAATTACATTGCTCAGTTCATATCTCATCTCACATCCACGTGTGAACCAATGTTCAAATTTCTAAAGAAAGATCAGGCGGTTGTCTGGAATGAAAATTGCCAAAAGGCATTTGATAAGATAAAAGAATATTTGCAGGAACCTCCGATACTGATACCCCTAGTCGTTGGAAGACCTTTGATCATGTATTTAACGGTTCTTGAGAACATTATGGGTTGTGTTCTCGGTCAGCATGACGAGACTGGAAGAAAAGAGCATGCAATATACTATTTGAGTAAAAAGTTCACAGATTGTGAGTCTCGGTACTCGATGTTGGAGAAAACGTGTTGCGCACTTGCGTGGGCTGCCAAACGTTTGAGACAGTACATGCTTAATCATACAACCATGCTGATTTCGAAGATGGATCCTATTAAATACGTCTTCGAAAAGCAAGCACTTTTCGGAAGAATTTCCAGGTGGCAGATGGTACTGACAGAGTACGATATCCAATATGTTTCTCAGAAAGCTATCAAGGGGGGTATTCTGTCAGAGTATCTCGCCGAACAGCCGGTCGAAGATTATCAACCTATGAAAATTGATTTTCCTGACAAAGACATCATGTATCTGAAGATGAAAGATTGTGATGAACCATTGCCTAACGAAGGTCCTGAGCTTGTCTCCTAATGGCAGATGATATTTGTTGGTGCTGTTAACTCGTACAGAAGTGGAATTGGGGCAATCATCACGACTCCCCATGGGTCTCATATCCCATTCACTTCTAGGTTGACATTTCCTTGCACCAATAACGAAGCAGAGTACGAAGCGTGCATTATAGGGTTGGACGAAGCCATTGATCTGAGGATCAAGAACCTAGACGTGTACGACGATTCAGCGCTAGTTGTAAATCAAATCAAAGGAGAATGGGAGACCAAGAAACCTAATCTGATTCCTTACATGAACTATGCAAGGAGGTTGTTTTTATTCTTTGATCGTGTAGAGTTACATCACGTGCCGTGAGCGGAGAATCAGATGGCAGACGCTCTAGCGACATCATCCTCAATGTACAAGGTGAACTATTAGAATGATGCTCCAAGAATAGTCATATCGCGCCTTGATAGGCTGGCGTTTCTATTTGCCATTGAGGAAGCCTCTGATGGCAAGCCTTGGTTTTACGGCATCCAAAACTTTCTTAAGAAACAAGAGTATCCGCCAAGGGCGTCGACCCGGGATAAGAAGACCCTGAGAAGGTTGTCTGGCAACTTTTATCTGAATCAAGATGGTGTACTCTACATTAGGAATTACGATCTGGTGTTATTGAGATGTGTGGACGAGAAAGAAGCAAGCTGGCTTATGGAAGAGATCCACGAAGGAGCCTTTGGTGCACATGCCTGCGGGCACGCCATGTCTCGAAAACTGTTGCGAGCAGGGTAATTTCCATTCAATACCAACCATTGGATCGATTCAAGGGATAATTTCCAGCCACATGATCAATTTGAACTCCCAGAAAGTAATTTGAATCAAAAACAAGGGAAATTGGAGTTGTTTCACGTGTGCATGAAGCATGGAATTCACAATTGGGCATTTCTTCATTATACTCAATTCAGCCAAAATTGGGCCTCCAATTGCTTCTAGACCCAACATATAAAAGCTTCAGATGAAAAATGAAGCTTCATTCAAGCATTTTCGTGGAGTTTTGAGCATATCACAGTTGGAGCATTCAAGGGAAATTTGAGAATCGTGAATCATAGTTGAAGCACTTTCAAAGCAATTCAAGGCCATAATCATCTTCAGTGAACTTCTTTGAGTGGATTTGGATCATTTCAGCAAGCTTAAGCACCATTAGAAGCTCCAACGGAGAGGCTCCGTTAGGTAAGCTTCAAATCATAATTTCTCACTCAATATGCATCAATTGCGTGCCATTGTTGTTATAGACTGAAGACCTACGTGTGTAGGCAAAATTCGGATCATAATTATTGATGTTTGTTAACATTTCGGTTGAGCACGTAATTTTTGTTTCGTTCGTATTTCTTTATTCTTGCGTGATCAATGAATTTAGTTTGCGGATTTGTAATCTACGCAACTTGGAGATCACTTTAGACCTAAATTTTGTTGAATTTGGTGGAGTTTTCGAACTCCAGCTTCGGCCAGGTGCGTCAGAGAAAACGACCAGAGCACAGTGCTCCGGCGTCTGGTTATTCTCTCCGTTCGGATGAGCTGGCTTGCCACGTTTGCAGTTGAATGTTTGACTGGCAATGATTAACTGCTTGGATCTAAGCTGACTAGCCACGCGTGCTTTGACTTGCCACGCCACTTTAATGAAGTGCTGCGATTTGATGTTGGATCCAGCCTGCGTTTTAGTTTGGGCCTGGAGTGCTAATTGCACCTCCCTGTCATCTGAGCCTATGGATTTTGCCTTGAATCTTTGCTATTTGCACCATGCCACTCTTTTCCTTTTTTTCTTTCTTTTTTTTTTTTATTTTTGTTATCTGTTTTGATTTTAATTCATTTAAAATACTTCCAATGATTAAAAAAATTCACAAAAATACTTTTAAGACACTTTGAGATGTCATTTGATTTTAGGAATTTTTTTTTTTTGGATTATTTTTGAATTAAAAAAGAATTAATTAATTTGAGGTATTTTAATTGGATTATTTCTTGCCTTTTGTTTGTTCTTGATCATTCCTTTTGCTCCAACGAATAAAAATCATTCCTCATTTCAATAATGAGATGAATGATTTTTTAGGACCATTTTGCCCCTGGTTTGATCATTTTTTGTTTGACTTTGATGACATTTTTGTTGGCCCTCGACAACCCTCCTTTACAATGGTGCACCCTTGTGAATCAATTTCTCTGATGATGTTGTAAAGTGACAATGGTTGAGATATTTTGGCCTCTGGTTGCCTACATCTTGATATTCATTTGAGTTTTATTTGGTTTTTTTTTAACCTTTTTCCTATTTTTGAGGTAACTTGCAAGTCAAGTTATTTCTAAGGGAGATTCATACAAGTACTTGACCTAGTTTGCTTTGGAAATGACTTTTATGGATCCATTGAGCTCTCAAATCTTCTTAATTCATGCTTATAACATATTGAGATACTTGAATATTCATTTTTAGGTCATAAAGTTGTTATTTGCTTGTTGAATTGTGCACTTCTTTTTAGGTTTTCCACTTGAGTTTCAAGTGTTGAATGTCTGTAAGACTTTGGTCTTTCTCCTTGTCTTTTCTTGTGTTCTTTTTGGTTTAGTTTGATGTTTTATTTGTGTATTCTCTTTTTTCATCTCTACTTCTGTCCAATGACTTTGGAGTCCCATTTGAGATGGTTTGGTCCCTCCTTTGGAGGTATTTGAAACATGTCATGAATGGTGAATCCATGAGGACCTTTTGGTGCCTTTGTGCTTGTTTCTTGTGTAACCTATGGTTGAGTTGCCCATATGAGTTCCTTGTTGTCCTCATGTTGCCTCCCATTCTCACATTTCATTTTATCTTCTTCTCCTTTCATTTGTCTTTCCTTTTGGCATTATGGTTGATGGTAATGGTTGTAGGATTCATTCTCCCATTTCATCCCATTTTGGTGCACTTGTTTGATTTCTTTTTGTGCATTGTCTCTTCTTTCTCTTTTGCATCCCTCATATGCATGCTTGAGGTTGAGGTGTGCTTGTGGAGGCCACTGCCCCACACTTTGTTCCTCCCTCACTATCATTCTAATTGTGCATTATATGTTTGCATACTTGCATTTTCTTCTATTCTATGCTTCCTTCTTCCTCTTTCTTCTTTGCCATGTCCCCTTAGGACCTCTAATCTCTTGAGATTATAATAGACCTTATGCCTTAAAACATGCATGATAACATTAGGTAACATTCCCCTTTTACCCTAATCATAGGTACACTTTGCATGACAACTATTAGGTTGAGTTAGCCTCCCTTTAGAGTGTCTTTCTCTTCTCATCTTCAAACAATTTCAAAACACTTAATAAAGGTTAATGAATGTTGTACGTTACGAGCCTTAAGTACTTGGGAAATAGTGATTGGGGGGCTTCCTCTCAATTTCTTAGAGTGTTTAGTGTACGCCCTTTGGGTGATATACGACGCATTCGCTCCTAAGTCATAGTCTTTAGTGCAACATGAGTTACAAATTAAATTCAAAACACTTCTTCTCTAAAAAACACAAACAAACTTCAAATCTTTTTATCCTTCGGGATCTTAATTTGGAAAACCTTTTTCATCAGGAGAGTTTTGTTAAATCTTGGTTCTACTGCAAATAGGTAACGCCTAAGTCTCCAATGGTCATGTTGCATACACCTAACTGCTAGAACTAAGTTTTAACCCTACTTGGGTAAAACAACTTGAACCAACCTGTGGTCTTGTTAGCGCGAACTACGTTTGCTCTGATTTCTCATACCAGATGAGAATACGTAGGCACAAGATGGCGATGTCTTGACGAGCAACCTTCCCCACCCCTTCACCCGTAGTTAGCCGAACTACGTTGACTCTGACTTTCCCATTGCACGAGAGAATACGTAGGCATAAAGTGACGATGCTCTATCAAGTCTCTTTTCTTTTCTTTTGTCTCTGAGACCATTAGCATAGATAGTAAACACACCCTTTTAGATAGACAACAAAGCATGGATCCCGTCGAGTACGACGGACATGAGGGGTGCTCATACCTTCCCCTTGCGTAACCGACTCCCGAACCTGAGACATGGTTGCGATCACCTGTCTTTTCCCATTTTCGTTAGGTTTTCTCTGATCGTTTATTTTCCCTCTTTTGGGATAAATAATGAACGGTGGCGACTCTTCTATTATTGTTGGCCTCCTTTATCGCAGTAGCGACAAAGTACAATACACTCTTGCTTAAAAGATTTTAGTGAACAATTAACAAATAACAACTAACAGCCTAAACATGTCTACCACGATGCATCCAAAGATACAAAGGGTGACTTACAAAGTCACACACACAAGAGACTCTCAAAATCCTAAACCCTTATTTTGCATTCAAGATCTTCTTGTTGTGAATGCTTCTTTTTCCTTGCTTTTGTGCGTCCTTAAATAGTAATGCAGACTGGGCTTGGGCTGTGCCAAAAGTAACAGCAGGAAGAGAAGATTTCAATCTTCATAAATTGCAACAGATTTAATTTTATCAATCAAAGCTAATCATATCATTCTTTCAATCTTCAGTCAATCTTCTGATAATAACTCCGTATCACATCCAATCTGATCCATAAAAGTGTATCTGAAATGCCTTTAGAAAAT
Organism: Lathyrus sativus; assembly: GCA_963859935.3. Classification (NCBI taxonomy): domain Eukaryota; kingdom Viridiplantae; phylum Streptophyta; class Magnoliopsida; order Fabales; family Fabaceae; genus Lathyrus; species Lathyrus sativus. Next base: position 386,197,511 of record OZ012736.1, read on the forward strand.
CACTAAAAACACGCAGATTTTGTACCAGAAAAGTGCAGCCAGATTGTACAAAAAGATATGAGCACATAAAAACATTCATGACAGACATATGTCACAACATCTTGTAGGACATCTTGTGATTACACCTAGTTTTACCAAAATGCCTGGCAATCAAATCTTCTCATAATACATCTTCTGCAGAATCTTCTTCATAAAAATAGAAATAAATATTTTATAGTTTGCTAAAAAGTCTCAAAAATCCTTTTTATGAAATCCAATTAAATCTGCACTTTGTTCCTAATAAATCTCTTTGACCTCCGCATACTGATGAGGTATATCCAACAGAATCTCATCAAACCAAAACACCTCTATCAAGAGATATAAAATAGCAGCGCCTGCTGTACTAGGCAAAGATGTCTTGACATCTGTCTCGACATCTTGTTTGAAACACATAACAGCAGTACTGTCAAAACAGTAGATGAAGATGTTATAAGATCTTTCTTAACATCAGTGCATAATCATGCTTTACCAAAATTTAGCCAATCATATAAACATGGAACTAACAGAGGCGTTCGACAGTTTTTGTGAAACCTCTAGTATCTCAAGGCACAAAACTACTGCAGGTACTCCCCAATAAAATGATTTTCCTAAAAGGTTTAATTTGACCATTTTGGAAATAGTCAAATGTGTGTGGACTAGAGCTGAGTTAAAGAAGGTGTTTTAGACAGAGGTTGTTTTGACAGTAATATATCTTATAAATAGATGTCCTTCGAATGCATTAAATATGAAGACACCTGAAGAAGTTTGGTCAAGACATCCACCAGATCTTGACAAACTTAGAGTATTTGGCTATATAGCCTATGCTCACATTAGGTAAGACAAGGTCAAACCCAGAGCTCTGAGATGCATGTTCATTGGATACCCTAAAGGAATTAAAGCTTATAGGTTATGGACCTTTGAGCCAGGTCACAGGAGGTGTATCACCAGTCGAGATAAAGTTTTCAATGAAGCTGAGATGGCTTTCAAGAAAACTAATAACGTTAGTTAAAGTGAACAGATATTTGAAGAAGAGATGGAACAGGAATAGATTCTTGTTGAGGTGGAGCATGTCAATGCTAAATTGCGTATCCCAGATCAAGTTGAAAAAGAAACACAAGATGCTGAAGATATTTTGGAAGTTGAGGAAACTATCGATGAATATTTGTTGGCAAGAGATAGACTAAGAAGAGTCATCAAGCCACCTCAAATAATTGGGTATGTAGATATCATAACTTATGCCTTAATTTCTGCAAGTGAGGTTCTAGATGAAGAACCTAGAGACTATAAGGAAGTTATGAGGATTCGAAATAAGATTGAATGGAAAAAGGCCATTGTTGATGAGATGAAGTCTCTTCATGATAATCACACTTAGGAACTGATAAAGAAACCTTGGAGCTAGGTTAGTCAGTTGCAAGTGGATTTTCAAAGTTAAGGAAGGAATCAAAGGAGTGACGTCGAAGAGATATAAGGTAAGTTTGGTCGCAAGGGGTTTCACTCATAAAGAATGTGTCGACTTCAATGATATGTTCTATCCTGTTGTGAAGCATGGGTCCATTGGAATGTTGCTTTCCATGCTGGCATAATTTGACCTAGAACTGGAACAAATGGATGTGAAGACTGCTTTCTTGTATGGAGATCTAGATTAAACAATCCTGATGAGGCAGCCCTGAATTGTATGCAGAAAATGGAAAGGAAGATTATGTATGCAAGTTGAATAGATCTATATGGGAAAAAACAATATCCTCGACAATGCAATAAGAGATTCGACAAGTTCATGACACAAATAGGTTTCATTCGAAGTCAGTTTGACCACTGTGTTTACTTCAGATTTTGACCTGGAAATTCACTTATTATTTTGTTGCTTTATGTGGATGACATCCTCATAGTAAGAAACAATGTCGAAGATGTTATGATGGTGAAGGTTGGACTCGATAAGAAGTTCATAATGAAGAATTTAGGAGCGGCCTCCAGAATTCTTGTGATTAGCATCCAGAGAGATAGAAAACAGTCAAGATTATGCTTCTCTAAAGAGACCTACCTGAAGAAGATTCTCAACAAGTTTGGTATGTTGAATTCAAAGTTTGTTGTGACTCCAACAAACCCTCAAATAAAGTTGAGCACATATCAGTGTCCCAGTTTTGAGGTCGAAAGAGCTTATATGGATAGTGTAACACCTCAATTTTCAGTAATTATTTATTTAATTAAATTAATTGATTAATTGTGTGATTTTGTGCCTAATTAAATTAACTAATTTATGTGATTTATTTGAATTAATTGAATTAGTTGATTTATTTGAATTAATTAATTTATGTGATTTATTTGAATTTATTTATTTATTAAATTTATATAACTTATATAATTTATTTGAGTTGCTTGGATTAATTGATTTATTGGACATATTTAAAATGATTGATTTAATTTGATTATTTAATTTATTTGATATATTATATTTGGTAGAATAATATATAATTGTTAGATTAATTTATTTATTGGGCCTAATTGGGGGTGTGAATAGAAATGGGTTAGTAAGCCCATTAAAAGTTATTAGGTTTTGAGAAATTGTAAGAGTTTTATAAAATAAGAGAAATGGGATAGAAGAGAAATAGAAAGTTAGTAAAGAGGAAGAAAGAGGCAAGAGGGAAAGAGGAGTGGAGAGGAAGAGAAGAACCAATAGAGTTCAAGAAATTCAAGAAAATCAAGATAAGGGTGAGTTTTTATATAATTATTGGGATTATTTGATAGTGTTTAATGGATATAAATATGTTTAGGTGGATACCCCTAAATTTTCCATGAAATTAGAATTGTTAGGTTTTAGAGATAATCTTTAAGATGTGTTAATTTAATTGTGTTTGAAATTGATATGTTGGTATAATATAGAGACCCGTTCAATATTTGGAGTAAATCCATTGAAATGTGACAATGAAAATATAGAATTTTTCAACACTTTTCGTACCGTGGTGGAACACAATTTAATAGAAAATGAGTAAATGAAATGTGTTGTTGTTTCTTTAATTATCATGATACTTTTATATGTATATTTGATGAACAATACTAGAAGTGTGATTCTTCTTTTCAAAATAGGCTGTAACATATAAGACTATTAGGCAATGAAAAATAGCACTCCTTTTTAATTCTTACCAGTAGCAATGAATGTACCTCCCTTCTACTTCATTAATATTTAATATGAAAGTATGAGGAATGTTTTAGTAACGTTTAATGTAATCTATCAATTTTCTAGTCTTGTAGCGGTTAAATGAAAGGCAATGAAGCAATGTCATATACTAGATGTTGTAGTGGAGCACTTGAGAAAGTGGTAGAAATTAATGTAACTCATTCAATTCCTTTTACCTGTAGTATAGAAAAGTGATAGGAAATTTAACAAATGTGATAAATTGAGAATAGCTTCCATAAGTATAAAACATTCACCGTAACGATTCTTTGATTATATATAATTTATGTAATAGAATTTTATTTAAACATTAGATCTATAGTAATATATTAGAATATTTATTAAAAATTACTAAATATTTATTAAATATTGAACATCTAATAATTATTGAATGTTGATTAAATATTGAAACCTTATTAAATTATTGAATGTCTATTAAAGATGAGACTTTATTTGATAAGAAACTTTATTAAATATTAATTATTTATTTGAATATTAATTATTCTTTCAAATATTGATTATTTATTAAAATGTTGATTATTTATTAAATTAATGATTGTGTGTGTAAAATATTGAATTATTTATTGAATATCGAATTTTTAATTATTAACGATGAACTAATTATTCAATGTTTAATTAGTGATGTGTGTTTTGTGAATTGAGATTGAATTGTGTTGATACTTGTGTATGTATAAAGGTATGGTAATTCAAGTGTGATAAATTATTGAAGATATGCATGAATGTTAAGATTAGGGAATTATCTAAATGGCATATGGTTGTTGAAATTGCACACGCATCATTTGTGTCAAGAGGCAATGTTTGTTAGTTCCGTGGAAGTTAGTGACTTGTCCCAAACCTAGAGCGGGGTTAGAAAGCTTAGGGAACAGGCTTTTATGTGTTATTGGTCTAGGGAACGGACCCGGTTTAATGTAAAAACCGAAAAATAATAATAAGTGTTGGTACCACATGACATGAGTTGCATTTGAGTCTTGCATTGAGTCTCATTGTGTATATATTGTTATATGAGATTATATGTATTTATGTGAATATATTTGAATTGGTGAATTATGAACTTGTGTGTTTATATACTTGTGAATGGTAAGGTTACTTGAGTGATACTTTGTTGATGAAACTTTGATGTGTGAGAATAATTGTAATTATGCTTGTATGTCTTAAATTAATTATCATCTTATAATTTCAATAATTATGTGAATTCTCACCCTTCTGTTGGAATGATGTTTTATACGACATTGCTCAGGTACCGAGGAGTAGAGTTGCTTCTAGCACGAGGTAGCCATTGGAGTAGCTTAATTTGTGTCTTTATTTATTTTGGGTCGAGTCATGCTCTAATTATGTAACACTGGGGAATATTTTGATTTCATGTTTTGAGAGATACTTTATGTACTCTACTTCATTCTGTTATTGTTAATTTGAGTTATATGAAGTATTGGCTTTTAAGCATAAGTATTGATTATGAATGAGATGAGCATGAGACTTTCATTATGTCTATTATGATTAAAGTAAATCCGTTGCTACATGCTAATGTGAAAGTGTATGAAAAGCATGAAGTTATTTAAGTGTTATTGAGCATGACAGGTGTTTGTGTGATGTTATGAAATTTTATGTGACACCCTTTTGTGAAATGCATGATAATTACTCTGATTTATTTATATTTATTCTGCGGGATTTAGAAGGGTGTTACAAATAGAATCTCGTATGCTAACATAGTAGGTTCTTTGATGTATGATATGATTTGTACTAGACCCAACATAGCATATGTTGTAAGTCTTGTAAGCAAGTATATGGAAAATTATGAAAAGGCTCACTGAAAAGCATTGAAGTGGATTTTAAAGTACATAAATGAGTCTCTGAATAGAGTCTTGATTTATGGTGGAGCATGTGATTAAAATAGTAAAGCAGAAATTGAAGGGTGTGTCGACTCTGTTTAGGCAGGTTGTATGGATTCCAAAAAATCTATTTCTGGATATGTTTTTAACATAAATCACTTGGAAAGAAACATTTTAAAAGGTTGTTGTCTTATCAACCACTGAAGTGGAATACTTTCCCTCACTGAAGTTGTGAAAGAAGCATTGTGGATTGAAGGTTTTTCTAAGGAATTGAAACTTAAGATCGAGTTATCACTGTTAAATGTGATATTCAAAGTGCTATACACCTATGAAAGAATTCAACCTATCATGAGCAAACCAAGCACATGGATGTGAGGCTGCATTTCGTCAAAGGGGTAATTGAGCGTGGAGAAGTCCAAGTGCTGAAGGTTTCGACAAATCACAATGTTGTTGATATGATCACCAAGACATTACCAAGCTACAAGTTTTCAAATGTATGTAATTGATAAAGTTGCATGAAGAAAGCTAGTTTCTTCCCTTGATGTTATAGAGTTTGTTTAAAGGTGGAGATTTGTGAGATATTGGATCTAACTCTAGTATGGTCGAATGGTACCTTTTTCTTTTAAAATTCGACAAGATCTTAGAATGTCATCGAAGTCTCGCGGTCCAGCCCAATAACGCACAAGGCCCAGTAAGCCGAACAGCTTGACCGGGCGCACACACCCCCATCGGTCGAGTAGGATACGCCTCCTGTCAAGCGGGACGGCGCACCTCGAAGCGTCCTCGGCGCTCCCCTTAGCCGGACCGAACAACTTCCTCGGGCAGAATCCCCTTGCCAACGGGCATGGCGATTCGTCTTCTCCGCTCTCGCGTGCCTTTCCCCCCCTCCGGGGAGAGCCACACACCGCCCGGGAATCCCACGAGCTCCCCTCCGCGGGGAGAACCTCGTGCTCTCAGGGAGTCCCACGAGCTCCCCTCCGCGGGGAGAACAACATGCCTTGTGTGCGGTCTCCGCGTGCTCCCCTCCGCGGGGACACGTCACCAACCAACTGCCCACCTCCGAAAGAGCAGGTCAAACCCATTTTCCGGTGACCACGGGACAGTTGGACTAGGGCGAAGACCACGTCCTGGTCTTCACTACGCCACGTAAGCCCTAGCAGTCACCTGAGTTGGGCCTGGCTACCCAGCCCAACACAAGTGACCGTTGGCCCAGCGCTGGGGTCTCTCTATAAATACCCTCTTCCTCAAGAGGGTCAGGTATTCACTTCTTACCACATTTTTCTGTACTTTGCTCACACTTTGCCCAATTCCTTACTTTGGCATCGGAGTGTCTTGCAGGTACACCCCCCCTCTCCTCCTCATCATCGGTGAACAGGTAGCAGTCCAACAGCGTGTGGCCAGCCCGTGATCCCCTTCTGATCAGGTCAGATCAGTGGCGCCGTCTGTGGGAACAGAAACTTCCCCGTTACTCCAACCAGAAAACCAAAGTTTCACCAGCACTCCACGGTCATGGCTAGCCCACACCACGACGATACCATGCACGACTTCGTGCTCAACGCTGCCACCAACGGAAGCAAGCAGATGGAAACGCCACGTCAGGCAGAGGCCGACGAGAGAGACGGTCAGACTGCCTCACCGGCATCCGCAGAACTGCTGTGCCGGGCCGACCACCGTCCCCTGAGCCCAGCGGCGTTCCAACACGTTCCTATCCCGGCGGGAGCGGACCCAACGGTGGCCGCCCTCTTTGCGGACATCAACCAGACGAACCAGCTACTGTTTCTGCAAAACGCACGAATTGGAGCGTTGGAGCGGGAAGGGCCTCTAAGGTCCCCTCCGCGTTGGAGCGGGAAGGCCCTCTAAGGTCCCCGAACAGAAGTGGTACGAGAACGCACCAGATCCCCAGCGAGACAAGCTCGCGGGAGGCTCCAGAACACTTCAGCGACCCCGAGAAGGAATCCGCATGGCGAACCCCCGATCAGAAGGCCGAGGACCCGCAACCAGGCGCCTGTTCTAAACGGCTCGTCTCCTCCTCAGTCACCCGCCCTCAGCGACGAAGACGACTACCGCACTCCGTTGTCCCGGGAAATCATGGCTGCCCCATCCCCCATGGGATGGAGAAGCCCCCGACACTGTCGACGTACGACGGCACATCCGACCCAGACGATCACTTGGAAGACATCGAGGCCATGCTCGATTACCGAAACGTCTGAGGAGCTGTCAAGTGCAGGCTATTCCCGACGACCTTGAGGAAAGGCCCCATGACGTGGTACAAAAGTTTGGAGCCCGAATCGGTCACGTTGTGGAGAGTCCTGAAGGACCTATTCTCAAAACACTTTACAGCGTCCCGACGCCATCCGAAGACGGAGGCCGTCCTCGGGGCGATAAACCAAGGCCCCGACGAACCTCTCCAAAAGTACATCGAAAGATTCACCCGGGAAGCGGTGCAGGTAACAACATCCGACGAGATGAAGTGCTACCTAATGGAGCAAGGTCTACGCCATGACTCCAAGTTCTACGAGGCGGTAGGCATACACTGACCAACCTCCCTCCAGGATTTCTTCGACAGAGCCGCGCATTATATCCGATTCGAGGAAACCCAAGCAGCCAACTCCGCACGGGACACCCAAGACAGGGAGGCCCCTCGCAGACACCGAGATGGCGGAGCCTCGAGTCATCGACGAGGAGCTAACCGTCGACGCGAAGACCGCCCTCGTGAACCTCGCGAGCAACGCGAACAACACGGCCCTGCCGGTCGATTCATGGAATACACGGCCATAGTCGCTTCCCGCGAGCGCATACTGGGCGAGTGCGCCAAAACCGAATTTGCCCAGGGCGGTGTCCGCTTTCCTCGCCCGACGCCCCCCAAACCCAACATGGACAAATCGAAATACTGCCGATTCCACAGGAGCCACGAGCACGTAACTGAAGACTGCATCCATCTCAAGGACGCGATCGAATTTCTGATCAAAGATGGCCACCTAAAGAGATACACCCGGGGAGGTGAACCCCCGAGGCAAAAGGCCCCCGAGGCCAAGAAAATTGAGGAACTCCCCTCTCCGGATGGCGACAGCAGACTCCAGGTCGTGCTGTGTGTTAGCCGTCCCGAGGATTGGTTCGCGGACAGAGAGTTCGGCCTTCCCGAAGGCCCCGACCTAGCCAGCGAGCGAATCCGACCAACCAGCCAATGGGAATACTTCGCCAGAGCCATGGTCATCTCGGGTGGCGCCACGAGGAGCCTGTCCATAGGATCCGTAAAAAGAAAGTTCGACGAGCTTATCACGAGCAACTCCTGAAAAATGAGCACGCTCGAAAGATTCCGAGGTCGATCCAATCCGATCACATTCTACCTCGAAGAACTCCCCGGGGGATCCCTCAACTCCAACGTTCCCCTGCTCATACGAGCACAGATGGCGGACTTCGACGTCAGGCGCATCCTCATCGAAGGGGGTAGCTCGGTGGACATCATGTACACGCACCTGTTCACAACCCTCCAACTCGACGAATCCAACCTTTCCCCCTACGTAGGCTCCGACATTCAGGGGTTCAACGGGACAACGACGAGACCTTGGGGGTACGTGGAGCTGAAAGTCACCTTCGGAGAAGAGGAAACGGCCAGGGAGATCAGCGTCCGTTTCCACCGTCCACCTGAAGATGAAATACTACACAAAACGGGGGGTCGTGGTGACCCTCAACGGAGACATCGAGGTCCCCCGGAGATGTTTCGAGGCCGCGCTAAAAGGATTAGACACCATCGCTCCAGCAACCAAGAAGGTAACTCCGACCATAACGCCAAAAATCAAACCAAAGGACCTGGTCGGATCCGTGGACCTCAACAGTCGCTTCACCGAGGAGCGCGATCACGAAGTAAAAACCAGCGAAGCCAACGGACAGTCCGTACACCCGGTACGCCCCATCCCGGACGGAGAATTAGAGATCATCACACTCGGGGAAGACAAGAGCAGAACCGTGAAGATCAGCGCCGGACTCCCAGACCTCGTGAAAAGACAGTTGCAAGCCTGCCTCCGCGAGAACGCCGACCTCTTCGCATGGAGCGCCGCAGAAATGCCCGGACTCGACCCCGAGGTCACCTGTCACCAGCTGTCCATCAGCCCGACCGTGAAGGCTGTAGTTCAACGTAGGCGTAAACAGTCCCCCAAAAAGTTGGCAGCGGCCGAGAAAGCTGTAAAAGACCTCCTAGAGGCAAATTTTATTTCGGAAACCCGGTATTCAACCTGACTGTCCAATGTTGTACTCGTTAAAAAGAATAATGGAAAATGGCGCATGTGTGTTGACTATACCGATCTCAACCGGGCATGTCCTAAGGACGCCTACCCCCTCCCCAACATCGACAAGCTCGTCGACAACTCCGCGGGTTTCAGGCTCTTGTCCTTCATGGACGCATACTCGAGGTACAACCAGATCTCGATGGCCGAGCACGATAAGTAGAGCACAACCTTCATGACAGCGTCGGGCAATTATTACTACAACGTAATGCCCTTCGGCCAAAAGAACGCCGGAGCCACATACTAACGGATGATGAACAGCATATTCCGGGGCGAAATCGGCAACATGCTCGAAGTATACATGGGCGACATGATCGTCAAATCCGGCACAGAAGACGACCACACAGCCCACCTCAGGAAGGTCTTTGAGACCGCGAGGACATGCCGAATGCGCTTCAACCCGGAGAAATGCACCTTCGGTGTCCGCGCAGGCAATTCCTCGGCTACTACCTGAACGAGCGTGGGATCGAGGCCAATCCGGACAAATGCCACGCCTTTTCAGAAATCACCACGCCCACCACGAAGAAGTCCATCCAATCCCTTAACGGCGTGCTTGCCTCACTTTCCCGGTTCATTGCCAAGTTCGCCCAGCACGTCTTCCCTTTCTTCAAACTACTCAGGAAGGAAACCACGTTCGAATGGACAGAGGAATGCGAGTAAGCCCTCCGCCACCTCAAACGCGTCTTGTCCGAACCACCGGTGCTGACACCCTATACCTATATCTGGCCGTGGCTAACGAAGCCGTCAGCGCCGTCCTCATCAGCGAAACCGAGGAGGGCGAAAAACCCATCTACTTCATAAGCAAAGCCCTCCACGGTCCCGAAGTCCGATACCAGCTGATCGAGAAAGTCGCCCTAGCCCTCATCACCGCAGCGCGACGGCTTCGACATTACTTCCTCGCACACACCGTCGTGCTCCGCACCGATCAGCCTATCCGCCAGCTCCTCGGCCGACCCGACATGGCCGGACCCATGCTGAAATGGTCGTTAGAACTATCTGAGTTCAACATCGTTTACGAAGGCCGGAACGCCATCAAAGCTCAAGCCCTGGCAGACTTCGTTGCCGAGATGACCCCGTCACCCGACCCCACCACCAGGAGCCACATCTGGACCATTTTCATGGACGGCTCCTCCAACTCCACGGGAAGTGGCGCCGGCATCATCCTCGACAACGACGAGGGCACACTCATCGAGGTCTCCCTCACACTCGCCTTCCCGAGGACCAACAACCAAGCCGAGTACGAAGCGTTTCTGGCCGGACTCCGCCTGGCATCAGACCTCGGGGCCAGAGACATTCGAATCTACACAGATTCCCAACTAGTCGCTTCGCAAGTACGAGGAGAATATCAAGCAAAAAATGACAACCTCGTCGAGTACTTAGCACTTATCACCGAACAACTGCAAAGTTTCGACTCTGCGGAAATTCAGCACGTCCCGCGCGAGCAGAACACCCGCGTTGATATCCTCTCCAAGTTGGAGAGCACCAAAAAGCGGGGAGGCAACAAGTCGGTCATCCAAGAGGTCTTATCGCAACCGAGCACCAAAGCGACCACCGCCCCGCTCGACATCAACGCCATCGGAGATACCGACTGCTGGATGACACCACTACACACCTACCTCAGCACCGGCCACCTACCAGCCGACCCTAAAGAGGCAAGCACAACCAAGCGACTAGCCTGCTCGTACGTCCTCCTCGAAGGAAAGTTGTATCGCCGAGGCTTCGCGATCCCACTCCTCAAATGCATCGATAACTCCCAAAGCGCAGCCGTCCTAGAGGAAATCCACGAGGGCATCAACGCACAGCACCTCGGAGGACGATCCCTGGCGTGAAAGGCTCTACGAGCAGGCTACTACTGGCCCTCGATGCAAACGGACGCGAAGGAACACGTCAAAAGATGTGACAAATGCCAAAGACACGGGGACATGCACCTCGCCCCTCCAACCGAACTCAAATCCCTCTCCTCCCCGTGGCCATTCGCCTGGTGGGGATTGGACATCCTCGGGCCCTTCACCCTGGGGTCCTATCAGAACAAGTACCTCATCGTGGGCGTAGACTACTTCACCAAATGGATCGAAGCCGAAGCCCTGGCCAAAATCACGGCCCACAACATACTCCGATTCTATAAACGAAACATCCTCGCAAGATTCGAGGTCCCACTCGCCATCGTCACCGACAACGGCACACAATTCACAAACAAAAACTTCCCCGACTTCGTCACCAAGCTCGGAACCAAACACCACTTCACCTCGGTCGAGCACCCTCAGACAAACGGCCAGGCAGAATCCGCGAACAGGGTCATCCTCAGGGGACTCAAACAACGACTCGGTGACGCAAAGCGAGCATGGGTCGAGGAGCTCCACAGCGTCCTCTGGGCATACCGCACCACTCCCCACTCAACCACGGGGGAAACCCCATTCTGCCTCACGTATGGAACAGAAGTTGTGATACCGGTCGAAATACGCGAACCATCCAGACGAACCGAAGCTCCCCTCGACACCGACGAAAACGACGGCGCCCTGCATGAAGAGCTCGACCTCGTCGAGGAGATTCGCTCAGGAGCAGCCCTCCGGGAAGCCCGGCTGAAATAGCTAGTAGCACTTCGCCACGACAACAAAGTCCTAAAACGCGACTTCCAAAACGGAGACTTAGTTCTGCGTAGAAACCAGAAAGACTCACACAAGGGCAAATTGGCTGCGAATTGGGAAGGCCCCTACCATGTCCACGACAAGACGGAGCACGGGGCCTATTACCTCGAAAACCTGCACGGGGAACAACTAGCTCGACCATGGAACGCCGTGAAACTTAAGTGGTACTACAGTTAAACACTACCCGCGACGACCCATCGTCACGACCACTAGGGGGCGACATGGTACCACCGCACTTCCTCGCGTCCACTAACAACCAGAGAAAAGCAAGCCCTGCCTCTTGTGTACGCGGGCAGAAGGCCTTGCTCGGCGGGGAACACCTCGACCGAGATTCCCCACCGCCGTACCAAAACCGGTAGGACGCCCAGCTCGCGATGGGACGTCCACGCCACGGGGAAAACTACCCCTGAACCGGTCAGGCAACACCGCCGGCCAAACCGGCCGGTTCCCTTCACCGCCGGTAACAAGTTTTTCGAGCTACCACCCCGGACGGGCCCAAAGGCATACTAACACATGCATATCAAACATATAACTCAAGCATACAAATATGTGCAGAAATAAGACGAGCATAAACATCATGCAAAAACCGAGCGCACACTTAGAAAATTCTCAAAAGATATATTAAGCAAAGCGGGCATCAGCCCAGTAGTCAACATTACATGAACAGGGGCACGCAGGCCCAACAAAGAAAACAAGTTACAAAACATCGACACGCAGGCCAGGAAACTACGAGCACGCAGGTCCAGGAAACCTATACATCCTCGCCCTCCTGCTCAGCACCCACGGGGTCAGCATCAGAAACGACAAGCTCGGGGTCAACCACCTTCCCGTCGATGATCTCATGATACGGCCCAATCTCTTCCACGACCAATGCAGCGCCGGGGTTGACAATTTGGATCTGCGCGACGGCACTCTTGAACCCGACCTCGACAGCATCCAAGCAATCGCTCTCCAGCACCCGAATACGGGCGACCAAATCAGCACGCGTGATCATCCACCGGTCTTCCTCAGTCTCGTCCTCGGCCGGACGAAGAGCGCTATCCAGAACATCCATGCGAACTTTCAGTGCCTGCACTTCGACCGCCGCCGCCCCCAGCTTCTCCTCTACGGACGTCACCTTCTCCTCAGCACCTTCTGCCCGCTTGCGCTGGTCGGCAGCATCTTTTCGACTCTTCTCTAGCTCCTCGGTGAGTTTGTCCAGGCGCGGCTGCATGAAGGTGAGGTCCCCCCGCAATTTGGCCAGCTCAGCAGCAAAGCAACCCTCCTCGTTCAGGACCAGAGCCGTTGTAAACGTCTGCATCATCGCGGCCAGATCCTCCGCCAAGATGCGTCGACGAGACTCCCAATCAGCATCACGGACAGCCTTCACTTCGCCAGCAGAGACAGTAGGAGACCGGGCCCCATGAAAATAACCCGGATGTTGATGGCACGGCGGGACGACGTAGCCCTCCTCGGTTGAACCAGTCGTCAGGTCAATCAGGCCACTGGGCTCCTCGGACCTTGGCCTCTTCGTAGCTCCCTGAGACGTAGGAGACTGGCTCTCCTGTGGAGAAGAAGACGAACTCTAGCCGCCCGACGTCACGGCTTCCTGCCCGACCAATTGGCTCACCCGCGTCTTCGGGACCGCGGCAGTCCTTGAGGCACGCAGCTTCTTCACCCGCTCTTCGATAGAAGATATATTCGCTGCAAAAAAACAGAAAGAGTCAGCAACAGATAAAACATACTATCACGAGAAAGACGAAACATCCCTACCTAGGTATTCCAGAGCATCCGCCCCCGAGGCGCAACCGAGCAGGGTCCTCGTATTAATCAGCCTTTTCTTCGTCCGCATGTTCCCCTGCGCGTCGAAGATATACCGACCGTCAGGCGTTACCAGTTTCGACGGAGGAAGATCCCGCACAAAGGCCACTATTTTCATATAAGCGGCCATGTCCCTCTCTTCGAGAGTCCCAGCCCGCACGATATACCGGTCAGTACCGCGGTTGAAGTGCACCGAGGTCCACAGTAAATGTACCCTGAGGAGCCACGCAAGGAACCACTGGCCGTCTACTATTCGCTCTCCCTCGGTAAAAAGAGTGTCCGAACCTTCCTGGGTGATCGGCTTCACGAGGAAGAACCGACCCTTGAAGTCTCGGACAGAGTCGCTGTACATCTTAAAGAGCTTGGTCGGCTGCTTAAACGAGACCCATCCTTGAAGCCATTCACCGATTGACGTTGCAGGTGGAAGATGCGAAAAAACAAGGGCACCGTGGCCTCCACATCGAGATAGTGGCACACCACCTCGAACGCGCGGATAAAGGCCAGAGCGTTGGGGTGCAGCTGGGACGGGGCCAAACGTAACCAATCAAAAAGGCCCAAGTGGAAGGCGGAGAACGGCAGTCTGAGCCGAGCCTCCTTAAAGCAGAACTCGTGCATGGGAAACATCCGCCACCCATACCTCGAGCAGATACGATGATGCTCCTTCGGACGATACACTTGCCAGTTTTGCGGCTCCCCTTCCACCCGATCCTCCACGGTAGCGTAGGCGCCGGACACATCGGACGCGAAGCAAGAAGGGGTAGACAACGGCTCTTCGGCCACCCACTCCTCGACGGGGAGGACCCGCTCGTCGAAATCTGGGATCTCGGGATCACTGTCTTCGACCATCGTCCCCGGTATCAAGGCCGACATCTACACCTGAAAAGAAGAGGATAACGGTGAATTTGATAGCCAAGATTAAATCCACCCTTCCACCGCAGGTCAACTGAAACTGCGACGACGACGACCGAGCGAGCAAAAGACGAGGGTGCGGGCGGTCCCCGAGGGACGCTCCCCGGGGCATTCAAAAGCTAACCTATCTCCCCTCCCCAGGGTGCTCATCGGAAAAGGCACGCGTCCCCGGGGCCTTCATCGGAGAAAGCACCCGTCCCCGGGGCATTCACCGGAACAACCGAACCTCCCCGGGACCTTCATCCAAACAAACCCAACAGAACCGCCAGACACGGCGGATACTCGCGTCTCTCCTCGGGGCATTCATCGCTCCCCGACCACGGACCCAAATCAAACGGCGGAAATAAAAGAAGAGAAGAAGGAAACTCACTTGACGGCGGCGAACGGGGTGCAGAACTAACGGCGCGGCGACGATTCACAACAACGGCGGACGGGGAGGAGTCACAGAGCTTTGCAGGTAAGAAAGCAGTGTGAAAAGTAAAAAATGCGCGGGGACCCCCGTATTTATAAGCCGGCGCAGAACTCGAAGCGACACTAGGCCTTTGAGTGTCCTAGGGTAGCCGCCCTACTACCCACTCAGCGCGTGACACGTGGCGGTAACTTAACGGTCGCATCCCTTCATGTGCCTTTTCCCCACTCTCCCGACGGCAGGAAGACCTTCGCGCGGGCACGCGTTCCGTCGGACCCAAGACCAACAAGTCACCCGCCTCGCTACCTCTTTTCCCGAAGCAACGACCTTAAGTCCTCGCTCTTTCGCCACAGAGCTTCGACTTGGGGGGCTCCTGTTCTGGTCTGGGCCCAATCTCGCGGTCCAGCCCAATAACGCACAAGGCCCAGTAAGCCGAACAGTTTGACCGGGCGCACACCCTCCCATCGGTCGAGCAGGATACGCCTCCTGCCAAGCGGGACGGCGCACCTCGAAGCGTCCTCGGCGCTCCCCTTAGCCGGACCGAACAACTTCCCCAGGCAGAATCCCCTTTCCAACGGGCATGGCGATTCGTCTTCTCCGCTCTCGCGTGCCTTTCCCCCCTCCAGGGAGAGCCACAAACCGCCCGGGAATCCCACGAGCTCCCCTCCGTGGGGAGAACCTCGTGCTCTCAGGGAATCCCACGAGCTCCCCTCTGCGGGGAGAACCTCGTGCTCTCAGGGAGTCCCACGAGCTCCCCTCCGCGGGGAGAACAACGTGCCTTGTGCGTGGTCTCCACGTGCTCCCCTCCGTGGGGACACGTCACCAACCAACTGCCCACCTCCGAAAGAGCAGGTCAAACCCACTTTCCGGAGACCACGGGACAGTTGGACTAGGGCGAAGACCATGTCCTGGTCTTCACTACGCCACGTAAGCCCTAGCAGTCACCTGAGTTGGGTCTGGCCACCCAGCCCAACACAAGTGACCGTTGGCCCAGCGCTGGGGTCTCTCTATAAATACCCTCTTCCTCAAGAGGGTCAGGTATTTACTTCTTACCACATTTTTCTGTACTTTGCTCACACTTTGCCCAATTCCTTACTTTGGCATCAGAGTGTCTTGCAGGTACACCCCCCCCCCCTCTCCTCCTCATCATCGGTGAACACGTAGCAGTCCAACAGCGTGTGGCCAGCCTGTGATCCCCTTCTGATCAGGTCAGATCAGGTGGAGATTTGTGAGATATTGGATCTAACTCTAGTATGGTCGAATGGTACCTTTTTCTTTGAAAATTCGACAAGATCTTAGAATGTCGTCAAAGTCTGTTCACATGTTGTAATCGAAGTATGCTAGGAGTGTTAGCATGTTGAATTTGGTATGTTTGTTATGCCAAATGGTTTAAGTTAGCTTGTTCTCTAAGTTAGTTTGTGTAATGGGCCAGTGTATAAAAGTGCATTAGGTTAGCATGTTATTTTTCTTATAAATAGCATGTTAGTCTCTCGTATTTCATATATTAAAAATCCTAATTAGGGTGAGAGAGATTATTTTTTACCCTGTAACACTTGTAATCTTGTTTCAAAAAGAAAATAAAGAATAACAATTTATAACCAATTTCATTGTTTTCTTTTTTTCTACCCTTGTATGTTGTTTACTGAATAAAAAATCAATTATACTTTGTTATTCCGACATCATTTTTCACAACATTAATATAGTTCCATGACAATCCAACTAGTTGGCATTTTCAAGAATCCCACAATACAATACATTTATTTTCTACAAAAGTATGTTGGTTTCCACCGTCTAACTATTATTTTAAAATTTTGCCCCTTTCTATCATGGAAAATTGAAAATTTTATTAAAAATGAATAAATTTTAATTATTAGAAAGTTTTATACTACACCTCTACTAAGTTTGCTAAAGGCACAGACACATCATGTTAATTAAGTTCAGAGAGACATTTAATGGTGACTAAAATATTACCATTGTTTCTTATAATTTTTTAATCGCTAACGTATTTAATTGGTTTTAGAGATTAAGTTTTATATACTATAAATGATCATATCCTATTCTTTTGTTAAATATGTAAACAGAAAGAAATATGAGTATAATTCTGAAGTTTCTTTATACTATGATTTTAATAATTATTCTATTTCTTATTACAAAAGAAGTTGATGGTAATCCATTTATTTATTATGTTTAAAATTTTGTTTTAACTTTTAGTTCATATATAATTTTTTTATTTTGTTTTAGTAAAAAAATTTATTTATTTTTCATTACAGCATGTATTAAATGTACAACTGAAGCTGACTGTCCAAGCGATTTTTGCATGTTTCCTTTTGTTTGTATATGTTATTTCGGAGAATGTAAATGTTTTTAATGAAATATAGTTAAATTACCTTTTCATCTAATAATTTTGAATGCAAGTCCAACTTAGACATATTTCATATTCTTCTTAAACCTACCATCCATCATCAGATTTGTAATGCAAGTCCAACTTAAACATTTTTCATATTCTTCTTAAACCTACCATCCATCATCAAATTTGTATTATATCAATTTTTTTTAAGCAAGAGATTTCATTTAAAATAATGAGTATAAGGGGTACTCAAACCCAAAAATAAAAAAAAAGCAAATATTCCAAATCAACTAAAGATCACATTAAACATAGAAAAGATGCAACACAAAATTCGTAAAACCTAAAGTTGTACATAGACATATCGACGATGAAAGATCATTTCCAACAAATAAACTTGACATTCCACAGAATATTACTCATGTTACAAGTCTTTCATTCGAAAATAATCTCGTCTATTTGAGACTAAATCCCCCATAAAACTACCCACTAAAACACACCAGCTTTATCCTTACTAACCTTCTCTGCCAAAACAGAATAAACACCCAAGAAGTGATCAACAATTCCATTACCCTCCACCACTACTATCTCTAACCACTTATAAAAACCTTCCCAAATAAGTTTAGAAACTTCACAGTGAACAAATAAAGGCATCAAGCATTCGTCAACGCGAAAACATAAGACAGACGGAAGGTCATGAGGAGAGCTAAGGATGTTTCTACGAAGCAAATGGTCCTTAGTTGCTAATCTGTCCAACAAAAATCGCCAACCAAACACCTAGATTTTCAAAGGAATAATCGAATCCCATAATAGAGAAAAAGCAGAAATCTCACTTGCTATCATAACAGAAGAATGGTCTGAATAAAGAGCTCATACCGAGAATTCCTTCGAATTCTCGAATATCCACCTGACTGTGTCCACCTTCTCATCTAAAGAATCTGCTGAGCTAAAAAAAAACCCAGAACATTAAAACGGCTTGCATACCTCTCCTTGCCCACATCAGAAATCCCAAGATCATCCAAACCCATAAACCATAAATCAAATTCCCATACTGCTAACCATCATTGACTACTTGCTGCTAATTTGAAACAGATCCGGAAACTATAATGACAGAGGGCTGCCGCACCATAACGCACTCTAAAAAGGAATAAAATTACCATTGCCAACTTAAAACTTAATGTTGCCACCAAAATTAAAAACAGGTTTATCGACAGTTCATCTAAAACAAATCAAATCATGCCACCAAGTTGAGGAAGAGACCTTCGCACCAGTAATTTTACCTGTCAATATAGCATGTTCATAGTTTCTGTAACGCTTCCTCAAGAGATTGTACCATAGAGCCTTTATATCGTTTAGTAACCGCCACTTCCACTTATTCAAGAGAGTCAAATTAAAGTCTTTCAATACTCCTCACACCAAGGCCACCAACATCATTATCCTTACAAACCTGATTCCAACAAACCCAAGATATCCTCGCATCATACGAACTTCCCCAAAAGAAATTTCTTTGAATCCTTTCAATCTATTTCCACACACTGACATGCACCTTATAGAAAGACAGAAGAAAAATGGGTAATGAATCAACAACAGACTTGATCAAGATGAGTCTCCCTCCTTTAGACAGAATTTTGGACTTCCAACAAGAAAGTCTCCGCTTTATCTTCTCCACCAAAGGTTTCTACGAACTAATTCTTATAGGGTTAAAGCCTATTGGAACTCCTAAGAAATCAAAACTACTTTCTCCAATCTTGCATGCCAATAAGCTAGCTGCTGCCTAAACAAAGTGACGTTTTAAATTCAAATTGTGGATCTTGCTCTTGTGATAATTGATTCCAAGCCCTGACATCAACATTAATTCCATTTGCTCATGATCGTAAAAGATTACTGACATTTTATAACCATAAGGGAAACGACTTAGTAAACAAATGAGTGAAAATAATGTATTCACTCTTGTAGCACAATTTGAAAATCAAAAGAGTGGCTTTTAACAAATCTTTGTTCCTTAAATGGAAGTTGAAGTTTTTGTATGAGAAGAATGTATTTTGGAAGGGAATTGTTGAGCACTATTGTTCCTCATCTAGTTTGGCACCAGATATCTTGTGTAACGCAGGAAATTGTAGTAGGAAAAAGGATTCGATTTGGTTGTGAGATTTTTCGTTCTTGTGTTCAGCGGATCAAAGTTTTTTGTGTTGGAAATTCAACCACAACTTATGAAGAATTTCACTCAATCAATTTTAATCTTAAGATTGTAAAAAAAAAGTTTAGAAAGAAAGAAAGTAAAAGTTGGAGAAGAAGAAGATGAACTATGTTCTGCAGACAACTCTCTACCCACAAACTATGGAAATTTTGTTATTTCACTTGCAATTGCAAACTATGAATTACAAAATATGATGAGATGAGATGTTTTCAAAATAAAGGTTTCTCCCTATTTATAGATTTATATTAGCTTGCACCCCAAGCCAAAGCCCAAAAATATCTAATCTAATCTTTCTAAATCAAACCTAATCTTTCTAAATCAAACCTAATCTTTCTAAAACAATAAATTACATATTTAACACACCACCTAATTCATTGTGTCTAAACTATCTACATTCATCATATACCTTAGCTTCTTGAACACTTCGACTGACACTCCTTTCATCATGATGTCTGCAATCTGATTCTTAGTTCTGCAGTGTTCCAAGTTCATTTTCCGTTTTGCTACCTGCTCTCAAAGATAATGGAACCTCATTTCTATGTGCTTGCTTCAACCGTGTGCTATTGGATTCTTTGCCAAGTTGACAGCTGACATATTGTCGATCTTCATGGTAATTTCTCCATAACTCTTCGTACACTTCACAAATTATTTCTCCCTTAAGAAGTTGTCGATTTTCTTATTCCAAGCTTTTGGAGCTTGCTTAAGTCCATACAGGACTTTATGCAGCCTGTACACCTTTCTTTCTCTACTTCATTTCACAAACCCAGTTGGTTGTGCGACATAAATTTCTTCGTCTAAGGGGCCATTAAGGAATGCACACTTCACGTCCATCTGACATGTGTGCCAATTATTCATATTTTCTATACCAACAACCAATCTGATTGTTTCGATCCTAGCAACAGGTGCAAAAACTTCGTCGAAGTTGATTCCTTCCTTCTGAAGAAATCCTTTCGCCACAAGTCTCACCTTGTTTCGAGTTACTTCTCCTTTAGGATTCACCTTCACCTTGTAAACCCACTTCACATCAATTTCCTTCTTGCCTTGAGGAAAATCGATAAATGACCAGGTGTTGTTGACTTCGATGGAGTATAACTTCTCATTCATTGCTTTCACCCACTTCAAATCTTTCAGTTCCTCAGCTGCATTGACTGGTTCGACATCTGCGTAGAAATCACAGTGTACCAGCTCACCGTTTTCATCGACTACATCATCTGATGTAATCACACATTCTTGCAACCTTGCAAGCATATGTCTTGTTCGTCGAGGTCTGCTTGGGCCAGCTTCATCTCTGACTTGTTCCTGTCAAACTTTACTTTCAACTTCAGTGGTTGGTTCTTTATAAGAGATTCTTACTGAATTCTTCTTGACATTCTTAGTCTAATCACATTCTTTAAGCACATATATGATCATGTCCCTGCTGATCACTACCTGCTAATTCACTGGGTCGAACAACTTGTAATCTCTAGTCGAATGATATTCTATCAAGATTATCTGATTCGACTTATCATCAAGCTTCCTTCTCAATTGATCTGGCACATGTGTATGTGCTATAGATCCAAACACCTTCAAGTGACTGAGGCTAGGCTTGACACCAGACCAACATTTTTCTAGTGTGATTCCTTCAAGCTTCTTCGTCGGACATCTGTTTAATATGTATGTTGTTGTTGAACTAGTAACACCCTTTTCTACCCCCAAAACTATAATGGCAAATCAATCATATTTATCAGAGTAAAATATTGAATGCAATAAAATCATCTCAAAAGGGAGCCCATTTCTCAAAAATTCAAATATAGTCAATGCTCCGTAAATAACGGGTTTTCCTAAATTTACTCAAAATATTACTCAAAAGGCAGCGGAACTCAAAAAGGCAAAATCCAAAGTTTTCCTTGCACAACAACATAATCAAAATATTAATAATCGATAAAACATGGTTTAACTCAAAGACCCCAACCCGATGTTACACTATCAGAGGAAGACCCTCTAAGTCAACTACAATGGCCAATGACTCAAAAACTTCAAAAAGTCTTCGAAGGCATCCACGGCTAAACCTGGTCAACTACACGTTACCCACGTGGAGGCAATATTCAAACAAGCCGGGTGAGTAACACCATTCATAAAAATCAATATAAGAATCAATATATAAAATGACGTCATTTTCATATTCAACATCATCATAATCACCAAGGAACATCAAAGGCCACAACATTATAAATTACACCAAACTGTCACATAAATACAAATGCAACAAGACTCATGCATGTGGTACCAATCAACATAATTCGATGGACACTGGGCCATCAACCCTCCATAGATCGACAACAGTAGGATCAATTATACTCGAGAACCGAAGCACAACAAAATACCTCACATCCGCACAATAGAACTAAAGCCACAAAAATCAAAGTCCTTAACTGAAGTCCGGATGCATATGAATGAATGATGCACACGTCAATATCATCCTCATAATAAACTCATTAAGTGCATCACCATTCATCAAAATCATCACAATAATCAGGGCATCATATAATCATCAAAACTCATGGAATCAACATTATAACTCATCATTATTACTCATAGGAATTCATCGTACAATCATGTAATTATCACATGAAAATCACAATTATACTCATGGTAATTCATCGGAGAAATTACATCATCAAAACATCAAGACATCACTGCACAAAATCAAAATTCGCAAAACTCTACTACGTTCGCTAGCAAGTTCGCTGTGCGAATCTGGGGAGAGTGTTCGTCATGCGAACTTGCGCTTACAGCAAATCGCTGTTATGCACCAGCATCCAAAACCAACCCACAAACCTATACGATTTCCTTCCTCAATACCCTAAAAACATCCCTAAATCATTCCTAAGGTATTACGACGATAAATGTACAAGATTTACGACTTATTAGGCACATCTCGTATCATATTTATGTCTCCAATTACCATAATATCCTTACAAATACCCCACAGTCATTAGAGTTCTCTTAAATCACTTATCCTACAGGGTTAAACAATCTCAACAACAGATTTTGGCCACGAAGACCTAATTTTCTTTACTCTCAAATCAACCTCAAACCTATCAGACCATTAGTTCAAATCCCTATACGGTTAAAACCTCAATAATAGATTTTGGCCATGAAGGCCTAATTTCCTTTATCTCAAATCATTCTCAAACCCCTTAAACCCTTAAATCAACTTTAAATACATTGAATCACATATTGAAAACAATGAAGGCAATACTCTCATACCTTAATTGCCGACTCTAAGCCTTTCTCCTTGATCCTTGGAAACCTCGTGAAGGTTTTGCCTCAATCCTCTTCCTCAGAGACCTTGCCTCTATTTCTTCCCTTTTCACGGTCTAACAAGAATGAATCTTAATCCCATAAAAATTCCTTTTTGTTAAACCTAACTTTGGGCCTTAAAATTGGGCTTTCCAACTTCACCCTCACTAACTCCTCCTCAAATGTCCACTTTTCCCTTAATTCACTTATATTTATTTAAATTAATAATAATACCAATATATTCATATTATATACTATTATTTAAATAAATAACTCCAAAATCCATAATTCCCAATATTCACACCAACCACCGAAAATTACCAAAAATGCGAATGTTCATATTTAAATAAATTAAATAAATATTCCAAGAATTTGGGGTGTTACAATTCTCCCACACTTAAAAGAATTTTCCCCCTCGAAAATTACCTCAAGAAAACAGAATTGGATACGACTCCCTCATTTGATCCTCACGCTCCCAAGCCCAACTTTCTCTAGTTGGTCCTCCCAAAACTACCTTTACTAAGGAAATCTCTTTACCTCGCAGTTTCTTCACTTCTCGTTTATCAATATGTACTGGCAATGTCTCAACAATTAAATTATCTCTCAGTTGTACATCATCCATCTGAATCACATATGACAGATCTGGAACGTACTTCCTCAACTGAGACATATGAAACACATCATGTAAATTCGCAAGCAACGACGGTGAAGCAATACGACACGCTACTTCTCACACGCTTCCGCTGCACCACTATGATACGGACCAACAAAACACGGTGTGATCTCTTTCATGGAACTCAAGTGCCTTCCTTCTCTTATCAAGGTAACTCTTCTGATGACTCTGTGACACTTTCATCTTTTCTTGGATCACCTTGATCTTTTCAGCCTTCTCTTGCACAATCTCAGGTCCGAGTACAACACTCTCGCCTGACTCATACCAACATAAAGGAGTCTTACATGTCCTACCATACAATGCCTCATATGGTGCCATTTCGATACTAGAATGGTAACTGTTGTTGTAGGTAAACTCAATCAACGACAAATGACTATCCCATGATCCACCTTGATCCAACACACAAGCTCTCAGCAAATCCTCTAAAGACTTGATAGTTCTCTCTGTCTGTCCATCCGTCTGTGGATGATAAGCAGAACTCAAACACAACATGGTACCCAAAGCGTCTTGCAAACTCTTCCAGAATCTCGATGTAAATCTTGGATCTCCATCTGACACAATACTCGAAGGTATCCCATGCAACTTCACAATTTCCTCAATATACATCTCAGTTAGCTTTAGCATCGAACGATTAATCCTTATTGGTAAGAAATGAGCAGATCTAGTCAATCTATCCACAATCACCCAAATCAAATCATATCCCTTCAAAGTCTTCGGTAGGCTTGTCACCAAACCCCATAGAAATGCTATCCCATTTCCACTCTGGAATATTCAACGGTTGCATCAGACTCAATGATCGTTGATGTTCAACCTTCGACTTCTGACAAGTCTAATCAATATAACAAACTCAGCCACTTCTTTCTTCATCCCTGGCCACTAAAACAATTTCCTCAAATCCTGGTACCTCTTCGCAGCACCAGGATGGATACTCAATCTACTTTGATGTCCCTCCTCAAGAATACTCTTTTTCAACTTAACAATATCTGGAACACAAACTCTATCACGACATCTCATGATACCATTTTCATTAATCCAAAAATCAGTTCTTCGAATTTGATTCATCAAATTCAACCGATTTACCAACTCAAATCATATTTCTGACCTTCTTGAATCTCATCAAGAATACCACTAGTAAGCTTCAATTTACCAAGCTTAACTCCATAAGCAGTCTCCTTACAAACCAAACTCATATCACGAAATTTCTCAATCAATTCTAACTCTTTTACCATCATCATCGGTATATGCGAAGATTTCCTACTCAATGCATCAGCTACCACGCTTGCTTTATTAGAATGGTAATTCAAACCAAAACCATAATCCTTCAAAAGTCCCAATCATCTTCTTTGCCTCGCATTTAATTCTTTCTGATCAAAGAAATACCTCAAACTTTTATGATCACTAAACATCTCAAATCTCAAACCAAACAAATAATGCCTCCAAATCTTCGACACAAACACAACAACAACCAACTCTAAATCATGCGTCAGATAATTCCTCTTATGCGCCTTAAGTTTCCTTGAAGAATAAGCTAAATTTTGCTGATGTTGCATTAACACACCTTCTCATCCCATCAATGAAGCATCACAATATACAACAAATGGTTCTCTCGGATTCGGCAAAATCAAAACATGAGTTGTTGTCAGCTTTCTCAAAAGCTCTTGGAACTTTCTACACATTTTGCATCCAAACAAATGCTTGAACCTTCCTAGTCCACTGAGTCAATGGAAAAGATAACATGGAAAAATCCTTCAATGAATTTTCGATAATAATCTGCCAACCCAAGAAAACTTCTAATCTCAAAAACAGGTTTGGAGCTTCCCATTGCGATACAACTTCAACCTTCGACATATCAACCACAATAACTCTACTCGAGATCACATGACCAAGGAAACTCACTTCCTTCAACCAAAACTCACACTTTGACAGTTTTGCATACAACTGCTTCTCTTTAACATTGATAACACAATTTTCAGATGCTCGGCATGATCCTCGTCACTCTTCGAATACATCAAAATATCATCAATGAACACAACCATAAACTTGTCTAAATAAGGATGGAAAATCTTGTTCATATACTCCATAAATACACATGGTGCATTAGTCACACCAAATGGCATCACGAAATACTCATAATGTCCATACCTTGTTTTAAAAGAAGTCTTCTGAATATCTTCAGTCGTCACACGAATCTGATGATACTCAGATATCAAATCTATCTTACTGAACATACTTGCAACAACCAACTGATCCATCAAATCATCAGTCCTTGGAGGTAGATACTTATTCTTGATAGTCACCTTGTTCAATCGTCTATAATCCACACACAGTCTCACAGAACCTTCTTTCTTCTTAACTAACAAAATTGGTGCACCCCACCATGGCACACTCGGACAAAAGAACCTCTCCTCAAGCATATCTTCAAGTTGATTCTTCAACTTCTTCGATTCCGGTGTGGACATACGATATGGAGCCATCACTACTAAACTAGTTCCAAGAATTAGGTCGATCGTAAACTCCACTTCACGTTCTAGCGGTAAATCACTTATCTCATCAGGAAAAACTTCTGGATAATCACAAATAATTGGCACACCACCAACTTCTCCACTTTATTAACACTCAAATTTTCCATCGAAATAAACATCTTAGCACCATCGTGCACCGAATCACCAAAACAATCTGTAAGCACTTAGTTTAACTCAAAACAATTCACTGCAGACGCCATCTAAGCTTGCAAGACACGTCTATCCCATCCAACATGACTTCGTCTACTATCAACAAGAGATTAAGGGTGATCAGTTCCTCAATTTTTCAATAGACAGCCGAAAATCATGATGGGGCATAAACCATATTTACCAAACTATAAGAGCATTCATCGAAACACTGAGTCATCACTCCATATTTGAAGCATCCTGTGCTTCTCCTCCACTTGTTTCATTCCCACTTCTGCAGAAAAAGGTTAGAAAACAAACGTGTACCGACAGTGTTTTCACACACATGTCGCATACTAGGGAACAAATAATGTTAGACAACTTGGCCGGACGGACCGACCTGCTCTGATACCGCTAATGTAACAACCTTTTCTACCCCACAAATATAATGCCAAATCAAACATATTTATCAGAGTAAAATATTGAACTCAATAAAATCATCTCAAAAGGGCGCATATTTCTCAAAAATTCAAATATAGTCAATGCTCCGTAAACAACAGGTTTTCCCAAATTTACTCAAAATATTACTCAAAAGGCAGCGGAACTCAAAAAGGAAAAATCCAAAGACCCCAACCCGATGCTACACTATCAGAGCAAGACCCTCTAAGTCAACCACAATGGCCAACGACTCAAAAACTTCAAAAAGTCTTCGACGACATCCACGGCTAAACCTGGTCATATGCACATTACCCACGTGGAGGCAATATTCAAACAAGCAGGGTGAGTACAACGATTTATAAAAATCAATATAAGAATCAATATATAAAATGGCGTCATTTTCATATTCAACATCATCATAATCATCAAGGAACATCAAAGGCCACAACATTATAAATTACACCAAAATATCACATAAATACAAATGCAACAAGACTCATGCATGTGGTACCAATCAACATAATTCGATGGAAACTAGGCCATCAACCCTCCATAGATCCACAATAGTGGGATCGATTCTACTCGAGAATCAGAGCACAACAAAATACCTCACATCCGCACAATGGGATTAAAGCCACAAAAATCAAGGTCCTGAACTGAAGTTCGGATGCATATGAATGCATGATGCACACGTCAATATCATTCTCATAACAAACTCATTAGGTGCATCATCATTCATCAAAATCATCATAATAATCAGGTCATCATATATCATCAAAACACATGGAATCAACATCATAACTCATCATTATTACTCATATGAATGCATCGTACAATCATGTAATTATCACATAAAAATCACAATTATACTCATGGTAATTCATCGGAGATATCCCAACATCAAAACATTACTGCACAAGATCATAATTCACAAAACTCTGTTACGTTCGCTAGCAAGTTCGCTGTGCGAATCTGGGGAGAGTGTTCGTCGTGCGAAACATTCTTCGTTGTGCGAACTCGCGATTACAGCAAATGGTTGTTATGCACTAGCACCCAAAACCTACCTAAAAACCTCTACTATTTCCTTCCTCAATACCCTAAAAACATCCCTAAATCATTCCTAAGGTATTACATGAAGGTGAGAAAATTACTTAGAAGGGGGGGTTGAATAAGTATGACAAATAATCAAAGATTCAAACACAGTTATTTTTATCCTGGTTCGTTGAACTCAACTACTCCAGTCCACCCTCTCAAGAGTGATTTGCCTTTCTCAGTCAAGGACTTAATCCACTATTTAATCAAACAGATTACAATAGTAACACCTAAGAACAATTGTTCTTAGTCTTCTCAAGAGCTACTGATCACAACTGGATCCTCTTAAGGAAACCTTTTACAATCAATGTAAAACTATTACAAGAGTAAGAATGCTTCTAAAAAGCTATTATCACAACTGTGATATTTCTCTTAAGTTTTAAGAACAATGTTACGGCAAATAGAATATAAGAGCTTTTGAGAGATTTGCTTTGAGTGAATTTTGCAAGTTGTTCGTTACTGAAGAAGATGGAGTGGACTTCTTTATATAGGCACTTAGATTCATGAAGTCTTCTCAACGTTGAAGGTTGTGCTGAAAAGCCTGGTGCCTTTTGTCTTTACATTGGAGGTTGTGCTGAAAAAGCCTGATGCCTTTTGTCTTTTACTTTGTAGAAACTTTCCTTAGAATGGAATGCACAGATAAAACCTTTTTGTTTGTGTTCTAGTGTCTAGCATAAAAGAGGAAAGAGCTGTTGAGATATGCCAACGTATATATTCAAATCTTCTTCACTAAGTAAGATCAGCTATCAACATCAGAGTCTAGATCTTCAGAATCTCCAGAGTAGAGATCTTTTGGATCTTCAGATTCTTGGGATGTTCTTCAGATTATGCTGAATCAGAGTATATGCAGCTTGTATGCTTGAGCGTGTAGTCCTGTCAGAGCAGAGTCTTCTATATCAGATTCTCAATACTTATGCAGCGTAGTATCTTCAGAGTCTTCTGATGACTAAGCTTCTGAACTCTCAGAGTCTTCTATTCTTTAGAGGCTTTTGCTTCAGAATCTTCAGTAGACAGCACTCAGATTCTTCTGGAGGCAGCATTTAGATCTTCATATAAGATGCTCTTGAACCTTTGAAGCCTTTCATAATATCATTGTTCAGATCCAAATTTGCTCTTTTAAGAATATTTTCTTTAGTACCTGTAGCAAACAGTCTAGAACAAATTTAGAGTATATAATTCTTGAATACAAAATTCATAAGTGTTATCATCAAAACATAGAGATATTACTAAGAAACAATCTGTGTTCTTACAATCTCCCCCTTTTTGATGATGACAAAACATGAGAAATTTTGTTCAATAAAAAGTATGAATTATAACTCCCCCTGAGATTAACAATCTCCCCATGAAATAAATATTCTAATAGAGGAAAACACTTCCCTTTTTGATTAAGTATATTTCAGATTCAGAGCCTGATGCAAGAGGTTTGACTTTCAGAATCAAATCTTGATG
This sequence comes from Lathyrus sativus, assembly GCA_963859935.3. Taxonomy (NCBI): domain Eukaryota; kingdom Viridiplantae; phylum Streptophyta; class Magnoliopsida; order Fabales; family Fabaceae; genus Lathyrus; species Lathyrus sativus. The sequence continues at coordinate 386,226,714 of OZ012736.1, forward strand.
CCAGATAATTATGACTTCCTTTAGTCAGAGCGCCTGGTTATCATCTTGCTTGAATTATCTTTCAGAGTAAAGGTATCAGAGTAAGATATCAGAGTTGATTGAATACTCAGATTTGCTTTGGAAGATCAGGTTTTGGTTGGAAAAGTCTCAGGGTAACTTCAATGAATTATGTCAGATATATCAATGTAATCTGAAAGACTTAAATTCAAAGTAAGTTAATAAAATGTCTGAATTTCAGTTTTAGTAATTGCTTATAGGTTGAACAATCAGATTCTCTTTTTCTCCCCCTTTTTGTCAGAATCAAAAAGATTTTTAAAGACATAAAGATACAGAAGAAAAGAAGCATATAGAAGCAAAAACAACAACTTTCATTTAATCATATTAAAGTTCACAATCAAACAGATAGATGTCAAAAAAACATAATAGAACAATAAGAAAACACCAAAAGCAATAACATGTGCAAAAACATCAATTAAAACGAAGTTTGGCGTGAGGCAATAAGGGTCAGAAGCTCTGTCATTTTGGCTGTTGACTCTTCTTGCTTAGACATCCAGGTCTTAATCTCATCAGTTGTCTTCTTTTGCTTTACCATCCAATCTTTTATTTCCTTGACATCATTCACAAGCTCTGTGACCACAGATGAAGAAGGAGCAGATGCAGTAGCAGCAGTGTTCTCTTCAGACTGGTTCTCTTCAGAAGCTTGTTCAACCATTTCAGATTCAGGAGCCTCTGGAGGAGCAGCTTCCAGAAGCAACACAGGAGGAGGAGGAGGCATGTTCATCAGAGTTATCTTGATTAACTCTGCAAACTGAGTCTTTGCAAGCTTAGAACATTTAGCTCTAACTTTTAAAGCAACTTTGTTGAACATCCAGATGAAACGCTTCCAAGCAGCATTTGAAACAGCTGGATCAAAACTTGACATGCACACATCCTTAACCCAAGCATATTCAGAATCTATCTCCTTCTTGAGTATTTTAAACATAGCATTAACACATGATCCTAGATCTGACTGTTCAGACTGTTCAGAGGGTTTAGGATTAGGAGTGTTAACAGGAGTAGGTTCAGATGGTGTAGGTGTCGCTACTGCGAAAATCGGCGCCGGCTGAACAGAAGAGTGGCCACCGTGCGTTATTTATCCCACGGGAGGGAAAGGAAACGCTCAGAGTAAACCTCGCACAACACGGGAAAGGTAAGGTCGTCGCAACCAAAACCTGGGTTCGAGAGTCGGTTACGCAAGGGGAAGGTATTAGCACCCCTCACGTCCGTCGTACTCGACAGGATCAACGCTTGGTTTCGGGTATGGATTGTTGTTCTATCTACTCTACAGGTTAAGGGTTAAAAAGAAAAGAAAATGACTCGGCAAAGTATCGCACTTTATGCCTACGTATTCCCGTCTGGAACGAGAAATCAGATTCAACGTAGTTCGCCTACCTACGGGAAAGGAGGGGAAGGTTGCTCGCTAGGATATCGCATCCTATGCCTACGTACTTCCACACTGCATGGAAGATCAGAGCAAACGTAGTTCGGGCCACGTACAACACAAGTCTGTCTTGGTTGATTTCATTCCTTCTGAAAAAGATTTTTCTGATTAGCAGTCCAAGCGGACGAAAATGACGTTTTGATGAGTTCACATTCTTTTACGGAAGAAGTGTCTTTTATTGTGTTTGAAATTTTATTGTGTTTTTTTCTGTTTGTTTTTGAGGAAGAAGAGACAGAACCCTAACCTACGGTTGCAAAGGGAGTCAAACTAACCTAATGTTATCATGCATGGGTTAAGACCTAGTGTCTATCATGCTCCTCTCTTGCGCAGAGAGAAACAGAGATCCTAAGGGAATAGACGGAAACAGAAACAATAGCAGATATATACAGTAAAGCGGTAAAATGCATGGATGCAACAATACAAGCAAGGCAAGGGAGTCCCACTCAACCTCGAACCTGGAAAACAATAGGCAAAAGTGAACAGGATTCACTTTCAACCCAACAGATTAAACAGCAAACAATACAGTCCAGAAAACCAATCAATACATCAGAAATGAAATACAGCAAAAATAAACAGCCACAACAGCTCTGCACCACATCAGTCTTCAAGTAAGCTTCAGCAAGCATCAATCTCCCTCTCCACAGCCTTCAAGCAAGGTCTTTGCCATCAATTTGTAGTCTACAATGGCTTTACTTCAAGTCCTAACCTCCAGGGTGAGGGATCAATCATAAGAGTGAATTGGGTGTTAAGCAATTAGTTGACTACCAAGGGTGGCAAACCAACTGCTACTAACACATGAGACATTTTCTCTCAAGAGTTCTATCTCTTAGACAGTAGCACCAAGCCTTCCAAAGGAAGGGGGTGAGTGTCTTAGAGAGACTTTGTATCACAGAGAGGAATGGAGGCATTCAAAACCTTCCGTGTTTGAGAATCAAGCTTTCTAATCTAGAGCTCTGCCTAGCTCCTAAACCCTAGTCTCCTCTACAGCTGCTAGCAGGAATCTCCTCTTCATCTCTGGAAGTTGGTCTTCAAGCTCTGGATCTCCAATGGCTTCATCATCACAAGTCTTCAGCTCTCCCAATCCCCAGGCAATCCCAATACCCATACAGAAAAACAATAATCCCCAGAGGGCACACCACACCAATCAAGCAAATACAGACAGTAATATACTAATAGCAGTAGGGGAATCCTAGTGATTTCTAAGGGATCTAATAACTACCCATAGTCCCTATAGTCCCATATCTAAGATATTCAACCACTAAGTCCTAAGGGAAATGAATTAATTCACCTAAATCATCACTTAAACCCTAATTTTGTTCATGTTGTTCTCACCTAAACTAATCACCTAAAATTAAGTCCTAAAAATGTGAACTAAATTTCATGTACAAGTTGAATGTCTAAACTAAACAACCTAAAAAGAATGGATTAAAAATGTTAAAGAAACTATTAGAACAAAAATTAACAAATTTGAGCATCAAACTAAACTTAACAAAATGCTATTTACAAGAAAAATGCATGAAAAATATTAAACAAAAATAAAATGCCAATTTTATTATTTCATATTTTTCTAGACAGAATAATGGCCATGTAGAAAAAACAAGCATTAAAAAACAATCATTTTTCATTTTTATATGATTTTTTAAAGATTCAAGAATATTAAAGGAAATTAAAACACACAAAATGGAAATTAAATGGGAGGGGTGAGAATAGCATTTGCGCCCTAGTTGTTTTTATTAAGTGGGCCAGATCAGGGGGTGTGAATAGAAACTTCGCTAGGCCCATGCATTCAGAAAATTCAAAACGGAAATTAAAAGAAAATTAAAAAAAACCACGGTGCAACTAGCAATAGTTTTCAGTTTAAAATTGGACTGGGCCAATGGGTGGGGTGCGAATATCAGGTTCTGCTGAGGCCCAAGATTCATCACTTAAGTAAACGCTGCGTTTCAGCGCTTAGGGTTTCCCTCCGTTTTAAGTTCAAATTGGGACCGTTGGATGGGTTTAATAAGTCAAATAACCAGAAGGATCTAACGGTGGTACACTCATCTTCCCCAAAAAGCCATTAGGGTTTCAGCAAAACAGAATCCATGCGTGACTCTTCTCCAAGCTCGTGCTCCCTCAATATTCAATGAAAACTAAAAATTCCAAAGCCAAAAACGATCTACTGATCACCAGGAACACAGCCATGCGTGTAGTTTTCTTTGAACCATCGTGTATCCTCCAAACAGAAAGCTACAAGACTAGGGTTCCACCATTTTCTTCTGGTATCCACCTTAATATAACTCAATCCTAATGATCTAAACTTGTTCTATATGCTACCCTAACCAAACTATGCTATATCATAATCATCAAACCTCCATACACGGGTTGTTCTTGGAGATTAAAGAAATGGCACCCTGCCACGAAACCTCATAGAATCTCCTCTAAGTTTCAGAAAATGATCACCTAACCTAGCATGCTACTTCTACACCTAGAAATCTAACAGAAAGTACACAAATAAGGGGGTTTGATGAAGAACACCAACCTGTTAAATGATGATGGTGAGTGATGCTAGAGATGGCTTCAAGGCTTGTTAATCTCCAATATTGATCTCCAATGGATGCTGATTCTTCTGTTTGCAATGGTTGTTGCTCAATCTTCTTGAATCACCTTATCCCCCTCTTCATGCAACTTGGAGTGAAAACTTGGATCACACAAACCAGCCACGGATTCCTCTCAATTTTCTTTGCCAAATGCTCTATGGTGATGGTGGATGATGATGATAACAAGAATTATGATGATTGATGAAATTTCAATGGAGTTTGAAAGCAAAATGCAATATGGAGTTATGGAATCAAACTATGTAATGCAAGCACTCTCAATCACCAACCCCTGCACCAATGGCTTCATTTCATTATATAGATGATCACTAACAGCTTGAAAAGTTTCTAGATTGACCCTAGAGGGATCTAGAAACTTGTGGAAATTTCATGAACTTATCATTTGATGGTATTTTTAATTCTCTTATCTCATGCTTGCACCTTTGTAAACTTGAGTTAAAATCTCCTTTCATGAGATATTGGGAGTGTATGTGAGCTTTCATGCCTTTATTTTTGCTTTATGTTGAACTTCTCATGTGTATCTCATTATGCAAGTAACAAAATAACAAAGCAAGTCCAAAAATTAACCCTTAACTCAAAAAAGTGGCTGAACCAATGTCTCTAAAATGATGTTGGGAATCAATTTGGTATATTGGATGACCCATATTGGATTTATAGATCTCTCAAACCAATTTTCCATTTCAACTTTTTCAACTTATATGCCTTTTTAGGCCATTTTTCACCAACTTTGGTCAAGTCTCATTCCATGCATTTCCAAACTTTCATGACTTCTTTTCTAGTCTTAAAATGGCATTTTGAGCAACTTTGATGTTGTGAAGTTTTTCATTTGAAGCTTCCTTGTATGAGTTTTAGGCATAGGCTAAGAATGACCTGTAATCCTCAGATGACCAAAATACCCTTTGCTTGCCAAGACCATAAGTAGAGTTCCACAAATCATATGAAGGCATACTATACCATTCTAGAAAGATAAGACAATGAGTAACAACTCTTATGTTGTCCAGAAATTCATTTGAAATCTCCTTGAGGGGTAAAAATAGCTTGGAAGACAAGTCACTTTTACAGACAAAATTTCAGATACCTCAGATGACCTGTAACTTGCAAGGACCATAACTTGAGTTCTATAAATCTCCTTGATGTCTTCCACCACTCAAATTAAAGGTCTTGAGATACTCTACCAGTTCCATGTTGGCCAAGGTCCCATTTGAAGCTTTCATTTTGACTTATCCTGCTTGGAAATTTGACCTAAACTAGGGGATTTTACACAGAAACCCTAATTTAGAAACTCCTCTTCTCTTTGATTTCTCTTGATTTCTTCTTAACACATCCCCCTATCTTTATTTAAATGCCAAATTATGAACCCCACATCTCTTCAATAGCCCTTAATGCCTTTCAATCAGTCAATTGACCTAGAGTTGACCCAGGGTTGACCCAGATGAAACCCTAGTTGACTGCCTTCAACTGCAATACTTATGATCACTCCAAGGACCTGCCTCCTTCTTCAAATGAATTTCTAAGTCTTCCAAGATGCCCACATAATCTCCATGCTCCATTCACAGCCCACAACTTACTTTGTTGATCCTCAGATACCCTCAGTTAGGAGATAAATTCAATGCTTGATCCACTGACTTCTCTAACTTTCAAATCCTTTTCTGATGACTTGAATGAGATTGAATCAGGATAATAACCTCTTGATAGGCCTCTAGAGATGAGAATAATGATTGGTCCCCTGTTGGATGACTTGCTATGCTTATGCTATGCAGATGGTTAGACTCTATATGCAAATGCTAAAACATAAACCAAGTGAATAAGGTTGGGCAAATTTTAGGGTGCAACAGCTGCCCCTATTCAAGCGACTTGGACCCGATTGGGTGAAGAGCCCGGAGCCTTCAGACATTCGCGGTACGAGACGGTTGAATACTAAGAACCCAAAAATTTGTCAACCGCAGAAATAAACTGCGCCACTGCTTGGGTATTATTTTCATCAACTGAATCTGACTGTTATGGCAACCCACTGATCTCGTGCGACCGTGCTGGGGATGACTCGTCTTTTCCCTCAGGAATAAATCGTCCACGTTAGGAGTAAATACTTGTCCCTGCTAGGAATAACATTGTCCCCGTTAGGACTCACCCTTCCACGTAAGGAATAACCGTTCCACGTTAGGAATAACACCGTCCACGTAAGGAATAACCGTTCCACGTAAGGAATCATCTCTTCTGCATCTGTCCACGTCAGGACTAAACTCTTCCACGTCAGGAATACATCGCTTTTCCCCGTCAGGAATAACTTTTTCTCTGCTTTGTCAAACTCTTCCACGTAAGGACTCTTTCTTTTTCCACGTTAGGAATCACAAATTTTCCACGTAAGGAATACAACTTGATATGTCCACGTCAGGACTCCAACCCTTCCACGTGAGGAATACTATATCAATCTTTCTTTCCACGTTAGGAATGTCATCTTTCCACGTAAGGAACACCTCTTTTCCACGTTAGGAATGCAACTTTCTTTCCACGTAAGGAATACATCATCCACGTTAGGACCCCCCTTTCCACGTTAGGAACACAATCTCTTTTCCATGTAAGGAATCATTTTTCTCTTTCCACGTAAGGAATCTCAATCTTTCCACGTAAGGAACTGAAACTTCTCTTTCTCTTCCACGTAAGGAACACGCTTTCTTTCCACGTTAGGAATACTTCTTCTTTCCACGTTAGGAATACAACCTTCTTTCCACGTTAGGAAACAATTTTATCTTTCCACGTAAGGAATACATCATCCACGTTAGGACCCATCTTTCCACGTAAGGAATAACTTCTTTCTCTTCCACGTAAGGAACACGCTTTCTTTCCACGTTAGGAATACTTCTTCTTTCCACGTTAGGAATACAACCTTCTTTCCACGTTAGGAAACAATTTTATCTTTCCACGTAAGGAATACATCATCCACGTTAGGACCTATCTTTCCACGTAAGGAATAACTTCTTTCTCTTCCACGTAAGGAATAAGACTTCGTCTGGATCTGTCCGCGTCAGGACTACACTTTCCACGTTAGGAATACACTTTCTTTCCACGTTAGGAGTCAACTCTTCTTTTCCACGTAAGGAATCAAACTTTTTCCACGTTAGGAATGCCTCTATCTTTCCATGTAAGGAATACGCTTCTTTCCACATGAGGAATCCATTTTTTCCACGTTAGGAATCACCTCTTTCCACGTTAGGAATACACTTCTTTCCACGTTAGGAATCAACTTCTATCCACGTAAGGAAACATCTTTCCACGTAAGGAATCACCATTTTTCCACGTTAGGAATCAACTTCTATCCACGTAAGGAATCAATCTTGATATGTCTGCGTAAGGACTCAATCTTTCCACGTAAGCAATCATCTTTCCACGTAAGGAATCATCTTTCCACGTTAGGAATACACTCTTTCCACGTTAGGAATCAACTTCTATCCACGTAAGGAATCAATCTTGATATGTCCGCGTAAGGACTCAATCTTTCCACGTAAGGAATCATCTTTCCACGTTAGGAATACCACCTTTTCCCCGTAAGGAACCACGTCTTTTCCACGTAAGGAATGCTCTTTTCCACGTAAGGAATAACTTTTTCCATGTAAGGAGCATGCTTCTTTCCACGTAAGGAAACCACTTTTCTTCCACGTAAGGAATAAACTCCTTTCCACGTAAGGAAACCACTTCTCTTCCACGTTAGGAATCTCATCTTTGATCTGTCCACGTCAGGACTAAACTTTTCCACGTAAGGAAACAACTTCTCTTCTTCCACGTAAGGAATTACTTGTTTTCCATGTAAGGAACCTCCATCTTTCCACGTTAGGAACAACTTTCGTTCCACGTCAGGACCCATGTTTCGTCTTGATTTGTCCACGTCAGGACTCAGGCGTCTTCGACCCGCTGGGGAAATAAAACTTGTCCACGTCGGGACTCACTCACTTCTGAAGAAATCCCGTCAATATAGGAATAAATTGTCCACGTCAGGACTTAGTTCTCCATTGATCCCAACCCACAAACTTCTTTAGCACTGACGTGACAGCGACTTTGAGGCGGACTCTACTGGGGATATCTGGAAACCAAATCACCGGATGCCTGTTCTGATAACCGGAGGCAACTTCTGAAATCCTGACCCACGAAACCCTTTGACAACAAATAACTCTGCTTGGGAATAAAGGGAAACTTTGACTGATAACTCTGTGTGGAATACTACCGAAACTGACATTATCATTGAATGTCTCATGCCGAGATCTTGAATGTTTGGTAATTCATTTGAGCGAGAGCTTTCTCCACCTGCTGGGATACAGAAACCGCTTCAGCAAAATTAATGCTGAAGATAATGCCAACTCTGCTGGGGATAGCCAGATGCTACAGAATTACTCCAGCAAAATAAATGCTGGAAGGGTGAAGTCAACCCTGCTGGGAAATTGGGAACTTAACCAAAACCTCGTTGAATATAACCCTGCTGGGGAATATAACTCTGCTGGGGAGTAGCAGATGTGCCAAATATGATTGGACTTCTGCTGGAGAGTGAACTGATATTACACAGTATTCTGACAAAATAAATTCCAGGACGCACAACCCACTCTGCGGGGAGAGTCCTAATCTTCGAGTTCCACTGGGAGGAAAGAACACTTGCTGAAAAGAGAGAACTCCGCTTCGGGGATACTAACATGCCCCAGTCTGTATTTTTGCATAGCTTCTTCTCGAAAGGAAATCCTAGTCAGGACTCTATCTTGAAATAGCTTGCCTCTGAATCTGCAACAATTTTGGAATAGACCCTATAGCCTTTGTATCCCGACGGCCGGACATGGACCGCTTCTACAATTCGAACCTCGAAGAGGTGCTCTATCAAGAGTAACTCTCATGCTCTTAGGGTGACCTTAGTTTGGTAATGCCTTTGCCCCTGATTGATTGATTCGCGGAATAATGCCCATAACTATGAGAGATTTGCCGAATCTTGACCTGACTGCCCCAGATTTACTGATTCTAGGATGACTGACTCTGCCTGAATTAATCAGTATAGCTTGCCCCAGTTCACGAAACATTTGGGCATTCTGCATTTTATCCTGATCAGACCTTCCGCTGCAGGAATCTTTCCTGTCGGCATGCGCTTACTCGCAAGTAACACAAGTTGTTATGCATAAAAGATATATTAAACGCAATGCATATGACAGTTTCAAAATCCAAGTTTGTTCACTGAAAAATTTTGTGACATGTAATGAGTCAATTATCAAAATGTCAATATGAAAGCTGGTAAGAGGAACCCTTTTAGGAGTCAGAATCGACGAGATCCTTACTGACGTATGCTCTTGACCAAAACCTGTTTCAATTAGGACTTTTTCGGGTTGTAACGTGGTCAGGTTCACGGTTAACAAGGAAAGATATAGGCTCAAAATTTATTTCGACCCACCTATTCTTCGTGATGTTCTCCAATCCTACGTTCAGCTAATCTGACTTCAACGTTCACCTATTAGAGGTGGCATGATAGGAGTGATGGTTCAGGATACCACACATTTTTTCTTTTGTGAGTGACAGTTATTTGCTTTCCGTCTTTGGGGGCCCAGAGTCACACGACTTTGTCCTTTTCGAGGATTTTTTCTTTTCTTTGGCAATCCTTTCCGTCTTTCGTTTTTTCATTTTTCATTCCCTAACTTTTGCCTGGACTGAGTATCTTTTGAGATTCTTTCGATTTTCCAGTCCAGCGGGATGCCCCTGTTTTTGCCTAAGTCATTTGTTTTCAAGCTTTGACTTAGCGGGCTTTTGATTCTTTTCGCTTTTCGTTTTTTTTTTCGAACAAATCGTGTGACACTGGTTTGTCTGACTTTTTGTGGAATAATGTGACTGTTTCACTCTTTGTCGGCAAGGTTTAACCATTGCGGTTCTTTAGGCACGACCTATACAAGTGTGATTTATCCTCAAACGGACACTCCTTTCGTAATTCGAACGCTCGGTCAAACTAACTGACACCTACCCTGCCCCGGGTTAAGATTTAGGGTTTTTTTTTCAAAAAGAAACTCCTACTACTGGCTCGAAAGGGGTTATCAAGGGATTATCTTCCTTATATCTCCTGTGTTTATGGATTGAAACAATGCCTGTATCTCATCAACAAGTTTTTTATCCAAAAGCATACAATCGGAATATTATTCGTCATCTGTTTTCGTCATCCTCCCTAGATTCCTGCTAAAACAAGCATTAAGCATTAAAGAAAAACAAAGAGTGAACACGACTGGATTAATTCAAAACATGCATATTCATTTCGTTTATCAATATCAATTGAAAAAACAACAAGTTTTAAGAGCGAAATTTTGCAATTACACAGAAAAGAAACTACAAATGCGACGACATGAACAGGATAACATGAAAAATGTCGGTGTCTCAGAACTGGACTTCCTGTACTTTGACTTATTGGCGAGTCAACCATCCTCAGAAGCTATCATCAGGGGTAGTTTACTGTTGTCTCGATCTTCTCTCAACGGCCCGATCAATCCTGGGAAACCTCTTCATCACCCCGGCTTTTGCTTGTCTATGGCCTTGCACCACCTTGGGGACTCTTTCAGAGAAGTTAATAACCCTGCTGTCGATTAAATCTTGGACGTTATGCTTGAATGCGTGGCAACCTTCAATATCATGTTCGGGAGCCCCGGAGTGGAATTCACAGTGCCTGCTTGCATCATAGCCATCCGGCAGCGTGCCTGTTATTGGCGCCAGAGTTCTTTTCTCCACCAAGTTCAATCTTAGTAGTGTCTGTAACAAATCTGCGTACGTTGAGGGAGGCTTTTCAAACACCCTCCTTGGCTTCTTTCCCCGCATTCTTTGCTGAGCCATATACTGGCATCTTGTATGCTGCTGGCTTTGCTCGGACGATTCCTTAGGCTCAAGCGCTATCATCCTTAAATTCAACCCTGGCATCGACAACTGTTGTGGACATGGAGACTTAGCTTCCAGTGGTTCTGGGATATACCTCGATTCATCTGCAACCTCTGGCGGAGAAATGGGAATATCAGTCCCTGAAACTTTTATGCCCCCTGGTACGAACTCAATTATTTTCTCATCCAGCAAATCTTGAATCTTATGCTTAAAAGCTTTGCAGTTTGCAATGTTATGCCCCGGTGCGCCGGAGTGGAAGGCACAATGGGCGTTCAAGTCATAGTCTGGTGGCGGTTGCCCTGTCAGTGGAACCAAAATGCGAGGCTCAACCAGTTGAATTTGGAACAAGAGTTGCACCAGCTGATCATAATCCACCGGGATCTCATCAAATACTCTGTTGGACGACCTCATCCTCTTACCACACCTTCTTGAGTTGTCCTGAAAGATCAATTGCGACTGCTGACGAGGAGAATCCTGAGCTTCGAATCGTGGAGAGGGTCTCTTACGCCTATCATGCGTGGGTAATGGTTCTTCAGACCCCTGAGGAGCAGATAAGCCAGTCGCGTCTTCAGACATTTGCCCTCCTTCTCTCCTGAGTACATTCCTTAATATTTCAGCCATCAACGCTATCTGTGCCTTCAATCGGAAGTTCTCTTCTTCTAGCGTCTCTTGATTCGAGCGCAACACTTGCATATCTTTCATGAACTGCCCCAGCTGGCCTCGAACATCCGTTAATTCTGCTTGAACCTGCTCAATGTCTATCCCCCCAAGTTGGCGTATGCGGCCTGGGAGAAAACCTTGATTCTCTAGCTGAGCAAGATTGGCAGCCCTATCATTAGCCCGTGCAATCAGAGGTTGCACCATATTCTGCAACTGCTTTTTACTCTCGGCCATGGCTTCCATTACCTGTATGAGCCGCATTATGTTGTCGTGCACCTCTTGCATCTCAGTCGGATCCTGACTCATGACTTCCTTGCTGCTGCTTCTGGTTGAAATTACAAGGAATTCTTCGGTCGCTAACCTTGGAGGACCTGGAAGATACAGGAGATGAGATACAGTTTAATAATTACCTGTAATGCAATATGAATATGAATGCAATGCAATGTGTGTCTGTGCATTAGGGAATGGCATTCCCCGATTCTAGTGTGAAGGTGCCAGTGCGGTGATAGTGCTAGCAATACAAAGATCGGAGCTGAATCACAGAAAGCCTCATATATTGCAGAGAAACCAATAAGCCAAGAATACAATATCACTGAGAGTACAATAAGAAGGCATGACCTCAACCAACAATCCTGGTGATGGTCAGCACTATGCAAATAAAGCATACAAGTTACTACATGAAATGATCAAACACTCCCATAAGTCTGGTACTCCTCTAGCAACTTCTTGGTGTCCAGATGACTTGGTTGGGTAAGCAGCCCTTCGACAAGTGGGTTTCTTCTCTTGAGAACACGTCGCACGTCTTCAGCAGTTTCCTCCCATGCCCCTTCTCCGAAGCGATCCTCTAGTTTACGCTTCTGAGACACAACTTCATCTCTGCCTTTGATGGCCTTGTTTAGTGCATTCTGGAGACTATACCGGGTCATCACTTCTTCTTCACACTTCTTGATGCTGGACTTCAACTGCTCTTCGAGGTCGGAGATTTGCTGCTTCAGCTTATCCTCCCTCTTCTTATTGTTGGTGAGCGTGGCATTCCAAGTCTTATTGCAAGAAGAGATCTCTCGGTGAGCGATGTCAAGTGCTTTCTTTTTGGATTCAAGCATGTCATGGGAGCTTCTGAACTCTTGCCCCAGACGTTCGCGCTTCTTCCTCTCTTCAGTCAACTCAGCCCCTAGTCTGTTTACTAGCTCGATCTGCTGTTGGAAAGCATGTACGGCCTTGTTTTTCTCACTGCGTACCTGGGCTAGCTCCTGCTCTAACCCTTCGTTGATCTTCATCAAGGCTTCTTTTTCTTTCACCACTTGTTCGTAGGCCTCCCTAGAAACAGTAGTGGACTCTGCTACCGGAATAGGAACAAGGACTGGTGCATCTGGAAATGGCATCCGCAACTGACTTGCTCTCTCCTGGATCCAAACTCTGTAAGGTGCATAGGCCTGACAGTCATTCTTCCCTAACAACGGCTTCCCTCTTCGGTTAATACGCGTCCAGGCATGCTGCAGCTTGGCCAATAACTCCCCCTTCAAGTCTCCGGTGAAGTACAGAGATTCCTGTACTTCTTCCTCCTTTGGCGGGTTCTTCAGCGCATATCCGAACTGACGGACCAACAATGATGGGTTGTAGTTGATACACCCTTTTCTTCCTATCAGCGGGACATTAGGGTACCCAGAACAACTGAAGATGAGCTCAGATCCCAGCAGATCTCTATCAAACCATTCAACGTCTTCGGAAGATAGCCTCATCAGGCGCTCTGACCAGCTAGCGGTGGTTGCACTCTCCACAAAAGATCCCTTCATGGGAAGGTGGCTCTTAAACCATATACCCAGCAATGGTACACAGAAATGAACATTCTTCCCTCTTCCCTTCTCATTCTTGTAATGCAGTGAGTGGTAGAAATCTCCGATCAAGGTTGGTACAGGATTACCAGCGACAAACAAGTAGAAGGCATCGAAGTCCACAAAATTCGGTACATTGGGAAACAATACTATGCCGTAAATGCACAGAGCCAACACAGCATTGAAGGCAATCCAGCACCCGCTCTTAGCGTACTCCTGAGCCTTACCGATCAAGAACTGGAGTGAGAAGCCTGGAACTCCACGGGAAACAGTAGTCAACAATTCAGAAGCATCCATGTGCAAAGCTTTGGCCAAGTCCTCTAGCTTGGGCTTAGCGCCAGAATGAATGAATGGAACCTGGTTCTGCACGGGTAGCTCAGTAAACTCCACATACTCTTCAATGGTAGGCCCCAGAATAAAATCAGCAAACGTAAAACATCTCAATGCGGGGTCATAGAACTGCATCAAGGTGTACAGCCCGTTCATCTCATTAGTAGTGGGCCTGCAGACTAATCTCAGTAATCTCCCATGACTCATTCTGAAGCTTCTCCTAACCTCCTCATCAGCAAGAGATATCAGACCGAGCAAAGGAGTAATATCAGGTGTAGGCAGCTTATACGCGACTGTTTTCCTCAAACCAGCCATAACCAATACTCAGAAGTCCAGACACTAGAACCGGGGGAATGCAAATGCACCTGCAGCACAGACACACATTAGTAGGATGCAATGATGATGAGTATGCAAACAATGCAATGCAAGTGACATGCAACAGGGACCAAATGTCGTAGCTGAATAGCCTGAACCATATCAAGAAGTCTCAGATAGACTCTCTAGAAGTCTTCAAACCCTGGTCTCAGATAGACCTAACACAAAGCTCCCCCACTGGTCTCTGACAGAACTCAAACAAAAACTCCCACTGGTCTTTGGTGGACCTCAAATCATATCTCGAACTGGTCTCTGACAGACCTCAGAACTCTCCAAATGGTCTCTGACAGACCTCAGAACCCTCCATAAATACTCAAGATCTCTGATCAAGAAATAACCGGTGTCTGAAGGTCTAGTTACCTGCATAACCCCAAACCCTCTCACAGGTGGATGTCCTAGTAACTGACAAAGGTATGGCATCCTATACGGTCGTCGGCGTCACAGACCTTCAGGGTTGATGATACGATTCCCAGAAGGAGTGGCATCATCAAATCCTGAAGAGGCCTTACTTAGCCAACTTCCAAATGATCGGTTCCCAGAGTCGACAATTCAACTAACCAGCAACCCACGCCAACCAAAGGAAGGGGCAGGAGGCCAACCAGAGGAACCTCGTCTGAGTGTAGATTTCGCGGGACACCAAGGCAAGCAAAGCAAGCGGGCGCCCACTAATCTCTACTCTAAGTCTAAGGTGCACTCAAGCCCAGGTCCGGCTTCTCACTCAATATCAGAACACCCGTCACACCCCAATACAGCAATAATAATCAATATATATAATGATGGAAATAAAGGTCAGAAATATAAATCCATACAAAATCCTCGACGGGAAAACAAGCGTTAGGATTGACTCTCTTAAGGGACGTTGGATCCCAAATGCATAAGAACCATCGCAGTCCTTAGCAGCCAGGGGACGTTGGATCCCCAGCAGAGTCGCCAGTTGTCGCTACTGCGAAAATCGGCGCCGGCTGAACAGAAGAGTCGCCACCGTGCGTTATTTATCCCACGGGAGGGAAAGGAAACGCTCAGAGTAAACCTCGCACAACACGGGAAAGGTAAGGTCGTCGCAACCAAAACCTGGGTTCGGGAGTCGGTTACGCAAGGGGAAGGTATTAGCACCCCTCACGTCCGTCGTACTCGACGGGATCCACGCTTGGTTTCGGGTATGGATTGTTGTTCTATCTACTCTACAGGTTAAGGGTTAAAAAGAAAAGAAAATGACTCGGCAAAGTATCGCACTTTATGCCTACGTATTCCCGTCTGGAACGAGAAATCAGAGTCAACGTAGTTCGCCTACCTACGGGAAAGGAGGGGAAGGTTGCTCGCTAGGATATCGCATCCTATGCCTACATACTTCCACACTGCATGGAAGATCAGAGCAAACGTAGTTCGGGCCACGTACGACACAAGTCTGTCTTGGTTGATTTCATTCCTTCTGAAAAAGATTTTTCTGATTAGCAGTCCAAGCGGACGAAAATGACGTTTTGATGAGTTCACATTCTTTTACGGAAGAAGTGTCTTTTATTGTGTTTGAAATTTTATTGTGTTTTTTTCTGTTTGTTTTTGAGGAAGAAGAGACAGAACCCTAACCTACGGTTGCAAAGGGAGTCAAACTAACCTAATGTTATCATGCATGGGTTAAGACCTAGTGTCTATCATGCTCCTCTCTTGCGCAGAGAGAAACAGAGATCCTAAGGAAATAGACGGAAACAGAAACAATAGCAGATATATACAGTAAAGCGGTAAAATGCATGGATGCAACAATACAAGCGAGGCAAGGGAGTCCCACTCAACCTCGAACCTAGAAAACAATAGGCAAAAGTGAACAGGATTCACTTTCAACCCAACAGATTAAACAGCAAACAATACAGTCCAGAAAACCAATCAATACATCAGAAATGAAATACAGCAAAAATTAACAGCCACAGCAGCTCTGCACCACATCAGTCTTCAAGTAAGCTTCAGCAAGCATCAATCTCCCTCTCCACAGCCTTCAAGCAAGGTCTTTGCCATCAATCTGCAGTCTACAATGGCTTTACTTCAAGTCCTAACCTCCAGGGTGAGGGATCAATCATAAGAGTGAATTGGGAGTTAAGCAATTAGTTGACTACCAAGGGTGGCAAACCAACTGCTACTAACACATGAGACATTTTCTCTCAAGAGTTCTATCTCTTAAACAGTAGCACCAAGCCTTCCAAAGGAAGGGGGTGAGTGTCTTAGAGAGACTCTGTATCACAGAGAGGAATGGAGGCAGTCAAAACCTTCCGTGTTTGAGAATCAAGCTTTCTAATCTAGAGCTCTGCCTAGCTCCTAAACCCTAGTCTCCTCGACAGCTGCTAGCAGGAATCTCCTCTTCATCTCTGGAAGTTGGTCTTCAAGCTCTGGATCTCCAATGGCTTCATCATCACAAGTCTTCAGCTCTCCCAATCCCCAGGCAATCCCAATACCCATACAGACAAACAATAATCCCCAGAGGGCACACCACACCAATCAAGCAAATACAGACAGTAATATACTAATAGCAGTAGGGGAATCCTAGTGATTTCTAAGGGATCTAATAACTACCCATAGTCCCTATAGTCCCATATCTAAGATATTCAACCACTAAGTCCTAAGGGAAATGAATTAATTCACCTAAATCATCACTTAAACCCTAAATTTGTTCATGTTGTTCTCACCTAAACTAATCACCTAAACTTAAGTCCTAAAAATGTGAACTAAATTTCATATACAAGTTGAATGTCTAAACTAAACAACCTAAAAAGAATGGATTAAAAATGTTAAAGAAACTATTAGAACAAAAATTAACAAATTTGAGCATCAAACTAAACTTAACAAAATGCTATTTACAAGAAAAATGCATGAAAAATATTAAACAAAAATAAAATGCCAATTTTATTATTTCATATTTTTCTAGACAGAATAATGGCCATGTAGAAAAAACAAGCATTAAAAAACAATCATTTTTCATTTTTATATGATTTTTTAAAGATGCAAGAATATTAAAGGAAATTAAAACACATAAAATGGAAATTAAATGGGAGGGGTGAGAATAGCATTTGCGCCCTAGTTGTTTTTATTAAGTGGGCCAGATCAGGGGATGTGAATAGAAACTTCGCTAGGCCCATGCATTCAGAAAATTCAAAACGGAAATTAAAAGAAAATTAAAAAAAATCACGGTGCAACTAGCAATAGTTTTCAGTTTAAAATTGGACTGGGCCAATGGGTGGGGTGCGAATATCAGGTTCTGCTGAGGCCCAAGATTCATCACTTAAGTAAACGCTGCGTTTCAGCGCTTAGGGTTTCCCTCCGTTTTAAGTTCAAATTGGGACCGTTGGATGGGTTTAATAAGTCAAATAACCAGAAGGATCTAACGGTGGTACACTCATCTTCCCCAAAAAGCCATTAGGGTTTCAGCAAAACAGAATCCATGCGTGACTCTTCTCCAAGCTCGTGCTCCCTCAATATTCAATGAAAACTAAAAATTCCAAAGCCAAAAACGATCTACTGATCACCAGGAACACAGCCATGCGTGTAGTTTTCTTTGAACCATCGTGCATCCTCCAAACAGAAAGCTACAAGACTAGGGTTCCACCATTTTCTTCTGGTATCCACCTTAATATAACTCAATCCTAATGATCTAAACTTGTTCTATATGCTACCCTAACCAAACTATGCTATATCATAATCATCAAACCTCCATACACGGGTTGTTCTTGGAGATTAAAGAAATGGCACCCTGCCACGAAACCTCATAGAATCTCCTCTAAGTTTCAGAAAATGATCACCTAACCTAGCATGCTACTTCTACACCTAGAAATCTAACAGAAAGTACACAAATAAGGGGGTTTGATGAAGAACACCAACCTGTTAAATGATGATGGTGAGTGATGCTAGAGATGGCTTTAAGGCTTGTTAATCTCCAATATTGATCTCCAATGGATGCTGATTCTTCTGTTTGCAATGGTTGTTGCTCAATCTTCTTGAATCACCTTATCCCCCTCTTCATGCAACTTGGAGTGAAAACTTGGATCACACAAACCAGCCACGAATTCCTCTCAATTTTCTTTGCCAAATGCTCTATGGTGATGGTGGATGATGATGATAACAAGAATTATGATGATTGATGAAATTTCAATGGAGTTTGAAAGCAAAATGCAATATGGAGTTATGGAATCAAACTATGTAATGCAAGCACTCTCAATCACCAACCCCTGCACCAATGGCTTCATTTCATTATATAGATGATCACTAACAGCTTGAGAAGTTTCTAGATTGACCCTAGAGGGATCTAGAAACTTGTGGAAATTTCATGAACTTATCATTTGATGGTATTTCGAATTCTCTTATCTCATGCTTTCACCTTTGTAAACTTGAGTTAAAATCTCCTTTCATGAGATATTGGGAGTGTATGTGAGCTTTCATGCCTTTATTTTTGCTTTATGTTGAACTTTTCATGTGTATCTCATTATGCAAGTAACAAAATAACAAAGCAAGTCCAAAAATTAACCCTTAACTCAAAAAAGTGGCTGAACCAATGTATCTAAAATGATGTTGGTAATCAATTTGGTATATTGGATGACCCATATTGGATTTATAGATCTCTCAAACCAATTTTCCATTTCAACTTTTTCAACTTATATGCCTTTTTAGGTCATTTTTCACCAACTTTGGTCAAGTCTCATTCCATGCATTTCCAAACTTTCATGACTTCTTTTCTAGACTTAAAATGGCATTTTGAGCAACTTTGATGTTGTGAAGTTTTTCATTTGAAGCTTCCTTGTATGCGTTTTAGGCATAGGCTAAGAATGACCTGTAATCCTCAGATGACCAAAATACCCTTTGCTTGCCAAGACCATAAGTAGAGTTCCACAAATCATATGAAGGCATACTATGTTGGCCAGAAAGATAAGACAATTAGGAACAACTCTTATGTTGGCCAGAAATTTATTTGAAATCTCCTTGAGGGGTAAAAATAGCTTGGAAGACAAGTCACTTTTACAGACAAAATTTCAGATACCTCAGATGACCTGTAACTTGCAAGGACCATAACTTGAGTTCTATAAATCTCCTTGATGTCTTCCACCACTCAAATTAAAGGTCTTGAGATCCTCTACCAGTTCCATGTTGGCCAAGGTCCCATTTGAAGCTTGCATTTTGACTTATCCTGCTTGGAAATTTGACCTAAACTAGGGGATTTTACACAGAAACCCTAATTTAGAAACTCCTCTTCTCTTTGATTTCTCTTGATTTCTTCTTAACACATCCCCCTATCTTTCTTTACATGCCAAATTATGAACCCCACATCTCTTCAATAGCCCTTAATGCCTTTCAATCAGTCAATTGACCTAGAGTTGACCCAGGGTTGACCCAGATGAAACCCTAGTTGACTGCCTTCAACTGCAATACTTATGATCACTCCAAGGACCTGCCTCCTTCTTCAAATGACTTTCTAAGTCTTCCAAGATGTCCACATACTCTCCATGCTCCATTCACAGCCCATAACTTACTTTGTTGATCCTCAGATACCCTCAGTTAGGAGATAAATTCAATGCTTGATCCACTGACTTCTCTAACTTTCAAATCCTTTTCTGATGACTTGAATGAGATTGAATCAGGATAATAACCTCTTGATAGGCCTCTAGAGATGAGAATAATGATTGGTCCCCTATTGGATGACTTGCTATGCTTATGCTATGCAGATGGTTAGACTCTATATGCAAATGCTAAAACATAAACCAAGTGAATAAGGTTGGGCAAATTTTAGGGTGCAACAGTAGGTTCAGATGGTTTTGGTTGAGGTGATATTGGTTGAGATGTTTGGATGTCAGATTGAGGGAGTTCAGATGGTTGAGGAATGGTTTGTGTTTCAGATAGATTGGTTTTAAATGGTTGAGTGATGGTTTGTGGTTCATATAGATTGGTTTCAGATGGTTGAGGGATAGTTTGGGTTTCAGATGTTTGAGTTTCAGATGGTTGAGAGATGGTTTTCTGAGGTGGGGAGTTGGGTGGAGTATGAAACATAGAAATGTTAACATGTTCCTTCATAGCAATGTCAGAACGTGCTTGTTTGAGAGACTCTGGTTCAAAATCAGATGATTCACAATCAGAAGATTCTTCTGAGTGAACAGATGTTGAAGAAATGTTAATGGATTGATTAAAGGGTTCTATATCCAGAATATCTTCAGAAAGATTTGGATCTTCTGATGGAACTGGTTATTCAGAGTGTTCAGTTCGAACAGTCTCTGGTTGCTTTGGTTCTGAGATGATTATATCTGGTTGGGGAATTTCTAATTGGGGAATTTTTGGTTGTGAAATTTCTGGTTGTGGAATTTCTGTTTGTGGAATTTCTGTTTGTGGAATTTCTGGTTGAGTAGGTTGAGGGGGTTCAGATGTAATATGAGGTTGGGGTTTAGAGGGAATTGGTACAGAAGATGGTTGTGAATGTACAGGTTCAGATGAAGGTGGTTCAGATGAAGGGTTTGCAGATTGTTTGGGTTTAGAAGTTCTATGTCTAAGGTTTGGAGAGAGTTGAGGTGATGAAAGGGGTGAATGAACAGCAGGTGTAGGATCAGATGTTAATACCTGATGAATAGTGTCTCTTATCTCTTCCAGAGTAGCATCTCTAGAATTGATTCTGGCTTTCTTTACTCCTTTCTTCTTCTTCCTTGGAACTTCAGATACTTTCCTTTTCTTCTGAACCGATCCTTCTTCAGCTTTTCTCTTACTACGCCTTTCCTTCATCAGATTGGGAATTTCTTCTCCTTGTTTCTGAACAAGGTTAGCAGGTAGAGGAATTCCTTCCTTCAGACACTCTGCAATGTAAGTCCAGACAATACTTTTTGGTTCATCTGCACTGAACATTGGAAAATCTTATATGGGTATCCTTCTGCCATTGACCTCCTCAGAGTTTATCTTCCTTAGTTTACCATTCAGCTCTGAAATGATCTTCATCCTTTTCAGAGTGAGTCTGTTTATCTCAGATCCAATGATGTATGAAAGATCCTCTGTTATCTTTGCATCTGTCAGATGCTTCACCAACTTGTTTTCTATAAGGATGTCTGAAATAAGTCTTCCCAGAGGTATCCAAGTTCTAACTTTCCCAACTTTAGCTCTGACCTCTTCTCTAGTCTCTTTGACATGAGTCAGAAGATAATTGAAAATCAGATAGGGCAGATCCACCTTAATATTCTGGTTGATGCAGTACATGAAGTACAGATGCTCTGAACTCACATAGTCTGGTGAGTTGGTTGACTTTCTGTGAAAGATTGTACTCATAAATATCTTTGCCCAGATCCTATAGATAGGTTTCAGATCTTTAACCTTACTTGTTGGTGTTCCAGCTACAGTAATCTCTTCATATACCTTAGCCATATCAATACGTGAAGAGGCTAGGTTTGTAACACCATTAGATTCTTTATAACTGAACAGTTGCCTGATCAGTTTCTCAGTAATCACTATCTCCTTCCCAAGGACAGATGAGTGAATGAACTTAGGACTAGTACTAGCGTGAATCCAGAACTCTTTCACAAGAGTTGGGTATACAGGACCCATTAGTCTCTCAAAATACTTCTCCCAGCCTTGAGCTTTAATGGCAGTTGTTAGGTCAAACCCATTTTCTTCTATTGATTCAAGATCAACGAAACTCTCACACAGAACCTCAAGATCCACAACTGGAGTGAATAGAGTGCGTTCTGGTTTCTTGTACATTATATTTTTGTTGGAGATTTCAGCAGCATTTGATGTAGAAGCCATTGATGAGGATAAAGCTTTTGATTTGGGTTTAGGGTTTTGGTAGAGGTTGAAGAGTAAGCAAAAACGCATAAGTGTAGTGAGTGTAAAAAGTGTGAAAATAGTGTGATAGGTGGTATTTATAGAAAACTAAAAAAATCAAGCATTGGGCACATCAATAGACACCTACGCACGTTTACACATAGCATTTAATGAAAGTAATCATTTCAATTTAAAATTATGACAATTGGGGGGAAATCCAAGAAAAATGAGATTTTCAAAGCAATACCTCAAACGCCAATTCAGTAGAGCACTCCATCTTTTCAGATACTGAGTGACACGTGTTTACTTTGTATATGCATCTGATATCTCTCAAGAAATGAAACGTTTCCAACATTCAGATCTTCTGAGTTTGTTAGTTCAGAGTTTCGCACAAATAAATCAATTAAAGATAAATGAACAAATAATCAGATGAAATACTTCAGATCTTTAAACATTTTGCATCTGAGAAGTTGCCTCTGATAAATATTACTCTGGACAAAAATCCATACAAATATTTTTCAGAATGAACTTAAACCTATCTTCAGCAAGGGGTTTTGTGAAAATATCAGCCCATTGATGATCTGTATCAACAAAGGGTAGATTTATTACACCCTTCTGAACATAGTCTCTGATGAAGTGATGTTTAATTTCTATATGTTTAGCCTTAGAATGTAAGATTGAATTTTTTGACAAACATATAGCAGAAGTATTATCACAGAAGATAGAAAGATTACTCTCAAAGATCTGATAATCTTCTAACTGACTCTTCATCCAGAGCATCTGCGTACAACATCCAGCAGCAGCAATGTATTCTGCCTCTGTAGTTGATAGTGCAATAGTGGGTTGCTTCTTGCTGTACCATGAGATCAGATGACTTCCAAGAAACTGATAGCTTCCAGAAGTGCTTTTATGTTCAACTTTGTCTCCAGCATAATCAGCATCACAGAATCCAACTAATGAAAATTCATCAGATCTTCTGTAACACAGACCCATGTTAGTAGTACCTTTCAGATACCTTAGAATCTTCTTAACAGCTGTTAAGTGTGATTCTCTAGGATCTGATTGGAATCTTGCATATAAGCAGACACTAAACAGAATATCAGGTCTAGAAGCAGTCAAGTATAGAAGAGATCTTATCATACCTCTGTAGAGTTTCTGATCCACCTTCTTACTTACCTCTTCCTTACCTAGAGTGCTTGTAGGGTGCATTGGAGTCTTTGCCATCTTACTATCAACCATGTTGAACTTCTTCAGAAGCTCTTTAACATATTTGGTCTGATGTATGTAGGTGCACTCTGGAGTCTGGTTGACTTGGATTCCCAAAAAGAATCTCAATTCTCCCATCATGCTCATCTCAAACTTTGCCTGCATACATTTAGCAAACTCCTTTCCAAGCGTAATATTTGTTGATCCAAAAATAATATCATCTACATATATTTGACAAATCAACAGATCTTTCTTAAGAGTTTTACAGAATAAAGTTGTGTCCACTTTTCCTCTGATAAAATTTTTCTTCAAAAGGAAATTGCTCAATCTCTCATACCAAGCTCTGGGAGCTTGTTTTAAGCCATAAAGAGATTTCTTTAGTTTAAAAACATGATCTGGAAAGTTTTCACTTTCAAAACCAGGAGGTTGGTGGACATATACTTCCTCTTCTATAATAACATTAAGAAAGGCACTTTTAACATCCATCTGATATAGAGTGATGTTATTCTGTGCAGCAAATGAAATAAGAAGGCGTATAGATTCTAACCTTGCCACTGGAGCATAAGTTTCAGTGTAATTAATACCTTCTTGTTGACTGTAACCTTGAGCAACCAGCCTTGCCTTATTCCTTTCAACTTCTCCCTTTTCATTCAACTTATTCCTGAAGACCCATTTTGTTCCAATAACATTGAATCCTTTAGGTCTAGGAACCAGATCCCAAACTTCATTTCTGGTGAATTGATTTAGCTCTACTTGCATGGCAATAATCCATTCATTATCTTTCAGAGCCTCATCCACAGATGTTGGTTCAATAATTGACACTAAGCCAAACAATGAAGATTCAGATGTTCTGAGATAGGATCTTGTCCTAATTGGATCATCTTTCTTTCCAATAATCACATCTTCTGAGTGAGATGCCTTGATTCTGGAAGAAGATCCTCTGACATTTGATCTTTCAGAAATGTGTAAGTTGTCCAATTGAGAAGATAAGGGAATAGCATCTGGAGTTGCTTTAGATTCCTTCTCTTTAGCCTTTTCTACCTCTGATCCTACAGAGTCTGTGAGAATCACTTCTCTATCTGCAGAATTCTCAAACTGCTTTGCCTTTTCATAGCCAAGCTTATCATCAAATCTTACATGAATAGATTCTTCCACAATCTGTGTTTCAGTATTGAATACTCTGTAGCCTTTAGAGCGTTCAGAATAACCAAGCATGAAACACTTATGTGCTTTGGAGTCAAACTTGTTAAGATTCTCTTTAGTGTTAAGTATATAACAAGTACATCCAAAAGGATGAAAATATGAAATGTTGGGCTTTCTGTTCTTCCACAGTTCATATGGAGTCTTTTTCAGGAGAGGTCTTACAGACACTCTGTTCTGAATGTAACAAGCTGTGTTAATTGCTTCTGCCCAAAAGTGTTTTGCCAGATTTGTCTCATTGATCATGGTTCTGGCCATTTCTTGCAGAGTTATGTTTTTCCTTTCTACAACCCCATTTTGTTGTGGAGTTCTAGGACAGGAAAAATCATGAGCAATGCCATTTTCAGAAAAATATTTTTCAAAATATTTATTTTCAAATTCACCACCATGATCACTTCTGACTTTTATAATTTTGAAATCTTTTTCATTCTGGACTTGCTTGCAGAAGTCAAAGAACACATAATGTGACTCATCCTTGTGTTTTAAGAACTTTACCCATGTCCATCTACTATAGTCATCAACAATGACTAATCCATACTTCTTGCCTCTGATGGATGCAGTTTTCACTGGTCCAAACAGATCAATATGAAGTAATTCTAGTGGTTTGGAAGTAGAAACAACATTCTTTGATTTAAAAGATGATTTTGAAAACTTCCCTTTTTGGCATGCTTCACAAAGAGCATCTGAGGTGAACTTCAGATTAGGAAGTCCTTTGACAAGATTAAGTTTATTAATCTGAGATATACGTCTCATATTAATATGGCCCAATCTTTTGTGCCAGACCCATTGCTCTTCATTAACAAACAAGAGGCATTTAACATTCTGAACTTTAAGTTCTGAAAGATTTATTTTATAAATGTTGTTTTTCCTCTTACCACTAAATAGGATAGAGCCATCCTTTTGACTAATAGCTTTACAACATTTTTGATTAAAGGTAATATCATAACCATTGTCACTTAATTGACTTATGGACAATAAGTTATGCTTTAACCCTTCAACAAGTAAAACATTAGTAATAGAGGGAAGTTTACCATTTCCAATGGTGCCAGATCCAATGATCTTGCCTTTCTGGTTCCCTCCAAACTTCACGTCACCTCCAGATCTAAGTTCCAGGCTTTGGAACATAGACTTTTCTCCTGTCATGTGTCGTGAGCATCCAGAGTTCAGGTACCATGACTGGCGTCTTGACCTTGCTGCTAAGAACATCTGCAACAGGGATTATTTTGCTCTTAGGTACCCAGATCTTCTTGGGTCCTTTAGGGTTAGTTGGTTTGTAGGTTTGTCTAAACTTCTGTTTTTCAACATAATGTTTATTCTGACTTGCCTTGGGTTTAAACACATAAGTATTCTTCTCAGAGCTTGTGTGTTTAATGTCATTTAAGTGACCAAACTTAAATTGAGAGTACAAAGGTGTCTTCTTGATGAAGAGTTTGTCAACAGATTTTGGATTACTTCCAAAGGAAGATTCATATCCAATACCTCTTCTGTTGTTCCCACTAACACCATAGATCATAGAAGCCATCTTGCTTCTGTCTATGCTCTTAGTAAGGAATCTCTGAAAGCTAGAGTCATATTTTTCTAAAATGTTTTCACATGACTTAGCCTCAGATTCAGATTCTTGTTGAATTATTTCAAAGTCATTTTTGATTTTCAGATTAATTTCTTTTTGCTCAACAAGTTCTGTCTTCAGAAGATCAATCTCAGATTCAAGACTGCTTTTCAGCTTCTTGTATTTGAGTTTGATATTGTTATAGCTTTTCAGAACTTCTGATAAAACTTTGACAAGTTCTTCTTTAGTAAGTTTAGCCATTACCTCTTCAGCGTCATCGTCAGATTCAGAATCAGATTCAGATCCTGAAGTTCCTTCTTCCTGATCTTCTATGCTGGCCATCAGTGCAACATTAGCACATTCTTCTTCTGATTCAGAAGATGATTCAGATTCATCTGAGTCATCCCATGTTGCCATCAGAACCTTCTTCTTTTTGTTAAACTTCTTCTTGGGTTTTTCTTTTTGAAGTTTGGGGCAATCATTCTTGTAATGCCCAGGTTCTTTGCACTCATAGCATACAACTTCTTTCTTGTCAGATCTTCTGTGTCCAGATGATTCCTTTCTCTGATCAGATTTTCTGAAGTTGTTGAACTTCTTTCCCTTGTGCTTCCAGAGTCTGTTGATCCTTCTGGACAGCATGGATAATTCATCTTCTTCTTCAGAAGAAGATCCTTCAGAGCTTTCTTCAATAACCTGCAAAGCTTTAGCAGATTTATTAGATTTTAAAGCAATAGATTTACCTTTCTCTTTCTTCTGAGGTTCATCTTCCTCAAGCTCAATTTCATGGCTCCTCAGTGAACTGATGAGTTCTTCTAAAGATATCTTGTTCAGATCTTTAGCCATCTTCAAGGCAGTCACCATTGGTCTCCATCTGGTAGGTAGACTTCTGATGATTTTCTTTACATGATCTGATGTGGAGTATCCCTTGTCCAGAACCTTTAGACCAGCTGTAAGGATCTGAAATCTAGAAAACATAGTTTCTATATTTTCAGATTCTTCCATTTTGAACGCCCCATACTTCTGTATAAGCGCCATAGCCTTGGTCTCCTTCACTTGAGAATTTACTTCATGAGTCATTTTAAGAGACTCAAACATTCCATGAGTTGTTTCTCTGTTAGTAATCTTTTCATACTCAGTATGAGAGATTGCATTAAGCAATATTGTCCTAGCCTTATGGTGATTTTTGAAATCCTTCTTCTGGGCTTCTGTCATTGATTTTCTATCAATTTTCTTGCCATCCTCATTAGTAGGATGTTCATAACCATCAATGACCAAGTCCCACAAATCAGCATCATACCCAAGGAAGAAACTTTCTATCCTGTCCTTCCAATAATCAAATTTCTCTCCATCAAACATGGGAGGCTTTGTGCTAATTCTATCCCCTTCATATTTGTTACAACTGGCTGTATTGGATGTAGAAACATCACCCATAATGACAAACAAATATATACCAAAGTAACTTTTCTCACTAGATCTTTACTGACACGGTTAAGTGGTAGCACACGCAGAACCGGAGCTCTGATGCCAAATGAAGGTGAGAAAATTACTTAGAAGGGGGGGTTGAATAAGTATGACAAATAATCAAAGATTCAAACACAGTTATTTTTATCCTGGTTTGTTGAACTCAACTACTCCAGTCCACCCTCTCAAGAGTGATTTGCCTTTCTCAGTCAAGGACTTAATCCACTATTTAATCAAACAGATTACAATAGTAACACCTACGAACAACTGTTCTTAGTCTTCTCAAGAGCTACTGATCCCAACTGGATCCTCTTAAGGAAACCTTTTACAATCAATGTAAAACTATTACAAGAGTAAGAATGCTTCTAAAAAGCTATTATCACAACTGTGATATTTCTCTTAAGTTTTAAGAACAATGTTACGACATATAGAATATAAGAGCTTTTGAGAGATTTGCTTTGAGTGAATTTTGCAAGTTGTTCGTTACTGAAGAAGATGGAGTGGACTTCTTTATATAGGCACTTAGATCCATGAAGTCTTCTCAACGTTGAAGGTTGTGCTGAAAAGCCTGGTGCCTTTTGTCTTTACATTGGAGGTTGTGCTGAAAAAGCCTGATGCCTTTTGTCTTTTACTTTGCAGAAACTTTCCTTAGAATGGAATGCACAGATAAAACCTTTTTGTCTGTGTTCTAGTGTCTAGCATAAAAGAGGAAAGAGCTGTTGAGATATGTCAACGTATATATTCAAATCTTCTTCACTAAGTAAGATCAGCTATCAACATCAGAGTATGGATCTTCAGAATCTCCAGAGTAGAGATCTTCTGGATCTTCAGAGTCTTGGGATGTTCTTCAGATTATGCTGAATCAGAGTATATGCACTTGTGTGCTTGAGCGTGTAGTCCTATCAGAGCAGAGTCTTCTATATCAGATTCTCAATACTTATGCAGCGCAGTATCTTCAGAGTCTTCTGATGACTAAGCTTCTGAACTCTCAGAGTCTTCTATTCTTTAGAGGCTTCTGCTTTAGAATCTTCAGTAGACAGCACTCAGATTCTTCTGGAGGCAGCATTCAGATCTTCACATAAGATGCTCTTGAACCTTTGAAGCCTTTCATAATATCATTGTTCAGATCCAAATTTGCTCTTTTAAGAATATTTTCTTTAGTACCTGTAGCAAACAGTCTACAACAAATTTAGAGTATATAATTCTTGAATACAAAATTCATAAGTGTTATCATCAAAACATAGAGATATTACTAAGAAACAATTTGTGTTCTTACATTACAGTGATATAGGCACAAGATCTACGACTTATTAGGCCAATCCCGTATCATATTTATGCCTCTAATTACCATAATATCCTTACAAACACCCCACGGTCATTAGAGTTCTCTTAAATCACTTATCCTACAGGGTTAAACAATCTCAACAACAGATTTTGGCCACGAAGACCTAATTTTCTTTACTCTCAAATCAACCTCAAACCTATCAGACCATCAGTTCAAATCCCTATACGGTTAAAACCTCAATAATAGATTTTGGCCATGAAGACCTAATTTCCTTTAACTCAAATTAGACTCAAACCCCTTAATACATTGAATCACATATTGAAAACAATGAAGGCAATACTCTCCATACCTTAATTGCCGACTATAAGCCTTTCTCCTTGATCCTTGGAAATCTCGTGATGGTTTTGCCTCAATCCTCTTCCTCAGAGCTCTGACCTCTATTTCTTCCCTTTTCACTGTCTAACAAGAATGAATCTTAATCCCATAAAAATTCCTTTTTGTTAAACCTAATTTTGGTCCTTAAAATTGGGCTTTCCAACTTCACCCTCACTAACTCCTCCTCAAATGTCCACTTTGCCCTTAATTCACTTATATTTATTTAAATTAATAATAATACTAATATATTCATATTATATATTATTATTTAAATATCCAAAATCCATAATTCTCAATAATCACACCAACCACTGAAAATTACCAAAAATGCGAATATTCATATTTAAATATATTAAATAAATATTCCAAGAATTTGATGTGTTACAGAACCCGCTTCTCCCTATAATTCTTTGGGTAGATGCTTTCCATTCAACATACTTCTCACCATGTTCATGAATACAGTCTGAAGTTATTCTTGTGTTGTTTCAATTGAACACACTCTTCACAAACTTCACTTGGAATGTCGATTTCAGGTAATCTTGAAGCCATATTTGTCCTCTTTAGCTCTCTGATGTCATCGAAGTTGAGATGGCCTAGTTGAAAATGCCACAACCACTCATCTCTGTTGGTTGTAGTTGCTAGGAACTTTTGCTCCATCATATTGAGTTCAATCTTGAAGGTCCTATTTTGAGAAGTTAGAGCCTTCAAGGTCAACCTACCAACTGCGTCGAGAACTCTCATCTTCTAGTCTTTGATCGACACCTTTTAGTTATTTTTGACTAGCTGTCCTATACTGAGCAAATTACTCTTCATGCTTGGTATGTACAGCACATTGGAAATTATTGACCTCTTGTCATCTTTCCTCATAATAAAAACATTGCCAATACCTTCAGCTGCTAAAGTATTGTCATTTGCAAATTTCACCATGTTCTTCGACGAGGGTTTCATATTGATAAACCAATCTTTCCTTCCAGTCATATGTGATGAGCATCCTGAGTCAAGTACCACCGGTCCTGGAATCTCTCTTCGCCTCTTTTTGTGACCATTAGAAACATATCTTCTTTTTCATGCTTTGCCAACTTTGCATCAGTTTCTTGACTCTTCTTCTTATCTCAACATTCACTAAACTAGTGACCATACTTCTAACAATTGAAACACTGAATGTGACTTTTTTCAGGATTTCGTCCACCACCTCTTAGCACCACCTCTTTGGTTTCCTTGGTTCTAGGGTTTTCTTTGATTCGACCAGTTTCCTTCCTGCTGATTTCGACCAGTCGAATTGTTGTAGCCTCCTCTACCTTTGTTGCCATTCTAGCTTCCTTTTCCTTTGCTTTCCTTTTTTGAATGTATTTGCAAAGCCATATTACTCTTCGACTTTCATGCAGCTCTCTCAGCCATCCTTTTTTCATGAGACTCAAGCGTCCCTTGAAGCTCTTCCTTTGTCAATGCTAACAAGTCTTTCGACTCTTTTATGGCTACTACCACGTAGTCGAACTTTGGAGCCAACGACCTCAAGATCTTTGCAATAAATGATCTTGATGTCAACACTTCTCCACATACCTTGATTTAACTCACCAGCTTTGTAACTCTAGTGAAGAAATCTGCTATACTTTCACTTTCTTCCATCTGAAGCAATTCATAGGTTCTCTTGTGAGTTTCTAGCCTCACTTCTTTCACCTTTTCTGCGCCTCCAAACGAATTTTCAAGAATCTCCCATGCTTCCTTCCATGATTCTACATCACTACCCTTTTCAAAATTATTTGGGTCTAAACATTGATGGATTATAAAGAGAGCTTTATATCTTTCTTCTTCAATTCTTTGAATGTAACATTTTCTTGATCTGTCAGGAATTCTGCAAGCGGTACTAATCCTCCCTTCACAAGATCCCAAAGATCTTGATAACAGGAAACCAACTTAATCAATTTGCACTAATTCTCATAACTATCTTTCTTGATAATTGGAAGGTTTTCCGGAAAGTGACCATTCAGATGATTCATCGCCATCACGATTTTCCTCCTTGAATCGGAACCGGAGCTCTATATACCAAATGTTGGAAATTTAACCACAACCTGTGGAGAATTTCACTCAATCAATCTCGATCTCAAGATTTTTATGTAATGACAATGAACAAAAATGAAGAACACGTTTAAAGAAGAAAGAAAGTAAGTGTTGGAGAAGAAGAAGATGAACTATTTTCTGCAAAGAACTCTCTGCCCACAAACTGTAGAAATTCTGTTATTTCACTTGCAACTGCAAACTGTGAATTACAAAATATGATGAGATGAGATGAGATGTATAAAAAATAAAGGTTTCTCCATATTTATAGATTTAGGTTAGCTTGCACCCCAAGCCAAAACCTAAACTATAAAGCCCAAAAATATCTAATCTAATATTTCTAAATCAAATCTGATCTTTCTAAATCAAATCAAATCTTTCTAAAATAATGAATTACATATTTAACACTTCAGACCCTTTAGTTTCCATCTTGGGATGGTACTTGGCTAATGGTAGGGATTTAGCATTTTGGTGGTGTATGTGGCTGGACAAGTTGATTCCAAAGGTGTCTTTTCCGAGTTTGTTCGCTTGTTGCTCAAAGCTGATGTTAAGTGTATCAAAGGCAGGATTTTAGACTGATTCCGGTTGGAAATGGGAATTTCAAATGCCTTTTTCTGATGTTGATCTTAAAGCTCTTACTAGGTTGTATAAGGAGAAAGAAGAATTGCTTATGTTGTTGGTGAACTCTTATCTTGTGGCTGATAATTTGGACTGATTCAAGTGGGTTGCTCACGATTCTTTTGGTTTCATTGTTAATTTTTCTTTTAGCTATATTATGTAGGATTCCCAGCCTGATGTTTTCGACGAAGAATTCATCTTGGCTTTGTCAGTTTTGTGGAGAGCCAAGATGCCACCTAATGTTCAGGTTTTTCTTTGGAGGGTGTTCTTGAACCGTTTGTCCATGAAAGACCAACTATTTAGGAGAGGTATGGGTGGTGTTATATCTTATCTAGTTTGTGTTTATTGCAGCAGTGATGTGGAAGATTTGCTCAACTTTTCTTTGGGTGTATGTTCTTAGCGGAAGTTTGGAGAGGTATAGAAAGGTGGGTGGGTTTTGATTTGTCTTTAGAATATCATGTTGTAGTTTCCTTTAATAAGTTTGGCAGAAGTTTGAGGAAGTTAACAGGGAATAAGGTTGGGATTATTATTTGGGTTGCAACTGTCTGGAGACTGTGTGGCAGAAACGAGGCTATTTTTAGAGGATCAGGGTTTTCGGTCGAGGATGTTATTTGTTCAATAAAGTTGCTTTCTTGGAGATGGTTGGTGTAGAATCTAGATATCATTATTCTTGTGTTTTCTTTGATTTTTTCAATAGTCCTGCTAACAGTTTAAAGAGGATGTAATTTCTCGATTCTCATTTTTTGTAAGGGTTCGAGTACCCATTGCTCGGTTATTTTTAATCCCATTGTCTTTTAAAAAAATGTATACAAACATTTCATAACCATAAAGAAACGACTTAGTAAACACATGAGTGAATATAACGTATAGTTTATAAAATTGAGTAGTATGGTAATTAAACTTTGTTCATCTTGTAGATTTTTTTTTCAATAATAAACAAATAAAAAAAATAAAAATAAAAAAGAGTTTGTTGAAGTAATAGTTTGGAATTTTAAAAATACATTCAAGAATGGACAAAAACATCTAAATAACAAGTTTGAAATTTTTTCATTTTTATGATCCAATAACTTTATTTGGTTATAAAACTAACTAATTAACTATTAATTAAGTATTTATTTACTGTGAAATTTGATAAACAGTGGTTAATCTCTTATTGAAGATTACTTATTAGATCAACTAGAGAATCATAGGACATAATGCTAAACACTTTTGTTTATAGTTTTGTGAAAATGTGAAGGATTTTGACTTAGTCGAAATAGTTGAAAAACGAAATGTGAAATATGATTTCGACGGTATTAAAAAGGACTATAAGTTTGTAAAACAAAGGTAAAGTAACAACACAATTAATAGAAATATGAAAGTAAATTAGCAAAGAACATAAACTGAAATGAGAAAACTTTGCATTTAAATGAAAAAGGTGTTTCATGAGTCATGCATTTTCTCAATGAAAACACGTTTCTCTAACACTGATACTTTGAATATTTGTGAGATTTTATAGTGAAATCAAATGAACACCCATGAATCCTAACACTAGAATCCCTATTTATACATATGTAAAATAGAAGTTTCTCAATGTTCATTTCTTTAGCCTTCGCTACGTAGATTCTTGCATTTACTTTGCTTCTAAATTTTCTCCACGTGTCCTTTGGGATGAGACTGAAACTACTACAAAAATATTTTTTTTACCTCAGACGCAAAATGCATAATACCTCGATTAAAGAATAAAATTCCTTAAAAACTTAGATTTTAAATCTTAAAATTATTGAATCTTAGGGAAGATCAAATGTTGGATGCAAGATTATTCTCTACGGGTCTTGCATGCATTTGTTTCTGATAAAAAAAAGGTAAAATGATTAAAATTAATATTCAAATATATGACTTTCGACTCATATAAATATTTAAGAAAACAAACCTTGAACTCAAATAATTTTTTGCTCTTGAAGTCCATCATAAATACCTTTTCAAACGTCTTTACGTCTCAAGCACTTCATGTTTCATTTAGGTTAGAAATGTTAATATTCAACATGCTTTTATAATGAATGTCTCTGAGGTTTCACACGGGTCACTAATGGCAGATTCATGTGTTGATAAACATTAAATGGACGACAAAGATTTGTTTAAGGGCGTTGAATATAAAAAAAAACGCTTAACTATCCCCTCGGTCACGAAGAAAATCGATGTGAATAAGTTGCTTTTTTTAATTACATTCTTTACACAAAATACTAAAAATACATTGTAAAATCTGTTTTCCAATGAGAATTTTTATTTTTCATGTTCAGTTCTGCAGAGCCATGAGCCTCACTCTTTCCCTATAAATGGAGGCTCATTCTAAGTCTCAAAGACACAACACAACCTCACCAAATCTCCCTCAAAATCTCTCAAACCTTACACCAAACTTCCTTTTGTGCCAAGGAACTTCAACTTGCACAAACTTTTAATCTGTCTTTTCCAAACACCAAACCACTCAAACACTTGTTCAAACACATCACAAATCACTCCTTGAAGGTGTCTAAACCTTCATCTTCACCCCAAACCTGTTAAACCAGAAAGTCAACCTTCAAAACCTTATTTTGTTGACTTTTTGCATTTTCAAAGCCAAAACCCTATCCAAACCATTTTCAATCATTACAACACACCCTATAATTCATCCTCAAGTTGTTCCAAACCTGGTTTCTCAAATGCAACTTCATTGGCTTGAAGTTATCTTTTGGTCACTTTTGACATTTTTCAAGAAGGGATCTCTATTATGTTTCAGCTGGTTTCTCTTGGTTCCAAGCATCTCAAAGCTTCATAGGAGGTATATTGAAGGTGTTCCAATCATCCAACAAGCTCTATAACATCTTTGGAAGATTTTGGCTTTGCCCTAAGAAGTAAGTTCCCTCAAACTTGGAACTTTGTAAACCTTGATATGCTTTGATATGCATTGACCATAGACATGATTGTTATATTGTATGTGATGATTTTGAACCATTAAATGTTGCTTAGCATGATTGTATATGACTGTGCCTTAGAAAATGCAAAAATGAGTTATTCTTGATGTTGCTATCGTGTTTTTAAATAACAAAACTTTTAGAAAAAACCAACATCACCATTGAATTCCTCATGAAAAATTAGACAACTTTGGTTTTTATATCATCTAATTTCATCAAGTATTGAAGAAGTTATGATGCTTCTTGCAATTGGTTGGAAACTTGAAGATGATGCTGCAGCCATGACCATGGCGCATCTTGTTCATGCCTAGGTCACTTTTAGGCATATATTTTAATTTGGGAAGGTGATAAAATGGATGTATCACCACCCCAGTGGTTAAACCTACGCACCTTTACTCCCTTGAACCTATAGAACTAGGGTTTGAACCCCTCGCCCCAATTCTTTTAATTTTTCTAGATTTTTCAAGTAGGTATCATATATTATTGTTTGGATTCCAATGTAAGTCAAAATACACGCATAGTTGAGTTGGTCATTATTTTGACCTGCAGACTGGCTGAACTGGGTTCAACACCCATGGAGGCCATTTCTTTGATTTTTGCTACTTAATTTCTTTATTTTTCTTCACAATTTCAAAGCATTATAAATTTTTCATCCTACATCATTTTTGACCCATTCTTTTTGCAAAATGCTCATAATAATGTATATTTTTTGTTTGGGAAAGGAAATGTCCAAAAATAATTATTTTTCTCACATTTATGAGTGCTTAAAGTAAATAATGTTTTAGGGTTTCTTAAGGTTCCTTTTGATTCTTTTGAATGATTCCTTGCCTTTCCTTGCTTACAATGACTTGTCTGAACCTTGTATGATATTGTGATATTGTACAACCTTGTTTCAACTTGATTTTAATTCATTTTTCAAGTGTATGTTTATATGTAAATGTATGTTGAAACTTTGTTCATACCATAAGCTTTTGCTTGACTATTTTGTTCTTGACATGTGACTTCCTTCCATGTTTACATGACTTTGATGTGTATATATGCCTTTGTTTTGATCATACCATATTTATGTGTTCTTAAAACACTTGAAATTTTCCTTGAATGTGCCCTTGAATACATGTTTGTATGCTTACACTTTTGTGATGTCTTTACCTTGTTTAAAACCATGTTTGAACCTTAACATGAATATCTTGGTTGTTACCTACTTGTCTAAACATGTTTAACTTGTATACATGCTTGAATGTTCAAGTAACGCCTAAACTTGTTCACATGATGTTTGAACTTTAACTTGTCATCTAAAAGTATGCTCACATTTTATCCATTGTAGGTTTGCATCTTCATCCATATGTTATTGTCATAAACATGTATCCTTGTTCAAGTATTCTTTGGTTGTTACCTTTACTTGTCCATCTTTGAACTTTCTCCATGATAAGTAATGTTTTACTTATACATGTCAACTTTAAACTTTGTCCTCATCCATGTTTAAGTATTGTTATAACTTTTACATGATAACTTGAACTTTTTTTCCATCCATGCTTAAGTGTTGTAATAACTTATCCATATTTGAAATGTTTAAATTGTATTCATGATTAAGTGTTGTTATAACTTGATCATACTTATCTTGTATTCATGATTATGTGGTGTTAGTAAAATCAAATGCATGCTTGCCTTAATTATGTACTTGAACTTCTCATCCATGATGCTTTAGTTTTGTTAGACCTATATTTCATGTATGTTTAGATATTGTAACATCTTTTTTTACTTTGGTTGTCACCATTTTGATTTGTAACTTCATTAAACTTTGAATGTGCTTGGTTGTTGTTGCACCCTAAAATTTGCCCTCTTTCAAGGCTTGACTCATTTCTTCATTTCTGTCAAATTCAATGGCATAAGGGAGGCCCATCATTCCAAATTCAAGGCTCATGAATTTGAGGCTAGATTCACGAATATTACAAAGAGAAATTTCATGACATTTGCAAGAATGTCACATTTGTTACAAAATCCAAACTCTTGGTAATACTTAGGAAATTAGGCTATTTCTAGTCTTAATTCAAGATTCTAAATAACTTCATGCCATGGTATCCCCCATACCCCATCAAGTCCACATGGTCCTCTTTGTGTTTACAAACATGAAAGGAAATTATTTAAGAGTTAATTCAATGTTGGAATATCTCAAGATCAATATCATGCATGTTCAACCATGAGCAATTTGAATATGGTCCAAAAAAGCCCCATGCAAGAAGTGGCAATGTGTATCATATTACAAAATCATTTTTATGTCACAAAACCAAGGCTATAAGATTATGTTGATACATCTACACATCAAAAATCAGAATTTGAAAATGATGTCCAAAAGGTAGTGTTATTGGTTACATGTGTGTGTCCAAGCATAAGCCAACCAATGGATACAAGGATGAAGGGCAAGGTAGAGTGCTGCAGAAAAATACAGCAAAACAGGCCTAGAAATGGAAAGATGTGGGGCTGCACCAAGAAAGAGGTGATAAGTACTCCCAAAAATGGAAACTTTGAAGATTGAAAGTTGTGCAAGAGCTATGCTTTTGGTACAGTAGAAAATGCAGCAAAAAACATACTAGAAATGGAAGGAAAGTGGGGCTGCACCAAAAGGTGGTAAAAGATATTGCCAAGAATGGAAATTCTGAAAATGGAGAAGTGTGCAAGAGCTGTGGTTTTGGTACAGCAGAAAAAGGTGACAGAAAAAGTGAGATGAGAAGGGAAGGAGGGCTGTCAACAAAAGGATTGGATTCATAACACATTCACCATGATTCACTAACATACACTATCATTCACAACAGATTGAGATAGAGATATTGAGAGCAAAGAGTAAGAGAGAAAAACCAGAAAATAGAGAGAGCAAACAAAACCCTAAAAACGAGAAAAAGAAGAGAGTGAGATAGAACCAAGAGGATCATTGAGAAACAAAACCTTCATAACACAAGGTGAGGAGTGGTGAAGCATATTCAACCAGAACCAAGGAGGACTTGCAAGAAGAATAGAAAGCTCTTGGGTATCCATTTCTTCAAACTCTTCTCTTCTTTTATATTTTGCATTTATCATTTGTTCTCTTAGTTTGAGTGTGGTTGTATTGAGTATAACACGTAAGATTCCAAAGGGACCACGAAACCTTTTGAAAGAACCATAAAAAGAAGCAAAAAACAAGAGAAAAGTTTGGATTTTTCATCTGGTAGCCTAACACGGGCCGTGTCACACGACACGGCCGGCCGTGTTACATCTCTGTGTGGCTTTTCAAAGTGCAAAATGCCCTGGGCTCACAACACGGGCACCCGTGTTGTACCTCTGTTTGAAATTTTAACTTGTTTCTGGCCCAGACCTTGTGACACGGACCGTGTCACACAACACGGCCACCCGTGTCACACAACACGGCCGTGTCACACCGCTGTTTGACCCAAAACTCACCTTCTTTCCTGGAACTGTGACACGGGCCGTGTCACACAACACGGCCACCCGTGTCAGACCCCTGTTTTTCACGTTTTTACGACTTTTTTACCTCAAAAAAAATTTTTTCAAGGAGTTTGCCGTTTTTTTTTAGCCGATTAACCCGTTGTGTTTGGTATAGTTTTTATGCATATTTATTGTTGGTCATCGTTTTTACCTTTAGTTCTAAAAAACTATTTTCAAGAAAACAAACTTTCGATTCTCATCGAGCCATTTTTGACCTTGTAAGTCGATTGCCTTGTGCGTCGCCATCGACCTTGCGCTTCACCTCAAACCTTGTTAAGCAATTAAACCCTTGACCCAACGTCAAGCGGATGTTCTCAAACGATTGTTAAGCCAACTCACCATCTTTAACAAAAGGATAAAGTTCACTTTGTATTGAACTAAAGAGAGGGGATTAAGTGTAGACTTCTTCTTCTCCGAGTGTCGAGATGCTCATTGTAGTGTGGGTGGTTTTGACACTCGTCTTTCAATACGAAGATGTTTTCATCCACACCTTTTTTCTCCTAAAAAAACCTCGGCCCCGTACCGAGTGCATTTTCAAAACACTTTAATAAAAGAATGAAGTTCTCTTTGTATTAAACTAAAGAGAGAGGATTGAGTGTAGACTTCTTCCTCTCCGAGTGTTGGGATATTCACTGTAGTGTGGGTGGTCTCGATACTCGTCTTTCAATATGAAGACGTGACTTTATCCGCCACCTATCTCCCTCTACAATTTCTTTCCGCAACCTTTGTCACCTAAAAACCTCGGTCCCGTACCGAGCGCATTTTTAAACTCTTTTCATAACAAAAACTTGAATGGTCGTGGAGTGGTTAGGCGTAGGCCTTCTCCTATCCCGAGTGCTGATGTTTACCGTAGGGTTCTCTGTCGCAAAAGCACTTACCATTCAAAACCAAAAACACTTTAATAAGAGAATGAAGTTCTCTTTGTATTGAACTAAGGATAGAGGATTAAGTGTAGACTTCTTCCTCTCCGAGTGTCGAGATGCTCACTGTAGTGTGTGTGGTTTTGATACTCGTCTTTCAATACGAAAACGCTATGTTCGCCACACCCTTTCATAACAAAAACTTTGAGATAAAGAATTGGGTACTACCTGTAGGGGTTACTATCCGAGGACCTATCTCGCCCCTAAAAAAACAATTCAACAAATCAGATGTGACATCTTGCCTCGCATGGCGAAAACTTATCTTTCGAAAAGGATATGATACGTCCGTTCTTCTGCAAACGGGTAACGCCTAAGTCTCCAACGAGCGAGCAGCAATACACCTAACTGCTAGAATGCGTACGATAGCATCATCCATAAAAACATGAACAAATCGTAGGCCGAACTACGGCTGCTCTGATTCTTTACTTTGTTCAAGTAAAGATACGTAGGCACAAGGGCCACAATCCTTGCCGAGCACAATCCCTTATATCAGTAGTTTCCCGAACTACGTCGACTCTGATTTTCTCATATCCGTTGAGAATACGTAGGCCTAGGACCGCGAAGTCCTACCGAGTTCGTTCTTTCCCTTCTTCACCCCGTTACCTTTCTTTCCCCGTTTCTAAACCCTTTTTAACTATCCCGTGGAACACTTTTATAACATAATATTTAAGCAAATAATCACACGTCGACAAACAAATGGTTCCCATCGAGTACGATGGATATGAGGGGTGCTAATACCTTCCCCTCGCATAACCGGCTTCCGAACCCAATCTTGGTTGCGAGACCATCTTATCCATTCTTTTCTTAAGGTTTTCTCGATATTTTCCTTTCCCCTCAT
The DNA here is from genome assembly GCA_963859935.3 of Lathyrus sativus. Classification (NCBI taxonomy): domain Eukaryota; kingdom Viridiplantae; phylum Streptophyta; class Magnoliopsida; order Fabales; family Fabaceae; genus Lathyrus; species Lathyrus sativus. The sequence continues at coordinate 386,266,542 of OZ012736.1, forward strand.
GGGATAAATAAAGTCCGGTGGCGACTCTTCTGTCCTTTTCCTTTTCGCCTTCCCCGTCGTTGCGCGTATTTTCCAAGTAGCGACAGTTGTTACCTTGTTCTTTCATGACTTTGTAAAGTCTTTAGATGTTGTCACATTTACCCTTATGCTTTGGTTGTAACCATATACTTTAACTTTGGCATACCACAATTAGCATCATGTTTGAATGTTATTTTTGAATGTTTATAATTGATATCATCATACTTGTTTATACCATCCATCTATACATACTTATTTTAACTTTGTCAAGTTATTCCAAGTGATGTTATATTGTTAGCTTCCATCCTTAGTTTCCTTTTATTTCCAAATCAAAGGGAAATAACTCTTTATTGACTCAATGTCATAGGTATTTTAGCAATACCCATCTCCCTTTGACCTTGTTAGAGTTATTAAGTCTTAAAACTTAGACTTAGGGTAGAACTTTACAACTCTCTTGACTTTGTTAAGTCATGTAAGTGTTAAGGCTATAACACTTACCTCCTCCTTTGAACCTTGATCATAATCAAGTGTTCATTCATCCCTAGTAAGGTGAACTACAAGCGATGTGATTCCATCCTTGTAAGGATATTTAAGCATAAGACTACAAAGTTTTGGCGAGCATACTTAGTAATAAACCCTTAGGTTCCTATCCTCACCAATAAAACCCAAGCACAAGACATCTCAAAGCAAATACCAAACAATAATACAAATACTAGCAAGAGGTTCCTATAGAGTACTATAGATGCTTAGGATGCTAACACCTTCCCTAGGTATAACCAACCCCCGAATCTTAGATCTCTTAGCATTGTTGTTACATTGTAAACTTAGCGTTTTATACACTCTTTTCCCTTTCCTTTGGATAAAAAAAAGTTCGATGGTTAATCATAAACATTTATGATTCAAGTTAATCAATAGCTTGATATCCAATTCTCACCACAACACTTAGGATTGGACCAAACAATGCTATAGTTTTCAAATGAGAATAAACATCCAAGCCTCTGGAAACTCCTTAAAGTGAAGAGAACAAACAGGATCTTCAAGAAACGTCAGGGAAGATACAAGGTAATTAAACTCTTCTGTATGTGCCAAATAAATTGGACTTAAACAATGATGCCAATAACAAATAGGCTTCAAGAGGATATACTAGTGATAGCCAAAAAACAAAACCAACAACAATTGGATTCTCAACATGAGTGCCAACAACTACTGGACTTGGGATCAAAGAGCTATAGCCAACAAAAAAGACATGGGTTATTGTTAAATGCTCATGATATGACATGATGTGAATAATTTTGATATGAAAAATACTGACTCTACAAAGAGACAAAGAATCTGGAGACTCAATGGGGGAATAGATAAACATACCCACTTTGCTGGGGAATAACAGAGTCACAAGGAATCACTGAGGAATAGAGGAGTCTAGAGATTCGCTGGGAAATACACATCCACTTCACTTGGGGAAGTATGAATCCAAAGCAGCTTATTGGGGAAAATAGGGTAATTTCAGTAGGGAACAAAAGATGACTCCACTGAGGAGTAAATCCTCAACATCAATAAACATGCATCACATGAAGGAAACTGGGGAGATTCTCTTCAATCTTGATAATGACACATGACCAAAGAAATAATCCAAGAGTGTTGTCAGTTTATGCTTCAGTGGGACTTTATTGTAACAGTCTAAGAATGCTTTTGCAACCTCAATATTTCTTGGGGAACAATAGATTTCCTATACTAATAAATTGGGTTTTCAATGACCATGCCAGTAACAACTAGGCCTCTAAGCACCAATGACAACTTAGGTTTCACCGGAGATTCGTGACTTCAACGGGAGTCTCAAAAGAGATGCAATTCATTTGCTTTATGAATAAGTCTTCTCAAATAAAGAGAAAGGTCATCAGGGTCTTCATCAAATTTCTCGAAGAGATGCCATTTGATAGAACAAACTAAGTAGCGAGCTTGCTGGGGAATCACCACTTGTAAAAAAATCTTGGTAAATGGATACCTCAAATAAAGAGAAATCACTTGTAAGGTCTCCAACAAAAATTTTCTGATAGACTTCCAGGGGGATTCCCTTTGTAATTGCAGAAGGTTGAAAAAATCACCAAGGACATATAAACTTCTTAAGAGAGACTGCCACTTGTTGTCATAAAGGTAGAAATGGCAAAAACATGCTTCTCAAGGAGGCTGACACTTGTAATTGCAAAAGGTTGAAGAAATCACCAAGGAATGATAAGCTTCTCAAAAGAGACTGCCACTTATCATCATAAAGGTAGATATGACAAAAACAACCTTCTCAAAGAGGCTTCCACTTGTTGTCTGGGAATAAATTCCAAGAAGAAGTTATAACAACATTGCTGAAGAATGGATTTTGTCTTCAATATGGATCTGTAAATAGATTCACAGTGCAAAATAAATGTACGCTCAAACTAGGTTCAACAACCTAATTAGGTTTAAATATTAAAACTGTCAGGGACCATAGTTCAATCTAGTAACAAGCTAGAAAGAAACAGTCAAACGAGAGTCTACCCATTGAGAAATGGACTCAAATGGGGATTTATCTTATCCAAACTGTAATACCCAAATTTTAACCCCTAATATCCCACATATCATTTGCATCTCATACCACAAACAAGATCACAAGCTTTGGGTTTTTTTATGGGAGATCACCCAACATGTTTTCTTGTTTGCTCGATTTTTGTTTATGTTTATACTAACCCTTAATTAAAATCCAAAAATATGTTTGTTTTCCCTTTACTAACTTTTTCAGGAAGAAGTTTGGATCAAGAACACCAATCAACAGTCCCTCAGCTCGAATGAAATTCATCTAAAAAAAGTTAAAGTTGATCTACAAACAATTCAAATTCATCTAATCAAGAGTTTTCAAGTATTGATTGATTATTTTCAAGAAACTCCAAGGTTCATGTGTTTATTTTCATGCCTTCTTTGACAAATCAAGAATCGATCCAGAAATAGAATAGTCCAGCCAACAGGGCCTTTTTCAAGTTTTTCAGTAGTGCAATTGATTTGCACTATGGTCCAATTGATTGCACCATTTCAATTTGCACCACATTTCAAGTTTTTCAACAATGCAATCAATTTGCACTACAGTGCAATTGATTTGCACAAGACAGTTTTGGCCAAAATCAGCAAATTCAAATTATGCAGTATTTTGCCACCAAAATTCACTTGTTTCATCATGAGAATATTCTAGATCACTTCCAAATAATTCCCCTACCTCATCCTAATTAATTCTCATCATACACCTTCATTAATCACCACCTGATCTTTGATTTTTGCTTCTAATTCAATTTCCAAGCCTAGATTAAATTCCAAACCACCAAAATTTCCAAGCCTAAACTCTATAAATATAGCCCTCATTTCATTCATTCTTCATGCTTTTGATATCTAAATTCATCTTTGATGCGTGCTATCCGCAAGTATATGGAGTACGTCAGAGTAATATAAAATATTATCGATCCCATAGACACATATGTCAATCTATCGATTACCATAGTTATGGTGTTTATCTAAAATCCTAAGGATCATTAGAAAAAGTGATTACGAAGTCATTGATCAACTTCACTAGACTCCCTCTAAAATCTCAATCTTATCTCTGTTGATGAATTCACCAGCTCATCGAGCTGTATTACAAAAGTTATTGGCTCAAGCTCATGTCGCTCAAGATATTACTACTGGCCAATTTGATAGTGTGATCGCCAATATTACTGCATGTAATACTCTTAGCTTCAGTAATGAGGAGTTACCAAGAGAAGGCAAGAATCACAAACGTGTTTTACATGTGTCAGTGAAGTGTCAAAAGGATAATTTTGTGAGGGCAAACCGCCATACACCACGCGAGTTTGCAAGACATCACTTGATATAGGTTTCGATGATGACAAATTACAACCATGGATGAATTGGCAACTGTAAATTCCACCTCTATCAAACAAATGCAACATATCACCTACCATATCCTTTTACATTTATCTAAAAACTGTTATAGTTAATACATGTGTGGATAAAATATGGTTGTGACAAAATGCATGAAAAACCACAAAAATCTTAGTTTTTGCAGGGTATGAGTCGACCATAGGGTCGGCGCATACATCAGTGTGTTTTTTCACGGGTCAGCGCATATCTCAGTATGCCTTCTCACGTCTCAGCGCATGAAGGTGTGAGTCGACCGCAGGGTCGGCGCATGAAGAATTTACTCTTCAACGGGTCAGCGCACGCCGACTGTATGGTCGACGCATACTGATACATTTTGCAGATTTCCAAAAGTGCAGGCTATGCGTCGATGCACAGACCTGCTGTGGTCGACCGTTCGTGCGGAAATGCTGTTTTTAAATGATTCCCACTATTGTTTGAAAAGTTGTTATGTCTTTGGTTGGTCTGGTACTATATATACAAGTCCAACTACTTATGTCATGCAACATTTGATAAAAATTGATTCATGTGTTCAAGAATAAGAAAGAGTGAAATAGGTGTCCAAGAGTCATCATCTTCATCTTCAACATCTCACAACACATCAATTACACACATCCATTTTTGAAGTGCATTATGAGTGATTAAAGGTGATAAGGTTCGAAGCTTAGATTGGGTAATCTGGTTCGGGTTGAATCTTGTGAGGTTCTTTCTTGAATAAAACCGTTAGGGTTTTTTCCTCCAAGATTGGTTTGATTTTTGGGGGGTTTTTGGACGAGATTCTTCATCAAGGGTCAGCTGAGCGAAGGTGATTGTGAAGAGGTGTTCTTCAACAGTCTAGTAGCGGATTCAGTGATGTTGAGGGGAAGATCTCGGGTTCGATTCATTGTAGTTGAGATCAGTCGGGCCGAAGGTTTGAATAACTAAGTGTTATTCAATAAGGTGGCTGGAATCGGAGGTCTATCGACAATGATCAGAGGACTTGATTCATCTTGAATCAAGGGGCAAGGAGTGGAAGCAACATTCAACGTCTTGAGAATTCTGTTGTATTTTTGTTGTTCAATCCTTGTATAAACTGTTACATTCAACAGGTGATATCTATAAAATCTATCTCAATTCTAGTTTTAGAATTGAGGGAAGACGTACCCCGAAGCGAGGACGACGGGGGAACTGCCTCACCAAATACTTGTCTTCTATATTTTTCAGCATTTTCGTTTTAGCTTAAAAATAAGTGATTTTCGTATAAGCATTATTGTCAAACTGTAATATCAATTGAGTAAGAGGTTGAAACTATGTTTTTGAATCCGAAGTACAATAAGACATTGTACTAGACTAGTTGGAATCACTTACTCAACATAAATATCACTTGGAGTGTTTTTGCACACCAAGTGTTCGACAAATTGCCTAAACCAAAATTATCTTATTTGTGTATCTAGTTTTGGTTTGCTCTTTAAATCATTGGAACTAGGAATCCTAACAAGTGAATTAGATCATTGATAAGAGTGATTAGTGTTGTGATTCTCTTTTCCATATTATCATTAATCCAAAGGCTTAACGCATATCCGGTTTTCCAATAACCGTTCGTTTTAGACTATATTTTCCTCGGCCGCTTCCGCACTTAAAACAAATTTTCAAAACCAATTTTTTAATTGGTAGCGCTGACTCAAATTTTTAATTGGGATCTATTCAACCCCCCCCCCCCCTTCTAGATCCGTGCCATAGTCTAACAAGTGGTATCCAGAGCTCCGGTTACTCGGTGCTTCAAATACAACGTTGATAGAAAATGGCTAACGAACCTAAAGGGGCTTATAATAGAGCTCCCGTTTTCAATGGTGAAAATTATAGTTATTGGAAAGACTGTATGCGGGTTCACATAAACTCCATAGATAGAAAAATATGGAACGTTATCCTCAACGGTCCAATAGAAATTACCATTACCAATGCGGATAATATGGTTGTGCCAAAGCCCGAAGCACAATGGACCGATGACGATGAGAAAAAATACAATTATGATTGGAAAGCCAAAAATATCTTAATCTCCTCATTAGGTGTAGATGAATACTATCGTGTATCCCATTATCTTACTGCTAAGGCCATGTGGGATTCACTACAAATCGCCCATGAGGGGACAAACGATGTTAAGTTGGCTAGAATCAACACATTAACTCAAGAGTTTGATCTTTTTTTCATGGAGCAAGGGGAAACCATTGCTGACATGCAAAAGAGATTTACTCATCTCATCAATCGTTTACATTCATTAGGTAGGCCTATTTCCAATGATGTTGCTACTAATAAGATCTTGAGATGTCTTAACAGGGAATGGCAGCCAAAAGTGACCGCTATCAAAGAAGCACATGATCTTACCTTATTAGACTTTACAACATTGTTTGGAAAACTACAAGAGCATGAACAGGTACTCTTGAGCCTAGACCAACGCGAAAAGAAAGAAAAGAAGGACAAAACAAAGGTGAGTGAAAAGAAATCGATAGCTCTTAAGACTTCCTCCTCGAAGTCTCAAGCAAAAGAGCAAAGTGATTATTCCTCAAGCAACGAAGAAGAAGAGGACAAGAGCGAAGATATGGGGCTGTTCGTTAAACGTTACAACCGTTACGTGAGAAAGAACGGCATCCAACATTCCGAGAAGAACTTGGTAAACTTCCGGATACAATCGAGGTACTCCAAATATGATGACTCAAAAGGTAAAAAGACTAGAGGGTCGTGCTACAAGTGTGGGAAGCTCGGTCACTACAAACTGGACTTTCCGATGAACAAAAAGGCAAAGGAAAAGGAATCATCAAAGTCATACAAGAAATCATCAAAGCCAAGGAGAGTGTACATAGCTTGGGAAAGCGATACCGACTCCTCCTCCTCTGATGAAAGCTCTAGTGATGAAGAAGAGTCTGTGAATCTATGCCTTTCCGCACATCAGAAAAATAAGAAAAAGCAGGTACGTCACTCTAAATATGAGAAGTCCTCAAATATGTCGCATTCAGAATTACAAACCGCATTTAATGCTTTACACAATGAAGCAACTGAAGCCTTTAAGAGACTTGCCTCTAATAAAAGAATTTTTACTTACATAGAGCACAAAGTTAAAGAGTCCGAAAGGAAACTAGAGGACCTTAAGGCTTCCATTGTGGAAAGTAATAAATCAGATTGTGAGGACCATAGAAATCCTTTCGACTTTGGATGTGCTACTTGTCATATTTGGCAAGGTGAAGTTAGAAACCCTAAGGCCAAATTAAACAAGGCACTTGAGCCTAAAATTACATTTCCTATTGATAGAAAGGATTTTAGAAAAAGTATGGTGAACCCATATCAAAAATATGCATATGTAATTAGGGATCAAGCAAGTAAAAGTGATTCAAAAGTCGATTTTGCATGTTTATATTGTTGCAAGAAAGGTCATTCTATTGCTAAATGCCGATTTAGGGAATTTTTGGTTCCTAAAGGCATCTATCAATGGTTGCCCAAATGCAACCACCTTGTCGCTAACATATTAGGACCCAATATGCCATTGGGTACCTCCTCTTGCTAATTATGTTTTGATAGGTAAAATGTGTCGAGACCACCGAGAGAAGATGGGTTCTCGACAGTGGATGCTCAAGACACATGCTTGGAGACATATCCCTATTCATAGACTTCATGGCTAAGAAGAAAGGGTATGTAACTTATGGTGATAACAACCGTGGAGCAATACTAGGTAAAGGTAGTGTAGAAATGTCGGAAAGGATAGTGTTGTTCATTGTGCAGGTACATCTACGGAAGACATACTCAAAGGAGGCGAGACGGGGATTGATCAACCTGACAAAGCCAAAGTTGAGGAGGATAAAGATGTACACCATGAGGTAACCGAGGAAGCTCATCCGCCTTCAAACGATGATCTCCCTCAAGCTTGGAAGTCTCCCAAAGACCATCCAATTGACAACATTCTCGGAGACATCACAAAGGGTGTAACAACTCGATTGAAGCTAAGTAATTTCTGTTATCACTTCGCGTTCGTTTCACAAATGGAACCTAAAAACCCTAAGGAAGCCCTACTCGATGAACACTGGTTTTTGTCAATGCATGAGGAACTAAATCAGTTCACTAGAAATGAGGTTTGGGACCTTGTCCCTCCTCCACGAGGTCATCGAATAATCGGCACCCGATGGGTGTTTAGAAATAAATTGGATGAAAACGGAGTAATAACTCGTAACAAGGCGCATTTAGTCGCGCAAGGGTATAACCAAGAGGAAGGCATCGACTATGAGGAAACTTATGCGCCGGTTGCCCGACTCGAGGCTATACGCCTTTTGCTTGCTTTCGCCTGTCCGAGGATTTTAAGTTATTTCAAATGGACGTTAAGAGTGTGTTCCTTAACGGGTACATAAATGAAGAAGTCTATGTTGCGCAACCTCCTAGTTTTGAGTCTCATGAGTATCGTGATCATGTCTACAAACTGAAAAGGGCTTTATATGGTCTCAAACAAGCTCCTAGAGCATGGTATGAGAGACTAAGCAAATTTTTACTTGATCAAGGTTACTCAAGAGGAAAGGTTGACACTACTCTCTTCATTAAACGTCAAGGAAAGCACTTAATTCTTGTTCAAATTTATGTTGACAATATCATATTTGGATCTACTAACATGAATCTCGTGAGAGAGTTTTCTGAGCTTATGCAGGGTGAATTCGAGATGAGTATGATGGGTGAACTCACATACTTTCTCAGTTTGCAAATCAAGCAACTGGAAGAAGGAACATTCGTGAGCCAGACAAAATACTGTTTGGAGCTTCTCAAGAGATTTGACATGGCAAATTCAAAAGCCATAGACACTCCTATGCCAACATGTGTAAATATGAGTAAAGATGAAAGTGGTAAGGACGTTGAGGTAAAAAGGTATAGAGGTATGATTGGCTCTCTTCTCTATCTTACTGCTTCTCGTCCCGACATTATGTTTAGCGTGTGTATGTGCATAAGATACCAATCATGTCCTAAGGAATCCCATCTAAAATCTGTCAAACGTATACTTCGATACCTATCTGGTACTCCGAAGTATGGACTATGGTATTCCAAAGGTAATGATTACTCATTGGTAGGTTTCTCCGATTCCGATTTTGCCGGTTGCAAATCGGATAGGAAAAGCACCAGCGGTATGTGTCACTTATTTTCAAACTCCCTGGTCAGTTGGCACAGCAAGAAACAAGTGTATGTTACTTTGTCAACCGCCGAAGCGGAATACGTAGCCGTCGGTAGTTGTTGCGCGCAAGTCCTATGGCTTAAGCAACAACTATTGGACTTCAATTTAAAACTAGAACGTGTTGCCATATTTTGTGACAATACTAGTGCTATTAACCTTACCAAAAATCCTGTGTTACATTCTCGTACCAAACATATCGAAATTCGACACCATTTTCTGAGGGATCATGTAGAGAAAGGTGATGTTATCTTTGAACACGTTGACACCAAAAATCAACTAGCGGACATCTTCACAAAGCCGCTAGCCACTGAACCTTTCTTTCATATCCGTCGAGAACTTGGCATTCTCAACATTTTTGATCGGGTATAATGATTGCTAGTTTCGTATTACTCTGTTTACAACTATACTCTTGTACTTCTGACAAGTTGAGTTTTGTTGCAAGCACAAGTATGTTGTTATCAAGCATTGTCAGTATAGAGGTGATGCTGCTCCTTTTCTCTCTCTCTCTCTCTAAACATTCATGATTTAAATTAGTATATCGTTTGACTATCATGGTATTTATATATATGACTTTTGCTACAAGTGCTATGTGTTTTGGATGCAAATTATGTTGTGAAATTGTAAATAGGCATCAAGTGTGGCATTCTACATGACATAAAATGAAAATCTGCATTTTTAATCACTATGAGTCGATCAAAACAGGGCAGCGGTCGACGCATGTTGTACACTTTCAAAATTGTCAAAAATCACACAGTATGCATCGACGCATGCAGTGGTACGGTCGACGGCTCGCGCAAAAACCCAGAATTTTTTTGTTTGAAAATCGGTCCATCTTCTTACACTTTCCATTAAATGTGCAGTAAACATTTACTATGGTTTGAAATTGCATTTTCTTGTAACTTGCATCTAGTCATCCATTGTGTCCCCTTGTCTCCTCCCTCTTACCAAAACCCTAAACTTTCTTCTATAAAAAGGGATAATCCTCATCTTCTCCAAACTCATCTCCAACTATCCTCTCCAAAGTCATTGCAGTTAATCTCTACAAAATCTCCAAAAAATCATCATCCATGGCTTCTCTATTCCGCAAAAATACCGGCAAGAGAACAAGGGCCTCAACATCCGCTTCAGTACCCATTACTGTCGTCTCTCTAGTTCCACCACCTGCTGTTGACACCTTCAACAAGGATATCAGCAAGAGAGCAGTTGTTCCGCAACATGCATTCTACAAGGCAACAGCAGAGCGCATGCATCTCACCCAAATTATGTCTCTGTTGGAGTTTCAGGGGTTTATCAACTTTCTGGAGTGCAACGCAAAATATAGTGAGGATTTAGTCCGGGTGTTCTACACTTGCTTGCGGGACAAGTTTCAAAGTCAAAATTTCCACACCTCTGTCGGAAATAAACAGGTAAACGTAAATTTTGAAGTCTGGAATAAGAATTCTGATTTGACTGTGGCTGCTGATGCACAACCTCCTCATGAGGTAACGGACTCTCGCACTGTGCCGGGATACGAGTTTAAGAGTTCCCTAAATGACATGCTCAAAAGGCCTTATCCGGATCACATTGTAAATAGTGATGCCTTTCCCATAACGGTTACGGCAGGCAAACTCCAAACAGGGGAGCGTATCCTTCAATGGATTGTGGCTCACATCCTGCGGCCGAAGAAAGGTGGCTTGTCCCGAGTTGAACAGGCTGAAGTGCATCTCATTTACATTTTGAAACATAAGATCAAAATAAATTGGCCATATTATATTGCAAGCAGGATTTTTGCTCTGAGAGATTCAGGAAGAGGAACTGCTCTAGCTTATGGGTCGTTTATTTCAGAGGTTCTCACCGTATCAAATGTTGTATATCCATCGTTTCACTGTGTTTCAGTATCCTCTAACAAAGAATTCAGCACTAAAACCTTTGCCATGATGGGATACTTTTGGTGTGATGAACGACAATCATACAAGTTTGTCCGTAGAGCAAACATTCCTCGGGTGGCTGACGACTCTGATGAAAGTTCTGAACAGGAAGGCGAAGAACAAGATGAACAGGAAGATGAAGAAGAAAATGCAGCGGAAGAGGTACAAGAACCCGTATACGAGACGCAAGACCATTATCAATCGCCGGACCAACATGAGGCTCCAAATATTGATTGGCTCCAACACTCAGCTCCATCTGAAGAATAAGAAGGTTACACAAATCAGGGATGGGGTGAGTGGCAGTATACAGACTGGACCACCCTGGGTAGATTCTATGATCCATACCATGGCTATCCTCAAGATCATCAACCTCCTCAGTACTCATCATCTCCTCCACCATCGGACAACTCTGAAATCCTAAATATGTTGCAGTCCATGCCGTTAGATCAACATACCTTTATGAGGAGTCAAGATACGCGGATGGAACAGATCCGAGCTGAGCTTTGTACTCAAAATGAACGGTTAAATTCGTTTTCAACTAGGATGGATGCCCGCTTTGAAGCTCTCATTGCATTCAGTGAGCGGCAAGACATGGAAATCACTGACAGTCTCCATCCCCTCAATATGTCTGTGGAAGCATTTGTGGGCTTCTCGAATCCTCACCGCAATCCAGATGTTGCGTACTGGGGGAGGGGCCGAGGTCGGGGTCGGGGATATTAGTTACATAGTTGCATATTCTCACTGTGTATTTTCTGTTAACTTGTGTTATGTTTGTTTGAATATTTAGCCCATTTGCATGTATTCACTTCTTTATCTATTAATTCCAGTATTTTTTTTCATTATCATTCTTATGTGTGAAGTTTGGTAATTGACTAGCTATCACCTACTGAATGTTTTTGTTAATTGACTAGTTCTGTTTCTCTTTTTGATGTTGTCAAAGGGGGAGAAGAACATGTAGCAAGTACCAAAGCCAATCCAGGATGTTCACAACAGTTAACGGTTGTTTGTTTTGCAGCTCTCAGATTACAAAAGAAAGGGGGAGTTTGTGTATACATTGCATATTGTTGTATTTTGGTTGTTTTGGTTATCATCATCAAAAAGGGGGAGAATGTGAGGGCAAACCGCCATACACCACACGAGTTTGCAAGACATCACTTGATATAGGTTTCGATGATGACGAATTACAACCATGGATGAATTGGCAACTGTAAATTCCACCTCTATCAAACAAATGCAACATATCACCTACCGTATCCTTTTACATTTATCTAAAAATTGTTATAGTTAATACAACATGTGTGGATAAAATGTGGTCGTGACAAAATCTTAGTTTTTGCAGGTTTGCAGAGTATGAGTCGACCATAGGGTCGGCGCATACATCAGTGTGTTTTTTCACGGGTCAACGCATATCTCAGTATGCCTTCTCACGTCTCAGCGCATGAAGGTGTGAGTCGACCGCAGGGTCGGCGCATGAAGAATTTACTCTTCAACGGGTCAGCGCACGCCGACTGTATGGTCGACGCATACTGATACATTTTGCAGATTTCCAAAAGTGCAGGCTATGCGTCGATGCACAGACCTGCTGTGGTCGACCGTTCGTGCGGAAATGCTGTTTTTAAATGATTCCCACTATTGTTTGAAAAGTTGTTATGTCTTTGGTTGGTCTGGTACTATATATACAAGTCCAACTACTTATGTCATGCAACATTTGATAAAAATTGATTCATGTGTTCAAGAATAAGAAAGAGTGAAATAGGTGTCCAAGATTCATCATCTTCATCTTCAACATCTCACAACACATCAATTACACACAGCCATTTTTGAAGTGCATTGTGAGTGATTAAAGGTGATAAGGTTCGAAGCTTAGATTGGGTAATCTGGTTCGGGTTGAAGCTTGTGACAGGTTCTTTCTTGAATAAAACTGTTAGGGTTTTATCCTCCAAGATTGGTTTGATTTTTGGGGGTTTTTGGACGAGATTCTTCATCAAGGGTCAGCTGAGCGAAGGTGATTGTGAAGAGGTGTTCTTCAACAGTCTAGTAGCGGATTCAGTGATATTGAGAGGAAGATCTCGGGTTCGATTCGTTGTAGTTAAGATCAGCCGGGCCTAAGGTTTGAAGAACTAAGGGTTATTCAATAAGGTGGCTGGAATCGGAGGTCTATCGACAACGATCGGAGGACTTGATTCATCTTGAATTAAAGGGCAAGGAGTGGAAGCAACATTCAACGTCTTGAGAATTCTGTTGCATTTTTGTTGTTCAATCCTTGTATAAACTGTTACATTCAACAGGTGATATCTATAAAATCTATCTCAATTCTAGTTTTAGAATTGAGGGCAGACGTACCCCGAAGCGAGGACGACGGGGGAACTTCCTCACCAAATACTTGTCTTCTCTATTTTTCAGCATTTTCGTTTTAGCTTAAAAATAAGTGATTTTCGTATAAGCATTATTGTCAAACTGTAATATCAATTGAGTAAGAGGTTGAAACTATGTTTTTGAATCCTAAGTACAATAAGACATTGTACTAGACTAGTTGGAATCACTTACTCAACATAAATATCACTTGGAGTGTTTTTGCACACCAAGTGTTCGACAAATTGCCTAAACCAAAATTATCTTATTTGTGTATCTAGTTTTGGTTTTCTCTTTAAATAATTGGAACTAGGAATCCTAACGAGTGAATTAGATCATTGATAAGTGTGATTAGTGTTGTGATTCTCTTTTCCATATTGTCATTAATCCAAAGGCTTAACGCATATCCGATTTTCCAATAATCGTTCGTTTTAGACTATATTTTCCTCAGCCGCTTCCGCACTTAAAACAAATTTTCAAAATCAATTTTTTAATTGGTAGCGCCGACTCAAAATTTTAATTGGGATCTATTCAACCCACCCACCCCCCACCCCCCTTCTAGATCTATGCCATAGTCTAACAAATTTATCAATAGTGCTTGTGGATACCGGTTCCTCTCTGGATGTTTTACCTTATATGGTTATTACAAAATTGGCTTACAAAGAGACTGAAATGAGACTTACTTCCTTGATAGTCAAAGCTTTTGATGGTTCCCGCAGAATTGTAATCGGAGAAGTGGAGCTACCAATCTTAATTAGACCGCATGTATTCAACATCACATTCCAAGTACTGGACATAAATCCTAATTACAGTTGTTTACTTGGAAGGCCATGGATTCATACGATTGGTGCTGTAACTTCAACGTTAAATGAAAAAATGAAGTTTGTGATTGATGATAAGCTGGTTATTGTGCATGGTGAGGAAGATTTGATGGTAAGCAACCTGTCTTCGTTTCGTTATATAGAAGCTGATGAAGATGCTTTAGAAACTTCTTTCCAAGCACTCGAGATAGCCAATGATGTCCTGTTAGAAGTCAAAGAATCAATGGGCAAGAGTAATCCATCTTTTGCCTCTTTCAAGAGAACCAGGTCAACAATCGAAGGAGGCATACCTGAAAGTTGGGAAGAAGTGATAGATGTCAAGACAAAGGTGAATCGCCATGGGTTGGGTTACAAACCAACTTATGATAAAGCTTCTACAACTGCCAAAGGTCGCCCTAAGACTGTCCAAGAAGTGTTTGTCAGCAGAGGTTTCCAAGTCAATGCTATTGAAGATTATAATGAAGACAAAGACTTGAGCAATCTGGTGTTCAAGTGCGATGTAGCTTTGAACAATTGGGAAGCAATAGAGATCCCTGTGATTTTTCCTTAGTCAAAGTAATTTATTTGTCTTTCATTTGTTGTTTTCAAAAATTCCATAGCTATGCCCAAAGCTATTGAATTATTTTGTAGGGCCACCTTTTCACTTTCAAATGTTTATCAATAAATGCATTTTGTTAAATTCTTATTATTTCATTTACCGTTTTTTTGCTTTTACCTTTTAAAAGAAATTGACAATCTTTCAAAACTAGAAAAAGAACATTCCTTTCTCTTGCACTTGCCTTTGCATACTGTTGCACTCTAAAATTTGACCAACCGGTGCCGCTTTCGGTTTATGCTTCGACGCATTTCGCATCCGCATTTGCATACTGCATATAGTGCATTTCCTCAATCATGGTGATTTTATCGGGATCACAGCCCTGTTTTCGCTTTTCGGGTATCTCAGACCGGTTTGGATAATCGGAGTTAATTTTAAGAAGTCGCGCGCTTCCTGGGTATTTTCAGTTTATGCAGTGATTTTTGAGATTTTGGGTATCTGGTTATTGTTTTGCTTCGATCTGGTCTCGCGCTCTCTTTTATGCTGGTTATTTGCATTTGTCTGCATTTTTAGAATTTAATAGTCTTTTGCGGATTTTAAATAGGCTTTTCAGATTTTTAGAATTTAATTAGATTTTTTTAATATTTTTAAATAGCTTTAAATCATTTTTTAGAATTTTATAGAATTTTTAATAAGTTTTAATAGTTCTTTTTAATAGTTTTAATAGAATATAATAGATTTTTCTTTTATTAGTTTTAAATAGAATTTTAATAGATGTTATAAATAATGTAGATTTTATTAGAATTAGTAGAGTTTTAATAGATTTTTTAAATAGAGGTTATTAGAGTTTTATTAGTTTTAGTTTAATATAGGTTTAATTAGATTTTAATCATCTTTTAGATTTAATTAGGATTTAATTAGTTTAATTAGAGTAATATTAGTTATCTTTTAATTAGAGTTTGTTAGAGTTAATTAGGATTAGATTAGTTTAAGTGTCATTTAGCATCTAATTGTAGTGTTAATTAGTTAATTAGGATTAAGTCTTTGATTAGCTTCTACTTGGGTTTGATTTTCTTGTTAATTTGGTAATTCAGTTTTTTTTGGGTTTTTATTGTAGCAGTTCGTTGGGCCCAGAATGCAGTTTGGAGGCCCAGTTTCATCAGTCCATTTTTTTTGTCCATTTTTCTTCAGTCCAGAGAATTGCATGCCACATGTCAGCACTATAAATGAGCCACGCGTGTAACTGAGAAGACCCCACCTCAGTTTCCACTATCACCAGAGTCTGCCACGCGTTTCTCGCTGGCTCTCTCCATGTTTCACGCGTTTCGCATGCAGGCCCTCACCCAGCCACGTGTCTGACGCCAACCTTCACCGGTTGCATGGCCGGCGGCCATGCAACCACTGCCCCCCAACCTCGCCGGCCACCATAACCTCCATTTTCCGGCCACCGTAACCAATTCGCAACTTCCTCCGGCCGTCGTAACTTCCACCGGAAAACTGGAAAATCCCAAAACCTTCATCGTTTTCACATGATCTTCATCTTCCTCCTCTGGCCAGCTTCATCCTCTCACCGGAAACTTCACCAGAAATCCCAGAAATCACCAGAAAACTCATCAACACCGTTCATCAACTTCACCCAAATCGCCAAAAACTCCATGATCTTCAAGCAATCTTCATAAGACCTTCAACGACCTTCAACGACCTTCAATGTTCATCCGTTCCAATTCCTCAGTATCGTCACCGTTCATCATCAGATTTCCAAATCTTCAGCAATATCTTCAAACATCATCAAAGATTCATCTCATCAATATCAAACACGTTCATCCAAACTCTCTAGAAATTCATAGATTGGCCAGATCTTCAACAGCATGCAACGCTCTTTCCAGATTCATCAGAAGATTCTTTATCCAACTCACGAAACGTCATCAGATCTTCATCTGTTCATCATTTGAGAGACTCGCCACAGTCTTCATGCTGTCACCGATCTTCACGGGGCTTTCCAGATCCAGTATCAAGATCCTCATCTTCAAAGCACTCCAACATCAAGATCCATCCGGTAACATCAAAATCCTTCACCTTCTCCAGTTTTGTCGAGTATTATCATAGCTGGATCGTCGTCAAGAACACGGACCATGAGTTCTTCAAGAACTTCCTCTGAGATTGCCAAACCATGGATCAGTTCGCGTCAATTGCGTGTTTGTTGTTACTTCATTAGTGATTACAAGATTCACAAAGTTTCTGGTTTGAGATGTGAACGATGGGGTTGAGTGAGGGTGAGTAAGTTTGAGAGATAGGGATTGAGTCTGAGAGAGAGACGAGAGTTTGGAGAGAAGTGGAAACGGAGGAGCCTTTGGAGATGATGAACAGTGCCAAGAGGAAGAGTTAGGGTTTCAGATGAGAAAGAGAGGAGGGAGATGGACCGGGTGTGGATTGGGCCAGGCCCAGTCATTTTCTGATCCGTACACACCCCCCTCATTTTTGCCTTACCTCCGTTTTTGTTATGGATTGGGCTGGGCTCTTCTACTATCAGCACCCCCCCGCTTCGCTAACAACACCCCCCTCCCCGTTTCAGTTTCTATTTGGGCTAGGCCCATGCTGTTTCCGTTTTATTTTGTTTTACTAATTATTGCACCCCTTGTACTGCTGTACCCCCCTTCCCCTTTCGTATTTTCCTTTTGTTTTTTCTTTATTATAGTATATGAAAAGAGAATATTTGAAAAGAAAAAGAGGAAAAATATTTTGAAAATGAAAAAAGAAAATATTGAATAAAAGAGAAAAAGAAAAAGGGTGAAAAATATATGAAAAACATATGAAATGAAAAAGAAATATTGGAAAAAAGATATGAAAAAGAATATGAGAGAAAAATACTTGGAAAAAAGTATAAAAAAATATTAGCTTGTAGATTTAATATTTTTTAGAGTATATTTTCTTCATGAAGTTTATTTTAGGGATAGTTTTAAATGTCCATTTGTTAGGGGACTTTTTTACCTTTTTAGAGATAGTTTAGAAGTCCACTTGTTAGGGGACTATTTTCCATTTGATTCTTCATAGGATAAGATAGTATTTCCTAGGAGTTTATTTTCAGTATTCAATCATTGTAACCATTTTTTCGAAATATTAATAAAATGAGATTTGAGTTGTGGTCCCGAAGTAGCCAAACTACAGCTGCTCTGATTCCTCGTACCAGACGAGGATATGTAGGCATAGGATGCGATATCCTAGCGAGCACACTAACAATTAACCTTTAGTTCTCTCGCTGCTGTGCGATCGAGACTTTCTCGCTGACGACTGATAGTTATCCCTTTCTCTTGCCCAAGTGCATTTGAGACCAAACCGTAGTTTTTCCCATAGGTTCCCGTACCTTTAAAACCAGTTTAATTTCTCACTGCTGTGTGAGAACACCCAGTTTAGCCGTAGTTAGCCTGAACTATGTAAGCTCTGATCTTCCATGCAGTGTGGAAGTACGTAGGCACAAGACGCGAGGTCTTGGCGAGCCAATTTCCCCGTAGTCCCGAACTACGTTGACTCTGACTTTCTCTCTTGAGAATACGTAGGCATAGAGTGCAACGCTCTATCGAGTCAATTCCCTTCCGTTTAGATTTAGCAGCCGTAGATAGATTGTTTTGCATCCTGTAGACAACCCAAGCAAGCGTGGATCCCGTCGAGTACGACGGACGTGAGGGGTGCTAATCCCTTCCCCTTGCGTAACCGACTCCCGAACCCAGGTTTTGATTGCGATGACCATACCTTTCCCGTTTTTTGCGAGGTTTACTTCGAGCGTTTCCTTTCCCTCCGTTGGGATAAATAACGCACGGTGGCGACTCTTCTGTCAGCCGGCGCCGATTTTCGCAGTAGCGACAACTGGCGACTCTGCTGGGGACCCAACGTCCCCTGGCTGCTAAGGACTGCGATAGTCCCTATGCATGTGGGATCCAACGTCCCCTAAGAGAGTCAATCCTAGCGCTTGTTTGCTTGTCTTTTGGGTGTTTATTTTGTTTTATTTATCGCTTTTATCTGTTGCCGTTGTGCTGGGGAGGGTGATATTTTGAGTGATAGTCGGACCTAGGCTGCTTGAGTATGCATTTAGATGTAGTTGTGGAGATTAGTGGGCGAACCTGTCTGCTGAGCAGGCCGAGCGTCCCCATGAAATTCACGCTCAGACGAGGTTCTCTCCGAGGTGCTTCTCTAAGGTCCTGAGGATCATAGGGGAGTTCAGACGTGAGGATTGTCGACTCTGGGGACCGATCAATTGGAAGTCAGCTAAGTGAGGCCTCTTCATGAGATGACGATGCCACTCCTTCTGGGAATCGTATCATTCCTCATGAAAGTCTGTGACGCTGACGACCGCATAGGATGCCGTATCTTAGGTCTATACCTGTGAGTGGGGGGGTTTTTCTTTTTTGGCGAAACCTTGACTTCCAGACTACTAGCTATCCTGGCGTTCTCTTTTAGAGAGAACGTACTCCGTCAGCAGTGCAGTGGCACTCAGCTTGTTGTGTGGGGGCTGTGATCCCGTGTTTGTTGCATTGCATTGCATTTGCATAGGCATCTTCGCATCATATTGCATAGCATTTCTCCAGCTAGCCAGAGTTCTGATCCAGCCTTTGTTTCCTGAAGGTGAGTACCCGGAGTTTGGATTGAGCAACTGTTGATTGTCAGAAGACGACCAAGGGGTGGAGCAGACTTGAGCAGATTTGGGAATCAAGCAGTGTAGTCCGTTAAAGGTAATTGATAGCTATGTCTGAAGGCAATTTCCAGTCTCCTAACACTTTGACAGGGTTCACTATGACGTCCAACCATCGGTATGATTCTATGGAAGACTTCCCGCAAGCGAACAACGTTACTGCAGACCAAGTTGTACAGCCTACTGTTGAGAGCCGAGATCGACATGAGCAGTTTGTTGCCCGAAATGAACGTCCTCCTCCTGTCAACAATCAAGGTGTTGTTTTCCCTGAGAGGAATCCACGCAGAGATATCCCGGTAGCCAGGACTGTAAACTCAAGATCTCTTGAAAGTGGTAGAAGGCTCCGAGGATTGGAAGAAAGAGTTAAAGCTTTGGAGGTCAAAGATGCTGTTAACCTGAATGCTGCAGACATGTGTTTGGTCCCTGACCTGGTGTTGCCTTATCAGTTCAAAGTGCCGGAATTTGAAAAGTACGCGGGAGATAGTTGTCCGAAGCAACATTTGAGGATGTTCTGTCGAAGAATGACTTCGTTTGTGCGAGATGACCAATTGATGATCCATTGCTTTCAGTATAGTCTGACTGGGGCATCTTTGAGGTGGTATGTGCAGTTAGAGAGTAATCAGATTCGATCATGGGTGGATTTAGCCAGAGCTTTCCTGAAGCAGTACGATTACAACCTGGATATGGCTCCTAGTCTCGTACATCTGCAAGAATTATCTCGGGCGGAGAATGAATCATTCAGAGGGTATGTGCAAAGATGGAAAGAATTGGCTACTAGTGTTCAACCACCGCTTCCGGAAAGAGAAATGGCTGACATCTTCTTGGGTACTCTGAAAAGCCATTATTATGACAAATTGTTCGGTTGTACAAGCTTTGTGGGCCTGATGAGAATGGGGGAGCTTGTTGAGAGAGGACTCAAGAGTGGAAAGCTTCGAGATGCTCCTTATAACCCAGTTGATAAGAATGAGTCAGTTGTCAGTTCTCAAGAAGAGTGGGAAGAAGGAAATGACGTCGTCTCAGAATCTCTAGCATCTCAGGATCGGTTTTCAGACACTTCAAGTCAACGGTCATCCTGTCGTCGATCGCGTCAGCACGCCAAACGAAGACCAAGGAAACCTAAAATGCAGTTTACTCAGCTACCGGTGTCGTACAGTCAGTTGTTGCCAGATCTGGTCAGAAGTGGATTGATAGTGCCGAAAGAGACTAATCCAGTGATTCCACCATATCCTCCAGGTTTTGATGCCAGCGCCCGCTGTGAGTACCATGTTGGGGCACAGGGGCATTCAACAAACGATTGTAAGGTGCTTAGAAGCCAGGTTCAGGATCTGTTAGACTCTAACCGGATTTTCATCGCGCCCCAGGGTTTTGTTCGGATTAACGATTCTCCGTCATCCAGTTGTGTGGGTTCGTCAATTAACGTCATGAAAGACTCCACAGGAAGTGTGTGTTCTGAAGAATGTCAATCGGAGAGTTCAGTTGAATATAGGAGAAGTTTCTAGAGGTTTCTGTGTCGGGTGTCGCATCTGTTTTCTCTGCCTAACCCGTGTAGCTTCTGTGCATTAGTTGTTGGCTGACCACCACCAGGATTGTTGGCTGGGGTCATTGTGTTCGTACTCATTTGTGCTTACGTGCTGCTTTTGTTGGTTGTACATGTGTGGGAGTTGTTCGTCCGGGTGCTTATAGCTTGAGTTTCTCTTTGTCTTGTTTTGAATATGTGTTTGCTTTCTGCATTGCGTTATCATTTAACAGGTACATCAGAACCGTGGGTCTTATTTCCTCATCGTCCAGTTTGTTGCAGGAATTCCTTCAGAGATATGGAACAGAA